>JAQPZY010001410.1:255000-1455000 GCA_029931535.1 Margaritifera margaritifera | reverse complement strand
GTTTTGGTGTAGTTGAATTTATAAGTAATACTATACATTTCATTAAAAATGTAGATACGTCATTACATTAACCACAACCCCAGTTTTTCGAATTCTGATGGATCATTTTATATCTGTCCTCATACTTTCATACACCAAATTTCATTAACATGAAATCAGTTGTGTAAGATTTTTAATTATTTTGATGTTAAAACTGTCTGTGGCTAAACAATACAGCTTAAACAAATATAATAAAGTACGATTCAGCTTGATTCTTCCGACAGTCCTTCGAATTGGTTTCAAGTTCTGATCGGCTACATAGTTGCACATTGATGTAACGATGGGTAAAATTGTATTCACGAAATGACTTCAACATTTTTTTCCTTAAAAAAGGAAAAGTGACTAATCTCACTGTTTCAAAAATAAGTTTGTCGAAAAACTGAGGACATAACTACCACGATCGGTTATAAACGGTCATCTGTATTTATTTATTTACTTATTTTGTATTTGAATATATCATTTCTTGAAAACCAATAGTAAGAATGAACTCATCTCTCATTTATAAAGTTAAGAAATTAGAAATAAATAAATTCATTTAGAAAGAATTAATTTTAATTATCAAGGTGAATTATTAAAGAGCTAATTTTCTCAGAGAAAAACAAATTTAAAAATATTTGTATTTTTTTAAAAAGAAATAAATCATTGAAGTGCCTTATTCATTATTCCTGTTTGCACGTCGAAACTTTAATTATTGAGCAGTGTGTGTGTGTGTGTTTTTGTTTTCTGGGGAAAGAGAATAACTAACTGTTTCGGTAACTGCAGGAAAATTTGGCTCATTTACAAAGTGGGGTAATTGGTCTTGTAATAATGTGCAACAAACAATAATAATTACATTACCCCTGATACCGCTGATCATGCCACAAGTATAGCTACACCGGAAAATGTACCGTTTGAAATTATTTACTACGCTTCCAATAAGCCATTGAAGACAATTTTCAATTAGGAATGGCACTTTAATTACCGTCATTCTTCATTTCACCTTAAAATACCAACAAAAGAAACCCCATCTTTTTTTCAGCATGCGCCTAAGAATAAATGTTCAAATGTTGGAAACAAAGAACTGGGAAAAGATACCAAGGTAGTTTTATATGAAAATTTGATTTCCTCAAATTTACAATCAAACAAAGCTTTAACAAATTGAGGGAAATGCCATGAACAAAGATTGATACAAATTGCATTCATCAACAGCTGAGCGAGCATTTGAGTCAGGCTTTTTATAAATACATTTTTAAGACAGTTTAATTGTAGTAAAGAGAATATGAACAGCCAAAAGAACAAGATAGGAAATCATTATCGTTAAAGCCGAAATGTTAATTAATAGTCTTTGATAAAAAGTTATATCTCTGTTGGACTCTTATTTGTAAATCTTTGAGCATTCAAACAATGTTTCACAAACAAACAAGCCCCGTGGCATTAGGCTAGAGTTTATTAGAAATGTATCAATCTAACTCCGATAGAGATTAATTAAAATTGTCTATAAATAGAACAGTTTCCAGTTACTGATCGACTTGAAATCAGGTGGCTAGTGCTTACCTTCCAACTGAAATACGGGAGGCAATTTGTTTGCAAAGTTAATCCGTTAAAAGTAAACGACTACCTAATTTTAAACGTACAGCATTGTGAGTATGTCAGGCTCAGGGGGTGAGTTATTAAAGTTTTACAACGTCACGATATAATTTATACTTTATGAATGTCAACGATAATTTCAGGAACTGCATCTTAAAATAACTTTAAAACATTCAAATACCATTGTCAACCTTTAGGCATGGTGCTATTTATGACATATTACGAAGGTAATAATACAAACAATATAGACTAAGATGTACCGGCGCAGCATGCGCTGGCAGAACTGAGTTTATGTTGTATGCAGCTGGATTATAATTATACGGGAGTATATACGGTATAATATACTGTTATCTTCGTACCAAGTCCAAGCGTGTATATACGGTATATTGTACTGTTATCTTCGTACCAAGTCCAAGCGTGTATATACGGTATATTGTACTGTTGTATCCATACCAAGTCCAAGCGTGTATATACGGTATATTGTACTGTTGTATGCATACCAAGTCCAAGCGTGTATATACGGTATATTGTACTGTTGTCTGCGTACCAAGTCCAAGCGTGTTTGTACGGTATATTGTACTGTTGTCTGCGTACCAAGTCTAAGCGTTGGTCATATTATCAGCAGTTTGACCCTTGAAAAGGGAGATTTGTTTCAGACCTTTATATCCCTGTATGTTTCTTGAAAGTCAATAAAACAGAAGTTTTTATTATAATTGGAGCATCTGCACTTACTTGGTAAAACAAATATATAATTTGTACTACCGTCAAGACTCGCGTATAAGCATATACCAACTGCAAACTGCATAGACCCAGATCTGCCGTCACATAATGCGCCGGCAGATCTGGGTATATGCAGTGTGAAAGGACTAATCAGTAGAACAAACAACATAGACCCTGATCTGTCGGCGCATTATGAGACGGCAGATCAAGGTCTATATTGTTTGCAGTTGGACATAGTTTATACGCGAGTATATACGGTAATGTTTTTTCCAACTTCATTAATTACACTTTAAGAAATACTGTATACACCATCTATTGGATTAATCAACAGATTTCAGCCGATGCAGACCTCTTGAAATTAGAATTCTCAATGTCAATTCCCTTTCAAATTGAAAGGAAATTAGAAATTCTTCCGCATCACCATCCGCCTCATCGTATAATTTGAAAAAAACGTCAGTTCTGATGTTGAGCATATCGAACTGGAATAATCTCAGTCACTGCGGGATTCACCATGTCATATCGTCTTCCCTTTGGGTGTTGACCGACAATAGGCCTGAGCTGGTTCTAAAATGATGAAATGTGGCACTACAACATTAATATTTCGCCAGTTCAACATTGATTACAACACGAAGGCGCCCGAGTTTACGCCTCATTGTACGGTAGAAATCATGTGCAATTATTTTATACATTAATACAACACAACCCTGCTACATCTTGTAATATTTCTTAGAATGAGGATGTTTTATGTATATAATTTATGTAACTGTTGGAGCACATTGACTATAGTTTCTGTAATTCTTAAACTGTTCAAAGTATTTAAATTATTTTGCCAATCCAAACAGTGGAATAACTGCTTAGTAACAATCTTGAAACAGTAAAGATTCCCTGCTTGTAGAGAACTGGCAGAATACAAGGTGGTCCAAGAAAACAAAATTTAGAGGGATGTTTTATTTTCATCAACACCCAGTTTCATGACGTCTATGTTACCGACTCATTGCCTGCCTGGCGTAGTTTGTTCAAAACGATGTAGTTCTGAGTTTGTGTCTGGCATAAACCTTTTTCTGCTGCTGGCTTTTATATTTTTCTCTGAATTTCGCTTTAAATTAATACCAAAATGTTTTAGTACTCACTAAAATTGGTAGACAGATCTCTCTGCCATGCCAGGATGGAATTTATATAACTGTTACGGAAGAGTGTCTTCTTAACTTGGACATACCAGAGGGAATCATCGATATCGTGTCAATCATGCTCGGAGTTTCATCACGTTTCTATGATTCATTTTGTTTTATTAGAGTAGAATTAAATTGGGTTAAGTACGATTTATTAAAAATGAATATACTTTCGTTTCGAGAATGATTTTGTAAATTTTTTCAGGAAAGTCAAGCATATGGTTTTTTGACTTGATGTTGATATTTCCAATGTATGGTGTATATATTAAATTCTACAATTTAAATGTTATTTGGAATGGAACAAGGACAGTTTACCTCCAAAACAGTTACACATTTTCTAAGTCTGAGGTAATTATAACATATTTCTACTTTCATCTGAGGAACAAAATACAGCAGCGGAATAAACTATTTTGTGGAATTTCCAATCAGAAAAAGATAACTTACACCTTTTAATTCTAAAGGATAAGTTTATTTTTTATACAAGTTAATACACTTCTGTCCTACAAGGAAATATACGCTTCTCATGCACAAAATAAATTTGCAGTAACGAAGACAGCTGAGAATTTCAGCATATCAGACACATCTTTAAAATAAATACCGGATAAAAACAAATTAAATGGTGTAGTTTGACATAAACGTAGCTCTTTAGTATCAGGGAGTGCGCACATATGAAATATCCAATGTAATTATTTACGTTTTTGTTTTAATGCAAGACTTTGCCAGTATAATGACAATTTGTAACGTGAAGCTATCATTTGTAGACCAATTTTTATTGCTGTCTGCATACCGTTTTGAAAGCAATATTTTCACTTTCGTTCTCTATACGTTCTAAATGATCGATGTATATGCTACAGACAAAACTACGATATTTTCTCACCTGTATATTCGCCTTAGGTCTGAAGAATAATTTCCAATATGCAAACGTTTGCTATGTGCTCACAGTGTACAAATTCAGACGACTGAGTTTCATATTTTTTTGTTTTGTCAGATTCTTTCTTTAGGTCCTGTGTACCTAGATTACATGAGGGTGATATCTCTCTATTCACAGTTATAATAATTCTATCAATTTCATCCTGGTAAAACTTGAAGAAGCATTGCTTAGTCGTCTGGAGTTAGTCCGCAGCTTTGTTGGAGATAACCCTATAACCAACTCAGCTTGCATACAGATCGAGAAAATTACTCCATTTCCAGAATTAGATTTGTCTAAACTATGAGGAATATGTCATCCGGCATATAAATTCCTTGTGAGTCATGGGAAGTTGCTATGTTACAGCTTTCACTCTAGTCCTGTGAAGTTCGTAATTTTAAGCCGCAATTTTGTGTTGCGCCTGTGTCATCACAACATAACCCTTCAGAAGTTGTGTTGACTCCGAATGCGTTAATTGACTCAGACACAGATATTGTGTTTTTATTTTGTCATTCCTCACACATAAGACATAAATACATTAACTTACACATATACATAAATACAGAAAGACAGACATACAATCTATGAGTTTTTCTACCTTAAGCAAATAAGACTGATTGGCCTTTCTTCAATCTTATTTCTTTGATACAATAGTTACACTTCATAATGTGGAACTTGTTGAATTCTTTACCAGAGGGGATAATAGTAAAATAGCATTCTTTTGGATAACCAAAAATCTTTATTTCTGTAAAATCTCGTACCTGTAAAAAGAATATTTAGAATCTAATTTTGATTTTATATGTAGAATGACATTACACACTTTATATTATACTGCCATCGTGAACATCCCGCTGATAATTCCAAGTCTTAATTTGATTGGTTGTGTAATATGTATTTCCCTCCACTGACTGGTTGTGTAATATGTATTTTCCTACCATTTGCACATATATTTATAGTCTCTAATATAAGAAATATACAAATATATACATCACATATTTTTTTCTTTATTTTTTTAGTAAGCGAGTAAGTAGGTAGAAAGCAAAGCTTAGTTAGTTAGTTAGTTAGTTAGTTAGTTAGGTAGGTAGGCAGGTAGACAGGTAAGTAAATAGGTAGCTAGTTAATTTGTTCATGAAGTTGTTAGTAATAAGGTGAGTTAGTTTGACAGATATTTTGTTAATAATTAAGTTATACACATGCGTAAATATATACATTTTTATATAGTATTTTGTTTCATTTAGTTGTCTGTGTGAATGTCAAAATGGAAGCTTGTATCTTGAGACTTTTCAAATGCATAATCCCTCTTCAGACGGATGACTCCGTCAGAAATAAACGCCTTTAACAATGCTGACACGGCACAGAAGCAAATTAGTACTAACTTTATCAGTGGATACCAAACTCTTCACTACCGACACCTGTCTTGCAGCAGACGATGAAGCATTCAATAGCGTGTGCTTGAAAGAAAGGGAATTACATTTTACAAGAGATAGACGGCAAAAGATCCATATATACGAATATTACTGTGAATATTTTTGTAAGAAGGACACTAAAGGAACCAAAACGTATGTGCCATGTGGACAGCTGTCATTTATAAAGAAGATAAGTAAGGGCAAAATAATTTGGAATGCTGTTCTTCTTTATATAAGTAACCGTTCAGTCTGGTCAAATGTTCTTCTCCTTTATGAGTAACTGCTCAGACTGCTGGCATGTTCTCCTTTATATGAGTCCGCTCAGACTGGTAAAAATATTGTTCTCCTTCACACGAGTAAACACACAGACTGGTAGACTGTTGTTATCTTTTTCGTGAGTAACAGCTCAGACTGGTAGAATGTTGTTTTTCTTCATACGAATAACCGCTCAGTCCGATTTCATTGTATATACCTTTTCACAAGAGATCAGACGACTTCTTGAATTACATCAGAAGTAATTTAATGTCCAAATCAGAACGAACAGTCTTAACGAAAAGAGCTTGACAATATGATTTTGTATTTCACCAGCATCAGGGATGTTTTGATTGTTTAACTATCAATAATGATCTTAATTGTTTTAAAAGCATTCTCGTATATGCTTCATGAAAAAACAGACACTTTATTTATCTGTGTTAATAAGAAGACATTGCTTGCTGCTGTGATTTGTTAGTAATGGTTTTAATGCCTATGTATCATCAGTAAATATTTTAATTGAAAATATGTATCTAACTCATGCATTTTGAAATTGATTAAGTATATAAAGAAAATTATCATATCGAGAGAAGAATCTGTTAGACCACTTTGTATCTTCCTGGTTCTGATATTTTATGTCCATTTATGGTTTAAATAATGTTGTAACACACATCAGAATAGATGTCAATCAAGTATTCTCTCAACATTTTTTGAAAAGTAATGTGGCAGAGTAATATAGATGGGACCAAAATTATAAACTTAACATTATCTAATAACTGTAATTACGAACACTAACGAAGAAATGTGTCCAAATTTGGTTCAAATAGAAAACGAAAATTTAAACCTTTGCAGTGGGCAATCAAATTACATCTTGATCTGGATAAGCTGTTCCTGTTTCCTAGGTCTTGTTTCGGCATACATTCAGCACAGGATATATATGAACTACCATGCATTTCCTGAACGTTTGTTTGTCAAATTAGTTTTAACGAGGTATATGAATATTGTATTTGTTGTTAAAAGAAGATTGTTATTTCAAAATTATATGTATTTGCTACAGAACACTGTTATCATGATCACCCTAGTGTGACTGAATGATAAAATCGCAGGAATTCTAAAGTCATAACACAGGACCTTGAACCTTATCAAGACGCCGCAATAAATAATTGAACAATAAACATGACTTTTGCAGAAATGCAAATAACAAACATATATATGAAAATTTGGATAATATAAATGTAATATAAATATTACTTGAGAGAAAACCTTTACAAACCTATACATACTTTTCTAATCTGGAAGGAGTGAAACAATGCATTTTGTTTGCAGAAAAATTATGGTTGATGCTGAAAAGTTTAGAGATGAGAAAAGACAGACAGACAGATAGACAGACAGACGGATAACGTTGTAGCATCAAATGCAAGCGTAAAATAAAACTTGTTGAATGTCCCTCGTATGTATAAAAAGGTGAATTGAAAGATCATATTCTCTCTCTCTCTTTCTACAGAGATGAAGAAAAAACAACAACAAAACGCAAACAACAACAACAACAACAAACACAACAGAAAACAAAGAAGCAACAAAACAAAAAAAAGAGAAGAAAATTTTTTTAAATTTAAAAAAAAAAAAAATAGGATTTTCATTCAATTAGGTGTGGATATTGTGGATATTTCCCCATTAAATAGGCGGGTTAAAGAGCTTGTAAATCTTTCCAATCAGGTATTCAACCTGTTATACGTGTTTCGGCAGGTACAAAAAGCTAGAAAGCTCTATCATTTATTCAGTGTACATTGCGAATCCTCAAAAATCCCATAACAATTACTCAAAAGGATTAATGTTGCTTAGTGCTGAATTTATCTTCGTTAGAAGAATCATAGTGTCTTCGTAAATATAACAATGTAAATGTGAATTATATAGCAATCATTAAGCACTACATGATAAGCACATGCGGAAGCATGCGAATTATACCAGAGGAAGAAATAATTAAGTTTAGAAAGACAAAACCAACCCAAGTTAGTAATTTTCCGAATAAACCTTGGACTTTATCTGAAGTGACTGAGTATCTAATTCTCGCCTTTTTGTATTGTTTTAGCTGTCACAACGTGCTATACTTGTACCTAGCAGAAGGCAATACAGTTTCTGCAAGTGAGATCCATATGTATCAATACAAATATGAATAATATGTCCAACTAGTCTGCGTTAAAACGATGCGCATGATCAGCACGTGGTCATTCATTTCCATTTGGTACAAAGTGTATCCTTCAATTATTATTTTGACTAATAATTGGAAAAGAGCTAGAATTAAATAAATGCTAACGGATGTCTTTTGAAAACTTCCACTTTGGTTCATTTTCTAAATTATTTAGCACACAGTCAACAACTTAGAAATTACCTACGTTTGTTCTGCTTATTACGCGAAAGGATATTCTATGGATTATTGATAACCCCACTTAGACAAACACAATATATTTGCACGTTAAGAGGTACATTAAATAAAAAAAGTTTATACAGTGATCTGCTACACAAATTCTCTCTCTCTCTCTCTCTCTCTCTCTCTCTCTCTCTCTCTCTCTCTCTCTCTCTCTCTCTCTCTCTCTCAGATTTGCTGTATTTATTTATATTTTTTGCTTTACAATATGCCTTCATGTTCCTCTTCGTTTTATTTGTATATCATGTAGCGAGAGGACCAGTTGAGAGAACGTATGTTGAATATCGTTGCCTATTATTTGGCAATAAAGTACTTTGGAACTAAACAAGGGGTATCTTTATACCTCTACTGGGACAGAAAGGTCAATAAAAAGCCCTTGATGTTCTCCCTATTTTTACATCATACATTCATAATGCCATTTGCCTCCCATTAGTTGCAATGCTACCGACTGATACTTATTCATTTGTGTCATGAGAACTGAACGTAACTGTGCTGTACAACGATACTTTCACATAGAACTTCATAAAATTATATTGCATAACTCCTTTTACTTATTGCATTCGTCTTTAAAAATAAGTTACAGAATACGGCAAAACTTTTTTCATTTGATTTGAATGGAGTGTGTGTAACCACCTATAGGTATTTGGATTTTTTGTTTATATTTTGATAGAGGGATGCCGACAGTTTTCTTTATTCATTAGTCGTATAAAATATAGGTCTGCGCTCTCTTCCATAGTTACTTATCTTTATGAGTTCGACATTAGAGATTAAAATAGGGTCACATTACATCGCGTAGGTCCTTTGTATTCGTAATTGTTGTGTAAGGAAGTAATAAGATTTGATTTCTTTATGTAAATATACCTTACTTGAGACTAACAATTTGATTATGATTGCAATTTACTGTTCATTTACCAAGCTGGAATTTCAGCGGTAAATGAGGCATTAATCAAAACACAATCAAAGGTCAATCTGCCTAATTCTATCTTATTAATGAGAAAGAGTGCAGACAAGGTGACATAATCAGTTTGTTTGCGGAATGAATGTCGCAATTGGATGTAACAAGACATTATTAGACCTTAAGGATGATGCATCTGAATGACTGAGAACAAATACGAAAAACGCCTAAACCAGTAGCAGTTTAGACATAGAGTCACGTGATTACTGTATTAAAATGTTTGAATTTTACGAAATACCGTGAATTTACTATTTTCCTGGGATACCAATTTTCGTGGATTTCCTGGATGCCTCTAACCACGAATTTAAAGACCCAAGAAGCACTGATCCTTCTGTGGGAAACATACGACTCCATCACCAATCCACGAATGTGTGTACCCACAAAAATATAATGTTTCACAAAACCACAACAACGAATATCCACGAAAAAATGCAGACTTTAGAGATGTAGAAACACTTGCCACTAAACAGTCTAGTATTTTAGCCGTTGATGTTTCAATCAAGTTTTATCTGACCTCGCAGAGCGAAGACATATACAAACAAATCATAATATCATGTAAAGAATGATACCAGAATATATAACAAGATGACAGCGGTTATTAGTCATTAATATTTGAAGAATACAAAAAGCAAGTGCAAGGTTGTAGCTCGTGTAAGCAAATAATTTCCCATCTATTTATATTTAAAACTTTTTCAGCCTGCAAATGTCATTTCGTAATGTCTGAAATGGACTTTAATCTATTGTATAATCCTGATCAATGCATTTACGACAGGCCTTAAATCTATTGTATAATCAAGATCAAAACATTTATAACAGGCCTTAAATCTAATGTATAATCTGGATGAATACATTTACAACATGCCTTAAATCTATTGTATAAAAGCTGATTAATGCATTGACAACAGGCCTTAAATCTATTGTATAATCCGGATCAATGCATTTAAAACAGGCCTCAGTATGACAATATTTGATGCTCACATATAAAACTTTATGTCAGTTTTCTATTAGTGCATCATCCCCTTTTCATTTTTCATCTGTTACGAATGTTATCTCAACAGGCACAAATCCTGTATATGCGAGGGTAAAATAGTCGCCCATCCGAGGTCAGTTGTCTTATTCCGGGTTCTCCTGTTTTCTCTTTACCACAAACGACCACACAACGCCAATATCTGACCCGTCGACAGTGTTTATTATAAGATACGTGAACCTGTTGTTCAATAGAAGTAAAATAAATTCAGTTGTAACAAGATTCGGCGGTATTATAAGTTGTATACATTTTGAGCTTTTAGGACTAATTAGTAAAGTATTGAATTGACAATGCAAATTATAAGCATAATAGATGCTTCGGGACAATTTGGCTTAATAATAACTGTACATGGTGAACAACAGTACTAAAAATGTACACTACTGTACAATTTAAAAGACCAGTCAGACTTGAGGGTATTATCTCACAAACTAAAATTACTAGGCCAGTCAAACTGAAGTAAAGGTAATTAAATGTATTCTGCTTTGATTTTACCAAGAAAAAATTGTTGCATATCATACATATGTTAGTTAGCAAGATCGCATAGTTTTGAGATAAAGCAATAAATTAAGACAGAAAAGTCTGTGGTTCGAAACTCGGCAAAAGTGACAAAATATTTTATTACATGAAAGAGGCTGTCAGATAAATCTACGAATACGTCCATATGTCTGAATCATAAGATGTGTCATATAGGAAATACGTCATTTCGTCTGAATCATGCGACGTGTCAAATAAATACAAAGTGCACCCCCATTAGGACATGTACTTATACAACAATGACGTATATGTACACAATAAATGCTGACAAACTTCTCGAAATGGCACGCACAAAGCAAACTGCACGGAAAAAAGGATCGACAGGAGTGTTTGACTGATCAGTGCATTGGCATCTGAGCAGGATGCATTCTGATGTTTTCATCAAATATGTGAGTGCATACAGTGATACAGTGAAAATCACTTAAAAACCTACTTTTCTGTTTAATTTTGTATAATTTATCAATTTTTTTTCCTTTTCTTTATTGTGTGATTTCATTTTTCACACATTCAATTGATAGACATTTAACTAACATTTCCTGTTACAATTCTTTTTTTTTTTTTTTTTTTTAATAACCCAACATGCTTTTTTTGAGCTCTGGATCCAATTCTGACCCCATTACAGACAGAGAGAATCAAGCCGCTCGTGCAAATTGAGCAGTATTCCGTGTGATGTCTCATCAAAGTGTGAGTGTACAGTGTTAACTGTTGAAAGACTTACTTTTCTTGATGAGTAATTTTGTTCAATATTTTCATACTTTTCAAATTTTTTCTTTTTGTGTGTTTTCACTTTTCACACATTCAACTGACAAACATTTAAATAACATTTCTAGACATATTCAATGTTTGAGTAACTCAACATATATTTTTGAGCTCTGGAATCAATTCAGAAACAGCGACGGCCAGAAACAAGCAAGCCGCTCGTGCAAAATGATGGACTGATGAGCGCACTGAGCGTTTGAGCAGTGTTCCGTGTGACGTCTCATCAAAGTGTGAGTGTACACGGTGATAACCACTGAAAGACTTACCTTTCGTTTGTATGAATTCTTTATAGTTTTTTATGGTTTTGTATGAGAACATTTTATTTACTTTTCGCACGTTTTTCAATATCTTGACTTATATTAGACACTCAATAGACAAACATTTAAATAATAATATGCTTTAAAGTTATGTGAACGCTTTCTGAATCAAGCACATTTGGAAATTCTTCTGTGCAGAATTCATGATCTAATCTGTTTGCATTTTCATTCTTCTTACATAATCAAAGCAAGATGCACTTTGATATTATATACATGATAGCAGTCTAGAGATTTTACCCCTCATACTCTGTACTACATCCTATTTTTAGATATTTTACGTATAAGAGTTTACCTGTGTTAAACAAATCACTTGCAATATAGTTAGTAATACTCAGACACAACAGTGGAAGGAAAGAAACTAAATACTTTCTTCCGCACATAAATTGTTGCAAAGGAGGACGGGGGAAAATACTAAAAGTCCACAGAAATCCGGGGGTCGAGGTTTTAAATTAACTAACTGTATAGAAGAAGTCTTGGACATAAAAAATGAGATAGAAGAGAGAAGTTTGGAAAATTATGGCACAGGGGAGGAAAGAACGCCGAAACTCCTAGAGAGGGAAGCAGAAAGGGAGAAAGAGACGCTATTGAAAAGGGAAAAAAGACAAAAACAAAATAATAAACACAAGAAAATCTTAAAACAAAAGAATAAGCAGGAGAATGCAACCTTGATATATGGTAAGAAAACCAATTTTTCCAGACTCGGAAAATGAGGAGGAAAAAGAAATCGCTGCCCAAATGCCCTCTAGAAATCAGGTCGAAGAGGCAGCGATAGAAAAACTGAACGAAATTAGATCCAATAAATGAAAAGAAAAAACAAACAAACAAACCAAAAAAAACAAGGAAGAAACTACTTCTTTGATACACTTCTATCACAAGATAGTGCATCACAAAGCATACTCATATAAGTAGTTTGATGAATACAACAGTAAATAAAACATAGAAACGGATACTTCACTGGGAAAAATATAGTATGAAACCATAAACCATGATGGATAAACTCAATATAATTACAATAAAGCATGATGGATAAACTCAACATAATTACAATAAATATTAACGGAGCAGATAAAAACAAGATAGAAAAAAAATGTTAAAAAATTTAAAAACATTACAGCGATTATGACAATTTTTACACAAGAAGCACATAACCTAAGCGAAAATTGGAAGTTATATATTGAACAAGAATTAAAGTCCATTGTACATGTGAATGAAAATAAGGACGAAAGATACTTTGGAGTGGCAACAATAGTAGGTAACAGATTAAGTCACATACAATATCAATATATAAAAACAGAAGACCATTCTAAAGGAAGGCTAGTTCATCTTAAAATAAACAAATGACACCTAATAAATGTATATATACCATCGGGCCTAACCAAAATTAAATTAGATTTTATAACCAATCTCAATACTTATATACAACAATACTCCCTGGAGAAACTAATAATGGGAGGTGATTTTAACAGTATAGAAAAAGATATAGATAGATGTACAGGCTTAAATGAGAATGATAGAAGAACAAATAAATATAGTAAAGCTCTAATTAGGAATAATGAACTCACTGATACATACAGAAAAATCAATAAGGACAAAATAGATTATACTTACAATTACAGACATGGAGAAGGCAGCAGCAGAATTGATAAATTTTATACATCAGGGGAATGCAAGCAGAATATAAACATGTGCGACATACACAAAATTGTAATAGCTGATCATTACCCAGTACACTCAACAATAGCACTGATCAATATCCAGTACACTTAACAATAGCACTGATCATTACCCAGTACACTCAACAATAGCACTGATCATTACCCAGTACACTTAACAATAGCACTGATCATTACCCAGTACACTTAACAATAGCACTGATCATTACCCAGTACACTCAACAATAGCACTGATGATTACCCAGTACACTTAACAATAGCACTGATCATTACCCAGTACACTTAACAATAGCACTGATCATTACCCAGTACACTTAACAATAGCACTGATCATTACCCAGTACACTTAACAATAGCACTGATCATTACCCAGTACACTTAACAATAGCACTGATCATTACCCAGTACACTTAACAATAGCACTGATCATTACCCAGTACACTTAACAATAGCAATGTCTGGTAAAAGCAAATGGGGACCGGAAATATGGAACTAAATAACTCCATTCTAGAAGATTACCAGTACTGTGAGGAAATTAAAAAATGATTAGAAGATTTTTACGAACAGGGGACCATCAATTATATAAATGAATGGGATCAATTAAAATACAAATAAAAGTTACGTTCAAAAGACTATGTACATATAAAAAGGAACAAATGAGTAATATAGAAAATGAATGTAAATATGTTATAAATAGATTAAATCCTTCATTACGAGAGAAGGAAATATCAAAAGAAATTTACAAAAATATACAAGATTATAAATCCGAAGGGATAAAAATCAGAGCAGGTAAATACGAAGATATATATACTAAAGGCTACAGCATTATATAGAAGGGAGGATATCAAAAGCGGTAAAGAAAGAGCTACCGATAGTTTGTCGATAAATGAACAAATAGCAACATATAAAGACGAAATACTGAAAGAAATATATACATATTATGAAAGCTAATACACAAGTTAATACACAAGGTAATACTTACATCAAACAAAGATAGAGGATTACTGTAATAGTATAGACTTTGTATTAATTTCAGAATCCTCAAAAATATGAATGTGAAAATTTTATCACAGAGAAAGAAACAGAACAAGCAATAAATAGATAAATAAAAGGAAAATGGACTAACAGGGGAATTTTTAAAAATTATAAAAATTAATTAATACCTATTTTTAGAACTACTTTATAATAATATATTCTTAAGAGGAGAAATGTGACACTCAGTGAAGGAAGCGATAATAACAACGATATACAATGGGAAAGGGGAAAATTCCGATCTGGAAAACTGGAGACCATTATCACTATTAAACACTGATTATAAAATATTAAGCAAACATTTTGGCTAATAGAATAAAAAAATACATGGGGAAAATGATACACTTTAAATTAAAGCTGTGGGGAAAAGGGGAGAACAATACAAAATAATAATATGAATATACAATCAATAATAGATTTTATTGACTGGAAAGGAGATAAAGGGGCAATGATTTTTTTGACTAGGAAAAAGCGTTTGACAGAACAGAGAATAACTTTATAGAACACTTTCTCAAACGCTTCGGATTCGCAAAATAATTTTTGTAACTGGATAACAACATTGTATCAACACATCTCGGGTTCGAATCCTACCATCGGACCAGCCTGGGTCAGCTACAGTGGTATGTCCTTAGGCAAGGCACTTTATTTCAATTGCCTAGGCACTAAATAACCTATGTGTTGCTGTGCCGTAAAGCACCAAACCAAACCAAATCAACACATCTACTCAAAAGTGCAGATAAATGGTAAAATAACAAAACGTTTTCCCATAAACAGATCAGCGAGACAGGGATGCTAGCTGTCAATGTTACTCTACGTGATAGCTGTCAATGTTACTCTACGTGATAGCTGTCAATGTTTCTCTACGTGATAGCTATCGAAACACTGTGTATAAGAATAAACAGAGCCGGAGCAAGGGTATTTGGCTCTTTAAGCGAACCTTCAGCCTTATTATCTTCTTTTTTACGCTATTTCTCATTATTTAATTTATTCATTCAGTTTTTTGTCGCCCACCAAATTTTGCCGCCCTAGGCGACCGCCCAGTTTGCCTCGCGGTTAAACCGGCCTTGAGAATAAAAAATAATAATACCATACAAGGCATACATATACCAAACTTAGAAAAAGAATTGAAAATGCTGCAACATGCAGACGATTTAACTTACTTCATTAGGAATGACTCCTTATATGGGCAGTTAGAAAAAGAATTTACGAAGGCCACAGAATCAAAAGTCAATCATCAAAAAACAAAAATTCTATTAATTGGAAACTGCAGGGGAAACCACCCAGGACTGCCTCCGCACTAAATAAAAGATATGGTACAAACACTAGGAATATACTACGGAAAGAATGCACTACAAAAAAATGTCTACGTTTTAATGGATAAAATAAAGTCCAATATTGATATATGGATGCCTTTGAAAATAAACATATTTGATAAAATACAAATAGCGAAAACTTTTCTATATAGCAACTTATGGTGCACAAGGGACAGTATTGATTTTACTAATGCACAACTAAATGGTTTGGACAGAGTAATTATAGACTTTATATGGAGTGGAGGAATAGCAGGAAAAGTACGATGTACAGGGAAAAAAAAATTGATAAATCTGCCGAATTTACATACAAAGATAAAAGTAAATCAATTAAATAGAGTAAGGAATTTGGAGAGAATTTTTTTTTACCAGTGGGTAGCTATTTATATTTACTGGTTTGGATACACCTTAAAGAACTCTCCAGAAATATATACAAATAATAGGTAAATACAAATGTTACAATCACCTAGGAAATACAAACATATCAAACAAATTATATTTAAATATAGGGACCAAAACACTATTTGGGGGATAGGCGATAATAGGAAAGTATACTACTATTAAGAGAAATAGAAGATAAGAAAACACGAAGAAGAAAAAAAAACAGAGCTAGAAAACATACATCTAAATTGGAATAAGATATGGGAAATGTGGACAGGGATACATACAACCTTTAAACAATCTGTGATCTCCACGTACCTGCACAATGCATGGCTAACAGGTGAATACGCACATACAAGGCATATGATAAGGTATATACCGCCCTGCCGACTGTTTGGAAGGGGATTTTATTTAAAAAACAAACACATCATCTTGCAATGTATAAACGGAAGCCTGTAATAGGCCTAATAAACAATGAATCCGGAAATTATAATGGAGACTCGTTACTTTATACAAATTGTGATGGAGACTCGTTACTTTATACAAATTATAATGGAGACTCGTTACTTTATACAAATTATAATGGAGACTCGTTACTTGATACAAATTATAATGGAGACTCGTTACTTTATACAAACGGGCTAGATAAGATACAAACATATATATAACAAGATAGTCTATTACATAATAAATGTAAACAAACAATGCAGAGGGAAGATTAAGCTTTTTAAAATTCACACCGCTCTGTGTTTAGGGATAAAAAAAATACCATTTAACTCACGAGGGAGAAAAACGCTTTCGGTGCTTAAAACGAACCGAGGGGCATAGCAGGAAAAAGCAAACTCCCTCAATGAAAGACTACAATAATAAAAGAGCCTTGCGCTTTCGTTTTCGTATGTAAGAGTGGAGGATACATAGAGGAAGGTGCAAATGAAATAAAATAAAACCAATAAAATAAAGAAATAACTAAATAAACAAATAGATATTAACCAATATGCATAAGAATGCATATAAGAATCTCCCTTTCAAGTGGGACTCTGTCTACCCGGAATGGGGGAGGAACAAAGTATAGCCAATAAAGAGGAGGGGGACGGGCATATCACTCCCACTAGAGGAGATGGTCCGTTTACCGGTCCACCACCCCACCGTCACAAGCTAGAAAAGGGGGCTGAAGGGTCCTCTTGAAAGGTAATGCAGATACAAACATTTAAAGTAACTGTATAAAAAAAATACTTATAATTAAGATGACTGACCCAGTCCACACAAGATGGGGGAGGAACAAAGTATAGCCACTGGGGAGGAAAGGCTTGGGTATATCACTCCCACTAGGGGACGGTGGTTCGAATGGTGCGGCCCAACCCCCGCATTCGCAAGCTAGTTTCACCCCCCAAGAATAGTGGACGAGCCCATCCACATAAGAAAAAAAAGAAAAAAGAAAAAGAAAAGAACTTTAACCAAAAGAAATATAGATTCACATATACTAATATAAGTTTAACAATATACAGGTAACACATCTTGATTTAATTTACAACAGGCATATACAAATTACATACACAGGCATATACAAATTACATACACGGGCATATACAAATTACATACACAGGCATATACAAATTACATACACAGGTATATACAAATTGCATACACAGGCATATACGTACACACTAACAGATGCGAATCGATACATGAGCATACAAACACGCAGTACAATAAACACGTTTTTTTTCTATAAAATAATTTTGATGAGTTTGATAGTAA
Source organism: Margaritifera margaritifera (assembly GCA_029931535.1). NCBI lineage: Eukaryota > Metazoa > Mollusca > Bivalvia > Unionida > Margaritiferidae > Margaritifera > Margaritifera margaritifera. The sequence continues at coordinate 1,436,770 of JAQPZY010001410.1, read as the reverse complement.
GATAAAGGGGGGGGGGGGAACAGAAAGATATAAAACCTTTTTACTTTTGAAACAATGGGAATCATTTCACAGGCCTGCTATTTTTTCAATAGCTAGAGGTCTCGACACAAATACAATAAACCCTGAGTGTGTGTACACAATAAACAGTGACGTAAAATATTGAAACGTTTACACATGCAAACTAGTACAATTAAATAAATTAAAATGAACACTTTTATACTTTGTATGCCAATACCAAAACAAATAAGATAAAATAAACCCCTTTCTAATTCGTCGTCCTATTAGAAAATAGTTAAGGAGGATGGTCCTTTATTCTGCATACACTACTTTTTTTTAAAAATTCCTCAATGCATTGTAACATTTATTCCTCTGTACACTATTGGATAATATGTCTTGTAGACTAATTTGAGATAAATACATAACCCTGATGGAATGTGTTTAGCTGTTTGTATTGTCCAGGATTATGCACTGAGTTCTGCTTCGCAGAGGCAGTGCTGTTGTGCGTCATTTTTCCATTTCACACATATAATGATTCTTTCAAAATCTTAAAATATAACATTGGACAATTTTTAGTGGTGTTGATAGGTTTTAATGCTACAACTAAACCTTATATCTATCGAATTATCTACATTGAAAAAGTATTTTGTATTCTGATGTTTTCTGTGTACTACAAAAATGAAACATGAGCCTGAACTATGTTCAGCTTCAAAATTTCTTTAAAATTGGTTATTGTAGACCCCGTGAAGAAACAACTGTATTTTTTACCAAATGAACAAAATACCTAGAACAGCTACACATCCTTGTATCAAATAAAATCATTTGATGTTCGTTAAATTGTATCGTTTATTTCATCGTGTTGCTGTTTTAGTTTTTACTTATTCTTTCTCCAAACATTCAGCTTTGGCGCTTTTGAATTCTTATGAAAATTTGCCAAGTTGTTCAAGAAGTTCAACAAGTTACTTTCTCTCTTGATTGTGTATCTGACACACATTGACCTCGGCATGATTTGTCAATCTTTGATTCTTCTGCTTTTCTTGTCTACCTCACCTTACATTTATATTTACAAGGACATTTGGCAAGTTAGATCAATGTACATTCAACGTGATAACAAGGTTAACTATAATTCATCTTACAATGTTACCTTATGAAGTAAATATTAAATTAAAATGTAATTAGGTAAATACAATAAATGGATTTAAGACATTATCAAAATGCAACAAAGAGACAGACATATATAAATTTAATAGAGGCGATAACTGTTGCAGATCATGTAGGAAGAAATACCTTAAAAACGGTGAAAGAAAATAATCAGCACTTTAAGTAATACATGGCAAAACACACATAACATATATACCACAGTAAAAAAAAAACATTTCTGATTAATTGACGTGACAAGAAGTAGAATTGTATCTGTATTAGGAGAAATCATTAAATCAGATACGATTTTGAAAATACTATATGTGCCATTTATTACATTTTATTGGACAATACTAAAATTAGCGAACCCTGAATGTGTTATTAAAGATGATTAAGATATTGATCATGTCATACCATGTTCATCATTTGATCTATTCAATCCAGACAAAAGAGAAAGTTATTTCAGTGGTCAGACACTTAACACCTGAAAGACATTGATACCGATCAAAAAGATGAAATAAAACAGCATCGGAAAAAGTTGAATTCTTTATAATGGCAAACTCTTTTTGCATTATCCACTTTATTGCATGATAGACAAACTCTCCTAAAATTAAAGTTGACATAACTGTGTTTTTCAGAGGTACAAATGCATAAACAACAATGTAATCAACACATATTAGTTATCAAGCACGTTTTCAGTATACTCAGATTTCTTGTTTTCTGTTGCCTTTCTTAACTAGACGTTTATGTTGTTTGCAGCATACAATCTGCTGCAACGGAGTTCAATGAAGCTGATAGGCTGCAAAGTTATCAAACTAGCACTCAATGCATATGGAAGCAAACGTAAATAATAATATTCCCGTGAAGTATCTAATTACGTTTGATTGCATGTAATTATTGTTCAGTTCATGTTGTACATTTGTTAAGAGCTTACATAACAGCACATGTGGGCTCATTGAAACACTTGTACAGTTTTATGTTTTTCTGACCAATTATTCTGACCAATTATTGATGTAATATTTTCATTTCTATTGAGGTACATTCAGTCCAGTTGGTAGAATTTAAAAATTGTTGCAGATCAACTTAAATACTTAAAAAACAGTTGTTGTTGTTGTTACTTGATTTGAATGCTTGATTTCAATGAAAAGGTATTTTGCATTCATATAGAACTTTTCTCATCTGGAAATAAACGTGAAACCTGCAAACAGATTTGACAGTTTTGTTTATTAAATGCCAGTAGGAAAATCACAATCATATGTTGCTATTTTCCAAAATCCCATCTGTCACTGTTCTGTGTATCTGTTAATTTAGTCATCATTGTCAAATTTTAAAGTGTAGTTATAACTAATAATTGATTGTTCGTAAGCGAAAAATGAAGTTTCAATGTAATAAATTGCAATCTCGTTAAATATTTGTGCAATGTCCGGCTCAACCTGATTGTTAAACTGAGTTGCATGACAAAGATAAGGTGTTATGCTAGTTTATCATTTTAAACTGAAGGCCAGTTAAGCTGCGCCTGATTTTGGTGATGGAGGTGGTAGTTGATTATGAAGATGGTTTGGATTTACTCCCCAAAAGTGCTTCTTGCCATTGTTACGTTTAGGGGTTAGAAATAGTAACAAAAGAAAGAACAAGCTTTCACAATTTATAAAATAAAAAAAAGTAATTTAGTAAAATATTAAATATTTCAAACAAACAAAGTCAAAGAATTAAAAATAACTTATAGTTTAGAAATTCCTAAATAATCCTAAATGTTCTACTGAATTTTGATAATCCGGAAGTTAATCCAAAGCATTCCGAATGAAGTCACTAATGTGTTGATGTGCCACAAGAAACACAGTTTTAAATCCAAATGTTATTAATCTCAGGTAAACTCCTTTGAATGTAGAATATTGTTAAGTTCCTTGAAGAATAGTACTTAAATTCAAAATGTATTATATAGATAATAGATTTTCACCAGCTGATTTTACAAACAATAATAATCTTCCTCAATAACCTTATGATTCTAGAGAACTGCATAGAATGAAGATTCAGTGGTTATTTTGGCATATATAGTCTCTAGAACTCTAATACTACGACTTAGAATTAATTATGTCAACAACCTTCTTTAACCAATCAGAAACTAGGTCGCGCATGATACTGTTAAAAGCGCCGTCGCACTACAATGAAAATACCTTATTTCAAATCAACATAATGTTGACATAGGATTCAAGGTCATAAATCTGCACGCGCTACGACGAAATTTCACCATTGTGGGTTAAGCTGACCGACATAATTATTGATTTTCCCAGGACTTAACATGACTCATGTAAACATGATGACGTTCATTTGGACTTGAAGAATAGCATATGCTACTGAACAAAGGAATTATAATACAATGATTATAAACCCAAATGAAAACTATTAAAATTTAAAGACAATACATAATGCCGTAACTACTTTCCCCTTAGAGAAAAAAGGCAAATGCTTTAAACATATTACTGATTGCATAAAAAAAATGATACAGTAATGTATACAAAACAATGTAAACTGTAATATTATGCACTTGAAAGTGCATCAGCAATTAAATTTTCCTTTCCCTTGATGTGCCTGACTTCGATTTTATATGGTTGCAACATCAGACTCCATCTTAACAATCTTTGATTCTTATTCTTCATCCTATTAATGAAAGTGAGGTGGTTGTGATCACTGAAGACAACAACTGGAGAAGGAGCTGCACTAACATACACTTCAAAGTGTTGCAAGGCCATTATCAAAGCCAAACACTCCTTCTCTATCGTGGAGTAATTTTTCTGGTGCTTATTCACTTTTCTTGAAAAATAACACACAGGATGATCCACACCATTGCTGTCCTCTTGTAATAGCATTCCACCAACCCCAACGCCACTAGCATCTACAGACATGTTGAAAGATTGCTCAAAATCTGGAGCTGACAGAACTGGTGCACTTTTGAGTATGGCCTTTAACCTATCAAAAGCCTCCTGACATTTGTCTGACCAGTGAAACTTGGTCTTTTTACTTAGCAAATTGGTCAGGGGTTCAGCTATCATGGAAAAATTGGAACAAAATTTCCGATAATAACCAGCCATACCCAAAAATCGCATCAGTTGCTTCTTTCTGACATGCACAGGGAACTCAGAAATAGCCGTAACCTTAGCTTCTATTGGTTTTATTTGACCATGTCCCACCACATGTCATAAAAGGTAACACATGCACGGCAAAAGTCACTTTTATTCAAATTGATGGTTGGATTTGCTTTGAAGAACTTCTTAATGGTTTCTATGTGGTCTTTCCATGTGGTGCTGTAAATGATGACGTCATCGATGTAAGCATCACAGTTTCTTATTATAGATGTTATCATATTCATCAAACGTTGGAAAGAACTTGGGGAATCCTTCATCCCAAATGGCATGACTTTGTATTGGTAAAGTCCGTCTGGAGTCACGAATGCAGAAATTTATTTTGCTCTCTCCGTAAATGGAATTTGATAGAATCCCTTCAAAAGGTCAAACTTTGTGACGTATTTGGCATTTCCAATCCGTCAAGACAGTTCATCAATTTTAGGAATAGGAAATGAATCTGTCTTGGTGATACTATTTACTTTTCTATAATCAGTACACATACGGAAAGTCTTATCTGGTTTCGGCACTAATATACACGGTGAACTCCAGTCACTTTACTTGGTTCGATAAAGTCATTCTCCAGTAAATACTGTATTTCTTTCTTCAGATAATCTTGTTTGAGAGGATTCATCCTATAAGGATGTTGCTTTATAGACGTTGAATTCATTATTTCGACATCATGGAAAATTATGTTGGTTCGTGTGGGAATATCTGGAAACAAATGTTCGTATTCTTTTATCAGCTGTTTCAGTTCATTAATCTCAGGCGGCAGTAGATGCGCAAGTTTCTGGTCTAGATTGTCCAGAATTTCCGAATTGCGAAGATTAGTCACTCCGAAGTCATCACTATTCGATTTCTCATCTCCATTCAGATTTTGGATGTGTGGGACCTGTACTACTAAATTAATTGGATAATTTATTTGGCTATCTCTGTTTACATATTGTTTTATCATATTAATATGGCAAAGCTGTTTCTGCTTTCTCCTCCCACGAGTATTAATAATGTAATTTAAATCACTCACTTTCTTGTAAATGGTATAGGGGCCATAATACTTAGACTGAAGAGGATTTTGGGATATGGGTAACAGAGCCAAAACTATATCACCTGGCGAAAACTCCTATCTTTCGCTTGTTTTTCATACCTCAATTTCATTTACGACTGGACAGATTTAAGATTAGTTCTTGCCACCTCGCAAGCCTTTGACAATCTATTCCTAAATTTAGAAACATTGTCCAGAAGATTTAACTCCAACTCTTCAGTAGAAAGAAGTCTTTTTTTCAATAATTTTAATGGACCCCGAACAGAATGTCCGAACACAAATTCAAAAGGACTAAATCCTAGAGATTCTTGCACTGACTCCCTTGCAGCAAACAACAACAATTGCACACCTTCATCCCAATCTTTCTCCGTCTCATAACAATATGACTTAATCACATTCTTTAAAGACTGATGGAACATTTCCAAAGCACCTTGACTTTGAGGGTGGTAAGCAGAGGATCTAAACTGTTAGGTACCTAATTCAAGCAAGACCTGTTGGAATATACCAGACATGAAATTAGATCCAGATCAGATTGTACAGACTTAGGGAGACCAAATAGTGTGAAAAACTTGACCAAAGCTTTCACTATGGTCTTAGCTTTTATATTCCCTAGAGGAATAGCTTCTGGTAATATTGTGGACGCACACATAATCGTCAACAAGAATTGGTTGCCTAACTTGGTCTTAGGTAAAGGGCCGACACAATCTACCATTATTCTGCTAAATGGTTCATCAAAAGCAGGAATAGGTGACGGATGAGCTTTGGGTATCTTCTGATTGGGTTTTTCTACCATTTGACAAGTATGACAAGATCTACAAAACTTAGAAACATCACTCTTAAGTTTCGGCCAGTAAAAATGATTTAAGATCTTGTGATAGGTCTTATTAACTCCTAAATGACCAGACAACGGCGTTTCATGAGCTAAACTAAGTATTTCCTGTCTATACAACCTAGGAACTACTATGTGATAAATAACTGACCACTCGTCACCAGCGGGTACCTTAGGTGGTCTCCATTTCCTCATAAGGACCCCATTCTTCAAGAAGTAACAAGTTGCTTCTTGTGTGGCTTCAGTTTCACTTATAGCCCTTGAAAACAGACAGGAGAGATCGGAATCTTCTTCCTGTAAGACAACTAGTGATTGTCTTTTATCACCCTGATTAGATTTATGAGATTGTGTAGCTGAAAGAGTATCACTGTGATCAATACTTCTTGATTGATCCAAACTAGGAGCAAAAGTGACCTCATTAAAAGAATGACCCAAAAAGATGTCCGCTAAAGGAAATACATCCTGTTCAACAGCATCATTCTCAAGAGCGTGCTCTAGTAACTGCACAAACTGGATATAAACCAGGGATTTTCTACTTCGATAGAATCAACTCGTTGATCCATACAAGGCTTGTGAGTTACAAGTGGATTAACCACGACCTTATTTCCAGCTAAGTCATTTCCTAGTAATAAATGAATGCCCTTTATAGGCAAAGAAGCCACAGCTCCTATGGTCCCTGATCCCGAAAATAAGTCTGATGACAAATTAACACAATGAATAGGGACATTTACATATCCACATTCTACCCCCTGTATTAGTACACTTTCACTGGTAGAAGACCTCTCAGAAAATGTCAAAGTACTTTCTAACAAAAGATTCTGAGAAGCTTCCGTGTCTCTTAATATCTTAATAGGAGTAGTCTTAACCAAGTCACCAACAAGTGACACTGAACCCTTCGACATGAATGGTTCGTATTTCTCCATGACAAAATCGGACTGAGGTATGCAAGCCTCCACACAAGTATTTCTTACAATACATGACCCTGACCTTGCCTTCTTATAAACAAAAGCATTTGGAACTGATCTGTTATAATTCCGTTGCCTATTTTTCAAACAGTAGCAATCAGAAACAACGTGCCCTTTCCTCTTACAATAAGGGCACGTGGAAATAGATAAGGTTTTCTGATCCATCTTATCAGAAATTTGATTCTTTACAGTTGCACCAGCTTGAGTTCTGTAAGTACTCACGCGAGACGGAAATGGTATCTTAACGAAGACCTGTTGAGAGGAATATCTATTTACAAATGGAACCTTGTGAATCAGAGAGTATTTATCAGCTGTACTAGCAGCTTTTTCTAAAGTTTCAACACCTTTCTCATCAAGGTATACTCTAATGTCACTACTGACACAATTCTTGAATTCTTCAATCAGTAACAGTTTCTTAAGATTATCATAATCCTCATCAACCTTCTTGGACGTACACCATCTCGTAAACAAACGCTCTTTTTCCTATGCAAATTCTTAATGAGTCTAGGTAGTTTCCTTTCTACAATTCCTAAAGTTTTGACGTTACGTCTCAGGCACCATCTCGTAAGCCCTCAAGACACTTTCTTTAACCACTTCATAATCAGCAGATTGTTCAGACGAGAGTGCAGTATAAACATCACTAGCTTTACCAGTAAACACACTCTGCAACAATGAGGTCCAATTGTCTTTCGGCCATTTCAGATTCTCAGCTATTTTCTCAAAACTGAGAAAATATTTGTCTACCTCCTTTTCTCTAAAAGGGGGAAGCTGTCTGATATGTTTGGCCAGATCAAAGTATGAACCCGTATTGCCACGAGAGTGCCCTTTACTGGTCAACTCCAATTTCCTGAATCTAAATTCCCTTTCTTTATCTCTCTCCCTTTCCTTTCTATCCCTTTCCTCTTCCTGTATTTCCCTATCTTTATCCTCCCTTCTTTCTTGTCTTTCCCTTTCCTGTATTTCCTTTTCTTTGTCCCTTTCCCGTATTTCCCTTTCTTTTTCCCTCTCCTCTTTTCTGTCTTGCATCTGCATTTACTCCCATTGAAATTTAAGTTTTATAACTCTACTTCCTTTGCTATCTTTACTTTCATTTCTAAACTGGACGGAGTTTTCTTCTTCAAACTCGAACCCCTCCCCCCCCCCTTCAAAAACACCTTTTTGTACCAAATATTCTATCAAAATAATCCTAATCTCCTGTTTCAAAAGAGAAGATGTCGCTTCAGTAAGACTATAATGTTTGGCAACATTGAAGTAACTCGTCCTTTTTCAAGGACTCTAATTTCTCCTGGTTGGGAGCAGCTATGAAACTCTCTAATTTGGATGTCATGATGAAAGCCTGTTCGTTTCTTTTTTTTATTCTTTTTTTTATTCCTTAATCGGGAAATCAAAATGTCAAAGACCAATAAAATTTCAAACAATGAAATTCAAATCTAAAAAAAGACAATTTTCCGAAGTATTAAAATCTCTGAAATATTAAACTTCGAAAATACTTAAATAATTTCAAATCCCGAAATATTCATAAAATTCGGATCCCGAAAATATTCAAATTTCGATCCCGGACTAGCCCCACAATTTCTTCTGTTTCGTTTAGGGGTTAGAAATAGTAACAAAAGAAAGAACGACTCAAACAAGCTTTCACAATTTATAAAATATAAATTTAATTTCCTAAAATATTAAATATTTCAAACAAACAAAGTCAAAGAATTAAAAATAACTTATAGTTTAGAAATTCCTAAATAATCCTAAATGTTCTACTGAATTTTGGTAATCCGGAAGTTAATCCAAAGCATTCCGAATGAAGTCACTAATGTATTGATGTGCCACAAGAAACACAGTTTTAAATCCAAATGTTATTAATCTCAGGTAAACTCCTTTGAATGTAGAATATTGTTAAGTTCCTTGAAGAATAGTACTTAAATTCAAAATGTATTATATAGATAATAGATTTTCACCAGCTGATTTTACAAACAATAATAATCTTCCTCAATAACCTTATGATTCTAGAGAACTGCATAGAATGAAGATTCAGTGGTTATTTTGGCATATATAGTCTCTAGAACTCTAATACTACGACTTAGAATTAATTATGTCAACAACCTTCTTTAACCAATCAGAAACTAGGTCGCGCATGATACTGTTAAAAGCGCCGTCGCACTACAATGAAAATACCTTATTTCAAATCAACATAATGTTGACATAGGATTCAAGGTCATAAATCTGCACGCGCTACAACGAAATTTCACCATTGTGGGTTAAGCTGACCGACATAATTATTGATTTTCCCAGGACTTAACATGACTCATATAAACATGATGAAGTTCATTTGGACTTTAAGAATAGCATATGCTACTGAACAAAGGAATTATAATAAGATGAAATCAAATGAAATCTATTATAATTTAAAGATAATACATAATGCCGTAACACCATCTAGACTAACTTCAAATTTAACATATCCAGTATCATAATATTTTGCATTGATATAAACAAGAAACTATTTTAGTGATTATGCAATTCAATTATAAATAGCTCCAGGGGCCAGGTGTCATATAATTTCCTTCTGGAGGAATTTAGTGAGTAAAGCTGGCAATTCATATAATTTTAATGTTAAGACTAAAGAAATTTTAAAACAAACTAACAAAAATAAATGGCCAATTTTCTTATCAAGGATAAGATGACAGATCACGAACAAAGGTCAACCTAAATCTCCGTGATAAAAAACTATTCCGAAGCAATTATGATTAAAAGTGGAAGGAACGCAAATAACAACATCCATTCAAGATTTATTCTCATGTCTACAGCGGGTCGTATGATGCTCTGGATTTGACATTCAGACCATGCGGCAGGTTTTAGTTTCTGAGCAATAACTTAAGTTCTAGGTACCTTCTAAAGGTGTATTCATTAAAGTTTACAAATAAGTTCTAGGTACCTTCTAAAGGATTATTCATTAAAGTTTACAAATAAGTAGGTACCTTCTAAAGATGTATTCATTAAAGTTTACAAATAAGTAGGAACCTTTTAAAGGTGTATTCATTAAAGTTTACAAATAAGTAGGTACCTTCTAAAGGTGTATTCATTAAAGTTTACAAATAAGTAGGAACCTTTTAAAGGTGTATTCATTAAAGTTTACAAATAAGTAGGAACCTTCTAAAGGTGTATTCATTAAAGTTTACAAATAAGTAGGTACCTTCTAAAGATGTATTCATTAAAGTTTACAAATAAGTAGGAACCTTTTAAAGGTGTATTCATTAAAGTTTACAAATAAGTAGGTACCTTCTAAAGATGTATTCATTAAAGTTTACAAATAAGTAGGTACCTTCTAAAGGTGTATTCATTAAAGTTTACAAATAAGTAGGTACCTTCTAAAGGTGTATTCATTAAAGGTTACAAATAAGTAGGTACCTATTAAAGGTGTATTCATTAAACTTTACAAATAAGTTCTAGGTACCTTCTAAAGGTGTATTCATTAAAGTTTACAAATAAGTTCTAGGTACCTTCTAAAGGTGTATTCATTAAAGTTTACAAATAAGTAGGTACCTTCTAAAGGTGTATTCATTAAAGTTTACAAATAAGTAAGTACCTTCTAAAGATGTATTCATTAAAGTTTATTTTTAAAGTTGATTTTAAGAAAGCTATAAAGTCTGCTGATTTTGTGTTCAAAAGATTAAATGTCAAGGTCAGTACGAATTGATCCGAGAGCATGGTTTATACGTGATACCTCGAGTTAAACTGAATATAGTTTCACCAGCCTTTACAGCTTTCCAAATTTCAAGACCTAAATTTTAAAGGTCAAGGTCATTATGAGCAAAGATTTTTTCTTAGCTCCCAGTGCCTAAACATTTACAAAAAATTAGTAGTTGTTTACCTGCGAGGTACAAAAGAGTTCTAAGGCCAAGGTCACTTTGATCAGAAGAAACCAAATGGCTTCTTGCATTGCTTCATGGTATGTGGTAAAAGTTTAACCAATACAAAAGGCATACTTGATTGTGTAACAAACGGTGTGGTTAATTTACCGTCTTTTTAATAAGGTTCGAGAAAAGTTTACATCTTCCCATAATTGCACTAACATCTATGCGATTTTAGTTACCTCCTCTCTTGGTCAAAGTCTCATAGATCGAGCTTGCAGTCTTTTACATTGTACTTGTTTTCTTTTCATTTCTTCAGTGATGTGATTTATTAGACTGTATTCGCCTTGTCAGGTTTCTATATGTACAAGTTTGTTACTTACTGGTGACGTTTTTGTGAGTTGATCCTATTTTCCCCTCTGGTTTTGTGAGCAATACAGACTAACATATCATACATAGTTTAACTCCTTCATACTCTAATGTGTCATTCGTTTTACATTTGTGACATTCTAGAATCCCATGTCTCTCAAAATCTCAAAGTTGTCATGCTCCATGTTACTGCTCTTTATGCATTCTCCGATGGAGAGGTGTGCTTTGCGGACACCATTTATTTAATGGCATTCTAAATGGGTCTGTTGTCGAGTAGCCGAATATGTTTATCCACCTTTTGATCTGTTTTCTTTCCTGCATACTTCGGCCTGAGTCATGACCGTCATTCATTTTGAGCGTTTTTGTAATAATCCGTTAAATTTGGTAAGATGTCGAAAAATTTTATGCTTTTTATTTTGAGTGAAATACTTCTACATTCTAGTTCGTAGAGTTTTGTTAAATCTTTCCACTACATATTTCCTTTTCTTGGAGTAAATTAAAAGTATTCAATGCTTTCATTTTCCGGAAAAAACTTTTGTCTTGAAACTCTTTTCCTTCATCAAACCGTATCTTTTCCGGTTTTTGTTCTTTCAATATATCTCTAAAGCATCGTGTCTGTCATATCCGTTTATTGTTTTCGCTTTTTCAGCTCAAGCGTATTTTGGGAAAAAATATATATCACTGTCAAATTTATTTGTATCTATTGTTGCATTTACCCTATGATTGCACATCAACAATATTTGCCTGCCACTGGTCATCCACATGACTGACAATTATTTTGTTTGATATGGAAATCTTTACGGCGCTTGCTTGCGTAATACATAGTTAGATTGTTCAGTTAACCATTATTTGAATTCTGTTTATTTTCCCGTTTAATCTCTTCCAACAATGAATTGATATTTGTGCAAGCAACTTAACTTTCAGAATTGTAGTAAAGATGTTTTATTACTGTTCTTTGTCAAAATTTAACACGGTATAAAAACATACAGACAATATTTGGACCTGATAAATTGTCTTTTTTGTGTCATCAGCAAGCCAACAGAAAGACCGTCTAAAACATCTACCTTAATTTAAGCAATCGGCAACGTTTCTTCGTTCCTTTAAAAGGAATAATTTCAGATTTCTATTAACTTTTGACATTCATGTCGTTTACTCTTCTACACCTGTTTCATATACTGAGTCAGGTATCTGTTATTTAAAATTTTTCTCTATAAATTCTTTTTTCCATTTTTGTTGAATGGCAGTAAATTGATATCGTAAAGTAAAACATTGTAGTCTAAATTTAGCTAGATATATATGTGTGTATTAGCTATATCAAGCGCATAATATTCCATTCTCATACTGCACATTTTTAACTATCTTGTTATCAGGGTTAATGCTAGTTTTTTTAAATGTTATCATTATTGAATGTAATCTGTAAATCTTCATCATTTATGAAAGTAATCTTTTAATCTTCATCATTAATTGGGGGATATGGCAAAGTTTGGATGCTGCGTTCCTTTAGGAAGTCTGCCAAGACAGCAGATTTATACGCCGGTGTGTTGTCATAGAGTAAATGGATATCTCGGGGGCGCAGACGGGTGGGTCGAAAGTATTCCACAACTTTGGGCAACACTTTGGAGGCATAAAAATGACCAATGACACTAGCAAAGTTAGGCACAGGTACCTGAACAACCGTATCTTTTGCATTCAAAAAAGTGTATAAAACTCTCTCGACAATCCGACTACGTCTAGCGATAAGTGCTCTCCGCTCGTTTTCTCATATCCAAACTTTATTATTTTCTCTTGAGTCGGGTTAAAAAAGTAAGTCCATATTTTATCACTGGTGACAATCTCATTCAAACGTCTCTGTTCACTCTTTTTATATTTGGCGAGTAGCTGTTTGACGATTTCAACCCGAGTCTGTTATTGATCATACAAATGCTGGACCATTCTTGCACAAACCTTCCTGAGTTTTAAATGATTCTTCAATATATTAAAAGCAGCTGACGAATTAATGTCCGTGATAATAGAAATATCTTCCATTGTGGATCGAGCATCTCCACGAATTGCCCTCTTCACAGCAGCCACTCCACGCTCACCAATCACAGGCAAAGGTCTTCCAGAACATGGGCAATCTTCCATGGATTCGTGACCATCTTTAACCTAATGAAACAACCTCAAAATGGTAGGATATGACATGAGATGACAGTAAATTACCTCCGTAAACGTTATCCAAGTCAGACAGTACCCTAAGAGCGCCCTGAGTTTACAATATGCTCTTTGCTCAGAGGTGGAATTGTTTCTCCTTCTCCGATATTTCTTCGTCACTGTCATGTACCTATTTTACTTCACACGCACATATCAGTAGTTATTAGGCGTGATGTACTTGCAGCTGCAGATCATTTTATAAAACGTTATTTTGTCTATCTATCAGCATTAGGTTTATTAACAGGTTCAAAGAACAAAAAAGTTATAGCAAAATATTCAAAACTTTTCAAATATCCTTTGTATAGTAGCAGCAGCCCTTGTTCTTCTCCACTCTCTATCCTTATTTATCTTAGTTGCGGTTCCATGCGAGAATATTGTCATTAATAATGAATATTACAAATATTACGTCAAGACTTTTGCACTATTCCCTGAAGTATCTTGTCACTGACTAGTTGTGTACATAGGTTGTTGTTCTTATACCTGGTGTGGGACAGGTCATGAACAGAGCATGTGCAATACAACCAAATGAGAACCTGTTATACTATGTATGTTAGTAGAATTATTCAGTCAGTGTTTCGAATTCACTTAGAATGAGATAAACACAGGAAAATACAGCGTCACTAATTGCGTTCCTTTGTACAATCGTGCACCCATCATTTATTCATTTTTATACACAGTGCAGTAAGATCCAGGATAAAATGGTTTCATAAGATTTATAGATCTAAGTACTTCCCATAAAAAATCTATAGTTACACGACGAACGCGGGAAAGCAGTTTTCAAACACCAGTTTCACTTTTATCCATCCGTGGAATGAAACTTATTTAATAAACCTTGTCAAATACCATTTTTTATAAAGTTTTGCCGTTGGTAGTAAACGTGCAGAATACCAATTCCGTTTAAGACATTGTAGCGAACTAAATATAGTGTGTAAGAGTAGCAAAGCTTTTGATCGGGTGATTGTTCCTAGTTTATCCACAAAGGATTATTGTTCGTTGGGTCTTTAACGTTTGTGGTTTGTAGCAGCCACTAACTCCATGGAAACTGATATCCCAAGACAAATTGTAAATTCAGGGTATACTAATACAAAAGCATTACCTTACTGAACCAAAATTATTACTTGTCTCAATTATAGCCATCTGGCGTAAGTTACTAGTTTCAGATACTTCCAGTGCGTCTGGTTGATAATTATCGAGATAACGTGTAACCATCAGACCTAAAATTTAGGACCAAGCGGATTAAGTAGGATATAATCAAACGACTTAGTAATTTTTAAAATCAAGTCTATTGACTCGAACATGCCAGAAAAAATAAAAAAAATAAAAATATGCATATCGTTAATTCTTCGCTTCGGGTTTTAAACATTTAAGGGAGGTATATAGATAGCTCCCTTTTTTGAAAGGACAGAACTGGGAAAATATGAAATTAATCAGTTGAAAAAACATTTTGTGAAATATTCTATTGTGAAATACTTTCAGTATACAAAAGTTATCAGTGAAGATAGGCTATGTCTCAGAATTTCCGATAAAACAGCTGTATTCACTGACATCTGATTCATTATTAATTTCGATATCAATTGGTGGTAAGTTTTCCAAAACTAGCACAAATAAATATTTCGCGCAAACTGTTCATATGAGTACAACTTACTACTACAGTTCCAGTTAAAGTAAGAAATATTCTATTTTGAGAAAGAAATGGTCAGTGTCTAAGTTTTAGTGTGCTCTTTAAACGTGGAAAGTTTCTAAATATTGTTACTGTCGATCGGATTTAATTTTATCAGTGCGAACCAGAGATATATTAAAAATGTTAATCGTCTGTTGATAATGGTAACATGGTGTATTTTCAGTAGCTTTGTTAATGATTTCACTCTAATTTCTATGAAAATGTTTTGAACATTACACTGTACCTCGACATAAATTCTTTGCAGGAAGCCGAGTTTGAAATATGTTTGCATCAAAATATTAGTAATTGTTGTGGTAAAAAAAAAAGCGTCAAGAACGATAGGCATCGACACTTAGATGACATGACAACTTGTCTTTACAGACAATGTTATATAGTACAATATTTAAGCTTTTATGTTCCGACAAAAATGCAGTCAGTCTTTTCTTCAACAGTGACTGAAACAAAAGGCAGCAACATTCAAACACTTAAAGAAGGATTCTTGTAATTAATTGGCTATACCTTTTGGAAACAAATTAATGTAAAAAAATGATCTAATCAGTCGTTAGTGTCTTATGGTGATTGTAAAAAATGAACTCCATATCTAATCAGTCGTTAGTGTCTTATGGTGATTGTAAAAAATGAACTCCATATCTAATCAGTCGTTAGTGTCTTATGGTGATTGTAAAAATGAACTCCATATCTAATCAGTCGTTAGTGTCTTATGGTGATTGTTAAAATGAACTCCATATCTAATCAGTCGTTAGTGTCTTATGGTGATTGTAAAAAATAAACTCCATATCTAATCAGTCGTTAGTGTCTTATGGTGATTGTAAAAAATGAACTCCATATCTAATCAGTCGTTAGTGTCTTATGGTGATCGTAAAAATGAACTCCATATCTAATCAGTCATTAGTGTCTTATGGTGATTGTTGATCTATTTTACCTCTAAGTGATGGAATTGACACATCGATAAATAAAGTAATTTAGAAATCTTTCATCGTAGAACCACTAGAGCATACATATATACAAACACGTACACATACACGAATTACACACATATAGGTATGTGTGAATAGATAAAAAGCTATATTCTTTCTAAAAGAGGCGTGTGTTTAGGAAGTATAGCAAGACAAAAACCAGTTAGAAGGATGTCACTTCTATAATTTCCATCAAGTGAACATTCCCTTTTTGAAGGACATAATGAAATTATAGTTTGCCTACATTTAAGAGTATTTCCTCATGGTAAAGAACACTCTCCTCGTCAAAAAATGTAACATTTCTGTACTTAATGTGACATAATCAGTGAAAGTATATATTGAGAAAACAAATCACGAAACTGTAATAGCAAAATACAACAATTTTAACCAAGTGTATATAGCATGTTAAATTTAAGACACTTGCTTGCAGGGTTTACAAATTCACTGATGATGACATTTAGAACAAATTCTAAGTCATTATTGATAGAGCACTTAACGATATTTGCACTGAGGTAATTCATATCTCCTGGCTGATGTGGGTACAAATTAGCTGGATTTGATAGAAAACTAATGTTTTTCCATCTGTGCTCAAATCGATGTGTATAGATATCAAGATCTCTACACAATCGCTTCCCTTCATCCCTCTACCAATCCATTCATTCGTCTATCTATCTCTTAATTACACTTTTTCAAGAATATCTGTGCTGACCTAAAGACATATCTATCCAAAGGGATGCCCTGTTAAATCTGTGTGAGAAGTTCATTAAGCATACGTTCGTATGCTCCAATTATATTTAGTGCTAGGCTGATAAAGCTCAATTCTGATTAGTCCCACGTTGTTTGAGAATGATACCACGGTTAATTCCACCTTTCATTCCATGGCTGTATCAATATGTAGTGGAAAACTGAGACTTTTCTCTATTGACTTTGTGGAGTTACAGAGAATTTTTGTTTAAATTCATATATTCAACCATCCATACTTACAGATAAACATCGGAATACATCGATTTAAAATTTAAACAGATGTATGTAACTAGTGTTATGTAAAGGAAAGCCCTACAAAAATCTTAGCTAGTTTAATTTCCTCAAGACGCTTCGAGTTATGAATGATACCAACTCATAAGATGCTAAAGACTCAGTTCCGCTAAACTGTGCTTCCGACAGCGCATATATTTCACAAGTTGCATAAAAAGGCTGTTTGGTTCCTGGCGGGGATCCTGCGTTCGCTAGCTACCGCGCCATGTTTACACTGCTCAGCGGCATTTTGCCAAAGTAAATCACTTTGTGCCGACAAAAGACCATAACAGTATACCATTATCTATTTACTTTAAGGATTTGTATATTTTTCTGCTTTCACTCTTATGGTTTATTTTGTATATGTTTGAAAGAATTGTAATATGTGCACATTTTATCTTGTTGGACTATCTTTTTACGTTTATTTAAAAGGGTTTATCTTCGTAAAAGTTTAGCATTTTTTTAACACTACATTAAATTGGCACTATATAGCCAGGACTATATATATATATATATATATATATATATATATATATATATATATATATATATATATATATATATACATATATATATATATATATATATATTGCATTTACAAAACTCTTGGCTGTGCTTTCTATATTGGACGAAATTGAGAAGTCAGGTCTGAACGGAACTTTTTGTGCCGCACTAAATATATAAATAGTGTAATATTAATATACTGTAATAAATATCCAAAGTTAAATTTACACGAATCTGCACGTTTGTAAATAATGTATGCATTTTAAGTTTGCAGATTCAGCATAGAATTCGAATTGCACATTCCATTTAGAACTAAATACCTATTTCGAGGAGAACTACGCAGATATCAAATTGTCTTTGATGAAACTCGTTCCAAGGTAAACATTAATGTGAGTATTGTGTACTTTGAGCAATTATTGTGAGTGTTGTGTACTTCGAGCATTAATTTGAGCGTTGTATACTTTGAGTATTAATGTGAGTGTTGTGTACTTTGAGCATTAATGCGAGTATGGTGTACTTTGAGCATTAATGTGAATATTGTGTACTTTGAGCATTAATGCGAGTGTTGCGTACTTCGAGCATTAATGTGAGTATGGTGTACTTTGAGCATTAATGTGTGTATGGTGTACTTTGAGCATTAATGCGAGTGTTGTGTACTTCGAGAATTAATGTGAGTATCGTGTACTTTGAGCATTAATGTGAATATTGTGTACTTTGAGCATTAATGCGAGTGTTGTGTACTTCGAGCATTATTGTGAATATGGTGTACTTTGAGCATTAATGTGAATATTGTGTACTTTGAGCATTAATGCGAGTGTTCTGTACTTCGAGCATTAATGTGAGTATGGTGTACTTTGAGCATTAATGTGTGTATGGTGTACTTTGAGCATTAATGCGAGTGTTGTGTACTTCGAGCATTAATGTGAGTGTTGTTTATTTTGAGCATTAATGTGAGCATCGAGCATTAATGTGAGTGTTGTGTACTTCGAGCATTAATGTGAGTGTTGTGTACTTCGAGCATTAATGTGAATGTTGTGTACTTCGAGTATTAATGTGAATGTTGTGTATTTTGAGCATTAATGTGAGTGTTGTGTACTTTGAGCAATGTGGTATTCACTGAGTGGCAAGATTCGACACTAACTAAATTGTCATGCAAGTAAAACATTCCCGTCTGTCTGCGAAGACTGAAAGCTTCCAATGAGACCAATTTGGATGTATTGGCGAGGTTCAAATGACACTTTATCAGTAAAATATTAAATATGTAAAGAAAGGTGTGTAGCATTTTAGATTGAAAATACTTTGAATATGTTCAGAGTAACCATTCGCTAAAAAGTATTAGTTTATCTGCACATTGCAAATTTTTTAACAGTATTTATTCTAGAAAACATCTTCACTTATAATTAGAACAATATAATATTGCTGGAAAGCTTGTTAAAACTCTCTAAATATTTGTATATTAATTTCATCATCGGCGAATAATAATGTCTTAATTGTAGGTCGATAAGGTAATGTGAAGAGATCACAATGTCTTAGAGTTGTATATTTTTGACATTTTAAACAGAAAGTGTTCAGCTGTTTCTACTTGTCCACATGTGCAGTAGATATTGTTGGAACATAATTTAGGAATAAATCATGATTTAAGCAACTACATTTCGATCTCAATCGTGTATGCCGGACTTGATCTACCCGATCACCAACGTAATAATGCGAAAGAATTTTATGTTTATCCCGATTCGAGTAAGTTTTAAGATTTTGAGTGGATGTGTGTGTTACTTATTATTTCAATTGGTAACGTGTTACACAGTTGAATTATGGAAGGCAGAAATTAATTTTGCTACAAGGTAGTTCTACACAATGGATTATCTGGCAAACAAGAAAAGAATATGATAATCCTTGGGCGGGTGATATTAATTAATCATGACATAATTATATATATTTGATTACTCTTCTTAATATTGCTGTTTTACTTTATACTTCACATTTCATATTGAAATCATATTTTATCTGTTTTGTGTCATTATATTAGTATTCTATATTTTATTTTTAGAATTTTTGAAATATATATTCATAAAACAATATATCAAAACCATGCACACACACACACACACACACATATGAATATATAATTTTATTCGACCCTAGTTAGGGAGATATCCTATGTTTTTATGTTTTTGCGTCCCCACAGATAATATATAGCACCGAATACGTGACCAAAACACTTCACTGAATAAGTCTCTCTCTCTCTCTCTTTCTGTATATACATGTTTTGTTTGTATGTTGTAATATTCAGTAATGACATTGTAAAGTTGGATAACGAAATTTAGACCTTGATTTTTGTCGTGTCACATGGGACTTTCCATTTACCATCATTTATTTGTGCTGCAATATTTGGAAGTAACACTACTTAGGAAATATTAATCAAAAGAATGGAACTATCTGCGTGTTTGTCAGTTAAAACATACAACTATGTGTTGTCACTTTGATTTAATATAATTTGTTAACAAAATTTGCCAAGAGTCTCATTTATATATTTTTATTTCAGATAACCCTACCACCATAATATTTATTTCTACATTTGTATCACAGGCAATGTTGACCATATATCCCCACAACCACGCTTTTGAACGGCATAGTGTTTCACTTATAGACGTGGAATAGATTTTAATCTTGTTCCTTTTTTCATACTTCTTTTCATAAAGTACTATATTTCGAACATTTAATTTATCGGTTATCAATAGAAAATTAAGCGGATTGCCTCAATTAAGTCGATCCAAATTAAAATAAATTAAATTTAGACAAATCTTAGATTATACATATATCCGTACAATTTCAGTTCAGAAAGGTTGTTCAGCTGATTCATTTATTGCCTTTTCAATATCACTGTAACTTGAATTTAATGTTAAAAAACGACACTTTAAGCTAAAATTGCCGGTTAGCATAGCGGTATTGCCATTCTAACTCGGGCTAGCATAGCTGTATTGCCACGCTAACTCGGAGCTTACAAGTATATTTTATATTGTTTTCATTGTAAATATAATATGAAACATCGAAACAATTTCGTGGAGATAATCAAAATATGCAAAACCTGTTTTTAAAAATGTATTATCAACTTTATGCAGAGAATCCCTGCTAAATGTTGTAACAAAAATTGGAGAGAGAGAGAGAGAGAGAGAGAGAGAGAGAGAGAGAGAGAGAGAGAGAGAGAGAGAGAGAACGCTACACGCTCTACCCTAGAAAAAGTTCAATTTTGAGACAGCGTTTGGTGAATTCTGGTGATTCGTGCCAGAATTTCATGTCAAGGAAGCTAATCTAAAATTTCAATATGCCAAGTCTGGAATGTAATATAATCATGTCTGACAACAAAAGGAGATGTGTTTCTACAATATCTGAAAATGAACTGTATCACCGGGCACTTTGGCCTTGGACACAGCCGAGTATGAGACGGACTTGCAAAGTGATCGTTTCTTCTTTTGAAATTACAACGTGATTTGCTCCAATAAATAAATACATGTAATGTGTGTACTTCAACAATTGAGAGAGCGAATCTCTATCACAAACGAATGGATTTAGACTCCTTAAAGAGCAGGGGTTTTTTTTCCTGATGTAGATCATGTATAATGTTTGTATTAGAATGTTCTTGAAACATAGGGTGCAAGAAAACAAAGTTACTTTTTCAGTCCATTAACGGTATGGACATGTGTAACTGGGCCCTCCAAGTAACGCTTTACTAATGCTAACATTGGGCCAATATATCACGGGGAAAGAACTAAAAATGGTGGTAAATGAAAGTATTTTATTATCTAATGCCTGTACTCCTCAAGTCTCAGAAATCAGATCCAAATTATCATCACATGTTACAAGTGCAAAGCACGTCAAGAACTAACTATCCCATAGCTGGTGTTTATATATATATATATATATATATATATATATATATATATATATATATATATATATATATATATATATATATAAATATTAATTTTAATAATAAGCATTCAGATTGTAACTTTAATTCCAATCCTAATTCTAACTAAGTCATGTTTCAGTTTTGAATATGAAAGTTATATTCTTGAGAAATAAATCTCCGACGGTTGAAATAAAATGAGCCCCAGAGAGTAATTTAAAATATATTTACTTACGTCTTTGAAATGTGAGTTTATTCTGTCTTTCAGAATTGTAACTGGAATTTTTACATGACAAACTGGTTTCTTTAGGTGTTCGTTAATCACTGTTTGTTGCAGAGGCTTTGAAGGGGATAATAAATAAGACGATGGATATGAAAAGCGAAGATGTTAGGTGTCCTGTCTGAATATAATTTGTTTGTCAACGTCGTATTTAGAATTAACTTTTGAGATCATAAGTAGAAAACACCACGATGACATTTGTTCCCTTTTAAGTCTTTCATTGCATACAAAAAAGACGCCAAGTGTCATAATCTAAAATAGGAAAGAATTTATGGGCCAAATGAAACCAAAAGTTAGCTTTAAAACTCTACTTCATTCTAATGACAACGATATTTCTGCTATTGATTGTTGGAATACAACAGCCATATTTGCATTTTCATCAAGTACACTTATGTAAAATATTTCATCTTTTCCCACCTTCATTTCTTGTATTCTTTATTTCATTTATTAAGTCTTTCATTTCTATTTATTTATTTATTGTGTGTTTTTGTTTTTTGATTTTTTTAAAAAAATTACTATATTTATTGATGTTATTTTTTATGTTTATTTTTTTCGGGGGGGGGGGGGTCTTTTGGGGCTTTTTTTCCCAGCAGTTCTATTCATCATATAAATAAGAGTTTGGATAGGTCATTGCTTGAACTGACACGAAATGAGACAGTTTTAACAATATACGATTTATTTGAGAATCTTAGAGAGACGGAGAGAGGGTTCTGATATCTTTTATCAATAGGAGACGTATCATTTTAGATGAAGATGATGCTAATTGAGGATAATTTGAGAGACAATATTTTTTCTCTTTGGCATTAGTGCCTTCAACCTCTGCCCAAAGAGCTAACATAATTACCCACGCCTCGTTGTATTCTCTTCTGCGTTTCTGTGATAGTAATGAAATAATGAATGATGACAAAAAATAATGAATGTATGTTTCATTAAAGAAAGAACTAAACCATTCTGCAGGAAGTAGGTCAATTGATAGCTTGTATGCTATTGTCAGACACAGAGAACCAATAAACACATTGAATGATACCTTGATGGCATTGAACGCAAATGTCGTCATTTCTTGACTGAGGCAAAGAACTTTGATTGTATCAAAACTAATAGATGACGAGAACAATTGGTACAAATACGTTTATTCCACCCATCTGATATTTATTTCAAATTGAAAATTTCCCAGTGTCCAATTGTTCGTCCAATTAATTAACATAATTAAGGAATATATTTGAGTTTTGTTAACTAAGATAGACAATACTTGTTTATATGTGTGCGATGTTCTCACAGTCAAGAACGCCCAGTACGATAAGTAATTTAGAATATACAAAACTGGCAGCTATTTTTATTGTGAACATATAAACCTACATAATGTCCAAATCTTATATGGCTGCAGTTTTAAATATTACATAGAACTCTGGCTACAAATATATTTCAAAAACAAATTAGATTATTTCAAGCGAGATTTGGTTTTCTTTTTGTATGTTACATGTATAGACATTAGCTCCTGTCTTCTTTTCTTTTCTTTTTTTTTTGGGGGGGGGGGGGATAGTCATGTGACTAAACCTTTTTTAAATGAGATCTGATAATGGAGGAAACAAAATAAGTGTAGACACATAAATAATTTGGAATTCATAAAAAGAAATATCTTTAGAATTAAAGATAAAACTCATACTGATGATGTAATTATTTTGATAATCGTAAATGTTAAACGGTATATATATATATATATATATATATATATATATATATATATATATATATATATATATATATATTCTGTGTCAAACAACTTTTAAATACTTACTTTGGATACAAAATGTCCAGAGAGCAAGTTTAAATGAGCAAGAAAATAAATGAGCAACACAAACAATAAGAGTAGCCAAAGACACACACACACACACACACACACACACACATATATATATATATATATATATATATATATATATATATATATATATATATATATATTCAAAAAGAAATATTTAAACCTTCGTCTTAAACTCTTGCAAAAATTAAAGTCCTATAACCATTTTAAATGTATTGGGATTCTAGATCTCACCTATTCAGTACTTCGCACGAACAATTTTCCTAATGAAACTCATATGATGTAAACAGGTAAAATGCACTTCCAAAGAAGAATGGAAGAATGTTGGAAAAAAAAACTCACCTGTCACCCACTTTCTGTGGAGAAACAATAAACCGTGTATTTTTCTAGACCCTTTTGGCTGCAACTAACTTTGACAATTTCAAAAGTACGTAGGATATGTATATGCATATAAGCAAAAATGTTAAATTGAGATGAGAACAAAAATCAGTATTCACTTAATTATATGCAGTCCTACTATTTTCAAGTTACATCGGAACAGTAGGCTATGGAAGAAAAGCATTCCTATTTGCAAATAAAGTATATTTAAACCCACGAGTTCCTTCCTTCGTTTGTATTGTTCACTATACGTAATAAAAAAAATTGTATGTGATTATCACGATGTTGGTATTATTTTTCTTTTCTTTTATGAAAATAATTGCATGGTAATATAATAAAATCGAAGATCAAAAAATAGCATTAGTCTGCAAAAAATATGACAAAAGATAAAATATCAACTGACACTAACTCCTTTGAGAGACCAGTCAACATAAGTTTGTGCAATTATCCTCTCTATCCCTTCTGAACGTGAACTGAATACAACGCAATAGTTTCGCGTACCAACACTGCATAATAATTTCGCTTTTATGGAGGAACTACTGAATTGTCGGCTCAAGATGAATGACTTGCCCCTTAATCTCGCCAATAAAGGTTGACATTTTCTAAAGTTGGTCGAAAGCGACAATAAATAAATATTTTTCTTGTGTTCTCTTCATCTTACTTGGTCTAAATTTAATCTAGGTCTGCCTTCAAGGAACTATTATATTAACCCGCTGCTGTTGTGCACACGTATTTCTGTCACAACAGTAGAAAATGATGGTAATAATGACTTGTCTCCCAAGGGTAATATGCGGTTATTGCAATCCTTGACGGACTTTGAAATTTCAATTCCGTCATGTAAGCAAGGAAAACATGGAAAAGGTATAAATTATTTGATGCATAATAATTGCCTTCTTTAGTCATTCTTGTTGGTATGCAATTTTCTGACTCTAATGTTACGTATTCACGGCCGGAATATAAGGAACCTTCAAGAAGGAATCCAACATTGTATGCAAAAATATGGATTATTATGGTAAAAACTTTTATATAGAATTATAACAATTATAACAGTATAATGCAACAGGAGAGAGAGAGAGAGAGAGAGAGAGAGAGAGAGAGAGAGAGAGAGATCGTTCAAAGCAAAAATTGAAATCGTGTCACTAGTAACCGTACCTGTTTCTTCCATCTCGTGCACCAGCGACCTTACCAACTCAGACATGCGCTTATCGCCCAAATATTCCAAGTTGGAAGTGTGCGGGGATCAACTCTCAAGGCAAATGGAAATTAATTTTTATTTGAAAATGCAAGGTATATGCATGAATAAACAATGAGAAACTATGCATAAAAATGCCGATGAAAAAAAAAAAAAAAAAAAAAAAAAAAATCCGGGAAAGAGAATGAGAAAGAGAAGAGATTATCATCAGAAGCTGCCAAAACGTGCAAGGAACTTAATGCTATTTTCCAGAATTATTTCAAAGAAATTGCATAAAAATCGTGAGATTTCTTTAATTGTAATGAAATAAATAACTACACAACCAATAGTGATTTGAAGTTTATCATATGAAATTCCACGAATTTTGCATTAATAAAAGTTATTGTTTGTACTTGCCATATTTACTTCATTGCTACATTTCTTTCCTTTCAGCTAGTATATCTTTGGACACAACAATTGTATTTACAAATGGTGAACACAACTTATGAATTTGAGTAGAAGTTATGGAAAATCTGATTGGTGCAAATAACACATCTTCTGCTGATAAAACCATCCATCGAATGATATACATTTACATGGAGTACCTCAGTACAAGTTATTTGGGTGGTCATGTATATAATTATTTTTTCCGTTGGATTGACTTACGAATGTCACAACCTTTCCCATTAATAAATACTTATGAGAGCTATTTTAGCGTTATTGAAATATCACGAAAGCGATATAGAAGAACCTGGTCGAATAACAAATAGCTAATACACATGAATCGGTTGAATAATGATGCCAGAATGGTTCTCATCTGGTGTAAATAAAGTGTTCATGTTGCTTTGCTCTTAGCTAGGGTTTCGGAATATTTGGCTGTTACTCAATGAACTTTATTAATATTGATAAAAGCACTATATCACAAGGCATACTCATGATATGTCCACAGTATATGATAATGACTCTACCACATAAATACCATCTTTCACAGACTCGAACATTAGCTTCTTGTATCCAGGATCTTGGGCTTCCGGATCCAGTAGGGTTTGAGGATGTTCAGTTAGTGGGCTGCACATTTGTTGTCTAGACAGTATCATTTGTTGAATACAAGAACAAATACAAGAGAAGTATTTATAGATTTACCTCATATGTTGAAATATTCTAGGAAAATGGTATAATATAATTATTATTTGTAAAGAATAAATACAATTTTCATTATCGACGGATCCTTCCCCGAAACAGCAATATATGTGTGTCTATATGTATATATATATATATATATATATATATATATATATATATATATATATATATATATATATATATATATATACACATACATACATACATACATAATACATCCATAAAATTCTCGGACAGCACATCCAACAATCAACAAAATATTTAAAAGAGTATATCCACACATCCACTACAGTAAGTAAAGCTAAAATTGTATGATCTATGTACCACAGTCATTATTTCAAATCTGAATGACAAACAAATAGTTATTTTGCTTACAGGGATTATTTACGTATTTTTAAAGAAGTTTGAAAGAAAATTCGATGAAAACCATGTTGACTTTGTATATGCCCGATAAAGTTTAAAAGTTATAGTTAATTATAGAATTGCAAAGTTCATAATGGCAACGATTGGATATTAAAAAAATGAATAAAGCGTACTCCCTCGAATCGAACAAGTACTAGTAACCTTTATAAGTCCCGACTGACGGCTAATGTAAATGTTAAAGCGTGTTTGTTAGCTTCAGGATCGATATTCAGCACATGCAGCATTGAGAACAACTGGGTTGAGGATTTACCTTTCTAGAGCTCTTCATTATCAGTTGGGCAAAATATACATGATGATTATCTTTTATACACCTGTGGTTTCATATCCATCGAAATTACTGTTTTCCATGTAATAAGATCTGTTTATATGGTTCTGGTTACAGTTTAACGCGAATATCGTTTGTTTTCAATGATACAGTTTTTTTTTTTCTTTCCGTCAGCGCCCAGGACAACCATTATCAACGAGGGTTTCTATTTGAAGAGTGTTATGATAATAATTATTTACAACATCAAAGAAAAGTATATTGTTCCTATTGATTTGATTAAGGTCAGTTGAGTGCATAATTAAAACTTTTATCGACGGATCCTTCCCCGAAACAGCAATATATGTGTGTCTATATGTATATATATATATATATATATATATATATATATATATATATATATATATATATATATATATATATATATATATATATATACATACATAATACACACACACAAACACACAACAGTGATATAGTCTATTTGATTCTGCGCTTTACGTTGTAAATTCAACTCAATAAATTCTATGCTTGTTTAAAATTAGTTCTTGAATACTATTCAGTTTCTGTAATAAAAAAAATCAGAAATAGAGAACATTGACCAAACAATGAACTGGTTCTGACTCGTTTGAAGTTATTCTTTTCTTTACAATGAGGGATTAATTAGATTCAATAGCAGTCAAAAACATTTCAAATCAGCAGTAGGTGTGACTACTATGTAGAGGTACCTGTCAAGTGTTGCAAACAAATTGCATTCATAAACATATATTGTCATCGGTGTGTAGCTCGTATTAAGGTATGAATGATTATTGAGATAATAGTAGTTAAAACGTATTTGTATTAAGTGAAATTTCATCTTAACCGTATTCGGACAGTATCAAGGAGAGTTTTTTTTATTGAAATATATAGCAGTTCGGTGGAATCCAAATGTGTTCGTAAGAAGCAGAAATTCGTATCATATGTGTTCGCATCAGATGGAGTAGGTTGTGTGTTTGTGTCTGTGTGTATATATATATATATATATATATATATATATATATATATATATATATATATATATATATATATATATATATATATATTGTTCCATTCCTTCTTGGATCCAATTATAACTATCTAGCCCATTTTAGTGTATCTGTATGATTATATCTTCTATTTTTATATATAAATTTCTAACATACAATCATACATGCAATGAGTGATCGATGGATAAGTGCATGTACTTCTCATTCTGTTTATATATATATATATATATATATATATATATATATATATATATATATATATATATATATATATATATATATATATATATATATCAGTGCTCGCATCTAGATCTGAACAAGCCACTATGATCCAACGGGTTAGAGAGCTGCAATTCTTTTCAATCAGGAATTGAACTTGTGTTGCGATTTGCGGCATCTAATAATAAAAGTAGAAAGCTTTAGTAGTGTAAATGCACCATGAATGCTTACGAATGAAATTATTACTGAGTCAACGGATTTATTTCGTTGTTGTTCTTGAATTAATTGCCGTTTGAAGATTCAAGGTGTCTGATTCAAGATAAATTCTTGTATGTCAAAGAAATCAGAACAATAGTAAACAATATGAATGCCGAATAAGCACATGATGCTATTGTAAGTTAGATCAGAATAAGCACATGATGCTATTGTAAGTTAGATCAGAATAAACACATTATGCTATTGTAAGTTAGATCAGAATAAGCACATGATGCTATTGTAAGTTAGATCAGAATAAGCACATGATGCTATTGTAAGTTAGATCAGAAAGAGAAGTAATCATCTGAGTAATTAGCTAATTCCCCTTAAAAATCGGCATTTTTGAAATGTTTCTGCTGTCACAAAGCTTTGTGCGTATACGTAACGGAAGCTCAATAAGGCTATTATCATGCACAAATGAGGACCCTAAGCACCGATACAACTAGTAATTACATCTCACACATGTCGAAAGGTCGTTAGGAAGAGGGCGTGCGGTATATATTGATCATAGTGGGACATTGGGATTTCACCATTATGTCTTTATGCAGTGATGAATAATATGTCCTGCACACTCGAAACAGATGCACCTCATCAGTAAATGGGGAGCGATTTCTATTTCGTCCAAAGAATTTTTTGACGACTGATATAAATAATATAGAACAATTATTAAATTAATGCAAAATATCACAGCAAGGGATATCTTTAAACCTTTAATGTGAAATGAATCAGATAAAAAGCACAGAGAAGACCGTTCATGCATTCCGAATTAATTTATCCTGGATACATCATGTCATATGACTGCAACAAGCTGCAAAGTTACTGAACTAACTGTTACGTGTGATTATTTACAGTCACAAAAACTGTTCACCGTTCTTTACAACGGTAGTTTCATATAAAATTTTGTAAATTAATTGTGCCTATTAGGAAGGTTTATCTGGGCGAGAAAGTTGTATCAGCAGTCCAATAAGTTGATGTGAATCTGTAGCGGGACTGATACGGCTTATCGGTCTTTGGGAGCGCTGCAAATATTAATACTCATTATACTAATTTTCATCATTTTTGTCTATCTATTCATGAAAATGTGAACGTCGAATTTCCTTCTGATAGGAACGATATGTTATAAATACTTCTTGTAATCAAACCACGGATTTTAAGAAAGGTAAAAATATTTGCTTTTTCTATTGTATCTGAATGTGTATCCGTTTGAATCGGCCAATTCAATTATCCTCATATATATATATATATATATATATATATATATATATATATATATATATATATATATATATATATATATATAATGTGTGTGTGTGTGTGTGTGCATACACATTGACTTTGGAGGAAGCGAACATGGCTTTAAGATATTTTTATAGAACCACATGTTAACCATTGCACATATACATATTTGAAAGACGAAAGTATAAACGCTGTTTTCAAACAATAGTCCGGCATTATCCTTTTGTTGAATTACACATTTTTGAGCACTTTTGTCAAATTCTATTTTTATCAAGTTTTGCTTTTCCTATAAAAAAATGCATGATACATGTTCACCCCTAGACATTGTAGGCCGACAAATGTAGTGTGTAAGGCTTTAGGGGCAATAATTAAATTCCAATGCAAGTCTTGAAGAAAGTTCAAAGTCAATTCATATTTATTTTCTTGAGTATTATTTCTTTAGGCTTTCATGAAAACAATTTTCTTCGGTCCTTTAAATTCGTGGATTGGAGGAGGGGTTCCTAGTTCGTCCACAGAACGATTATTGTTTGTTGAGTCTTCATAATTTCTGGTTTGTAACAACCACTAACCCCACAAAAATTGGTATCACACAAATGACACTGAATTTACCTTATTTTACTATAAAAGCATTACCTTACTGCAATAAAGTTATAACTTGTTTGAACCTGAGCAACAAGGCATAAGTTACTAGTTACTTTTCCTCCATTGCATCTCTGCTGAATATCGCGATTTCGTATAAGCATCACACCTGCAAGTTAAGATCAATCTTTTGAAATAGGATATGATCAAACGACTAAGTTATGTTAAAAGTCAACGTCTATTGACTCGAACATGCCAGAAAGCAAAACAAAAACTGGGGTTAAATAATCACAATGTCTATATCGTGAAGATTTCCCGTTGGATTTCCTGGATCGATATTTAAGGCAGGTGTAGATATATCCCTTTTATCAAACGCCAAATTGTGCGCTATGCAAAATTAATTAGCTGATAAATAGTTTTTGTTTTTATATTTTTTATTGCGTCATACTTTCCGTATTGCAAAGTGACCGGAGTAGTATACGGTGGGTACTGGGGGTCTAGGGGTCTCCTATGTTAAACAGGGTCAAAAATTTATAGGGTCTAGGGGAATTTAACATGGAGATGGCACTCGAGGGACAAGGGGAATTGAACATGGAGAGGGGTAGTTGGGGTCATACGAGAAAGAGGAACTGGCGTGGGGCACTTGGGGTCATACACACACACACACCCACAGACACACCCACACTTGGAGATCACACACACACACACACACAAAAACAAATGGCAATAATGAAAAATAATCTTTTTCTTGAAAAATGGGTGGCCCTGAAAAAGGGCCGTTGGTTTTTTTTGGTTAACAGAGAAGACATCTCTTGGAGGATCTTCTTTTTCGGAGACTTCTACGGACTTCAGGTCCGTAGAAGAGCACCCGTTTCAAACATCCTTGTCTTTCGACATAAATACGTCTCTTCCATATAGAGGTCTCTGTGATCTTAGTAATGGCCCATGAAGCTCGAACATACATAGGGAATTCTGGGTCAAACAACATCCCCGAGACGATAGTGGATGATTCCACACTTGTCCACATCTTTCTTCTTCTGGAGTGGTCTTGTGGAAAAAACCGGTGAAGCTTTACGAGACAAGCGGTGGCATATATACCCTACGATCGGATTGAAATGAATCGAAATGAACTATCAATCCAAACGCGCGTTACAAGCGGGTTGGTTTTTCTTCCAATGGGAAGAGAGCGGGGGTGTGACGTCATCTCGGGTATAAAGGTATCACAGCGTTCGTAGGGTTTTTACTTTTTGGACAGCCTAAATGGAGACCGCAAAGACTAGTATGTATTGGGGTGAGCCTGCAACGACTAATGCTGTGTCGAACTTCCAACCGGAAGAGTTTAATTTAGATTTTCTGTCTCAAGAATTTGAGCCTGAAACTACCACGACTGCTGCTGCTATATCAGCCTCTTTGCTGCCGGTCATGGATGATTTTAAAAAGAGGCAACAAGAAGAATTGGAGATTTTTTTAAAGCAACAGAGAGAAGCGGAAGAAGTGTTTCTTCAGCAAGAAGAGGAAAGGAGAAAACAAGAAGAAGAACTAAGAAAGATAGAAGAGGAGAAGTGTGAAGGACAGAAGGAAAACAAAACGGTGAGTGTGTTACAAGACATTTTATCAGAGTTAAACCATCTGAGAAAGCTGTATGAGTATTCTTTAACTCAACCTAAGAGAAAAAGACCATCACGGGCGAAACATGCGAAGCCCATTACAACTGAGATGCTACCACCAACACCACCACCACCACCAGTCACTACTACTACTACCACCAAAGCAGCAGTAGCAGGAGGAGAAATAGGACTGGGTCGTGGAAAAGGATTGCGACAATTGAAGTTGATCATGTCAACTCCATAAGTTTGTTTTAACAAAAGAAACAAACACCCCAACGGTCCTTTTCAGGACCACCCAGATCTCTAGAAAAGAAATCAAATTGCCAAATCAATTAAAACTTTAAATCCCATTCCTTGGTTTTTTGTGTGAGTGCGTGCGTGCGTGCGTCCATACTCTAAAAACAAATAACACAAAGACACTTACTTTTTTTCCATTCTGTTCTATTCTCATTTTTTTTTACAATCAACATCACATTACACTCCAAAAAAAGTTCATTGTTCACTGTCTGTCTCTCTTGTTCTTCTTGAATTTCTTCACAGGGATCAAGGGTTCTTGTTCTTCCTCACTGTTTTCCAGTCGTCTAGCTTTCTTGCTTTTCTTGACGACGGTAATGAGTTTTTCTTCTTCTGGGACTGAAGATCCCTCTGCTTCCTCCCTCTCTGGTAGGTTTTCTTGTTTCTGAGGACACTCCGAAGACCAATGTCCTTTTCCTTGACAATGATAACAGGTATCTTTCCCTTTATCTCTCTTTTCTTTTTCTTGACGTTGTAGACATTCTGGAGCCCAATGTCCTTTCTCTTGGCAGATATAACAAGTATCTTGACTTTTATCTCGAGAGGTAGAGGAGGAGTAGTCCTTAGTCTTATCGGTATACTTTCCAAGGACTCTCTGTAAAATTTTGATAGCCACAGCCGCCTGTTGTGCTGAAGTTTTGAGCAGAAGGGCAAGGTTTTCTGACTTCTTCTCTTCCATCTTCACTGTTTGAAAGTGGAATCACGAATAGTGATTCTGAGGATAGGAAGGTCTCTCTATATATAGGGAGAGACCCCGTGTTAAACTTATGACAATTAAAACATACACCCCTTAACTCCAACAAAAAAAGGTAGCCACTAAACCCTGATATACAACCATACTATACAATCACGCACACGTAGGCAAGGACACACTACTATACCCTCACACAAACATAACTATCACAAGAGAAGGGGTTTTAAGTTTTAGTGTACAACACAGACAAAGACATACACAAACATAAAAATATTGGCATTGATGCAAGGTTGAAAACGTTGTAAGGTAAGACTAGAGTTCCATTCCGTTGGCACAGTGTCATCAATGGTCACTACTTTTCTGAGCTAACGAAAATAGATAACCATAATGTTCACAAAACCACTTTGTTATTGACCTTTATCCTGACTCGTGGACTATTTTGACTTTCTACTGTGAGCATAGTGCACAGAAATTAGAATCACTTGAACATTCTTATACAATATCAAAGATAAACATTAATTTCAATACATTGACTTACTAAAAGCTAGTAGTGGCTAAAGTTTACTAGCCTGCATACACGCCGTTTCGTACTGATTGACCTAGTCACGCGAACAACGTCTTTAGCTACTGTGAGCAGTGTACACAATGAAATATTGTCAAATGAACGCAGTAATAATTTTTAAAAACCTATGGTTTGCCTCAAACAGAGAGAAGGTTACTCTTTCTTTGAATTTCTGAAGACAAGGGTAAATTCTGTGATAGAAATGTTCATTGGCAAAATTGTTTTCATTCATCAGTTTTTTAAAAAGTCGTGTTACATACAATTCTTGTCGAATGATTGCAGTAGCATTTGTTGAATGCCTCCCAAATATTTAAGATAGGTTATGTTTTTTGCTGCACACGCCTTGCGGCTACAAACAATGTTACAACATTTCCCAAAACCGAAGACGGAGAACAGTAAAAACACGTCTTGTTTTATCGACAGTCTAAAATGGCCTGACTCAAAATAGGGCATGCATTGTTACAGTTTTACTGAACGCATGTTTTGGGCTCAAGAATGAGAGTGTAGAATAGGACGGGTTATAGAGTGCAGAATTAGATGGGTCATACTCGAGGCATTCTTACACCGTAAAGCTATGTGCTTGTTTTTTTTTTTTGTTTGGTTTCCTTCGGAAAACGGTAGATCTAGAAATTTTTTTCGTGACACATTGCAGTGCCAAAATAGGAACAAAGCTAAGATACCTGAAATGCACAAGAACAACTAAACTCAAGATTTTTTATAATCCAACGATTGACCTATGAAAGAAAAATCGTTGTACAATTTTTAAGGGGTGCAAGTTTTTGAAAAATTTACAACACTAACGTCACATTTTACATAATCATTGTGACTACTGCCAACATTTGTGGAGAGGCATCTTAAAAACGGGAACAGATACAATGATCATTTCAATCGAAATCATTGTATAAGAAACTTAGTGTGTGTTTGTGAAACAGAGAGAATTGACATTACGTCGGAGAGAGAGAGAGAGAGAGAGAAAGAGAGAATATTTTATTCCTACTTTTAAAAATATCACGACACTTATTTGTGGAGAGGCATCTTAAAAACGGGAACAGACCATTGATCATTTCAATCGAAATCATTGTATAAGAAACTTAGTGTGTGTTTGTGAAACAGAGAGAATTGACATTACGACGGAGAAAGAGAGAGAGAGAAAGAGAGAATATTTTATTCCTACTTTTAAAAATATCACGACACTTACGTTTTTTATGGTATATTTTCCTTAAGAAATTTCAAAAACACACATTCCATTTTTAAAAAATCACATCGATAGGAAAAAATCCTCTTTTTTCGGTAAAAATATCACAAGATTGAATTGGAGACATAGTCTACTAAAATCCTTCTTTTGAAAACGTAGATGTAAAATTCTCACAAAATATTACATCCAAACGTTCCGTGATGTATTTTGACTTAAGGCTGATACAATTTCCATTGATCCCAAATTATACGATGGGGTTGTGCGTTAGCTTTTATTTTGTAAAGAGACTAACGGTCAGGCACGGAAAAAACACGTCTATTCTTCTCACTGTGTCAATAGCAACTGAGGGCGATTCAAAACGAACGCGGTAAGAAAATATTTGTAGCCAATGAAATTACTTATAATGAGTGACGAAGTGTTTTGTTATAGATTCCAGACAGGCAGTGTGGCAAAAATAATGCCTTTGGCCTGGTTTTTTACGATTGCGGTGCAGACTGACTAGAGGGAATTTGCAATCATGTTAAGAATTTGTGTCCTGTAACATTTTTTCTCGCCACGCTAAATACTGAACTGTAACATTATTGGCTCGGGGTTTTGAAACTGAAAAAAAAAAATGTTGTCACTGAGTCATTTTGACATACACACACATAGGTAGAGAGAGAGAGAGAGAAGGGCTACACTATTTAGGGGTCGTATTTTTCAAACTAGTGAATTTGGAGACTTGTATGAAGTTACGATTTCTGGTACAGTTACAAGTTTGTGTCTTTGGAAAAAGGGCAAACATCGGAAAGACATTTGTCGTGACACATGTAAAGTTGAGAGTCTGTGCTAGTTTCAAAAACCACAAATCAATAACTGCATCTTCAAAGAATCAACATAGAACGAACTCCGACAACAGCAATAACAACTTTATTACCAAACCAAACTAACTCTCAAATGCAAGCAAGATAACAAACACATCACTCCATGATCTCATGCTACAACCATTCCTAACCTGATAAAGAACAACACCCAAATTCCGATATAGTTTTCAATCACGTCCGCTCAAAAACTGATTTCAATCCTACATGAAGCACTAAGCTACAGACACAGCATTCCAGCCAAATTTCGATATAGTTTTCAATAACGTCCGCGCAAAAATTAATTTCAATCCCTTTCCAAACCACAAGATATACATACAACACAGAACCCGATTATCGATATAGTTTTCAATTACCTCTCCACAATTGCAATTTTCAATCCATTCGAAAATTTATTCTCAATCATTATTAGAAATAAATTATAACCCACAAAGAGTTTTAAAAAATTTTTATTTTTATTTTTAATAAAATACAAACACACACCACACAACCATTTTTAATTTTTATTTTTTTATTTCTTATCAAGCACAAACACACCCTACATACAAAAGTTTTTATTTTTATTTTTTATCAAACACAAACACACCCTACATACAAATTTTTTTTTAAAATCAAACACAAACACCCTACATACAAAATTTTTTATTTTTAAATCAAACACAAACACACACCACACAACCCTTTTTAAATTTTTTTAATCAAACACAAACACACACCACACAACCCTTTTTAAATTTTTTTAATCAAACACAAACACACACAACATCTTTTTAATTTTTAATTTTATATTTTTTATCAAACACAAACACACACCACACAACCATTTTTAAAATTTTTTATTTTTATTTTTTATAAAACGCAAACACACACCACACAACCATTTTAAATTTTTTATTTTTATTTGTAAATCAAACACAAACACACACCACACAACCCTTTTTAATTTTTTTTATCAAACACATACACCAAACATTCACTCTATACAAACACACACCATACTTACATTTTTTAGAAGGAAAGTTAATTTTTTTGAGTGGCATCGTCGTACGCATAATTCAGCCAAGCCATGCCTAATTGTTTGGCTAACACTTGCACTTGAGATTTGTCTCTGGGGCTTTTAAATAACACCACGTAATGAGCGTTGAGACTGATGGTACGATGGGCTTTACTTTGTTGAAATAAATTTTGAGTAATGTATACAATACTAGCATTTCGATGGTGTCCTTTTCGTGTAAACCAAAGTTTAATTTCTTCTTCGTCTTCTCCTAACATGTCGTCGAAGATGACTAAATGTGCTTGACTCACGTCAGACACGATTCCATCGTCTTCGCGAGGGATAGCTTCTACAAACGAAATGGTTTCTCCTTGACTTTCTTGGAGTAGTGTGTAAGACTTTTGCCACTCTTTGTAACACCACACGATACGTTGAGGTGGACTATCAAACAAATGAGATTTGTGTTCGATCAAACGTTTGACAAATTCGGTTTTACCTGAACCACTGGGTCCAGCAATCAACATGTTAAATGGATGGCGCAGATAAAAAGCGTTCCAACTGGAACGATCTAACTTTTCGTCAATCACTTTGACCACAGAGGAAGTAGAAGAGGCAGACGAGGAAGAAGATGTACCCATGACTGAGGTAGGAAGAATTTTGAGAAGAAGACAAAAGACACAAGACATTTTATACGTTTCATACACGTTTATTGTTTTTTTTTTTTGTAAAACAAAACAAACAACAAACAAAAACATATTTACAAGTTATAAAGCGCAAAAACATATTTACAAGTCATGAAACACAAAAACACGTCAAGTAAAAAATGTCACTTTTAACTTTGAATCAAAGTTCACTGGTCTTCTTCACACAGAGGTACACCATTCGTGTTCATCATGAATCTCAACACTTGGAGCACCATTTGTCTTTCGTGCTCCGATAAAGTGTGAATGGTCATAGTTTTTTTTCATCTACCGTTCATTAATAATCCATAACCAACACTGTTCCTCCAAAATAGTCCACCACGAATGTCCTGGAAAACGAAATCCAAGAAAAGCAGTCACAAAGACACACATGGAAACAGTTCTTGTATCAAGTGTTTATAATCCTCTAAGGTCTGAACACGATCGTTGACTTCCTTCCACGGAATACGTTTAACAAGTGAAGACCACGGTTCTGTCATGGTCAGCTACCTCTTGTGTCCAAGCGTTGAATCCAAGACTTTTACAGTCACGTACATCTTTTCAATCGTAGATCTGTGGGTGTATCCAACATGCTATACCCACTTCTTGGTAAGCACGAAGAGTAGATCAAGTGCAACGGCTGTCTTCTTTACTTGGAAGTGAAACCTGTGTCATTTGAATAGTCACTTTTCCATCTGTGATGTCAAATTTGTCTCTCATGGATTGAGCGTCTTGAATTTTGTCCAAGAGTTTGGAAGAAGTTAATTCTGCCGGTGTACTAAAGCCGAGCCACACAGGAGATTTCAAACTGTGGTGAGACATCGATAGACTCAATCGATCTTGATCTTTGACTTGGCACTGTCCTTTCAGTTCCTCCAGCAATGAGTCAAATAAGTCCGTAATGAAACCTGCTGCTTTCTGTACTGGAACTTCAGACGTGAAGTCTTTAAATTTCACTGTGTACGTATAAGTGGTGGTTCTAAATTTTCTGGAAGTCACTTTGTTAGTCTCTCGAATGCGATAATAATCTTTAGGGACGACTGAATCATTTTCCTTCTTGGACAAACTTTGCTGTGTCAGTATTGTGGAGACAGAGGTAGATGATGTTGGATATGGGGTGTTTCTCTGTGTGAAATTCATTTTTCTAGGTCGACGTCTGTATTTGCAATGAATGGTTAGGCTTGGAAGGGGTCCCTTTTTTATACCGAAGATTGGCGTGTCCGTAAGGCAAAGTGGTGTGGTCTGGAAGTCTCACTCGTTTTTGGTATACGATGCGGTACACTTTTTGTACAGGTCGAGTGACAATTTGATGATTAGGTAACCGTACAATCTTGTGAGGTTCTAACGTGTGTACTTGAAAGTCTTCCACTTGTCCAAACAGTAAAGCATTTTTTAAAACCTCAAAGTTCACCACTTGGTTGGTTCGATAGTTGAGAGTCAATCCTTTGACTTTACAGGAGGTGTGAAGTTGGCCTTGTGGGTCTCGGTATCGGTAACCGTAATTTTTACGGCCACCGCTGGCAAAACTCAGAATGGTGTCTTGATGGTGCTCGTCTGTCCAGGCTCCTAAACGATCTCCTTGAATGGTAGGGTGTGGGCAACCGGGGCGATGGATGTAGATACAACTGTCGGTGTTAAAGTACAGGACACGATCTCCCAAGACTTCTAAAGCTTCGTCGTACAACTTCAAACGAGCATGGGCGGTCACGTAGGCGGCAATGACTACGTTGCTAAACTTGTCAGGTTTGACAAACTTGGGTTCTTCTTCGAAATTGACTATGATCAAATCATCGCGGACGATTTCGACGTGTTTGACTAGTATACTTTTGTCGTCCACCAGTTTAAAGTAACGATAAGGATCGGTGACGTATTCCGTCTTGGGTAAGATCGTACGTTGGGCCATTTTTCCCCACAAACAATTGAGCATGACTTTGGCAAACGATCTTTTTCCTTCATTTTTTTCCACCACTTCCAAAGTGATGCCTTCGATGTCACGGTACTCTTCTTTGAATCGTTTTTGGTCTTCGGGAGTCTGACACCACGAAGGATAGCCACTAGCTTCTTGTTTCAGTTTTAAAAACTGATTGACGTACCCCGAGAAAATGCCTGGATGATTTGTGGCGTCGTCCTTTTGGTATTGGGCTGTAGTTGGAAAGTGCCAGATTTCGTATACTTTCAACAAATGGTATCCACGATCCAGTGCTCGAAACAATTCGGCGCTAACCCACGTTCCTGTCAAAGACCGTTCTTCCTCCGTGTGGTGACAGGGATGATCTTGGTTGCACGTTTCGGCACACGTCCGGCATAAAGGAAACATCAGTTTTCCTTGGCAATGGTGAGGTAAGATGGGATGGTACAAGTTTGTCGGAGGTAAGACTTTACATTTAATTAATCCTTCGTATTGACGAATGTGTTCCACGTCAATGTGTTCCGTCAAAATTTCAGGGTGACCGGTGGGAAAACGAGCATATTTACACACCCAAGGATACAAAGAACACACGTCAATGTATTTGATTTCTTCTCCTTGGGATTCATTCACGTCGTACAGCAAGCGAGTGGCATTGGTTCGTCCTCCAAATAAACTGTGTCGCGGATCTAAAGGTTCGATGTCGGCCGCGTCGTAACTTTGAGTAATGTTCTTAAATTCAGGATCGGTTTTCAAACGTCGATCGTACTCGTGCTCCCACATTTCTACCACTTGGTATCCTTGACTTTCAAAGTGAAGTCGTCGTTGGCAAGTCTGTTCGTATAACTGTTCCATGGTAGAATCTGAATAAGGGCTTTTCATCTCTCGATCAGGAAAACAAGTAGGGCATCCGTGAAACAAGCAACCCTGAAACTCGTACACTGTGTGCGGGTTTTCTAAATCAAATCCATCCACGGAATAAGCTCCAATCTTCTTTTCTCCTCCTCCGTTTCTAGCATGTTGTATCCATTTGTCTTCTTTTTGACACAAGTAATGAAGCCAACGTAAAGCTTTGACCGAATATTGACGACTAGCAAAGAGAGACGTGTTGGAGTCGATGATGGCTGGTTGGTTCTCGGGCATGAAATTTTGCCTGTAGACTAAGGAACAGGCTTTAGGTAGGGTGGCCGCATCTTTCAAAGGATCGACCTCTCCGTGATCGAGAAATAACTCTCTAAACTTTCCACAACAACGTCTTAAAATATCCACATCAGATCGACAATACTTCAACATCTCTTCTTGAAAGTCAAATGGATCGGTCTGGTGAGCGCGGTACCAAGTGTGAAAGGCTTCTCGCTGTTCGGGGCGCATTCCGTCGGGGTCGTAATCATGAAGGTCAGGCAAATGAGGTAGGACAGCATGTTGATTAGCTTCCGTGTTGAAGAAGTGAGGAAAGTATCCTTTGGCCATTTCTGTCATGCCAAACGTTTTTGGCATGCGACTCAAAGGCATGGCCAAATAACTCATATAATCTTTAAATTGTACTTGTCCTACTTTCATGTAGATGAGCTTTTTTCCGTTCATGGTGACTTCAGGTCGTTCGGTACTATGGTTCAAATAATAATTTAGTAAAAACTGCCCATCGTATCACGAAAAATTGTGAGCTATGACGGTCGCATACCGATGACAATCTCCATAACGTTGAATGTCTTCTTCGCTCCAACTGTCGTGGGTGGTAGGGTCTAAAACCCATTCAGCAAACTCAGACAAAGTGTTAACTCCACGAAAGATTTTTTCACGTCCTCCTGGAATCCTACTACAATGAGGACAGTGAAAATGAATCGATTCTTGAATACACTGATCACAAGCCCGATGCGCCACACAGAAATTTGGAAAGTGAATGCCTGTTTCTTGCATGCATTCAAAATCAAAAAAGATGAAATCTACTTGTTTCTTGTTCTTGTTCTTCTTTATTTTTTTCTTCTCTGTCTTGTCAAACTTTTGAATAAAACATCGATGATCAAAATCGACGATCTGTTGACAAATAGAACATTTTTTCTTGCCAGCACAAACGTAGCTCTTAGGGTCATTGGTTTCAATCAGTTGTCCACACGTGGAACACAATTTCAATAAGTCGCAAGCACATTTTTGTTGGTGACCTTGTGTCTTGCGATGCTGTTCGTAGCAAGAAGGACTAACAAAACTTCGTCGACACGTCTCACAATGGACGTGATTTTGTTCAGGAAGGCATGGTTGGTCCGCTAAACAGCCCCGACATCTTGCTCCGCAATGAATGTGTCGCTCCCGATTGTTAAATCCTTTGTCACATTTCTCGCAGTAGTAAGAGTGTCCCAAAAATCCGGTGATACTGGTGATGGTATTAAAATGTTCTTGATGGTGATAGAGGTGAATGTATTTTCCTTCAGGGAAATCGGGACCTCGAAAAAGTAGAGCTCCGCGCACTTCTTGAGGGTGAACTTTCAAAGTGTAGTGAGGAGCCAAAACATCTTGAAGTTTCTGCATTTGAGAAATGCCACACACGGTCTCTTTAGGGATCCCAGCTTGTTGTAACAGGAGTTCTGCTTCGTTTCGTTGTTTGGCTCTGTCCGATTGTCGAATGCTCTCCCAGGCTCTTTTCCATTCTGCGGTCTCGTTCTTGTCGGCATACGTTTGCCCTACCACGATGGCCCGGGCCAAGCACATCTGGTCTTGAGTATTGTTAATTTGGACGACACTGCGTTT
Source organism: Margaritifera margaritifera (assembly GCA_029931535.1). Taxonomy (NCBI): domain Eukaryota; kingdom Metazoa; phylum Mollusca; class Bivalvia; order Unionida; family Margaritiferidae; genus Margaritifera; species Margaritifera margaritifera. The sequence goes on along the minus strand of JAQPZY010001410.1, from coordinate 1,394,888 downwards.
GGTACTGCGAAGGTCGTCCACCAGTAACGCTTTCCTACTTCGTCCGCTCCCTCGAGGAGGGGAAACGTGAGTCATGTGAAGTGTAGCCTTTCCATCCGTGATGGTAAACTTGTCGTTGGATTGTTGAACGTGTTCTATTTTGGACGTGACTTTGTCTGGTGTTAATTCTGCCGGGGTGCTGAACTCAATCCAAACAGGTGACTTCAAACTATCGTGATAAATAGACAGTCTCAATCGATCGTTCTCTTTGGCTCCGCATTGTTGTTTCAAGTTCTGTAACACAGAACCCCACAAATCGGTAATGAACCCCGCCGCTTTCTCGGGAGGTACTTCGTACTTGGAGTCTTTGAAGTGAACCGTGTGAGTGTATGCCGTGGTTCTAAATTTTCTAGAGGTTATTTTTTGCGTCTCTCGAATCCGATAGTAATTTTCGGGAGCCACGGTAGGACTTTCTTGGTCAGGCGTGGTGGTGGATTCTTTGGGTTGGGTAGAAGTTTTGGTTTCAGGCTCACTCATCTCTTCTTCGAAATCGCTAGCATGAACTTGAGCCAGCACTTCAGCGAGCGGTGTTTCAGGCGGGACGGAAAGTCTCCGTCGTCGTGGCCTCATCGTTTCTTCTTCTTCTGTTTTCTCATGGAGATTGCGTGATCTTTTCATCTTGATGTCCAACTTGGATCTGATTGAGTTTTACATAGACTCTCTCACTATATATATACCCCCTGTCTCTACCTGTGTTTGTGATAATGGTTTGCTTGACTTAAAATTTGCCAAAATGGAAATGTCTAGGAGCAATAGAAAGATATGGGACGTTAATATTTGAAACTAGCACAGACTCTCAACTTTACATGTGTCACGACACAAATGTCTATCCGATGTTTTTGCCATTTTCCAAACACACAAACTTGTAACTGTACCAAGAATTGTAATTTCATACAAGTCTCCAAATTCACTATTTCGTTCTATGTTGGTTATTTGAAGATGTAGTTACTTATTTGTGGTTTTTGAAACTAGCACAGACTCTCAACTTTACATGTGTCACGACAAATGTCTATCCGATGTTTTTACCATTTTCCAAAAACACACAAACTTGTAACTGTACCAGAAATCGTAACTTCATACAAGTCTCCAAATTCACTAGTTTGAAAAATTGTGGGGACGTAATTGAAAACTATAGCGATAATCGGGTTCTGTGTTGTATGTATATCTTATGGTTTGGAAAGGGATTGAAATTAATTTTTGCGCGGACGTTATTGAAAACTATATCGAAATTTGGCTGGAATGCTGTGTCTGTAGCCTAGTGCTTCATGTAGGATTGAAATCAGTTTTTGAGCGGACGTGATTGAAAACTATATCGGAATTTGGGTGTTGTTTTATATCAGGTTAGGAATGGTTGTAGCATGAGATCATGGAGTGATGTGTTTGTTATCTTGCTTGCATTTGAGAGTTAGTTTGGTTTGGTAATAAAGTTGTTATTGCTGTTGTCGGAGTTCGTTCTATGTTGATTCTTTGAAGATGCAGTTATTGATTTGTGGTTTTTGAAACTAGCACAGACTCTCAACTTTACATGTGTCACGACAAATGTCTTTCCGATGTTTGCCCTTTTTCCAAAGACACAAACTTGTAACTGTACCAGAAATCGTAACTTCATACAAGTCTCCAAATTCACTAGTTTGAAAAATACGACCCCTAAATAGTGTAGCCCTTCTCTCTCTCTCTCTACCTATGTGTGTGTATGTCAAAATGACTCAGTGACAACATTTTTTTTTTTTTCAGTTTCAAAACCCCGAGCCAATAATGTTACAGTTCAGTATTTAGCGTGGCGAGAAAAAATGTTACAGGACACAAATTCTTAACATGATTGCAAATTCCCTCTAGTCAGTCTGCACCGCAATCGTAAAAAACCAGGCCAAAGGCATTATTTTTGCCACACTGCCTGTCTGGAATCTATAACAAAACACTTCGTCACTCATTATAAGTAATTTCATTGGCTACAAATATTTTCTTACCGCGTTCGTTTTGAATCGCCCTCAGTTGCTATTGACACAGTGAGAAGAATAGACGTGTTTTTTCCGTGCCTGACCGTTAGTCTCTTTACAAAATAAAAGCTAACGCACAACCCCATCGTATAATTTGGGATCAATGGAAATTGTATCAGCCTTAAGTCAAAATACATCACGGAACGTTTGGATGTAATATTTTGTGAGAATTTTACATCTACGTTTTCAAAAGAAGGATTTTAGTAGACTATGTCTCCAATTCAATCTTGTGATATTTTTACCGAAAAAAGAGGATTTTTTCCTATCGATGTGATTTTTTAAAAATGGAATGTGTGTTTTTGAAATTTCTTAAGGAAAATATACCATAAAAAACGTAAGTGTCGTGATATTTTTAAAAGTAGGAATAAAATATTCTCTCTTTCTCTCTCTCTCTTTCTCCGTCGTAATGTCAATTCTCTCTGTTTCACAAACACACACTAAGTTTCTTATACAATGATTTCGATTGAAATGATCAATGGTCTGTTCCCGTTTTTAAGATGCCTCTCCACAAATAAGTGTCGTGATATTTTTAAAAGTAGGAATAAAATATTCTCTCTTTCTCTCTCTCTCTCTCTCTCCGTCGTAATGTCAATTCTCTCTGTTTCACAAACACACACTAAGTTTCTTATACAATGATTTCGATTGAAATGATCATGGTATCTGTTCCCGTTTTTAAGATGCCTCTCCACAAATGTTGGCAGTAGTCACAATGATTATGTAAAATGTGACGTTAGTGTTGTAAATTTTTCAAAAACTTGCACCCCTTAAAAATTGTACAACGATTTTTCTTTCATAGGTCAATCGTTGGATTATAAAAAATCTTGAGTTTAGTTGTTCTTGTGCATTTCAGGTATCTTAGCTTTGTTCCTATTTTGGCACTGCAATGTGTCACGAAAAAAAATTCTAGATCTACCGTTTTCCGAAGGAAACCAAACAAAAAAAAAAAACAAGCACATAGCTTTACGGTGTAAGAATGCCTCGAGTATGACCCATCTAATTCTGCACTCTATAACCCGTCCTATTCTACACTCTCATTCTTGAGCCCAAAACATGCGTTCAGTAAAACTGTAACAATGCATGCCCTATTTTGAGTCAGGCCATTTTAGACTGTCGATAAAACAAGACGTGTTTTTACTGTTCTCCGTCTTCGGTTTTGGGAAATGTTGTAACATTGTTTGTAGCCGCAAGGCGTGTGCAGCAAAAAACATAACCTATCTTAAATATTTGCGAGGCATTCAACAAATGCTACTGCAATCATTCGACAAGAATTGTATGTAACACGACTTTTTAAAAAACTGATGAATGAAAACAATTTTGCCAATGAACATTTCTATCACAGAATTTACCCTTGTCTTCAGAAATTCAAAGAAAGAGTAACCTTCTCTCTGTTTGAGGCAAACCATAGGTTTTTAAAAATTATTACTGCGTTCATTTGACAATATTTCATTGTGTACACTGCTCACAGTAGCTAAAGACGTTGTTCGCGTGACTAGGTCAATCAGTACGAAACGGCGTGTATGCAGGCTAGTAAACTTTAGCCACTACTAGCTTTTAGTAAGTCAATGTATTGAAATTAATGTTTATCTTTGATATTGTATAAGAATGTTCAAGTGATGCTAATTTCTGTGCACTATGCTCACAGTAGAAAGTCAAAATAGTCCACGAGTCAGGATAAAGGTCAATAACAAAGTGGTTTTGTGAACATTATGGTTATCTATTTTCGTTAGCTCAGAAAAGTAGTGACCATTGATGATAAAATGACACTGTGCCAACGGAATGGAACTCTAGTCTTACCTTACAACGTTTTCAACCTTGCATCAATGCCAATATTTTTATGTTTGTGTATGTCTTTGTCTGTGTTGTACACTAAAACTTAAAACCCCTTCTCTTGTGATAGTTATGTTTGTGTGAGGGTATAGTAGTGTGTCCTTGCCTACGTGTGCGTGATTGTATAGTATGGTTGTATATCAGGGTTTAGTGGCTACCTTTTTTTGTTGGAGTTAAGGGGTGTATGTTTTAATTGTCATAAGTTTAACACGGGGTCTCTCCCTATATATAGAGAGACCTTCCTATCCTCAGAATCACTATTCGTGATTCCACTTTCAAACAGTGAAGATGGAAGAGAAGAAGTCAGAAAACCTTGCCCTTCTGCTCAAAACTTCAGCACAATAGACGGCTGTGGCTATCAAAATTTTACAGAGAGTCCTTGGAAAGTATACCGATAAGACTAAGGACTACTCCTCCTCTACCTCTCGAGATAAAAGTCAAGATACTTGTTATATCTGCCAAGAGAAAGGACATTGGGCTCCAGAATGTCTACAACGTCAAGAAAAAGAAAAGAGAGATAAAGGGAAAGATACCTGTTATCATTGTCAAGGAAAAGGACATTGGTCTTAGGAGTGTCCTCAGAAACAAGAAAACCTACCAGAGAGGGAGGAAGCAGAGGGATCTTCAGTCCCAGAAGAAGAAGAACTCATCCCCGTCGTCAAGAAAAGCAAGAAAGCTAGACGACTGGAAAACAGTGAGGAAGAACAAGAACCCTTGATCCCTGTGAAGAAATTCAAGAAGAACAAGAGACAGACAGTGAACAATGAACTTTTTTTGGAGTGTAATGTGATGTTGATTGAAAAAAAAAATGAGAATAGAACAGAATGGAAAAAAAGTAAGTGTCTTTGTGTTATTTGTTTTTAGAGTATGGACGCACGCACGCACGCACTCACACAAAAAACCAAGGAATGGGATTTAAAGTTTTAATTGATTTGGCAATTTGATTTCTTTTCTAGAGATCTGGGTGGTCCTGAAAAGGACCGTTGGGGTGTTTGTTTGTTTTGTTAAAACAAACTTATGGAGTTGACATGATCAACTTCAATTGTCGCAATCCTTTTCCACGACCCAGTCCTATTTCTCCTCCTGCTACTGCTGTTTTGGTGGTAGTAGTAGTAGTGACTGGTGGTGGTGGTGGTGTTGGTGGTAGCATCTCAGTTGTAATGGGCTTCGCATGTTTCGCCCGTGATGGTCTTTTTCTCTTAGGTTGAGTTAAAGAATACTCATACAGCTTTCTCAGATGGTTTAACTCTGATAAAATGTCTTGTAACACACTCACCGTTTTGTTTTCCTTCTGTCCTTCACACTTCTCCTCTTCTATCTTTCTTAGTTCTTCTTCTTGTTTTCTCCTTTCCTCTTCTTGCTGAAGAAACACTTCTTCCGCTTCTCTCTGTTGCTTTAAAAAAATCTCCAATTCTTCTTGTTGCCTCTTTTTAAAATCATCCATGACCGGCAGCAAAGAGGCTGATATAGCAGCAGCAGTCGTGGTAGTTTCAGGCTCAAATTCTTGAGACAGAAAATCTAAATTAAACTCTTCCGGTTGGAAGTTCGACACAGCATTAGTCGTTGCAGGCTCACCCCAATTCATACTAGTCTTTGCGGTCTCCATTTAGGCTGTCCAAAAAGTAAAAACCCTACGAACGCTGTGATACCTTTATACCCGAGATGACGTCACACCCCCGCTCTCTTCCCATTGGAAGAAAAACCAACCCGCTTGTAACGCGCGTTTGGATTGATAGTTCATTTCGATTCATTTCAATCCGATCGTAGGGTATATATGCCACCGCTTGTCTCGTAAAGCTTCACCGGTTTTTTCCACAAGACCACTCCAGAAGAAGAAAGATGTGGACAAGTGTGGAATCATCCACTATCGTCTCGGGGATGTTGTTTGACCCAGAATTCCCTATGTATGTTCGAGCTTCATGGGCCATTACTAAGATCACAGAGACCTCTATATGGAAGAGACGTATTTATGTCGAAAGACAAGGATGTTTGAAACGGGTGCTCTTCTACGGACCTGAAGTCCGTAGAAGTCTCCGAAAAAGAAGATCCTCCAAGAGATGTCTTCTCTGTTAAACCAAAAAAAACCAACGGCCCTTTTTCAGGGCCACCCATTTTTCAAGAAAAAGATTATTTTTCATTATTGCCATTTGTTTGTGTGTGTGTGTGTGTGTGTGTGTGTGTGTGTGTGTGTGTGTGTGTGATCTCCAAGTGTGTGTGTGTCTGTGTGTGTGTGTGTGTGTGTGTGTATGACCCCAAGTGCCCCACGCCTGTTCCTCTTTCTCGTATGACCCCAACTACCCCTCTCAATGTTCAATTCCCCTTGTCCCTCGAGTGCCATTTCCATGTTAAATTCCCCTAGACCCTATAAATTTTTGACCCTGTTTAACATAGGAGACCCCTAGACCCCCAGTACCCACCGTATACTACTGACCGGTCAAGGCAGTGAAAATACCGCCCAAAGGAGTTTTACAGTGATACGCTAATTTCTCTAAAACTGCTGCATTAATTGATCATTTCAGACTTATTTGAAAACTCTGGTTAGAAATGGTCGACTGAGCTGTGGAGAGATATAAATGAAACTGAAGCAGTTCATACCTGTCACTCCAGTATAGACACTCTTGCCATAATCATCAAATTTACATTGCCAGAATTTGAGATTCGCTAATAACAGATGTACAATTTGATCAGAATATCATACTAGATTGCAATAACCTAGAAACCCTAGATTTTACCAAAGTTTGACAGAGAAAGAGTTAAAGTACGAACCATTCTTTTAGAATTAATATTATTAGTCAGGCATGCATGTGGCACTAAATAAATGCAATTTTTATACTCATTTTCGTTCCCGTATTTCCCATTCTTGACCTGTCATGAACCAATTAGATTTTCATAACTTTTTGTAAAAAATACACAAAGTCAGCCGGATATTTGACATTCAGCGACGAATATTTCACTGGTAAATGAAAAATGGGAATTATCAATGTCCACTCAGAAATCTGTGCCGTTTTGTATATTTTTATATCATGATCCCAGGATAGTGTATTACCGATGAAATCAAATAGTTGAAAACATTTTTGCGCTTGACTATTCAGTGCTACAATTTAATTATCATCTCATTAATTAGAAATTTCCATGTCAGTTATGCAAAGCTTTCCAACACTTCTATTTCGAGAAGTAAATTAGGAATATCTTGTTTTGGCAATCTTCTTTATCAGCAGAAAGTGTATACATATTATAACTGCTTATCCTTCAAAGTATTTATACAAGGTTAATGTTCTTCGTCAAAATAGTTTAGCATTATCTCAGTTACTAAAACATAGGCAATCTGAGTATAAATTTAGATAACAATTCATGAAACTATACTACTAAAGTATTCCATTTTTAATCAAAGGGTATACAGCATTTTATATTGAAGAAACTTGATTGCAGAGTTTACTAATTCACTGGTGAAACTAAGAACAAATTGGAAGTCATTGCCTATAGAGCTCTTAAGGCTATTTGCACTGTGATAATTCATACCTCCTGGCTGATGTGGGTACAAATTGGGTCGATTTGATACGAAACTAATGTTTTTCATCTGCACTCGAATCTATTCGTATTGATATAAAATCATTCTCCTTCCGTATCTATCTATCCTTAATTACACTGACTCAAGTAGAAATATCTCTGCTGAGCTAAGAACTTATCTTTATACAGGAAGCCCGTTGGAATTCGTGTGAGGAGCTCATTAGGTATATATATATATATATATATATATATATATATATATATATATATATATATAGAGAGAGAGAGAGAGAGAGAGAGAGAGAGAGAGAGAGATAAAGTGATATTTTATATAGAGAAAGAATTGCATAAAGTTAGATAATTTTTAATTCGTCCCCTACTGGTAATCGAACCCTGGTCACCGCGGGTTACGGCACCTATCGCCTTGCCTGCACGCACCAAACACCTCATACCCTCACGACTAAGTGCACATCCTCCAAAAAGGATGGAATTCTCTAACCTGCATGATAATATTATGTCTCTATATATAATTTCACTTCATAGTATCACTCATCCTTCTGTAGGATCTAGGGATAGCGCTTTCCGCTCTGTCTGGCGTATATCTGCAACTTTCTATATTAACTTCTATATGTCGTGATTTCTGTCATAGGAATCCGGAGTGACCGTGCATTAAGATCGAATGACAACAGCATAATCCAATATGTTAGAAATTTACATATCATTTTATGCAGGAACCAAACCGGTGCCCCGAGTAACGGTCTGTGTTGCCTGGGTCCATTGCGGCAGCACCCTTACCAACTTAGTCATGCGCCTATTCCCCTAAAAAGCTTGGAACAATGTCAAAGTAAAGCAGTAGAAACGTGCGCAAGTGGAAATTACAAATCAGCTAAGTGCACAAACTCCTTTAATGCTTATGTGAAAACGCAAATGTACATAACAAACAATGAAAAAGGATGTATTAAAAATGACGATGAAAACAAAAAGCGGGAAAGAGAGATGGAGAAGATAAAAGTATCAGAAGCGACCAGCATGTGCAGGATAGTGAGTACTTTTTTTTACAGATTTATTTCAATGCAATTTCGCAACAATTATGAGATTTATTTAATTATAATGAAAGAAGTAACTAAACAACCAAGAGTTATTCTAAGCTTATATCATCTGAAATTCTAAGAATTTTTAAGTAATAAAAGATATTATATATATATACCTGCCATGTTTATTGGAATCCTAGATTTCTTTCTTTTCCACTAGTATTTATGTGGACACAACAAGTGTAGACACGTAAAATATGTGTCTGCATTCTGATTGATTGAAAAACAAACCATTTGAATTACGTAAAATACGTGTCGGCATTCTGATTAATTGAAAAAAGCTCCATTTGAATTACGTAAAATACGTGTCGGCATTCTGATTGACTGAAAAACAATCCATTTGAATTACGAGAGCAGCTAGGAAAAAGCTGAGTGGTGCGGATAGCACATGCAGTACTGACAAATCCCTCTATCTAAAGATCTCCCATGTAATTCATGTTCCTGAGTGAAAATTATTTGGATGGTCATTTATATAATTATTTTCACATTGATTGACTTCGGAATGTTGCAAGCTTTTCCATTAAATAAATAGTCATGGAAGCTATTTTAATGATACTAAATTATCACGAAAAGACATATAGAAGAACATGGCCGAAAAGCAGACCGCTAATATACATGAAAAGGCTGAATAATGATGCCAGGACCCGAATCACATGGTGTAAACAGCGTGTTCATGTTACTTTGCTCTTAGGTAGGGATTCAGACTATTTGGCTGTTAGAAGCATACACTTTATTGATATTGGTCAAACCAATATATCTACAGTACATTAGAATGACTGTAATCATACATAAATTCCATAATATCTTTCACAGACTAGACCATTAGCTTTCTTTTATCCAAAATGTTGGAGGGTTTGAGGATATTCGATTAGTCTCGTGCACATTGATTGTCTAGACAGTGTCATTTATTGAATACAAGCACACATACAAGAAAACTATTTATGGTATGACCTCGTATGAAGCTCCACAACGCATCAAAATTGGGCTCATTGAAAGCTATCATACTTCACAGATAGTCGTCCATTTTGTTACTTGTATGAGAAATTTAGTTGATAAAGAAAGTTGTTCTCCAATGGATCTCGTCTCCGTCTAAATACTCAATACTCATAATAATGTCTGCCTTATACTGCATTTAATCAAAGAAAACTGTATATCTGTTCACTACCCTCAACGCATGTTGTCGTATTCTATGCCAAATGTGCAATCCTAGATTATACATTTTATAAATATGCTGTCGTGTTCTATGCCAAATGTGCAATCCTAGATTATACATTATATAAATATGCTGTCGTATTCTATGCCAAATGTGCAATCCTAGATTATACATTATATAAATATGCTGTCGTATTCTATGCCAAATGTGCAATCCTAGATTATACATTATATAAATATGCTGTCGTATTCTATGCCAAATGTGCAGTCATAACTTATACATTATATAAATATGCTGTCGTATTATATGTCAAATGTGCAGTCATAACTTATACATTATATAAATATGCTGTTGTATTATATGCCAAATGTGCAGTCATAACTTATACATTATATAAATAAATCCGTTTCTCATGGCAATACAGCTAATAATTAAGATATTTAATATTACACAAAATGATCTATTCAATGTATTTTAAACATTTGTTGCGGCACTAAATCTCGGTTCATTCTTCATTTCTTACATTGGTCCAATTTCCAGTGCAGAACCATGAGTTTTAAAGCAGTCAATTAGTGGCGAATTGCAATGGGCCCTTGGCGGCAAATTTTTGTACTCTACTGCAAAATTTTACTTAGTAGGCTCAAGATGAAATGGTAACCAACAAATGTATTATCTCCGCCAGAAATAACACTGACTATTGCATACGACTTGTGAAACATATAGACAGACGAAAATTGGAGTAGCATTTAGCGGAACCGAGTTGTCAGCATTTCATGCATTGGAGTCACGCGTATCTTGAAGTATCTTTAGCAATAAATATTACTTAAAATTTGGGTAAAGCTATCCTTCTCGAAACAATATTTACATATACTTTTTTTGTTTAAAATTTAACATAATTTAAATCGATACATCACAACGTTTATATGTAAACACCTTAAAGTACGGCAAATTTGACCATGACAGTCTTTGTAACTGAACATATTCAACAGACAAAAAAAATCTAAATTGTTTCTAAAATATTTATAAGTTGTTAATAACGAATGACTGCACAGCACCACTGGAAAGGTTATATCGTGCGAACGCAATTTGAGTAGAATGGCTTGCTACTGGACGCACCAGGGTCGCCAACCCAGGTTGATTCTATCAATGGCATCACAGAGGAAGATATTTCTATTATCACGGGCATTAATTTGTCTGCTGTTTGTAATATACTGAAGAATCATTTGAAACTCAGAAAGGTTTGTGCAAGATGGGTCCGTCGTTTATTGATGGCTGATCAAAAACAGACTCGGGTTGAAATTACCAAACACCTACTCGACAAATATAAAAATAGTGAACAGAGACGCTTGAATAAGATTGTCACAGGTGATAAAGCATGGATTTACTTTTTTGAACCCGACTTAAGAGAAAATAAAGTTTGTATCGGAGAAGACGAGCAGAGACCACAAATTGCTCGACGTAGTCGGACTGTCAAGAGAGTTTTATACCTATGTAAAAGATCCAGTCATCCACGTACCAGCGCCTGACTCTGCTAGTGTCGTTGGACATGTTCGTGCCTCCAAAGTGTTGAGAAAAGTTGTGGAACATTACCAAACCATCTGTCCGCGCACCGGTACCTGAGGTATCCATCTACTCCATGACAACGCACCGACGCATAAATCCGCCGTCTTGACAAACTTTCTGAAGGAACAAAGCATACAAACTTTGCCACATCCTCCATACAGCCCTGATTTAGCTCCAAGTGAATTTTCACTGAATCCCGGTATCAAAGATTCGCTCAAGGACAGATGATTTGAAAGCAGCCATTAGTAAGAAGTACAGCTTTCCAGTGTATGAACAGCATACTAAAAAGAGAATACAAAATGGCATTTAGTAATTGGATAATCAGACTTAGAAAGTATGTAGAGGTGCATGGGGAGTACTTTAAGGGATGCAATGAGATACTGTTCACTAATAAAGAACTTTGCTGTGCAGCGCACTAATATTCAGAACTTTTTAAATGCCCCTCCTATGATGCCGGTCGATATATTATATTTTGAAATATTGCAGATTCACTTTTTGATCTTCGAGTGTTTTTTACCTTACCGTGCTATTGTCGTCATAAAAGAGAAGAAAATAATACCGAGATCGTGATAATCACAAAAGATTTTGTGTCTTACGTATCAAATAATAGTCAAAAGTAAGGAAGGAACTGGTGGTTTCAAATGTATTCGAATTACAAGGAGGAACGCCATTTTTTCCTTAGCCTTCTTTTTAGACGTAACTTAACAATGATGGACCCAAAAGGAAACAAAAATCATACCGTTAGGGGATTACGATTTATTCCCATCTTAATTTCATGTAGTCGCATTTTTGTTCATAGACACATACATTCGTGATCAGAAGGGTACGGGTTCGGATTATACTATTGATAGAATCAGCCTGGGTTAGCTAGCCTGGTGAGTCCAATAGCAAGGCATTCGACTCAAATTGCGTCGGCACGATATAACCAGTCATAGACATATACATATCCTACATACTTTTCAAACTGTTGGGTAGTTGCAGTCAATGGGTTAAAGAACAGTACACAGCTTATCATTTCTGCATAGAAAGAAGATTGTATTCTTTAGAGAATGGATTCGTTTTCTCCTATATTCCTAAACTTTGAAAGATCCTGGTACCTATTTCCATCATATGATTTTGTTTAGGAAAATAGTTTCCTGCCATAAACTGAATGGAACAAATCTAGGTCAAGAATAAATTTAAATCAGATATAGAGCTATACATTTTATTATAGTTTAAGACGAAGGTCGCGATGGTTATTTTTGAATGAAGCATGATATAAACAGATATGTATGATCAGATCCAATGTGTATCCTTGCTCATTTACACCTGGCCTCTGGACATTTGAACCTAAAATGTTTCCCTCAATCTGATATATATAAAATGTTTCCCTCAATCTGATATATATATATATATATATATATATATATATATATATATATATATATATATATATATATATATATATATGACTTGTGTTAGAGAATTTTAATGACGACATTTAATTTGTTATTTTCAGATTTGATTCTCCATCTCCGTTGCATAACTTTCTGTCACTGGTTAGGTCAAAATACTCTATTGAGGGTCTTCTACAGTTAGAGAGGAAATAGAGTACATGCATATCAAATGAAAGAAAACATACATACGACGAATTTATAAAGAAAACATTCTACACGATGTATTTTTATGCAAATAACATCTAACATTGTACTCAAATAATCTTGTCGGAACATAAACGGTACTGTTCTTTCCATTCTTGATTTCCTTCAAGTAGGCAATTTTAACTGTATGGCAGAGCTTTTGTAATGAAGGTAAGGTGAAGAATTTTAATGTAACAGTCTAGAATGTTGAAATGAAAAGTATGTTAGATATTGAGAAGAATTTTGTGATAATTAATCAAGACAAGTCTCGGTTACATAGATAACATTAAATTTTGAGTTTGTAGAGTTGTTCCGACCTATAAAACCACACAGTGTTCCAGATTGTGTATGTATGTATATATGCATTTATGTATGTATGTATTTGTATGTATACATGTATACGCTCTCTCTATATATATATATGGAGAATATATATATGTATGTACGTATGTATGTATGCATGCATGTATGTATGTATGTATGTATGTATGTATGTATGTATGTATGTATGTATGTATGCATGCATGCATGCATGTGTGTATGACTGACTGACTGACTTTCTTTATTTCCTCTTCCAAAGAGATTTCATTCAGTTATTTTCATTATTACACACTAATAATAGGAACATACATTGATATTATTGGATATGCAACACACTAAACAAGTAATATATTTACAAAAGTTCAATGATTGTCAATAGTTTTTTCCATTATCTTCTGCCTCAATGCTTTTAATAGTATAGCCATCAGGGACAGCAAAGGAAATCTCCCATAAATATGAGTTGTATAATCTTAACCCTGCTTTTTTAAGAGCATTATACATTTTAGACCTGCGTTAAAGGTACAATATATAGGCAATATTTGTAATATACCGCATAATTGATTTGAAATAAAATTATGACAAGCTTGAAGAGTATATGAAACATAAAGCTATTATTATACATGTAATAGGTGTAAATAAAACAGGGAGAAGGAACAGATGTTCAGGTGTAAAATGTCTGTCTGTCTGTCTTATATATATATATATATATATATATATATATATATATATATGCGTAGGTCGAAAATATCATAGAAAAGAAAAAAGAACAAAAAATAACATGCTAACGAACATGTAGACAACTTGAAATTATTTACAATTGGCTGGAGCGATTTAAATGAATTAACACACTGAATCGCCAGTTAAACAATACGAGTCTAACAGTTGTGAATTATTTATATGGTAGTCAGAAATGAAATCGGTCCATTGCCCTAATATACCGAACAAGCATACTATCAGAAATTGTGTTCAAGTTCATTTGTTATTCTGTACATTGAGTCTAATCCTTCTGCCACCAAACACATGAATACCTGCCATGTTTGATCATCCATAGAATCAAAGGTTTCAACTCTCTTGCCCAAAAGGATATGAAGTAGCATGTTATTGTCCTGAGAAAAGAGCCAGTGTGAGTCTAGTATGTCTATTGCATCGATTATTTTTTCGAACATGGTATTACGTTCATTGTTTAGGGCTTGGCAGTAAAATAACATATGCTTGGCTCTGTCTGGAGTCAATTTTTTGCAGAGTTTACATTTATACTCATCCTCAGACGAAATTGAACACATTGTTAAATATGAGATGTTAGCAAAAGACCAGGTTTTATTAGAAAAACATTTTCCGAGCTTCCAGACAGCAAGTGGTTGAAGACCTATATGGACACTTGCATAATGAAAAAGTTCAGGTCTTGATTCAAGTTTAGACCTCCAAACCCTTTCTTCGAAACAGTGAACTGTCGTTTCAATATTCCTCTTCCAGACTGGTTTCGGGGCAGAATATAGGGCGTTCACGTATAGGTTGAAGAAACCGCCAAGCTGGTATTTCAAAAGAACACAGTATATATCTTTAACAAAACCAATGCTCTCACGCTCGTGTATCATGAAATCAAGAATTCTTCTGTTGAACATAATTTTCCATGCTAATGAACCGTTAGCTCTGCAGATTTTATTGAAGAAACCTAATTTGATTTTATCTATATATCCCTCAACTGTCCACAGCCCAAGACTGCTAATTGTTGTCCCTTTAGGTGAGTGCTGATCGAGCCCTATAATTCTTCTTGCAGCTTTTCTTTGGCAGACTTCTAGGTCATATACCTGCGACTGGCTCATGTTTGACCATAATTCACGTCCGTATGCCATTGCTGGTAGTACTATTTTAGACCAGATTTTAGCACTATTAATTGGGTTCACACCGTCCTTTCCAATGCCAATTTCAACAACGGAATAAAATACTGATCTTCCTTTTTCACAAGCACTTTTCACTGTAGCAGTATTAGAAAGGTCAGAGGAGAGAGTAACCCCACATATATTCTAGAAGAAACTATAGGAATCAGCTTATCTCCGAGCATGAATGTATTTTCTTGCATGATTTTTTTCTTTGAAAATATGACCATATTGCTTTTATTAGCATTGTACCGGAGTCTCCACTTCGATGCATAGTCATGGAGGCTGCGAAGCAAAATACACATACCATTAGATGATGAGGATATCAGGGTCGTGTCATCAGCTAGTAAAACACATGGAATGCTTAAGGTGCCAACTTGTATTCCAGATTTTGTTTACTCCAATAACGATATTAGATTATTTATCATGACTAGGAATAACCATGCGGATAGCGTCCTTCCCTGTCCTACTTCTTGGTTGACTGCGTATGATTACGAATGTTGGCCGTTGAGCAGAACAAGGGCCCTAACATCTCGAAAAGAATTACGAATCAATCTCAACAGTTTACCTTTAACTCCGAGATAGAAAAGCTTATAAAAAAGCCATCACGCCATACCGTATTAAAGACCTTTGCATTGTCCAGGAATGCAGCATATACTTTTGAGTGACCTTCAAAATAGTGGGCTACTCCTTCTTTTATAATAAAGACAGCAGTAATTCCACTGCATTCGTTTCGGAATCCCTGTTGCAACTGGTGAGGGAAATTGATCCTTTCACTAAATTGAGTTAGTCTCTTCAACAGTATTTTTTCAAATACTTTTTGAAAAACGGGAACGATTGAGATATCTCTATAGCTATTCATATCTATCTTTTTTCCCACTATTTAGGTAGGTATAACATTTAGAGTTTTAAAATAGTCAGGATACGTTTCCAAGGAGATGATGCAATTGTACACATGGCACAAAATAGAACTAATCGAATGATAAGCGAAAAGTATATCTTCTGCGTATATTTTATCATGTCCACATGATTTGTTTTTATTCAGCTCTCTTACCGCTTCTTCAATGTCATTTTGCTATCAGTTTCTTCTTCACTATTTGAGTCCACAATCTTCTTCATGGTGTTCCTGATTTCATCTGCAAACGATTCGTTAAAATGAGCATCAGGTGTTTCAGTTCCTAGTGTTTCAAAATGCCGATGCCACGCGTCACGAATCAAACAAGGGTCCCGAATTATTTCTCCATCCACTTTTAGCTCAGATATATCTTGCCTCTGTCCCTTCCTATGGTGTCGTACTATTCTATAGAATTTCCCTACATCCAGTTCTGCAGCTTTTTCTAACTCATCGAATTGTTGCTGTTCATACTGGTATTTTGCCTTGTTAAAATGATTTCTGAACTTTCTCTTCGAACTTTTATATTCTGCATACGTCTTAAATTGCATACCACGTGGCCGTTCGTCATTTATCCATAACGCTCGTTTTCTCCTCATCTCTTTATGCAGTTCAGCCACATTAAGGAATTTCCAGTAAGGCTTTAAATGCGGCTGGAAGGTTTTCTTTGGGAGATTTCTTGCAGCTGCACTACGTAAAACAGTCGCAACAGTAACAAGGGCGTTATGTACGTCTGCAATGTTGTTTATAGGTAGTTCTACTCATTTAATTGTTCATGTATTTCAATTCTGTACCGCTCCAGCTGCCCGGAAGAAGTTTTGCTCCAGTTGATTGAAACTGGATAGCTGGAAAATTTCGATTCCTGGAGTTGGTCTGGAACTAACAGCTGTACTCTTACCGGTAAGTGATCAGAACGATTTAGATGATGATCATCTTCAATGTTAGCACTAAAGGGACTAAATCTATTTTTGAAGATGGTACAAAAATGTAGTCAATCAAGGACGAGTGTTTGCAGTCAGATGAACAAAATGTATATCCTGGTATTCCTGATTGGGAATTATCACATGTTCAGATTAGATGTCTATTTTTAAGAAAGAAATGCAAAAAAGAACTTTTATCATTCTTACTTTTCGGAATCACTTTTTTTGGCAGCTCGGCATTGAAGTCACCACAAACAACCACAAAACCTTTCTGACTATATTCATCATAAAGGCACTCCACAGTTTCCATTAATTCTTTATAGTCATTTAAAGTGGCATTCGTAGAAGGAAACCACACACAGAAGATATATAATTAATAAGCGCGTAGGCTAATTTCAATTGCGATGATTCTGTCATTTCCAACGTTACTTATAGGACGAGCCGGTAGTGACTTTCGATAGAGCATTGCAATTCCTCCAAATCCTGATGGACGTTTTCATTGCCATGGACATATTTGAATTCTGTTATCCGGTCTCGAAAAAGCAGTAAATTCCCTGTGGATGCTTTGTAGAAATTGCAGTTGCTCTTGAGGGAGCCAATGCTCTTGTATTCACACAATAAATACATTATGAAGTAAAGAACAAAGATAGGGCATTCCTGACATAATGCCCTTCGCATTCCAAGTCATTGTGTTTAGAGTAGTCATCCAAATTGCTATCAAACACACCATCAGATGCAAGTTATGGATATGGTAACGTTTTTCTCTCGTACCATTCTCTGGCTAAAACAAACTCGGGCCAAAATCCCCGTTGTAAAGTTCTGCTAAACAGAGATTCCGGAACAGTAACACTAATGGTATAAATTTCACCGTTGACATTTGACCACTTTTTAAGAATGCGAATATTAGAAACTATTACTCCGCGATTGTACGCATGCCTGCATATTACATGATTTAGCTCTTCTGGGCTATATTCTGCCTTAATTCGCGATAACAACAAGGATTTTGTTTTCGGGCTCCTCTTCACTCCACTGAATGCCTTGTCACTGATTCGTACCTGGATTGGCTTAGATATATTTCCTGTAGCATTCATGCCATCCACTTTGAGAGGGGATTTTCTAGTAGCCGACAGTTGACTATGACTTATTGGATTTTCTTTCTCAGCTATTTTCTTTTCACCTGTTTTTCCTTTTCCTGCTTCATGTATTACACTTTGTGTTGCAGTGCTTGAGGTTTGTGCTACCGGAGACTGCAACAGTTCTACAGTGTGATTCTCATCTGTCGGTAGCCTAACGTTGGTTAAGCCGGTATTTCTGTAATCCTGTTGATCTGACAAAATTCTGCTACGGGAATCTAGGCGATGGTTATCATTTACACTTGTATTCGGAACCGTATTGGATGCACTTGGTGTATTCGCGAGTAAACAAGAAGATCTAGTCATATTTGCATATAAGCAAGACAGCTGCATAAAGTTTGGAAGTTGAAATTGAATTCCAGCATGTAGCTTTTCAATTATCATTGCCTGGGTCTTTATTACATCTGCCATTGCATGTAGATCAGATTCCAAACGCAGTTCCGACTCCCTTGCCATGTCAATGCTCGATTAGAGTCTTTAAATTTTTTAATCCTTACTTTGTATCATCTCATCCAAACGAACGATATCCCTTCTCAGTTTGTTCATTTCTTCCATAATAATTGCACAATTGACGTGCAGTTCATCTTTTACAAATTGTTTTAGATCAATAAATTTTTCATATTGCAATATGGGAATGTTGGTTTCAGTTTTCTCATCTTGACCATTAGTTCCACAATTGTCTGTTGATGTATTGCTTCTTGATTGATCAATATCACTCGATTGACCAACTTCTTGCACATTCTTTAAGCAAATCAAACTGTCTGTTCTACTCAGCTTGTTTTTACCATACCTAGACATACATGCCTTTACTTCGCTAGTGTTACCATCACCCTCTAGAAAATGAAATATTGCATATATGTCATCTGATATTTTTTCCTTCACTGGAGCACTATCAAAACGAGATGTCCTCTCCACCAGAGGGATGACTTGGGTACCTGAGCCTACCAATATCGTGCAAGGAACTAATATGGCGAATGGACGTTACATCAAGACTACTAGACATCTCTCGCTTAAATGACTGTCTGTCGAATTTGCCATATTTTTCTCTTATTTCGGCAAGAATACAACGTTCTAATTGAGAAGCACACGGTATATCACTATCTGAGTCCTGGGTGTCCATTCTTGTCACCACAATCATATAGCAATCAATGCGTCCTAATTTATAGGATAGGATAGGATAGGATAGGATATTAATCAGAATAAATACATATTCTGCTGAACATGGAATGTACACATAAAATAAAGTGTGTTGTGTTCACTAGAGCATTAAACCTTGCTTGATGTGCACGACACAATAAACGAACTGCTTGGGCGCTTACTGTTCATAGAACAGGTTACTAATCCGCTGAATAAATGAGTGAACTCAACTTACGATGGTTGAAATGTATACACGAGTATACATGAATATATTAGTCTATTGTTTATTCAGTGTTTTTCAGTGTCAAACAGAATTAAACAAATTGAGAAGAAGATTAAAAAAAACACCATTTATCAACTACCAAAAACACAGTACCATCAAACGTAAATTATGCAACCTCTCCACATCCACATATTAGATCCAACCGTAACCTCTGAAATTCATGATATCAACACAACCCTACATAGCTTAATACATCAAAATATGATGTATTTTTAAGCAAATAACATCTAACATTGTACTCAGATAATCTTGTCGGAACATAATCGGTACTGTACTTTCGATTCTTGATTTCCTTCAAGTAGGCAATTTTAACTGTATGGCAGAGCTTTTGTAATGAAGGTAAGGTGAAGAATTTTAATGTAACAGTCTAGAGTGTTGAAATGAAAAGTATGTTAGATATTGAGAAGAATTTTGTGATAATTAATCAAGACAGGTCTCGGTTACATAGATAACCTTAAATTTTGAGTTTGTAGAGTTGTTCCGACCTATTAAACCACACAATGTTCCAGAGTATGTTTGCATGTATGCACGTATGTATGTGTATGTATACATACTCTCTCTCTCTCTCTATATATATATATATATCTAGAATATATATGTAAATATATATATATATATATATATATATATATATATATATATATATATATATATATATATATATATATATATATATATATATATATGTATGTATGCATGGATGTATGTATGTAGGTAGGTAGGTATGTATGTATGCAGAAACACTATTATCTTACAAGTTACGCAATTATAATTCGTTCCCTACCGAGAATTAAAATCAGGACCATGAGTTACGCTATCTATCGCTTTGCCTGCATGCACGAACGCCGATAACCTCTCGAGTAAGCGCACATCCCGAAGAAAGGACTAAACTTTGTCGTAAATATATTCATTCTTGCGTAGCAGATACACTCGCTGGGCGACTCAGTAATTAACCCTCGTTTTAATGCACAGTCACTCCTATAACAGAAACCAAAACATATAGAAGTTATTATTCTAAGTTACAAATATACATCAAAACAGAGCCGAAAGTGCTATACCTGGATCCAACATTAGGCTGTGATAAATTGAAGCAAACTTACATGGAATATATATATATATATATATATATATATATATATATATATATATATATATATATATATATATATTCTTTGTGTGACTGAAAATGAGAATGCATCTTTCTTATCAAAATCACTGGACGTTCTAGAGCTGAAAAGGTTCCTAAAAGAACAGTTTTTGTATTTAAAAAAATCTACAGAAGTACATCTTTAAGTTGTAACCGTGTTATCGACTGAAACATTTATTAAAATTAATTTAAAATTCGCATGTATTAAACTAAAAACGGCCATGTGCTTTGAGCTTCATCTTTGAAATCTTGAAACACAGAAATCTTATTGGTTGCGCTTCCAGTTTTAAAGTTCATTTAATCAAGTTAGGACGATCTCGTTAGATCTATTTTAAGGCAATGATCCAAGCCAATTAATATAATCCTCAGCTCTTTATACTTATAGCTTCGGGGTTCATTGACTGTGTGGGAAACGTTCACACACATATAATCACATTCTGTCCAATTTGGTTAGAAAAAAAATCACATTTCTAAATTGTATTAATTAATCGGACAAACCATTTGAAGCTGGGAAATTCGCAGTTAGAAATGAATCTCGAATGGGTGGAATAACATCTTTTTGCCAATTATTCCCGTCATCTTATATATCCTATACAGCTAAAGCTATTTGTCTATGATAACAAATGATTACTATTGTGTTTTTTATGCCCTCTAGGTTTCACTTCTGCAATAGATTTATTAGTTATCGGTGTTGGGCAAGAACACGAAAAGTCATCCATTGACCTTCCCTGCGCAGGATGATTTAGTGTTTTCTTAACTAACGCAGAAACTCGTTGTTTTCTGTCATCATTCATTATTTCATTACAAAGCGATACGAACCACAGAAACGCAGAAGAGAAAAGTGTGACCAGGTGAATTATGTTAGCTCCTTTGTCCAGAATATCAGGGCACGAATAACAAAGAGGCAAAATTTGGTGCCTCCAGTGATTCTCAATTAGCATCATTTACACCGTAAATGATACATGATCTACATCAGGAAAATAAATCTCTCATTTGTCAGAATGTTGAAGTGCTGGGATTACATGTGCTTTTGTACAGTAGTCTATTCACGTTCTATACATGCGTTTTTTTTACAGTAGTCTATTCACGTTCATCGTTTCAATAGTATAGACGATCAATCTGCAAGTCCATCTCAAACTCAGTTGTCTCCAAGGACAGAGTACCGGATGGTGCAGTTCTTCGTCTGGTGTTGCAGTAACACATATCCTTTTGTTATGAGACATAATTATATTACACTGCAGACGTGACAGTGAAAATTATATTAGATTTGCCAAGAAACTTTGACACGAATCCCAATGTAGCGCACATTTGGCGTCTTCGAACACTCAGTTTGCATCATTTAAAACTTGTCCTATTAACGACGTAATTTCTCTCTCTCTCTCTCTCTCGCCACACGTTACTTAACTGTATTATTTAGGTCTTCAATTTACACCATGAACAAAGAGCTAACAAAAACTGTCTAAAAACAATTTGTATATTTTGTACAGGTAAAAAAACGAACATATTTCCTATATTTGATTGAGAAACTTGTCAAACAACGCTGAAAATATATTGAAGGTATATTGGAAGTATTGTTCAGCTTCAACCAGGAGTTAAATCTTGATACCGTTTTGGGACCAAATCAGTTATACTTAAGTAAATGTAATTTGGCTTTGTATGACTTTCGGTCTAAGGTCTTTTGTATCACTTTCCTAATAATGTAGTAGATTGCTTTTTGTACAAAAGATTAAAAAGTCATCAATTTACTTATTGATGTTAAAAAAACGACAACGGAGAAAGATTCACTAAAAACAGGAATCAAACAATTCGCCAAAGTTTTTAAATGTAAAAATTGTAATTAATAGAACTGTATGGCAGCTGATATATATATATATATATATATATATATATATATATATATATATATATATATATATATATATATGTGTGTGTGTGTGTGTGTGTGTGTGTGTGTGTGTGTGTGTGTGTGTGTGTGTGAGAGAGAGAGTGAGTGAGTGTGTTCTGTTTTTGAGTTAGCTGAATAATAATAATTATTATTATATTATATGTGGTGGGAATGAATACGACATTCAAGTCACACTGCACTGGTTTGGACATTCAAAAACTTGTTCCACATAGACAGTTTTGTGATGAAAAATTGAAATACATATATAACGCTCCTGCCATTATTTCGATACCAGCAAAAACATAAAACCAATGTTTTCCCCTGTCGCTAAGCATCGGAATGATTTCCTCCCTAAAGAGAAAATCCATACCAATCGCACAAAAATAGACAGCCTTGATGTAGGAAGGAAATAATTTTGTCAATTGTTAATTATCTACTCTCTCGTCACAAGAATTTAGACATCCAATAATTGATGTTTCACATCACTTGGTTGACATTCAAAGTAGAATGAAATCGCAAGGTGTTTTTTCATGGCCTTGGCACCATTTGAAGCTTCTTGTAAATGATGCTAACAACATTTCGTGTCTAGTTGTATGGAAGTAAAGACTAAAAAGGGGTAAGTTTTACTTTGATGTTTTCTTTTATTCACAAAAAAAAAACTACGAATCCTCAAAGGTAGTAACACAGTTCAAATCACACTAGTTAGTGGCCTGACAATTTCTTAATGTCCACAGACTTCTCTCGCGGCCTTGTCCTTGTCGAAATGTCTGCTAGCAAACATTTTGCTTCTGAAGACGTGATGTAGATAACTGAACAAAACTCCCATCACTAAGACGATTTATCTATTAGGTTACATACTTACAATAATTATGCTGATTGTTCAAAACAAACTGACTACTTAAAATCATGGAATTGTTTATTTGAATCATTTCCTCCAACACAACTGCTGCGAAAGAATGACCCAAGAGGCGACATACAGTAATTTCAAGGTAGTTAATTACGAATGCCTGTGACTTTAAAATGAAATCTGTTGATACCACTATCCATAACTTTGCTTCCATGCGACATAAAATATTTCACAGAGTAGCCAGCTATATATATATACACAACACATAACTCGACAATGTTTTGCTCAACTCAATGACCATACATATACCAATGCACACGTTATAACTTTCTAAGGTAATTTATAGCCTGTTATTAGCATTGTAAAATTTTGGGTTAATGTAGTCTTTTATCAAAATGGCTTTAGGGCTTAGGCGCCCATTTTATGAAATATTCACTACAGTATTTGATTGGAAGAACAATAGTGTTGCTATTTCCGTGTTCAATATTTTGTCAAAAGTCTGAGGAAATGTAAGTTTAAAACTCTTAAATTAGATAATTTATTTCATAATAGTCTCTTGTTTAGGCTTACATTGATACCACACATCACATTGTTTTCACGTGGAATTTGCCAAGCTGAAAATGCTTGGGGTTTGTTAATGAACTTATTTATACAATTAACATTTTTCAAATATGTTTGGCGGTTATTATGTAATAACTTTGAATTCGTGTTCAAGTCGCAAAAAGTGAATTAACATTATGGAAGTCTGGATTGCTATTTAGGTTACATTTTCCCACTTGTACCGTTCTATTTTATATCCCCCAACAGCGCAAAATTCACAATTATTTAAATATGAAAATGAGGGCAACATTTGTATACAAGAAAGGAAGTCTGTCGTTGGTAGAGAAAGTTCGGAACTGTGGAAATGAAGTTTCGTTTTCAGTCTCTATATTGACGTTACAAAAAATTAATAACCTACATGATGAAAATGATGATTGTAAAACCCGTTCACTCGGAATCACGTTTGCTGGTCACTGCATTCATTTATAGGGTTTTTGATTCGGCTCTGATGACCACAATCACCCCTCCCACGGTCGGTAGTAGTCGTGACATCGCCCTTTCCAGAAAGTCTGCCGATATCAAGGTTTACCTAATAGAATTGCACGCTACCCTGGTAGATAAGGAATTTCAGTTTATTTCTTCTATGCATAATTACATTTTTGCGAATAATATGATAGCTTATATTGTTTAAATGAAATGTGCTTCATATAGGCTATGTTGACATTTGTGCGATATAATATTTTGCTAAGTAAATAAAAATAGAATTTACAATCCATAACTTAACAAAATCACAGGATACTATGCCCGAGATTTGATATATATTACTACTTTCTGTCAGTGAATTTTATGTGCAGTAGATCTGTGAAACTGCTTGCATTTTTAGTGTATTTCTGTTTACCAACAAACTATTACGTGATGACATTTAGTTTTTCGTATGAATTTGATAACTTTTATAAATGAAACGCCATACAAATACAACTATGTATCATCCAATCACACTGGTAATGTGTATTCATACTTTGTAAAAAGTTTCGTTGACATATTAACCTTTAATAAATATGACAACAACATTTTATGAAGAAGAATTCCTCTTTCCTTCGATTTGTTATCATTATAAATTAAACATAAGCCCCCTTTCAGGTTCACAATTCGCCCTTAAAAAGTGCGCATGCATGATTGCTTGATTTTGATCACAATTATCCAGACTTTTTTGCGGGAATGAAATTACATTCAAACGTTAGTCTAGGTTCCAATCTTGGAATCAGGGCCGGCCCGACCATATAGGCAAATTAGGCGGTCGCCTAGGGCGCCAGGCTTTAATTGGCGCCAAATTAGATGGAAGTGAATTATTTTGCATAGTTTTCTAGGGCGCCAAAAACTCTTGGGCCTGCCCTGCTTGGAATCAAAACTTCTAAATGAAGACTTGGAAAATTAAATCTTGAAAATTGAATCTTTTTCATCGAGCAGTAATTGATCGGTGTTTGATGATACTCATGGTCAGTTCTATTTATTTTTTTCTTCTTTGGCTTCTTCTAAAGCCAGCCGAGTGAGTACTAACGCCATGTGAGAATATAAGTCTTCCACAGTACGTTTTAAATGGAAGAGACGGACTTCCATATCCAAATGAAACATGAAGAACTTATTGTTGTTGGGGATTTTTTCAGCGATAATATTACGCTGTAATGTACAATAATGCAAGGGCACACTGCAATGTAAGAACTTAGCCAAGGACGCAACTGTCACTTGTTACAGATCTTGCGAAAGTAGACATGGGACTCAACTGTCACTTGTTACAGGTCTTGCGAAAGTAGACATGGGACTCAACTGTCACTTGTTACAGGTCTTGCGAAAGTAGACCTGGGACTCAACTTGTTACAGGTCTTGCGAAAGTAGACCTGGGACTCAACTGTCACTTGTTACAGGTCTTGCGAAAGTAGACCTGGGACTCAACTGTCACTTGTTACAGGTCTTGCGAAAGTAGACCTGGGACTCAACTGTCACTTGTTACAGGTCTTGCGAAAGTAGACCTGGGACTCAACTGTCACTTGTTACAGGTCTTGCGAAAGTAGACCTGGGACTCAACTGTCACTTGTTACAGGTCTTGCGAAAGTAGACCTGGGACTCAACTGTCACTTGTTACAGGTCTTGCGAAAGTAGACCTGGTCAACTGTCACTTGTTACAGATCTTGCGAAAGTAGACATGGGACTCAACTGTCACTTGTTACAGGTCTTGCGAAAGTAGACCTGGGACTCAACTGTCACTTGTTACAGGTCTTGCGAAAGTAGACATGGGACTCAACTGTCACTTGTTACAGGTCTTGCGATAGTAGACCTGGGACTCAACTGTCACTTGTTACAGGTCTTGCGAAAGTAGACATGGGACTCAACTGTCACTTGTTACAGGTCTTGCGAAAGTAGACCTGGGACTCAACTTGTTACAGGTCTTGCGAAAGTAGACCTGGGACTCAACTGTCACTTGTTACAGGTCTTGCGAAAGTAGACCTGGGACTCAACTGTCACTTGTTACAGGTCTTGCGAAAGTAGACCTGGGACTCAACTGTCACTTGTTACAGGTCTTGCGAAAGTAGACCTGGGACTCAACTGTCACTTGTTACAGGTCTTGCGAAAGTAGACCTGGGACTCAACTGTCACTTGTTACAGGTCTTGCGAAAGTAGACCTGGGACTCAACTGTCACTTGTTACAGGTCTTGCGAAAGTAGACCTGGGACTCAACTGTCACTTGTTACAGGTCTTGCGAAAGTAGACCTGGTCAACTGTCACTTGTTACAGATCTTGCGAAAGTAGACATGGGACTCAACTGTCACTTGTTACAGGTCTTGCGAAAGTAGACCTGGGACTCAACTGTCACTTGTTACAGGTCTTGCGAAAGTAGACATGGGACTCAACTGTCACTTGTTACAGGTCTTGCGATAGTAGACCTGGGACTCAACTGTCACTTGTTACAGGTCTTGCGAAAGTAGACATGGGACTCAACTGTCACTTGTTACAGGTCTTGCGAAAGTAGATCTGGGACTCAACTGTCACTTGTTACAGGTCTTGCGAAAGTAGACCTGGGACGCAACTGTCACTTGTTACAGGTCCTTGGTGTGTGGCTATTCGTTTAGATGTTATAAAAAGTCGCTGAACACCTACTTTTCAAGGCTGAATTCTTTCTCTACCTGTCTTGAATGAAAGCAGGTGTGGTGATTTGTATGCCGTTCTAATGCACAAAATAGTTTTCATTTCGAATATATTAACATCTGGGTCAATGGAGAATGAATAATCGGTCCAAGCCTTATAATTGCTTTGAATGAATGAAATTGAACGAAGATCCTCCAAGTTTAAGTTTTCTCCCAATATGAGAACTCCAAAGCTAACTTAAAATGAGAACTGCATATGATTGTCCTTATACTATGATATTTATATACTTAACTTTTGTCCATAATTATAAGTTGTATGGTTATTTGAAAATACATACTTAACTTTTGTCCAGTTGTTTACATAGTATTTCGCAACATGTCCTGTTGTGACATGTGTCAGGTAGGGCAGTAGTTTCATAGGAATTTCGCGATTAGATTTTTGTGACACAGCAAAAGGCTTTAGAAGCCCAGTCATTACATACATTCCCTTTCATACTGCAGTTCAGCAACTATCTTTTTCAACTTTGGGTAATAAGACGTATCTTCTATATGAGCACAAACGATTCATGGTCAATATATTGTGGTCAATGCATGCAAGGATACTGATATCAATGGGAAATTCTAAACACCTTGGAATCAATCACCTGAACCATGGACACTCAAAACTTGTCGGAGAATCGGAAAATCGGACGACAATAATGAGAAGAAGCCGACTTATGCCACTCAAATTACGGCAAGATTTTAGTTTTACATGACGAAATGTTCTTCTTTCTCATGCTTCAAATATAAAAGAAATATCGTCAAAATCATAAAATCCCGAGAAAACACGATTTCAGTTTTTTTGACAGTCAAGTAACCGAGATACTCTTTGTATCTGCTTCATTAATATATAGTATATTTGGCAATAATAGCTATGATAGTTTGTTTAATGTTATAAATAATTGTAGGTAATATTTCAAAATGTAACATCTGTATCTTTAAAAAACAACAATCAACTACAAGATCGGATATTTTGGAGGCAGAAAGAAAGTGTCGATAAATGTAAAGCGTTCAGATTAGTTTTCCTATATTTTCTCATTATTGTTGAAGCGCTGAAAGTTAATAATAAATAATTTTAAACTACAGAGTTGATCTTTCTCTGTCTGGTCAACTCATTAAAAAGGCATGTTGGGAAGTACAGATCTAACCAAATTATTAGCGTATTCATCCTACATTTTATTTGTATTTCTATCAATAATCCAATTAACACCAACAGGTATTAAGGAACTAATAGCATAAAATTGATATGTGCAGAACTGATTAAGAGGTGTTTCACAATTCGCATCTTATCTGAAACGATTTCGTATCTATGGAAACGATAACGGATAGTCCATAATTTTTGGGTCTTTTCATATCTTTCTTGATGCACAGGGTATTTTAATAGTGAAATATTATACTCTATATAGAAAGTTATTCAATATGATTTCGCTGAAAGGTGCACATAAGTCATTGAAGTTTTTATTTAAACACCTTCTGAACCACAAGAAAGCTCTGAATACTACCTGATACAGTAAATAATTTTTCTTTGATCTCTAATTTTGCTCCCTTTACATGCTTAAAACCTCAGTTGGAGCCTAACTTTCTGCTTTCCTTGGAGTATGATCCACAAAACGAGCATTATTCAAACTATATATTACAATGTGACTTTGTATTAATTTCTTTAATTAACTATTGCATCCAACATTTGAACGAAATACCATCGGAATGTCCTTAATTTAAAATAAAGTTGAATATATTGTACAGTTATCTTTTTTACACTCACAACGTTGAATGCAAGTAAATTCATATTGTTCATATTTGATTGTAACAGCTGGTCGCTACATGCGGTTTGTAGTTGCTACAGCTGGCCGCTACATGGGGTTTGTAGTTGCTACAGCTGGCCGCTACATGCGATTTGTAGTTGCTACAGCTGTCAGTTTGCATTCGGTTTGCATTTGCTACAGCTGTCATCTACATGCAGTTCGTTGTTGCTACAGCTGGCCGCTACATGCGGTTTGTAGTTGCTAACATATCAACAATAGGCTAACAACCTTACAAGTTGACAAAATAATGTTTCGTAAAGATGAATACATTTCACATTCAACCCTAGGTTTGGACGGTCAAGATAATTATGTACATTAAAGGGTGCTTCATTTAAATGAATTATTTTGTACCGGTTCCAGTCCAAGCACAATGAATTCAGATTTAGGAATTTCTTTTCATAGAGAGGCCATGCATATATTATGCATTATTTAATACAACCCGCTCTGTAATTTGTCTTCCTATGCAAGTAGATTAATAGTCTGTATTCATTTACAAGCTGGTAATTAAATTTCAAGTGCTGATAAGTTCGTTATTACAACTCGTCTATTACAATCTTACAGCGCATTAAATATGTCGTTTTTTATGGATCACACGTTATCTTTCATAATGCTGCTGTAATTATCCATTGTTCGCCATTTGACATAGGCTGTTTAATCATTACTCATGTTAAAAGAGACCCCTGACGTGTTTCTTGCAGAAGAAATCTCACAAATCTTCCCACAAGCAAATATTACTTTATGAAGGTCAGTGGTTCTTATCTTTGGCATACCGTATATAAAATCTTGTCCACTGGCAAACGCAGGGAAAAACTATGATTTTATTTAAACAATGCTGAAGCTAACTTATTTGTCGTCATAATTATTAAAGGGTTTTGAAGTAACTAGTACTAAAATCACATTCTATAGTAGCTTAAAGTAACAAGCGTAACAAAACACAAACTACCATAATATTATTTTGTACAAAATAATCGCTTATAAAAGATTGCTTTGAACAAAATACTTGATAGGGGATCTCCAAGTCCAGATGGACAATATAAATGTCATTTACGTTATTAATCATGTCTTTTCTCGCAATATCAAACGGTCAGCCGATTATATAGCTCAGTAATGTAATGCTTAGACATTAAAAACGGTCATTCTGTGTTGTGACTACTTCATGAAATTATTAAAAATTAAAATGAATATTTGATTCCTTAGAAGATTTACTCCTCTGAATAGTTGGGCGCACTGTTCCGTATCTGAGTAGAATTTCATTTATTCTGACAGTATATGTGGCCTTAGACTTTCAATGATATTTGACATCTTATTGGTACCGGGCTATATGCACAGTTCTTACATGACTGGAATGAGTAACAGTAACAAATGTGATCAGTTCTTACATAATTGGAATGAGTAACAGTAACCAATGTGATCACTTCTTACAAGATTTGAATAAGTAGCTGCGAATTATTGGCCTTTCATCCTTCTGTCTAAGGTCAAACTACAAATGCTTCCCCTATATTTCTGTATCTCAAAGATTCATAACCTCTTACAAAGGAAACACCTACATCTGCCCTCTATATGCTGTACCTGGACAGATGTTGACCACCATGTAATGCAAAAAATGTTACTTAACAGAGAAACAATGTGCTGTCCAAATCGAAAGACAGCTGTGGTTTTCCACCATTATGTATCAATATTACTGCGCAGCCCAAACTGGTAAGCTGAAGTCACTCACTCGACCAAAAAATGATGGTGTGTCTTTGATATGGGACACTGTGACAATTTTTACTGTGCGTACATGCACGTTTGCATAGACCCTTTAAAGGATTTCATCATCTTTACCTTTTATTTTTTATCTTGTAGGACTACATGCTGATGTTTATTTGAAAGGGTTTATATTCCTAAAGATTTTAGCAACTTTTACCTTTACAATTTGGAACTTTTGGTTAGTACTATATAGTCAGGACTGTGTTGATGTGCCATTAAACCCTATAATACTTTTTCTGTATACCTCTGTAAAGATTTATAATATTTTTGCCTTTTATATTTTATCTGGTAGGAGTGTTTACTTTTTTTTGGAATGATTTATCTTCTTAAATATTGTATGTTTTTATATTAAAAAAGTTACCATTTCATTTTTACAAAGGAGCCGCGGTGATTCAGTGGTTAGCGTGCTTGACTCACGACCAAAAGGGTGCGTGTTCGAATTCTAACATCGGATCAGCCTGTGTTACTACTGCGGTCTGTCCTTGGGCAAGACACTTTACTCTAATTACATCGGCACTAAATAACCTACTTGTGTTGTTGTGCTGTAATGCATAAAACCGAAACATTTTTACAACCTAACTTTAACTAGGCACTATATATCCAGGATTGTTCTTATGTGCCATTAAACACTATACATACATAGATACATACATACATACAGACATTCATACATACATCCATCCATAGATGCATATATACATACATATATACAGACATACACACACACATACATACATATCTTCACACTTCACCTAGCGCTGCTATTTATTTATAGTAATTTAGGAGTCTGAGGATGTAAAATAAAGAACTGCATATATGTAGATATGTTGGATAGGTTGCAATGTAAAATAAAGAACTGCATATATGTAGATATGTTGGATAGGTTGCAATGTAAAATAAAGAACTGCATATATGTAGATATGTTGGATAGGTTGCAATGTAAAATAAAGAACTGCATATATGTAGATATGTTGGATAGGTTGCAATGTAAAATAAAGAACTGCATATATGTAGATATGTTGGATAGGTTGCAATGTAAAATAAAGAACTGCATATATGTAGATATGTTGGATAGGTTGCAATGTAAAATAAAGAACTGCATATATGTAGATATGTTGGATAGGTTGCAATGTAAAATAAAGAACTGCATATATGTAGATATGTTGGATAGGTTGCAATGTAAAATAAAGAACTGCATATATGTAGATATGTTGGATAGGTTGCAATGTAAAATAAAGAACTGCATATATGTAGATATGTTGGATAGGTTGCAATGTAAAATAAAGAACTGCATATATGTAGATATGTTGGATAGGTTGCAATGTAAAATAAAGAACTGCATATATGTAGATATGTTGGACAGGTTGCAATGTAAAATAAAGAACTGCATGTATGTAGATATGTTGGACAGGTTGCAATGTAAAATAAAGAACTGCATATATGTAGATATGTTGGATAGGTTGCAATGTAAAATAAAGAACTGCATATATGTAGATATGTTGGATAGGTTGCAATGTAAAATAAAGAACTGCATATATGTAGATATATTGGACAGGTTGCAATGTAAAATAAAGAACTGCATATATGTAGATATGTTGGACAGGTTGCAATGTAAAATAAAGAACTGCATATATGTAGATATGTTGGATAGGTTGCAATGTAAAATAAAGAACTGAATATATGTAGATATGTTGGATAGGTTGCAATGTAAAATAAAGAACTGCATATATGTAGATATGTTGGATAGGTTGCAATGTAAAATAAAGAACTGCATATATGTAGATATGTTGGACAGGTTGCAATGTAAAATAAAGAACTGCATATATGTAGATATGTTGGATAGGTTGCAATGTAAAATAAAGAACTGCATATATGTAGATATGTTGGACAGGTTGCAATGTAAAATAAAGAACTGCATATATGTAGATATGTTGGATAGGTTGCAATGTTAACAATGTAACAAAGGTAGGGTATGTGATTTTTTATTTTCGTCTCCATTTACAGATTTCTTAGATTTTAGTCATTATTTGTTTGATTATGGGGAATCGGTGTTGGGGAGATATTTCTACAACCGAGCAATTAGCCAATTATTAAGGATAGGCGCCATTCATACTGAATTTATGGTAGCATCTATTAGTTTCGTAATTTGGTCCCTGACAAATTTCCTAATATAAGGAAAGTATCGGGATATTCTCAAATATGTGTTTAACAATTTGAGATAAGAATAATTCTTTGTATTAGATGTTTGGATTCCGTTTTGTAGTACGTGGCATCAAATAGCGATTTACGGCTTTGAATTGCGTACTATTAAATCATATCAATGTGAAGCAAGAAAAAACACACAAGTATAAAATTAAAGTCTCGTAAATGTGCGGTTCTTAGTTTGATTAAAGGAAAATGATTTGGGATATTAGCGCGTTTAAGAACCATTCAATTTACAACGCCTTTTGTATTGAGGCCCTTGGAAATAGAGGAAAGAACGATCTCAAGCCAAACTCACGCAAATGGGTTCTTTTTTTTTCCACCCGGTCGTGACGTGAACTTATACTAGCTACATTTAGACCCCTGACGTGTTACAATATTTAAGGCTATGATCTTTGAAGGTAAAACAAGAATGAAAACTTCTAAAAGTGATACATGCAAATAATGTAAATTCGAAGTAATAAAAGCGGCTCAAAAGAAAAAAATGATATGGTATATTTCCCATCAACTAATATCATTCTGTCTGTATTGGTTATTTTAAAGTATGGAATCATTACTAGCTCTATATCAGACCTTTTCTTCTACATCTCCTACGAGGTGTTTGTATGTTTAGTTGCCGGTGTATACACATTTTGTATTCAAAGGGCACTGCCACAAAAATATAAGCAAAATATTTATTTGATTGGACTCAAGAAAAGCAACATAGATTGGTTATATTGCCCTGATGATACACTACTGTTTATCAGAAACGTGTTTATTGATTTTATGTCATACAAAATAGATGAATGCAAACACGATAGTATATATAACATATTTATTGATTTTATGCCATACAAAATATATGAATGCAAACACGATAGTATATATAACATATTTATTCATTTTATGTCATACAAAATATATGAATGCAAACACTATAGTAGATATAACATATTTATTCATTTTATGTCATACAAAATAGATGAATGCAAACACTATAGTATATATAACATTTATTCGTTTTAAGTCATACAAAATAGATGAATGCAAACACTATAGTATATATAACATATTTATTCATTGTATATCATACAAAATAGATGAAAGCGAACACTATAATAATTAACACCTCTCAAACTTGGAAAGAGTCCTGGAAAAATATAGCTGTCACGAGCAATTTTCTAATCAGAACATGACTTTCTTGTTCGGAACGTCTTGTGTATTTACCTTTGTCACTCATTCATCCTTCGTTAACGTACTGAATTAAAAGCTGGTTTTAAACAAGACTGTATGTTTTAACAAGACGGTATGTTTTAAGTGCATAATAATTCAAACAGGGAAAGCATTGCATCACAATAATTTCGACGTGGAAAACTATGCATGCTCAAAAGTAAAATGAGAAATTTTAAAATTATATTTTTATTTCTTCAAAGTTCCGACATCATTGGAAGCAAACACTTCTAAATTGCTAATTAGTGTCTAATACTGATATCTTAAGCTAGAAAAGGAAATAAATTCTCCTGGTAAAGTAGCTTTGAAAGGAATTACACTGTGTCCAGCCATAACATAGGAATTGATATCTTTTTCCTCAGGGCAAAAGGTTACATTCTTTAGAACTATGTTATGGTCCATTGGAATCAAAATTGGTCATTATATCGACTTATAGCTGGGACTGAAATAAATTCAACAAACAATTACTGATTTTTTTTTATCACCATGTTCTATTTTATTTTATTCCTTTTTCTTGATTCAAGGTTTACTCCAGATACATTTTTTCTCCATTTATAAAGACTATAACTCGTAAATAGTAAATGGTACACATCAAGAAACGATTAAATTGTCATCGATCTCAACACAGCAAGCCTAGCTCAAACGCCGTGTTTTGTGTCCTTGAATCGCATATATTCGCAAAAAAGTATACTGTTAACTTAACTTTATTTTAGAAAAGGACAAGAGTTCGGAATCTTTCGAGACAATTATATAAGCATTATTTACAAAAACGCTTTCCTGGTAGATCACTTACTCAAAAAGGTAAAAGTGTATGCCTCTCTACAGACTCTACATCTCTTTTTCTATCTATCTAGCGAGGAAAATAACAAAGTTTCTCTAAGTTTCAATCTAAAGCAAGGTCGTCCATAGGAGACAATAAAATACATATACAGAGACTAACACAAAAGATCACACGTGTAGAACAGTAAATATTTACATTTTGGTACAGGGAAGAAATCTTATCAAAGTTCATGAAACGGTCTAAACTAAAGGAAAATAACAAATTAACTAGGAAAAAATACATGTCTAGGAAGGGATCTATTATCGATGAAAAGACAAACGAGATTTGATGAAAGCTATTAGTTCAATAGCAGCAAGCTGTTTGGGGTGACCCCGTTATCAACGACATTTATGAGGATATCGTATTTCATATGGCGCCTTCTATAGCAGAAAAGGACACTATGAAGAACTAAAGGTATTTACATTATAAGGGAAGATGGTAGAAAGTATGTATGTATTTATGTGCTAGGTTTCAACGGCAATTCAGCATAATAGTGGCCACCTAGCGCCAATCAAAGGTAAAGTTAAACAAATGTGGATAGAAAGAATTCACACACACACACACACACACACACACACACACACAACATTGGAAGATAAACCCTTCCAACTGCACGTCAGCACAATATTGGCTATATGACGCCGATTAAAAGTAAAGCTCTAGAAATGTCAATACAGAAAATTGCACACAAATAAAAAATACAATAAAAAAAGAAAGATATATCTTCCCAAGCAAACTTTAAATATAAATATGAAGTACGACAAAAGAAAAGATCAAAGGTAAAGAAATGATACTAGCGAGATAATAATAATAATAATAATAATAATAATAATATTAATAATAATAATAATAATAATAATAATAATAAAATTAATAATAATAATAATATGTTACTAGAAAAGATTGAGGATGAGTAAACTGACAGGAAAGAAACGTACGCACGGTTGGTTAAAGCATTTTTTTTACTTTAGTTTTCTTTTCAGCCAAATTCGGCATGTGTTCGCATCGGCAGTATCCAATATTTTTCATGATGGGCAGCATTTAGATGGACTGAAACGAGAGTCCGGCTGACTTGAAATGGTTGGCGAGTTTTGTGCTGACCTTGTTTCTGATGTGGGTTTTGCGATTGTTCATTCTCTTTCTGAAGTCAACTGTTTCGCAAAATATTAGATGGCATAGATACTGCACGTCAGGGCATAAATGACGTTTTTAGTGACGAATCCCAATGTTTGGTTCATTTTGTAAATAACTCCTCTTGATGAACTCTTGAATGTAGTAGTCTCTTGCATTTATGTACAAATTAGACAACGTCTGTCTATATTCCTGCGTGTTCCTGCTTCCGTGCTATGACTTAAGTTCAGATAGGTGCGCAAAAAGTGGTCTTTTAAGTAATTGGGTCGACAATAAGCGACCACTAAAGAGGAGTCCATAAGGTGTCACTGTCTCTAGTTATGTTCTTGTATCCCCTTCTTTTTAATTGCCCTCTGAGTTCCCTAATTATTTTATGGAGCGCCTCCTCGCTTGAGCAAATGCGTTTTATGTGAACATATAGGATCAACAGAAGGTTTTCTGTTACATGTTTAGGATGACAACCGATAGGTAGGAGATATTGATGTAAGTCTGTCGGTGTGCAATACAAGTTAGTTTTAGTGTTTCCATCTTATAATATGGACTGGGTATCCAGGAATATATTTAACTTGTCTGATGACTCCAGTGTGAAGTTGATGATGGGATGGAAATTGTTAGCTAATCCAAAAAATTGTTGGAGTTGCTCTAAAGTTCCTACCCATTTTCTCTCCACGTCATCAATAAATCTCCACAAGCTTTTAGGCATGTGGGGCGCTCGATTCTGTAGTGATTGCTCTAGCCTTCACACACACACACAGACACAAGCACACACATAAATATAAATATACTTGTAACAAGATCGGTATGTTCACAAGTTTAAAGTGTAAGTTCCATTTGTGAGTAAAGACATCCCACAACAAAGTGTAAATATGGATGAGTAAAGACATCCCACAACAAAGTGTCAACATGCAGGATGAGTAAAGACATCCCACAACAAAGTGTAAACATGCAGGATTAGTAAAGACATTCTACAAGCTAATACAGTGGCTATCGAAGACAGCTCTAAAGTTTTTTAAACTTGGAAAGATTTTGTCGTAGTTTGGATCGTCGAGATACTTACGCCGCTTCGAAAGTATACTGAGCTACTTTTAAAATCCAAGCAAAGCATTTAGTAATAAACTTATTTTACTTACATTTTGGCTACCATTAACAATGACTTATCACAACTTTTCTCTCCAACTGTAAGTGGAATCGAAAAGTTTTGAATCGATGACATGAAAAACTTTTCTTCACAAAATCTGTGATTTGGAACTACGGTAGACCTTTATATCAGTGACAAATATTTTCCTCAGAGATCAGTACCAAGGTAGCTGAGAAGAAAAGGGCTAAATGGGTAAATACCTCGGTAATTTCTCTGTAGCAAGCAACAAAAAAGATCAGTGACTATGGTATTTGCAGGATATACGTATTCCACGGTAGCTAGGACTTATTAATTGTATGCATCAGATGTTTGTCATAATACTGAAGTTGTGATTAAAAACTACGATGAGTATTTATCAATAGCCGCGAAATGTTCGTACGCTGTTCTTCGGCTTTATTTAATCTTGAGTAACCGTTAGCACAATGTACCTTTAAAATTAAACAAACATGGGGTCATATAGCGCCTAAATTGCCCTAAAAGTATCAGCATTATTCAGTAACAAACGTATGTTTTTTACGCGATAAGCGCTAGGTTGAACCTTTCCTTTTTAAGGGAATGAATAAAACACACGGAATAGACAATACTATATAATGGTCTACACAGCGTCTTTTCCCAATTTGCTCAAGTCAACTGTTAATATTAACATAAAAAGCTGTATAGCTAGTTCTCGTACCACACCAAGTCTCATTAACTTCAATCAGTGTAATGATATTGCATTAGCCTTGAAATTAGCTCATGGTATGTTCAGAAATCATTGGTTCTGTCTTTCAAAATTCAATCACGGTGCGGTTGCTTTTTGAGAAAAATTAAACAGGCTGAAATATACCCCTAATATGGCTTCTGCTGCATGAAAATGTTCTGTTCACTTGGACAGATATCTTCAGCTACATTATTTCCAACATCAACCTGTGATCGAGTAAATGGATTTAATCTAGTCTGATTCGGTGACTTCATTTACGCTTTAATCTCGTCGACCACACACAGAGATTCATGGGACTCACAAATTCAAGTGCAGATTGAATAAGTG
Organism: Margaritifera margaritifera; assembly: GCA_029931535.1. Lineage (NCBI taxonomy): Eukaryota > Metazoa > Mollusca > Bivalvia > Unionida > Margaritiferidae > Margaritifera > Margaritifera margaritifera. Next base: position 1,356,853 of record JAQPZY010001410.1, on the reverse strand, counting down.
TTCCAATCCAAAAGTAAATTATGCTTTTGGAAAGACAATTCTGTAAAGGGAACTTTATGCTTACACTAATTTCCAAGAGAACATTGAAATCGTGTAATCCTGCCCGTTTGCTCTAGCTTGTGTTCATGCATACGTGTGTGACAATACCGCTCTATTCCCTTTACACCGTTTGATTTAAAGACCACATATCTGTGTAATTGATCTCAGACAGTTTGTTGATATGGACACTTGTTAAAGGATTTTAATTTGCCTACTAGGGAGTGCATTAAATAGCTAAGAAAAACGTAAACTATACGTCCTCATTAAGAATGAATTTAATCCTATATGTCTCAGTATTTCAATGCTTCTTGACGACTAACTAACGTCCTCTGATCCGCTTACCTTTGCAGACACGTAATTATATGTAATATGTTTAATATAAATTGCACAAATTAGAACTGAATATTTTCAATTTGGATGTCTTTGACAACTATATAAATATATATCCTGTTTAGGTTTTACGGTAAAATACCATAATTGGCATGCACAGGAAAGATAAACATTCAAAGAAATATTTCGGTATGTTTCTCGTGACTAGCAGATCTTTATTTTATGACCTTCATATTTGTATGCATGTTATATGTCTTTACTAATACAATTTCCACATGAAGATGTACTTATGTTCGCACTCACTTTCTATATGGAGGCATACTGATTGAAAACACCGACCCTTATATAATTTTCTCATTTTTAGATATATATGTTTTGTTGTTGATTTCACCTCACCCAATACAACCTACTGATACTAACTGGTGCTGATGTCAGCTGGTCCTCTACAACGTACTCATACTAATTGGTACTGCTGTCACTCGACCCAGTACATCATACTGATACTAATTTATACTGCTGTCACCTGGCCCAATACAGCCTACTATGCTAACTGGGACAACTGTCAATCGGCCCAATGCAACTTACTGATACTAACTGGTACTGCTGTTAATTGGTCTACTTCTGTACCTATGCTAATAAACATTCCAACTAATTTTTGCAAAACAATATTGCTTGCCGTTGTGTGGTGTAATTTAGGTCCGGTAACAGACCAAACCTCCTCTATCCGATTACATCATGTTGGTATTGTAAACGAAGGAAAAATAATCTTTTGCAGGCCATTTTTATTTGAGGTCTACATTAAAGATTTTACAAAACTTGACAGTACCAGCATGTTAAGTTATTCCATCTGGTGATGCCAAGTCTTGACATTTCGTGGTGGCAGTTCGCATGGTTCCGTGTAATTTGCTCCATGGTACTATGTTTTCTTTTTCTTTCTTTCTTTCTTTATTCTCTTTTGACGGACAAATTCAGATAAACGTTCTTGCAATGAGATAATTATGTTTTGCTTGAATTACTTTTATCAATCGAAAATCAGATAAGAGAGTATTTCTTTTGTCAATTTACCCAGTCTTAGTCTTTCTATTAAAATACCGGTACCAATTTATGGAAACATATTTTTTGAGGTGCACGAAAAACACAAACATTTTAAAACCTGTTCGGACGTATAACTACGAAAACTTCCTATTTATCGAAAGAATCCTGTTGATTGGTGCTTGAGTTTAGCTGCATGAAACCATTCTGACTGAGCCAGATTGAACTTTCCTAACGATAACAAAGGTAAATGTGTGGCGACGATGCTTGTTCTGTCAGAATCGGAATAAGCTCCCTGCATATTCTCGTAATACCTTGTAAAATTATGCTTAAATTCCTAAGCAAGAGATGGAACCCATCACAAATATCCGACCCCTTTTATTTGTGTCGCTCATCTCCATCTCTCCTCACCCTCCATTCCGATTGTCCGGCTTGGATTCAGGGTATGAAAAACTTCGTTTTGATATGCTTATCCTCGTGAAAGGTCATACGAAGTATGATCACCCTTCCTCCATCAGTGCATATAAAGTTTAAGTAACAATGAAAACAATTACGGAAGCACGAACGTACGACACACGGACGGCCAGATGAACGGACGGAAAGAAATGATCAATTACAATATATCCGCCAAAGTGCAGATATAAAATGAATCTGCAAGTCGTTTTGTACATGGGAAATCAAAGTTTAGGAAACCTCACTGGCAAAGCATGGTTTAGCTGAAAGTTACGCCCATAAGGGCACGATCCCAAAGGCTGAAATAACGTGGAGGATACGTGAAACGTTGAGCATTGATAGGATGAAATGTGAATTAAAATGGATAACGTCAAGAAAGTTAAGTGAAATATTGGATTGGAAATCATTTTTGAGACTAATACCGTTTTGGCCAGATTCTCAGGTATAACAAATCATCCAGGCCAACGTTTAATCAGACAGCCACGATCATGAATTTGCCTTTTTTCACTTATCCAGTGGAGAGTAATACTCATTTTTGGAAAGCAGAAATAATTGTATCAAACAAAGATGCTTGTCAACAAAACCCTTTCTCAAATCAAAAAGGAAAATCTAAAATGTTTTAGCTATCAAGCGCGGATGCAAGACTACAATGCGACATAAACATCATACGTTTTTTTTTTTTGTTTTTTTTGTTTACAAATATTGATTTCATCTTCCTGTACACAGCTACGGTTACTTTGAGTTGAAACACGAGGTTACTTAAGGAGGGTGGGGGATTCTACCGGTCGTTTTACGGATTGAAACTCTTGGCATTTTGTTCATAGCACTCATGTTGGGACTATGTCAAAAACATTCTTCCTTTACGGCATTGCCGGCAAAACATTTCCTGTCTACTTTGCACGTGTATAAAGATGCAAATTTTTAATCAATGCTGGAAATTAAGAATTGGCCGGACATTGAAACTTTGGCCTGGAAAATTAATGGTACTACTTATTTCGTTAACAACCGTGCAGGACGTCATTTAAAGTCTTTTTAATATTTGTTGAGAGCAATCGGCGTTTGACCTTTTTGTCATCGGATGATTACTCAATAAGTAGTTTTATGACTTTTTCTATTTTCTAAAAGGGACCCAGAGACTATCTATCATGTAATTAAGATGCATGGGGACCCAGATACTATCTATCGTGTAATTAAGATGCATGGGGACCCAGATACTACCTATCGTGTAATTAAGATGCATGGGACCCAGATAATATCTATCGTGTAATTAAGATGCATGGGGACCCAGATACTATCTATCGTGTAATTAAGATGCATGGGGACTCAGATAAATATCTATCGTGTAATTAAGATGCATGGGGACCCAGATACTATCTATCGTGTAATTAAGATGCATGGGGACCTAGATAATATCTATCGTGTAATTAAGATGCATGGGGACCCAGATACTATCTATCGTGTAATTAAGATGCATGGGGATCCAGATACTATCTATCGTGTAATTAAGATGCATGGTATTTGCAGAAGACAATAAATCAGGAAAACAAGTTACAAGCAAATCAAAATTCCCGTATACATATTTTATTATTCCAAATTCCAGCTAGGACTACCAAACTATATTGAATCCAATATTATCAACGTTACCGTAAAAATGTTTAATACAATTAAAAAATTTGAAACTCATTTAAAATGTAAAATATTCACCAAGATCTTTTTGATTGATTCTGATCCATATAAATACCAATAATTATTGTTATAACACAAGAGAAATAGGGGCCATCAAGGAAGATTAAATTAAAGGATGAAACAAAATTTGGTCTCACGGTAGATATTTATTTTTCTTTGAAGTGATTTGGCTTTCTAGAGATTTTGTGAAGGCCATTTTCGCTCGTTGGCTTTTGCTCACCACAATATTGCCAGGATTGTGCTTAGGTGCCGATAAACCATTTGAATACATGTCTATATACATGCACGCATACATATATACATTGCAAACACGGTATAGAATTTCTTTATTAGGCAAAGTACCTTCTAAGTGTTCATTGAAAACCCACGCTTCCAAATGTCTACTGTCATAACCTTTTAAGCCAGCGTTTTGTGCTGAGAACTAGTAAAAGCTCACAATATTCAATGGGATAAGATGAATTTGGATATGACTAGAAATTTAAGGATATCAGCTTATTTTTAAACATACCTCTTTTCCGAAAAACGTTTGAAGACTACACATCGAAATTACTATTTCATTGACGTAGTGAGCACGATATAGTTTTAAATTAGTTATCCACTACAAATAGTTATAGGTGGCCTCAAAACACAATTATTTTTTTCTATTTTATGTATAAGTATTCAACACTTATACCACTTTTACCATAACTGATAGACCTCGATCGCATTTTGCTCCACATTAACCCACCTTAGTTCAATAAATCCTGCAAGGTTTCATCCTAGGTTGACCAGCTCCATTTTTTGTAATAGCTATGTAGTCAAACTGACGTAGAGGAAGTAACCAGTGACCCAGAAAGCAAGTACATTTTACATCCTACTGTTTTCATTAAACAACAAGCAAATGTAACTTTATATACACTTTCGAAAAGTTTCAGGTCTACCCTTTCATAATTATTACAATAAGTAACTTTACCACATAAGTTACTGGCGAACAGACCATGCAAGCAAGGCACTAGTTCTTCGGAATATCATCCTGATTTTGGTCAACCTCAATGGGGGATAATTGTGGTCTGAGGCCAGGTTATTATATGTGCCCTGTCTCAGATATCTCGAGTGGACGAGTTGTCTTGGCATTTGGTCGACGAGCTTGGAAATCGGCAACGCCAAACTCCATCTGAGATAACAGACTGTGAGCAATAAACCTGTTTCTTTTATCCTCTAATTTAAATAGCATAAGTTAGCAGATCTCGTAACATTACTACAAACAAAAATTAAAATTATTCTTATATATACATATATATATATATATATATATATATATATATATATATATATATATATATATATATATATATATATATATATATATGATTCTGTTGTTGTTTACACAACTTGCTTCATAATTTTATTCGTGACGCGCATGAAAATATCAGGCCAGCTAGATGAGTCTTAATGTAAAGTGTGTCATAACTAGCATCCTTATCGACAACATGTGTAACCCTGGACACCGATGCATACGGGAAAATATTGTTCACGCATTTTTTGATAATAAGTCTGTAGAATAAACTTCGAATACGTAATAATACAAAGTTATTGTCAGGATATTAAACCCATGTTTATGTGAGTCGTTGATGACAAAATCGCAAAAGTCCCCCCTCCCCCAAAACAAAAGTTTTCAACTTGAACTTATCTTTTTCTTACCTTATTTTTGAGTATCAATTCTAGATGATCGTCTGATATGTTCTGTATAAAAACAAGGATAAGCAACCAAGTCATGGTTGTTTCGTTACTGTTTGATGTTAAATTTGCCTTTGGTTGTGTTAGAGCGGTGTAGAAGAATAAAACAAAACAGTTTTCCCATCAAGTAAATTGTACCTTCTTTCGTACACACATACAAGACTTCAAGGATTTGCACGAAATCGTTTTGAAATGCATTGTATGAAGTAATCCGTTTACTTATAATGCCGCATGTTTATACCCAAATGTGACACGAGCCGTGAGGCCGGTGGCTCCGTGCTGTTACGCCGGATAACCCTTCATTATACAGTACATTGTATCCTCTAATTCGAGTTCAATTTATGTGCTCTCACAACATTCTAACAGATGATGGATGTCACTGTTGTGTTCTCAGTTTGTCTATCATTGATTTTAGCCCCTCTTTGTGTCGGAACAACTGCAGAATGTAGATAAATAAAATATAACACACAATGCCTGACATGTGTCCTTTCCCTTTGATCAATCGTTTACTTATGTACGGTCTTGCATGTTTACTTTCTATGTTCTGATATGTACATGAATAAAAACTACGAGACATTTTTAAAGCTGCATATAGTAAAGTTCAGCCATAATGTGCAGAGGACGAAAATATATGACAAACTAAATAAGTTTCTCTTAATGTAGAAATAATAATTGTGAAATTAGCAGAAAACTGGTGGTCAATTGAAAGAAACAGAATATTATAAATGAACACATCCTAGTGAACAGTTGACTGAGTTAACAAGCGGAAATAGACGAACTGTTTGTTTTAGTTCTGAGTATCATGTGGATATTGTTTATAAAATTCTTCTTCTCTGATCTTGGATGTTTTGATATAATACTATCTCTGCTGATTCTTTTTATTATCATGGAATAAATTTCCTCTTACATACTATTCGATGCGTTTTATCAGTACGGTCTTATAAAGACTTGTCTACTTTTATATGCATATGCCTCTTGGTTAAATGTGTGTATTGCTTATATATCTTGACAATTTGCATATCTCTTGCAAGAAGATATTAATATACACTTATTTCCGTAAAAATTGATGTCTTTACTCCTTGTCTTTACTCTTGTACTTGCAGGTTTAACTATTTGCATGGCACTACTTTTCCCTTGACTTTAACACAGTATCAACTTGGCATCAAGTTGGTTGTTATTACTGTACCAATTCTATCACGTGATACATTTTCTACAGATGGATGATGATGATGATGATGATAATAATGATGATGATAAAGAATAAAAAGCACCCAAAGAGGATTTTACCATTTAAGTTATCATGTAGGACTGGGCAGTATTTTATTCCACGAACAAACGTTATCAAGAATGCAAGCAGAGCTACATTGGACGTCACAGTACCGCATATCGCATGCAGATTATTTTGGCTGGTATGATGTTAGAGTCAGATGTAAAAGAAAGTGCTATTTTTCTCACATCGAAAATGTAATTAAGTTCAGTCTCCTCAAGTTAAATGCAGCAGAGCCTCGGAATTTGTGTACTTTCATACACGAAGATCTTATGTGCATTTACTTAGGATTCAGCGAGAAATCGTGCAAGCCTTTAAATTAAATGAAAGGGATTCTCCTGAAGCATTGAATTAAATATAACAATTTTACCGAAAAGCATTATATTAAGGCATCCTTAGCCATTTAATTCGTCATAGTATATAGTCATATTGTAGATCTTGTACTTTTACCAAAAATATTTTTCCCGAAAAAAGAAACTGCATTTAAATTTATGGGTTTTTTCGGTTTTATTTCTCAGGATTCTTTAACTCACTATGATCAAAGAACGTAATAAATTAAAATAAAACACTTTTATAAGCAGAAGAGAAACATAATTTTCCATTTATTTCACCTTAGTCTTCCTACTACAATGGCCTACTGTTCCTCATTTTAGCTCTAAAGATCGCAGCAAAATCTTTTATGCGCAATATAACAGAATTATGGGACATTTTTCCAGTGTCTGAGTGGTTGCTTTAGCTCTGTCTACATAGTACGATAAAAAGTACGATGAGAAAGAGATTTTGCTAGGGTTTTCTAATGACTTTCTGACATGAAATTCGAGTGAACATGACTCCAGAGAGAAAATGATAAAACATTCAGAGTATATATTATTGACCAGAGATTGTTCATAACAGGTTAACGTTAAAAATTTAATGAAATTACTGTTTTGGCTCTCCCTCTCAGGATATTTATCAGCTACAATTGTACTCGCAAACTCTGCATTTTCATTTTCTTTTTAACAGTTTGTTATTATATACAACTGGCTAATATTTTATAATTTTAAATAAATTTAAACTCGTTTAATTTTATATTATTTCCAAAAAGAGTAATTTTTCAGCATTGAGAATAAAATTATCGTTTTAAAAGAAAGTCTACCAAATTGTATCTGCATCCTGTCGAATTTGTCATCTACTGTTGGGAAGTTCATGCATTTGACTTCTCAGTCTGTGCTACATAATGCAAAGGTAGTGGTATTTATGCATTCCATATTTCACTGAAATAATGAAATGTCTTCTCTTGGATTACGGCATCTATAAAGCAACACGAAGCTCTTTGCTTGGAGTGATTCATTTTTTTCTCCATCAAATTACAAAATTAATTAAACCTTTTGTGCCTATAGAACCAGGATATTTAATCCCTTGATTGTTTATACCTTTGATTAGTATTACCCCCCGTATGTTCAAGAAATGACTGATAATATCTACATGTAATGAGATATACCATATACAGCCAGTGAAAGTGTTGTAAGAACTATATAATACACCTCTTTCGATTCAGCTAAAATAGCTAAATAGCTCTATGTTTTATGACATGCAACAATATAGAGTGATTGACATACAATATGGAGATTTACCACAAGAAAACAGTGTAGAGTATGGCTCTTTAATGTCACCATTTTATATATACTGATAACGGCGCAAATACAAAGCAGTTTCGAGCAAAACAAGCTTTTCGTCAGGGGAAGAAACAATTTACATCCACAAAACAAACACTTAGCACAAAAGCCAAGAGATTCTTGACCCTTGCATGTGTGAATGACAGGGACAAAATATACCAAAAAATAGAAAAAAGAAAGAAGAAAAGATTGAAAAACGGGCAAACTACATGACTATATTTTGCTGACATCAGCCCAACAAAGTTGTATAACAAAAGAAAAGAACGGATTATCACGCCTATCTCATTGAGAACCAAAATGTTTTTACCTAGTTCCAGGCTGGAGACAAAGAACGGAAATCATGCCTACGTCTAATAAACTGATGCCTGGCTGAAGTTTTGATAACACTGAATTGGGAAGGTTAGACTTTTTCATTTAGGTCGAACTCCCCATGAGTTTTTAATTGTAGTATCCAGTATAGTACCTTATGTGTGCGTTCTATATCGGTCCACGCCAGGTTAGATTCAATCAGTACCGTCTCCACGTACTCGACTGAATACCCAGTCAAGTTGTAGTGGTTAGCGAGTTTCGCGTTGATTTTGTTGTGAATGTGGTTCTTGTGGTTTACTAATGCGTTTTCTGAAATCAACGGTTTCACCAACATATAAAGTGGCACAGATCTTGCATGTTAGAAGATAGATTAAATTTTTGGTTCCACATCCTAACGTCTGATTGATAGTGTAGTTAACTCCTTCTGAACGATTTGATCTCTGGCATATGTTTGCAAACTAGGCAACGCTTGTCTTTGTAGCAGTATATGCTTGCGTCAGTGGTCTTGTTGAAGTTACCTTGGCACGTACCAGATCTTCCTTCAGATTTTTAGGTCTACGGTACGTGACCATAGGAACTTCTTGAAATATGGTCTTCGGATCTTCGAGGATTCGATCAGGTGCCAATGTTTCCGAATGATCTGTTTTGAGTTTGGGTCGTCGGGGTTGAATGTACCGCCGAAGGGGTAGCGTTTATTGGTTTTCTTGGTTTTATATTTCAGGAGGGTTCCTCTATTGAGGAATCTAATTTTGTTAATAGTCTCCTCGATGTGACTCCTTCTATATCCTCTCTCTTTCTAAGGTGCCCCTTGAACTCTTCGAGTCTCTTTTCAAAGGTAGCCGGATTAGAGCATATGCGTTTGTTTCGAAAGCACATGCCGTAAGGAAGATTTTTTATTACGTGCTGGAGGTTGTAGATGGTAGGGAGTCAAATGTTTTTGAATACAGGTCGGTTTCTATGTTCCCCTCAAGGAGGGCAGATTCAATATCCTGGACCTGTTTAATTACTCTGACGTAAATTTTACAGTACGAGTTATTGGCAGATTACACAATTATTTGGAAATTGATCGATCCATTTTGATTCTATGCCGTCAATAAATCTGCACCAGCTTAGAGGAATGTATTATGTTTAGTCTTTTACAGATTCTGGTAGATGCATGTTGGTTTTTCAAGCGCAAATAACAAATTAACGAACCTATATATAGTTTTATATTTTACAAAGTTATTCCCGATATGATATTTTTCACCTTATAATTCCAACCTTATTTTAATTGATCCTTTGTCGTGAAAGAAGAAAGAAAATTAGTAAGGAAGACAATAATATATGCAGCTTCAAAACATTGTATTTATGCATTGTACGTGTTTATTTCTTATTGATTTCCTTGTTTATATCTTTATTAATTATATTCATTATTATAATCGTTTCGCTACTTACAAACTGATTTCTTAATTAACAGCTGTAAGATACTTGTTAAATGTAATATTTTCACTTCTTTTGACATGTCTGGTGAACATGTGTAAGCATGAATAAAAGTATAATTATTCTCCATCAAGATAAATTAAAATGTGAAGTCTGCATTAGCTACAGTTTTTTAGAGACTGTCTCTGAAAATATAAATTATAGCAATAAAACAAAACACGTCTTTATGCCAAAAGCTTTACTTTTGTAAATTTTTATGGAATCTGTCCTACTGTCGCCAATTGGTTTAAACGCAGCTGACATGATTTAATAAACGTAATCCAATAACGTGCGGTCAACGATACTGATGGAGAAGAGAACCCAGATTTACGTCTCATTGAAACGATAGCTGAGTCATTTCCAGTACGTTATCCACTTTACATACATGCATCGTAGCTCCTCTGATTTGTTATTGTCCTGCACAGATGAGATTACCATGTCCAGACTGACATATATTCGATTCGACTTAACAAGAAGGACGAATTCATGTCTACTGCAGATGTCAAATTTCTCTGAATTATATAGACGGTGTCAAGTACTTGTTTCAGAGCAAATTTGATTTCCTTTTTCTCCTTTCTTGAACATCAACACAATCCGATTACTCAAACTGTTCTCATTGTGAAGCTCTCATTTCTATCGAAACGCCACTGCCACCACAAGTTAATTTCCGTAAGAATCTCATTTGCCAAGTCATTCCCAAAAGGTGACCGGAAGTAAAGAAATTCTAAGGCTTGAACCATTAGATCTAATGCTGTATTGTTTTACTTACTTTGTCCTATTTCTGGGGTCCATATTTAAATTCCACATATCAATCCCTATTCCTCATGATTTTTAGAACGTCTAAGTTTTTTTTCGCGAGAAAAAGAATGCTGCTTTGTAGTTTTCTGGTCATATTAATTGTGAAGGTCATATATACGTGAAGCATTTGACATAATAATGATGACAGTGTATATCAATAGTTTTATTTTTGACGCTGAGAAATATTTCATCTTCACAAAACTATTAATCTGTTTATGCTGATTTAGCACAAAGTGAAACAATAACAGTAGAACGCTTACACATGCATGGATATTACAGTTTTCCCAACAGCAAAGTTGATAAGACATCCATCATGCAGTGATCTTATGTATGTTGCACAATTGGAGTGTTAGATACATATTGCTAAATAATTATATCCGAATCAAAGTAGAAAACTTCTAATAGCAGCTAATCTATTAAAATAATATTATTTATATAAATTATTCCTAAATCAGATATGTTGTTTACTGGTTTTTCAACTTATGGTTGTGAAAATAATATGTGACGATACGCATCGTTTTCAACAACAGCTTTTAGCTTTAGACATAAGTCTGCAGACCCTGCAACATTTATGCACCCCAAAAAATGAATATCAAACACATTTCTTTAAAGTTTGCATTTTAAACTAAAGCCATATCGTTTATCTTTTATCATCTTAGCGTGTATCGTTTATGCATTTTTGTAGCGTGTATCGTTTATGCATTTCTGTAGCGTTTTCGTTTTAGCTAGAATCTCATCATTTTTCGTTTGTTATCTCATCATTTATGTATGCATTTTCTTTAGCGTCTGCGTTTTAGCGAAAATCTCGTGGTTTATGGTTTATTATCTCTTTGTTTACCATTCGTGCATTTCTAACTACAATCTCTTGGTGTTTAATTTATCATCTCGTCGTTTTTCGCACATCTATTTTCCAAGTCATACGTGTTATTATCTACCGTTGTCTATGAATGCAAAGAATACCAAAATTATGAGGGAACGTGACAGGTAGTTATTTCTCCGGTCGCTAATAAAACTGACAGACGATAATTTAAGTTTCCAATTTTTTTTCCTTCTGTGTATTAAATTATTTAACTTTATACAATGAAACATACTGTATACGTGTTTTATATTTGTATATTTATTCGCAATGATTTTTTTCTACCGTGTTTTGTTTATGAAGATTTTTTTATGAATAATAAAGAATTCATGAAAATGTTTGTAAATTGTAGCATTATGAACTACAAAAGTAAACAAGAAAAGCTGTGGCATATTCATGAACTCGTAACTTTGAGCTAAAGCTATCCCATCACTTCTTTATGCTCAGAACAGGTTTTGTTCATATTCAATTTCAGTTACAATCAAAACCTTTCTTATTAATATAAATAAACTAGATAATAATAAATGATAAAATTGTATCGTGTTTGCATCAATTTCCTTCACTGCCTATGATTTTTTGCGCATCATTTATGGTCTATTGTTTATCGTTTATGGTTAATCGCTTTTCGTTTATCCTTGACCGTTTAGTGTTTATGGTTTATCACTTATCGTTTATGGTTTATGGTTTTGCTTTTATTATTTTTCGTTTAGTGTTTCATTGTTTTGCCCATTCTGCATTCGTTCACCCTTCTTTTACCGTTCATTTTCCGTTCGTTCATCATTCTATGTTAATTTCTTCGGGGTACATAAATATTTCAGGTCTCGTATATATACGTTTATAAAATTCTGCGAGAAAAGAGCTGTGAAAGTTAGGGGCAACTACCTTGTGTATCTTTCATACAGCAACTTTTATGTAGAAAACGTTGTTGTTGCCAATACGTAAATATCCTGATTACGTATAGATACAATTTCTGAATGGCATATAGTAAGATCGAAACGACATTAGGACAGCTCATTACTATTAATGTGTATTTGTTTGTCTGGAAATTTGTACATGACAGTTTTAGTAGCATGAGCAAATGTGACCTGAAATACAATAGATTGTCATATGTAACAATCCCCTGACCCCCACCACAGTAAAAGGTATATTAATATTCAAGATTTCCTTCTTGGTTCATTGACATGAGAATATTTTTAACAAGTCAGTAGGCTTGTTTCCTTCCTTCTGGTGTCAGAGTCATTTTAATATCCTATATCCTGATGAGAACCTTATCATCTACCTCAGTCCTTTAATAACCTAATGTTCTTATCAATCCATCATTAAACGCTCCTATCATTAAGAAACATGAGAAAATTGCTTTATATTTAGCAGAGGTCAGATCCAATTTATCGCAAATGACTCGTCTGCTAAAATTTTGCTATTAACGCCTATCAGAGTATACTGTCTTCTGTTATTGGGGAAAATTTGAATGATAAAATACTTGCCGAGAATCGAATGAGGCTTCAAAGGCTATAAAAACCGATGTGCATTGATTAGGAAAACAAGTTGTATGGGTAATGTGCTGCCGCAGACCTTAAAATCTCAAAGACATCCTACTAAGAGCCAATCTCAAGCCAGGACCATACTGGCACATCTCGGCCTTGTGGTGATAAAAGGTGCAAAACCTGTAAACATATGATAGAGATAAACACATTCTCTAACACAATGACTATCGACAAATTGAACATACATAGTCCAAACAAAATATGCAAAACAGAATGTAATTCATGTCATCACATATAGGATTTGTGGCCTTCAGTATGTCGGAGAAACCGAAAAACCACATAACAGGATTAATCTTTATAGATTAATTGGATGGCAAAGAAGTTGAACAAAAACCCAGTAGCAGACTATGCTAACTGCAGCTGCCAACGACCGCAACTGGAGTTTTGAAGCCAGAAAAGAAAGGAATTGTATTATATACGCCGCCGGGAACACTGAAACCAAGCGGCTTAGATCAAGAAAACAACCAAATGGACACCCACACGCAAATGAAATAAAATAAAATAAAATAATTATCTGTTTAGAGTTCATACTTTTCAATTAAATAATTGGTTGATTTAGTTCATTATTCTTTTACTTACCTATAATTAACTACATTTTGTGGTTCTTGCTTATGTTATTATTATTATTGTAGTTATTATTAATAAAGAAACAATGCATATGGGGGATATAATCTACGACAATATCAGTCTTTATTAAGAAATAGATGACGCTCTTGCTCCTCTTTTGTAAGTCAACACCAACTAGGTTGCAATTTTGTTATCGGAGTTAAAAACCTAGCCTCTGTTACAGTCTGTTTTAGGTCTCAAGAATGACGGCCTGTGGACCTGCGAAAATTGAGCGCAGTTCCCTCTGCTTTACCCCTCGGATTCAATGGGTTAATTTCACGTTCGATAACTCTGATCAAGTTGTCCCGAAATATACCGCATCCTTGCCTCGTTTTGGATAAGGTTAACGTCATATGTAAATTGGCTATTAATAGGATTAATCCTCACGGATGTCCCCAGGGATTGATATCGCAACAATCTCAATAGGGTGCCATTAATTATTGATAATTTATTTGCGACGGATTAACAGCGGGAGAATATAAAAAAAAGAATATATTGGCAAAGCAAACATATATTGACGACTGTACCCAGGCTATTTAAAAACCAAGGCGCGATATCCACAATTTTGAAATAATCCCTCTGTTAGATCCATAATCACGTCAAGTTTGTAAATTCAACGTTTTCTTTGGTGTTGATTGCTTGTCTTGTTTGTGACTGTTTGTAATTTTGCCTTTGACAAGAAAAGTTACTTAGAAAATAGTTTTGTAGTGTTCATTGTGAGCGTTTTCAATTATATATATATATATATATATATATATATAAAAATATATGTATATATATATATATATATATATATATATATATATATATATATATATATTAGTGTCCAAAAGCTCAAGAAGTTTCTTAAATTAAATCTAATATACCAAAAGATAGCGATTTGTGGAATAAAGTATAATCAAACCTGCATAAAGATGTAATATATTGAAGTTTTATCTATCAATCAGCATGTACTTTTAGGATGTTTCATAATGTATTGTCATATCCAGTAAGTACATTAAGGATGTTTCGTAATGTATGGTCATAAACAGCATGTACTTTAGGGATGTTTCATATTGTATGGTCATATACAGCATGTACTTTTAGGATGTTTCATAATGTATGGTCATATACAGCAAGCACTTTTAGGATGTTTCATATTGTATGGTCATATACAGCATGCACTTTTGGGATGTTTCATATTGTATGGTCATATACAGCATGTACTTTTAGGATGTTTCATAATGTATGGTCATATACAGCATGTACTTTTAGAATGTTTCATAATGTATGGTCATATACAGCATGTACTTTTAGAATGTTTCATAATGTATGGTCATATACAGCATGTACTTTTAGAATGTTTCATAATGTAATGCTTTGGAGAACAAACACCAGCTGTTCTGTTAAACGCTTATAAACAACATTATAATTATGGAGCTGGAAAAGTTGGATACCGGAGAAAAAAATGTCTGCTGAAGGAATAAACTGTTTATTCTCAGTAGATTAAAAACTGGTTGGACATTATTTTCTATAAGTCAGCAATAGACTCATAGATGAAGGAATATGAAGACTAAGTCAAAGAATAAAGTATTTTATTAGGTCAAGTACAACATAGAATACCTATTACAAAATCTGTTTCAACCGTACAGGACACTGTAAAAACAAAATAGTTCATTGAAATTTAATGTTAAGCCAGCAAGGATATGACTTAGATGAAAATATTACAATAAGATTTTAACAATACATTTCAGATTCAAAAGTTAGATTAAACTATGCATTTGGTGGTGATGGAATATTTCTTATAACAAGTAGTATAGTAGGATACAATAACAATTTACAAAGGTCATCTGCTACATTTTTTTTGGAGTGAATACTGATGTAAATACTGACGTTGTACTGATTGGAGTGAATACTGATTTTCATATCAGCAGCTGATACTCGATCTGTACAAATTAAATTAAAAAAGCCGAATAAATTAAAGTGAACGAGAATTATGTTAACAAGAAAGATCCAGTGCAAAACGTTGAAAATGGTGAAAGCCTTATAATTAATGAAACAAATTTAAAAAAAAAAAAAATAGAAATCATGAAACAACTAGGAAACTTTTTTTCTAATTATGACCATGACTGTATGGTCTGTTATATTTATTTTTTAAAATAAAGAACTAGAGCATGCTCGAGAACTTCTCTTCGATCACTTCTTACTAGGATTTGTTCTAGATCTACTCTCTTATACTTTAATATTTCTAGGAGCACTTTTTATCCATTTTTGTGCTGTTTCTAAATCTCTAATTACATTTGCAAAGATTAAACCAATTATTGTCATAATAAAAAGCAAATATTATCAACTATTAAAGAAAAAACCTTTCCTGATGCATTCAAAAGACAGTTTATTTTACTACCAGTAATACTAGGTAATGCTGCTGCTGTTTTTGTTTTTGTTAACTCAAATAGTTCGCGATATTTTTCAATCCTAATTTTACTATATAAAGGAATTTGTTTATAGTACTTACGCAGCCAGGACCACCATTGCCTCCTCTGCCAAGTTGCTTAACTCCTCTTGTTAAACTTCTTACACAATTTATTATAGATAATGCAAGAGTTGTTGCAATCGTATTTTTTATTGTAAAATATAGTGGCAATTGTTACACTTTTTCATTAAGCAGTTCTTTTAAACCCTTTACCTAATGCTAACTTAACATTAACTTTTAGATTTATATTATCAATATTTTCTCAATATTTTTTATAAAAAAAACTGTCAAATGCCTACCTAATTTTTGTCCATTTACTTTCACTACCTTGTAATACTTCTAAGTTTGCTTTTGTGTTTTGTCATCTTTTACATTTGCTGATTTTTTTCCTTTATTTGT
The DNA here is from genome assembly GCA_029931535.1 of Margaritifera margaritifera. Lineage (NCBI taxonomy): Eukaryota > Metazoa > Mollusca > Bivalvia > Unionida > Margaritiferidae > Margaritifera > Margaritifera margaritifera. Next base: position 1,340,253 of record JAQPZY010001410.1, on the reverse strand, counting down.
TTGTAAAACGTTTCAACATCTAATTTCATTAACATTAATTTCGAATTTGCTCCTGCAACAGATGTAACATAACGTCGTAATTTCCTTTGTTCATCTGGATTAAACATTCTTTTATGTGGTTTACCGCTGCCAATTTCTTTCAAAATAATCATCCATACAAGTCTCAATTCCGCTAACTTTCTCATCAAATGGTTCATTGTCCATTAATTATTTGCATTTCTATGTCATCTGGCACTGATATTATTTGATAAAAGGTGGAACGAAGAAGTGAACAACTTCTTAAGTAACCGAAAAGGTAACTTCACAAAAGAAGAAAGTTCTACGTAGAGTTGAATTTGGTATACAACTTGGAAAGAATAACAAGAAGATAAAAACTACTTCAAAAAAATGAATAATTAACTAAATATCAGAGAGATAAGTAAACCAGTGAAATCAGAGAAGAGTAAGTCAGAGGGTTAAATGAACAAGTCCGTAAATCAATCATTAAAACAGTGAACTAAATTTAAACAACAACGTATTACAAATAAAGTGACGCTGTAAAATGAACCGATGTGGCTAATAGTACGTTTGTACAAAACGGTGTTTACACAAATATTTACAATTTTAGAGGATAATAATTTAAAAGATATAAAAATATGGAGAGATAACGTTGATAATAAACTAACAACTGCTGATCATAATATAAAGTAACATCTGATAAAATTGATGAGCTGCGAAACAGATTCATGAGAACAAGAAAATATTATACATGCTCAAAACTTAATTTTGTTTGTTTTTGCATATATATTTGATATTATGCTTATGCCTCCTCTTATTCCTGACTGAGCAATTATAAGCATGTCGCAACCTGTTGACAACTCTATTTCTACACCAGTTATTTTTAAACTTGCATTATGTGATAGTCCAGCAGCGTTAATATACTTTGCAGGATCTAATTTTAAATTAATTAAATACAGAGATCTAAATTCTTCAAAAATATCACATAACATAATGGTATCTTTTTTTACGCAGTAAACTTGAAAATCCCCTAGCATTTTAACTGAAATGTTTCATAACATCATTAATAAAATTTGCAATAACCTTTGCTAATCCCAGATCCAGTTAGATTTTCTTTTTTTTTTCAATCCACATATTCATTGGGATACATGTCTTTACTTAGATATTTTGACTCCTAACTAACAAAGTTATTTTTTTTGTAATTATTTTTACAAGTTACTTTCAAGAATTACCTGCAAGAACAAAACTATCAACAACTCTTAGGGTTCCTTTCTGCTAAAATATTTTTCCATCTTTTTCAACCTGATCTGCTATAAAATATTTTGAATATGAACAATACTTTTCATCATTATTTGGTATATTAGGAACTTCTTGTTCAGGATCAATTTTTGCCATCATCTTTATGAAAAGCTGTGAATCATATCCAGATCGCTTATAGATAACTAGAATTGTAATATGTGGATCTTTATTATCAAAATTATAGTCGTTATGCGCTGGTCGATATTTACCAGTTAGATGGTCGTTATCTGTATTTTTATAATCCTTTTGTCCATCAATTATTTTTCCACCAGAACTTATTTCAAAAGTGAAAAATATTGCTAGCGATATAATGCTTCATATCTTTTTTTGTAAATATAATTTCTTTAGCAATGTTAGGTCTTAATCATTACAGATAGTTTCTGCATTCACCTGTAATTTGTCAAAACATTTTGGTATGCAATCTTCAACTCTGTATTCTATTGGCTGATATTGATTTATATCTGACTTTTGTGAATACAAACTGCTGAAGGAACATGCCTAGCTGTTTCAACTGTCCATGATTCATTAGGAATTTGTCTGCAATTATCTATTAAAAAAATTTATAAAATTATACTCTCAGGACTACAATACAATAAAAAGGGAAGTTTTAATCTATTTTAATAAGTTTTCAAAAAAACTTTATTACAGGTCCAATTTCAGGCATTATATCTCTATTGCATTAAATCTTTTATGAGAATTTCATTTTAACTCTGAATCGTAATGAGAAAAGAATTTTTTTTATTACAGAAGTCTTTTTAAAATCATTTTACTTAACTGTATTGAGATTAATTTAGATAAATATTTTATTACACAGTAATAATAATTTTCCCCATCTTTAGATAATTGCAGACAAAATCCAAATCATTTTTTCCAATCCGAGTCCCGAATGTCTTAAACTTTCTACTTATCATTTTCATTAAAAATGGTTCAAAATCATGAACAAGTTGTACATATTCTGACTACGCTCTTCATTAAATTTATATATGTTTACATTTGCTGAAAGAATCAGCTACGATTTCTGTCACCAATTTCCTTTTGTTTTTACGAATACTTGCATTAACTTCACGTCTTATAGGAAGCTTAATTCGGTTTTCTTTCTCTAAGAGTTTGTTTAAAGGCATCTCGTTCTTCTCTAGTCTTTGTTTTTAATTTTACAGCCTATGGATATTTGAAAAATGCATCTATAATTGTTAAAATAAATGTATGTCCATTATTTACTTTTTGATATGCTTTCTTATAATCAAACTCTGCTTGACATTGATCTTTAGTATGTGCAATATAAACTTTTCTAAATTGATTTTTTGGCCTGTTTCTGTTGTGTGCAGGTCTCCTGATTTGTTAGCCATTTATTCAGTGCAGAGTATTTTATCATTTTGATCATTTTGTTTTATATGCCACCATAATTGTTTGAATTTTGTATATGCAACTGGACTTTTGTGATCATAACACAGAAATCTTAAAAATATTTCGCCATCCATTTATTTCAAATGATAATAAAATAAACAACGAGAACAAGTCTCAAGTTGTTGTACTTAAATCTAAAATATTTGATGAACTTGCTAGCATATTATTTGACTTCTGTTAGAAGGCAACTGTGGTAATATCAGAAACTGATGTTTGCTTATAGACGGTCTTAAATGGTGTAAAAGTATGGTTTAGTTTAGTACTACCGAGCCATGACGTGAGAAGCGAACATAGTTCTTGAAGAAAGTGTAAATATTTCAATAAAAGAAAACAATAAAAACATAATTCCTTGTTTCAAAACTTCTGAAGAATCGCAATTAAGTTGTATTGAAAATGACATGGAATGACCTCGGTGTACAATAATATAAATCTATAAAGTTTGAAAATGTTAATAATTTTCAGTTTGATTCAAACAAATATATTAAGTTTTCAAATATGTTTTTTCATTAAATGTAAAAGACATTATAACTTTTCTAAGTCTGTTAGTAATGATACATTCAAAACAGAAATGAAATTTACAGAAAATTCAGTTAGACTTTATCATTTTCTTGTTTGTGTGATGTACCTTTATTTTAATTCAGATAAAGAAGAATGTGTAAACAATGCAATATTCATTATGTCTACGAAGCATTTTTTTTTTTTTTTTTTTTTTTTTTGGGGGGGGGGGGGGGTCTATGAGGGTTTAAAAAATCGATATAAAATACTTAACGCTAGAGTAAATAGAAACTATTGATTATTCTGGACTATTAATATCATCTTTATCATAAGATATTAGTTTTTATATTTGCTTAAAGCATTTACATCCGATTGTTTCGATATTTAAGTGAAATTAATTAATTAATTGAATTACTGAATTATTAAGTGACTTCCGTTAGGCACCAGGGATCTCTCTCTATCTTGGATGCTTCGGTTGAAATATTCAATTAAAGGTCATGTTTTTTATTGTTGTTTTTTTTTTTTTTTTGGGGGGGGGGGGGGGGGGTTGGTTTGGATTAATTGGTGTCTTTTGTTAGACTCCATGGTTCGCCATTTTCAATTTAACCTAGTAATCCCTAATCTCTTAAACTGTTTGAATAACTGTTATTTTTTACTCTATTTTCACAAAAAATATGCTTTTATTTTAAAGATGGTGAGCCAGGTTTTTATTTTGTAAATAATGGGGCTGTGGCGACAAGCCTTGCATTGGTGACCTCAGTTGTTTTGAAAAATGAAAACCAGTAGAATGTCACATGTTGGTGAGTTAGAGTGTTTTGAGAAAGGACAACTAGTGGAGTATCACACGTTGTTGAGCTAAGGTTTTTTGAAAAATGTGAAAGTAGTAATCGTACTTTTAGAAGACTGCTTCTTGAAAAATTGTGAGTAGGGTGGGGGGGAGGCGATCATCTTGGTGAGATAGGTTGTTTCCAATTTAGTTGAAAACTTTTGAAAGTATTAATCATACCTCTAGACGACTGCTTTTTGAAAATCTTTGAAAATGGTGGTGATCACATTTTGGTGAGTTAGGGTTTATTGAAAATCTTTGAAAATGGTGGGGATCACATTTTGGTGAGTTTGCGTTTATTGAAAATCTTTGAAAATGGTGGGGATCACATTTTGGTGAGTTAGGGTTTATTGAAAATCTTTGAAAATGGTGGGGATCACATTTTGGTGAGTTAGGGTTTATTGAAAATCTTTGAAAATGGGTGGGATCACATTTTGGTGAGTTAGGGTTTATTGAAAATCTTTGAAAATGGGTGGGATCACATTTTGGTGAGTTAGGATTTATTGAAAATCTTTGAAAATGGTGGGGATCACATTTTAGTGAGTTAGGGTTTTTTTGAAAATTTTGACAACCGGATTAAGGTGGTTGAGTGAGATAGGATATACAATATCTATTTAATCACACACGCCTAGAGGCTTGTTAGCATCCAGGATAGAGATTCTATATCCACAAATAAACCATACATAATATCGTCCGCACACCCACAAAATGTACTGGTTTGGTTTTCCTTTGTGCAGGATGTTTCTGTCGAAGACATCTCTCGTTAAATGATGCATGTTTGTAAAGGAAAAAAATGAACTTCCTTGAAATAACTGCATTTCACATCTTTCCATAACTACAATACGTCACCAATATCGTGTAAGTCTTTCAACCTGAAGCAAGTATTCTGGGAAAAAAATTGGTGCAAAACGAACACAGTGTGCTGGTGCGGAGTGTGCCTCAAAATTTGCTTCATTCGCTTGTTTGACATTTTCTGTCCGCTGCCACTACGAAATCAAAACACATCCTAAGTTTTCAAATCAGCCTTATTTGACTGCAGTTGCATTGAGTGCACAGAGAGTTAGACTAATCAGAGTTATATTGGGGCGATGGTTGCAATTAGACGTGAATAGAATTTATGAGGTTCTATGGAGGATGGACGAATAATGAAGATTTGATTAAAGTCTAGACCGTTAGTAAAATTAGGCAACGCTGTAACACCAATGCAATTCCTAATTTTAGAAAAAAGAACGAACCAAAGTTATTTCTTCTAATGAATTTCGTATTCTCACCAGTGATAGTTGCATCGTTTCCTTTGACCTTGGATAAGGTGGAATTAGACAATCTAATCATATTATAAAACATACCATCAGAAAATGCCGCAATGCAGAATTTTGTCTGTGATTTTCAATCTTTGATTCATATGAAATTGAATAGCAGCAGGCATGATCAAACCTTGTCAAAAGTATTATTTACCTGCATGGTTGATTCTAAAGGATTCCAGCCTGCGGAAGATTATCGCAGTTGAATGGAAATAATGTGTAACGAGCTTAAATGTCACAAATTTTGATTCTTACCTCAGACAAAATATGAATTAGAAATAAATTTAAACTGTTCATTTATTTAACATTGTAACATATGCTACATTGAATACTGTACAATAATGCACTTATGCGGCTTTCAACTTTGGCTACACTTACCAATACAAAAAGTCTCGGCCATTATTTTTACGCGACACTAACCAAGCAAAATTCACAAAATTCATCATTGTTGAGAAGTTTCACTGCGATCAGACTTGCAAATTAGGAATGTCGATTATTACTTTGGATATAGATACGATTAATAAAAACACACTGACAAAGGGACAGAGATTGATTCACGGTCATCGCTAACATGTTGAGTTTAAAAAGTATTGATTTTGTAAAAGGAAGATGACACTGACATCTGCAACGAATATGCGGATTCCTTGATAGTTGTATATCTGGAAATGGTTCATAACCAATAGACTTTGGTCCAAGAATTTAATTACTAATGAAACGGCCTTTTGTAACAACATTGTTTATGCCTATATTTGAACAAAGTGACGGTTTCATAGAAATTATCATTGGGTATAGGAGGATGACGAGAATTTAATCATCGACGGAAAGAAGCATTTAACAGCAACACCTAAGAAGAATGTAGTTCCAAACTGAGCGATCAGATGACAATATCAAGTTTTTTAAAATAAATAAATAATATAAAAAAAACATTAAGTACGATTGAACACTAACTAAAGAAAGAAAAGAACTGATTCGTCAATACACAAAGAACTGACTTATATAGAATCCAGATTCGTCAATACACAAAGAACTGACTTGTATAGAATCCAGATTCGTCAATACACAAAGAACTGACTTGTATAGAATCCAGATTCATCAATACACAAAGAACTGACTTGTATAGAATCCAGATTCGTTAATACACAAAGAACTGACTTGTATAGAATCCAGATGCGTCAATACACATAGAACTGTGAAAAACACATTTGATGAACAGGCACGATACTGCGAAATAAATATCAGTTTTGGTCTTTTAGTACTGGTTTTAAAGACTCTATCACATTACCCTGAGATGGTACATTTGGCATTCCCCACAGAGACATTTAATCATAACAAAGTTCTCATAGTTAAATTTCCTATAATCCCATTCGTCGGATATTATCATTTCCAGAAAAAAACACAAATTCGCCTAAAACAAAAATAACTATACGACCTACATGCGCACTGGAGCTTTATTTACGAGCTACGACTCTTTACATATTTCAAGCTTGTTGATACAGTAAGGGGATACGAAACTATCAAAATTTTTTAGTGGCTTTATTCTTTTGAGTTATTTTAGTACCGTCAAACATCGAACATTGACTTTCACAATCGTCTACAAACATACCGACAGCATTCAAAGAATAAGCTTCAAAATACATTTTTTTTAAATCACCAAAAACTAACGTTATATATATTCTGTTTATGTAGTTTGTACGCATTCCACTTGTCTAGACAAACAATACTGACATGTACAGCGGTATGTACAAATTAAGATTGCATTCTTTCTACAATACAGACATGTACAGCGGTATGTACAAATTAAGATTGCATTCTTTCTACAATACAGACAGGTACAGCAGTATCTACAAATTAAGATTGCATTCTTTCTACAAGACAGACATGTACAACTGTATGTACAAAGTAAGATTGCATTCTTTCTGCAGACAGACATATACAACTGTATGTACAAAGTAAGATTGCATTCTTTCTGCAGACAGACATATACAACTGTATGTACAAAGTAAGATTGATTGCATTCTTTCTGCAGACAGACATATACAACTGTATGTACAAAGTAAGATTGCATTCTTTCTACAATACAGACAGGTACAGCAGTATGTACAAAGTAAGATTGCATGCTTTCTACAATACAGACAGGTACAGCAGTATGTACAAAGTAAGACTGCATGCTTTATACAATACAGACAGGTACAGCGGTATGTGCAAATTAAGATTGCATGCTTTCTATTTGATCTTTATACCATAGATTATTGATATCCTGTGCAAACTGTGATATATTTATTTAATTCTCTACTGTCTTGGAGAGAACGTGACGGCATTATTTGTGCCTTTTGATTTGTAACCACCGCATATATATATATATATATATATATATATATATATATATATATATATATATATATATATATATATATATATATATGTTTACTAGAAATGTATTCCCATAAAATCCGTTAGTTACAATATATATCTGTGTGTGTGTGTGTGTTTTCATAAACCTACAAACAACAGATTAAAATCCTGCCTATTTATGATAATGAAAACGTGCTTTGCCTCCACTTTACCTACTTTATTAGTATGTGTTTCAATTATATCATGCTCACTAAAATCACATTTAGTTGGAAATTAATTTTGCAATTTGTGTTTTCTCTGTGATTTAATTTGAACATTTGTAGAGGATACATGTAGAATGTTCTAACAATACCATCACTCCTATGTTCTTTTAATATTCACAGTTCGTTTACATACATAACACTTTTCAACATATGAGATATTAACTGAAATTTGTTTTATTGTAGTTGCTTTGTATCTCATCACTTGGGTAGTTAAAACGCAATGTGCGTGTGGATATCATTTCATAGTAAGTATATTTTTGTTAATGCAGATTTTTGGGTGATAAATACAATTATTCTTTTTATTTTCCTTGCAAAAAAAATCAATTTTTTAGTCCCTCACCAGTTTTCGCTTGTTATTAGAAATAGCCTGAATATTAAAGGTTGACTGGGTTCTAATCAGGAATTCTTTTGAACTATATATTTGAAATTATCTTGCTAATCTTCATCTTAACATATTAACTCTGAACTGATTCTTTGAAAGAATGATATGTTTAGCGGGAGTACTGAGTTTCAAACTCACTCCTCCGAAGCATTGTCTTTTATTCTGTTGCATACAAAAAACTAGATTATATACCGTATATACCCCCGTACATGATAGGTCCAACAATAAACAACAGATTCTGATCTGCCATTTTATAATGCGCCGGCAGACAAGGGTGTATGTCGTTTGCTTTAATGAGCATTATGCGATAATAATCGATAATCCTAATTCTAACCTTTCACAATGAGTCTACGGTTGATTCCGATCAAATATAAATGTTCAAATCCAATAGTTATAGAATATTGAGTTTTCTCCTGAACATATATAATATACGTCTGTTTTTCTATAACCATTAGTTATAAAATATTGAGTTTTATCCTAAGCATATCTGATATACGTCTATATGATGAAAGATAAAGAACATTTGCTAAAAATGAAGAGAAAGGTTGTCATATATTTAGATGAGGACTACCCGCAGAGTTAGTCCCATGACATCAGTACAGATGTTTTTGAAATTATGCATTATAGGGAAGAAGAGGAAGATGATAAAGCATAGACAAAAGGATGATGAATAAATGAAATAGTAGTAGTAGTAATTGTTGTAATAGTAGTAACTGATGTAGTAGTTGTTGCAGTCGTCATAATAGCAATAGTGATGGTGGCAGCTGTAGTAGTAGTAGTAGTTGTTGTTGTTTTAGGTACGGGAATGATGATAATGGTACCGTAAAATACTATGAAATGTTATGCATGATCGGAGTGATTTTTTTATTTTTTATTGTCTCCAAGAAATATAAGTTCAAGCAATTAATGAGGATAAGACTTTTGTTGTAATCAATGAAACCACATTGCACTGAAAGCAAAAACAGAACTTATGTTCCATGTCCATTTATTTATTCAATACAAAAGCGTCTTTGTACATTTTAAACAGAAACAATTATCAAACTAAAAAGGCTTAGCCATATCATCAACATGGAGAGAGAGAGAGAGAGAGAGAGAGAGAGAGAGAGAGAGAGAGAGAGAGAGAGAGAGAGAGAGAGATGAGTTGGTTGATGAGCTGGTCGATTTGGGGATATACAGAGGCTGCTGAATGATACTGTCTATGAAAAAAGGGGAATAAGTCAAGATATCAATGGTATTATTTCTTGTACAGTAATCGACACTAGGCACTTAAGGAACGTCTCAGTCACTGAACACTGTGCAATTTTATTCGCTTTTAAGAAACTAGGTCAGTATATACACACAGACAAACGTACCTACCTAGATGACCTGTTTCCCCGCCACGCTTTCACCCCCCCCCCCAACTCGTTACAAGCATAAATCTATCCCGTGAAGCGAGTAACGGCACATATTGTCTAGCTCTCATCACAGCCCTAAACCACTCTGCATAGCGCTCAGCATGCGCTCATCACAGCCCTAAACCACTCTGCATAGCGCTCAGCATGCACTCATTCCAAAAGCGGAGGCAAAGACTCGAAATGCACCAGAAATCACTCGGTAGGCAAGCGGAGTTTAATACTATATGCACAAACCCACTGGATTTCTAGTTAGAAAGGCAAAGTATATACGTGAAAGTATATGTCGATAAATTGACGCCTATATACCAAACAGGGAGGAAGCGCTCATACTTCCATCTATATTGTACAAACTAACTGAAGAAAGATTATGTTCCATATGCAATACACTGAAGAATGAAAATGATTTTACTTCAGAGTTCCAGTTATGCAAAGATTAAGGATTAAGCATATAGGTAATTAATACTGGAAAGACCAAATATATTTAAATATATTTAAGGCTTTTTAAAATGAGAAATAATATCATGTATCTAAAAACTGATGTTGACGCAGATGATGATGACAACGACGATGATGATATACAATGATTAATATATATATATATATATATATATATATATATATATATATATATATATATATGTGTGTGTGTGTGTGTGTGTGTGTGTGTGTGTTTAAATTTATTAAAATTTTAAATTTACAAATATTAAATTTTGTGCGCAACTTAGATATTTATATATGTGAAGCTTTTGAACTGAGAAATAATATTATAAATCTCAACAACTTATGTTTGATGATGATGATTATGATGATGATGATGACGACGACGAAGCTGATTATTACGAAGCTGATGAGAATTGTTAATAATAATAATAATAATAATAGTAATAAATTCGTTATTATTATTATTATTATTATTATTATTATTATATGCTAATTATGTCACCCATTCTCTTAAGACTGAATCAACAAAAATTCTATGATTTTAATGGATGTGATATTCTTGCAATTTAATATAATTGGAAATAGCTTAGGTATATAAAATAAAGGCAAATATATAAACTTGAAAATTAACAAAGTTACAAATTAAACCAGATATAGTTTAATAGGTTATTTAAGATTTCCTGACTCAAAATACGCATCAGTTACCTCTCTATAATATTAAAATATAGGAATTACAAGTCTGGTCACAGACCAATACCTGTTGTCTTCTGTATCTCTGTTTTGGTTTTCACTCAAAATAAAATAATTGTCCTTGCAATTGTTTCATTCAAGGATTTCAAGACTCGAAGAAGGTCAGTTCATTAGGAATTCTGTATTTCGTTTCAATAGACCCATTATTTGTCTTAATAGAAATGAAATAGAGTGCAGACAAAGTCGACAAACCTCTACAAAATAGCAATGAGCATGGGTTCGACAAAGGTTCTTCTAATAGTGAATAATTCAACAACAGCATATACATTTCTCAACTGTATCCCAAAGATACATTTGGCCAATTGACTTATACCCATAAACTTAGTCATTCAGGAGTTAACATTGACATTGGCAGTGAGTGGAAGGACAAAACCCAACTCTACAGTTGGCCAGACACCATGTGCCAATACTAGGTAAGTTTATATACTGTCCAGCTCCTGAGCAACTGATGATGTTATTCGTTGTGCAAACCTTGTTTCCGGAAGCTGTCGTTCTAGCTGTTGATGCAGTCGCAGCACTAATTATTGAACCACTTGAAGATGCAGAAGATGTCTCTTTGACTGTAGAGACTGAGGAATTCGTTGTTGGGAAAGTTGGGGTAGAGACTGTAGATGACATTGTTGATACTTTAGTAGACCTTGATGACAATGTTGTGATTGGCGACGTGCTGGACAAAGTTGTCGATGTTGACAAATATGTTATTGAAGTCGTCGAATTTGCTGTCGATGACTCTGTGACAGATGTCCTAACTAATGAAGTATCTATGATTGCAATATCAGCACAGTTGATAAAAGTTTCCTGTTTTCCAAGTCCCAGACCGCACATATCGTGCTCGCATCCCCATGAATTACCTGAAATGAATAGAAATAACTTGACAACAAATGCGCAAAAAAGTAGAAAATTAATTAATGAAGAAAAAAGAAAAAAACCCACAAAAACCACGATGAATATTATAAAATATCACAGAGTTATACATGTAAATACAATTGTAAGCAACGTGCTTTTCGCTTCTCTAACAGACACGTATGGTTCATGACTTAAGTTTGAAATTAACGGGTATATAAATGTTATCTTAAAGGCTAGCAAGAAAGAGTCTTCTTGAGCAGTTGCCGGTGGCCTTTGTATGTAGTTACATATAAATTTACTTTTATACTGAAAAAAGTGCCTATCTTCCAGACCCTTAGATACGAGTGTCAACCATACAGATGTGGTCCTTAATGAGGAATAGGACTGTATAATTGGCACTCTTTAAGAAAGATTTTTTTAAAGTAAATATTTGAGATTTTAAATATAAAGAAGTAATAAATAAACGACATGTTGTTTCCACATGTTAAGTACAAATAATTTTGAAAATGAGAACGACGTAGGAGCTGTTTACTACATGGGAATTTTATATTAGTTTGCTGGAAAGCGTGTCCGCTCTTGGCAACATAATACTGAAGAGGTGTGATGATTTCTCAAAATCTTAATTTCTTGTACCTTGGAAAAATGAATTTTAAAACTTGAATAACTATAGTCAAATCCCACGGAAGGTTCTAAATTCTTGCGTTAAGATGAAGACTTCCCGCATTAGAAACTGATTTGAACTTGCCATCTCAATGTCGATTGATGAGAACGCCATGTAAGATGCAGAGAGAGAGAGAGAGAGAGAGAGAGAGAGAGAGAGAGAGAGAGAGAGAGAGAGAGAGAGAGAGAGAGAGAGAGAGATAGAGAGAGAGAGAGATGCAATGATAATTTATACCACATTAAAATGGCGCTACCATTGAACAAAAATAAGAGAAAACGAAACTTTAATAAGAATTTTAATCCTTTTTTCTGTGAAATACTGCTATCAATTCGTACTTTCGAATAAGACAGGGAAGATTCAAGAAACTGGAGATTTCGATGACTCATACCTTACAGTCCTATTTCTCACTTTATTAACTTCTTGCACTGAAACTTCACAAGAATGAAGATAAAAGACATAATACAAAAATCTAACTTTATTAAAACTCACCAGTATTATAATGCCATTGAATAATACACTGGGAACACGTCATTTTCGCTGGTAGTTGAATTTGTATTGTGTGCAAGCCTACAAAGTTGTGGTTGGTCACGCTGTACCTATTACTTCTTTCACTTGGCAAATAGAGGAGCGTTCGATTTAAACAGGCCTGACTCACAGGCGTCTTCACATCATTATGTGGACAGATCCTAGATTGAAGGCAGGAAAGAATGTTTTGAAGATAATAATAATAATAATAATAATAATAATAATAATAATAATCTTATTATTATAATTATGATGATGATGATGATGATTATTATTATTATTATTATTATTATTATTATTATTATTATTATTATTAAGATTTGGGTTAATGAAATGATCTGCATGCTCATTAAGTTATCAAAGAACAAACAGGCCTTGAAAAACAAAACCCGGTATAATGTTAAAAACATATCAGAAAACTAGAATTATTTTAATTGCTGTTTATTCATACCTTCTGTGAACAATTTGTTTTTGCCCTAACACATTAAATAACTACAGCAATAAAAAAAATGCAGTGTTGTGAGGTTGCCAAAACGATATTGCCCAAAAAGTCTAAAAATAAAAGGCGAAAAGCAGTGTCAAAGAAAGACAGACAGACAGACAGAACTGAAATGAACTATCCATAATGCTAAAACGGACGCATCAAATGGACCAATTTCATGCCGGCCTACTTCTTTGTCATATTTCACTAAAATAATACTACATTAATCATATATCATTAAAATAATACTACATTAATCATATATCATTAAAATAATACTACAATAATAATATATCATTAAAATAATACTACATTAATCATATATCACTAAAATAATACTACATTAATCATTATTTTGTCCTTGCTGACTTATTTTGTTTGATTCATCTCTCTAGTACTTGTTCAAGGTTCCTGCTTGTAATAATGCTAATCATGATTCCGCGTAATTATCTCAACATTTGTATTGCTGGGTATTGCGCTTAATTAAAAAAACTAATCACAATATTTAAATATTAATAGCGTGTGCAGCCCATGTAGTATGCAATTAAACATTTTTAATATCAATGGCGTGTGCAACCCCTCAAGTAAGCAATTAAACATTTTTAATATCAATAGCGTGTGCGGCCCCTCAAGTATGCAATTAAACATTTTTAATATCAATAGCGTGTACAGACCCTCAAGTATGCAATTAAATATTTTTAATATCAATAGCATGTGCGGCCCCTCAAGTATGCAATTAAACATTTTTAAAATCAATAGCGTGTACAGACTCTCAAGTATGCAATTAAACATTTTTAATATCAATGGCGTGTACAGCCCCTCAAGTATGCAATTAAACATTTTTATTATCAATAGCGTGTACAGCCCCTCAAGTATGCAATTAAACATTTTTAATATCAATAGCGTGTACAGCCCCTCAAGTATGCAATTAAACATTTTTTAGTATCAATAGTGTCTGCGGCCCCTCAAGTATGCAACTAAACATTTTAATATTAATGGCGTGTGCGGCCAATCTAGTATTCAATTAAACATTTGTAAGAAGCACACAGAAGTATAGTTTTTAAATGTATTAAATCTTTTTTTATTTTACTCCGTTGATAATATGAAAGACACAATTATTTTTTTTTGGGGGGGGGATTTTAACATCTATTTCTAGAATAAAAATGAAATGTGAAATATGTTAAATGAAAGAAAGAAAAGAAAATGTAGCCTTATGAGATCTATCAACAAAATGTTTCAATAAATGCTGTATAATTATTTTTTTATTTTTTGACCTTTGGTTACTTGTTTTAATTAGTTTTTGCTAATAAACAATATGAGGAAATAAGATAATTAAAAATTTTATGAAACAATTTAAGTACCTGAATTCAAACCAGCCCAAGTGAACTGCAGTCATTTGTACTTTTACGTCAATGACTGCTTCCTTTTCGTAAGTACGAACAATTATGCCCTTTGCGTAACGACCACCAGCTTCGTTTTCTTGTGGTCCGTCATATGGGTCGCCACATGTGCCGCATTTTCCATCGTTGTCATTCCATTGTCGCTGTTATTGAATAATTTCAAAAGGTTAGGGAGAACAGAGGCAAAAATAAAAAAATACCAACATCTATGGAAACAAGATTGTAGCAAGTTAAAAATAAATATACCATTGAGTGCTTCATAAAATTATGAGAGAGAGAGAGAGAGAGAGAGAGAGAGAGAGAGAGAGAGAGAGAGAGAGAGAGAGAGAGGCAGGCAGGAGGAATGCGTGATGGAAATATAGGAATATGCGTCATACAGATAATAGTATCTACATAGTATTTAAAGTTAAAAACAATTGCAAACACATGAAGAAAATCCAGATAAACAGCAAAATCATCTGGTTTTCTTGGTAAAATCTAGTTCATATTGTAAAACAGGCAAATTAAAAGTTGGTTATTTACCGAAAATCCACCGCAGAATAGCTGGTTGTCCGTGTAATTAATTTCAGTCGCATTCGGATGTCCCTCTCTCCATATGCTTGAGCGCTGAGGAGGATCTATCATATAACCATGCTGGTGAGACAGACGGACGAATATGCATAGTATTAAATTTGCTATAATTTTAGTATTCATTTTAGGTCGGTGTTGTGGTTTTACTCTAGCCAGTCAAGGGCAATCCCGCCTGGTCTTATTTAAATAGTAAGTATCTAACCTTGATTGTGAGTACAACTTAAAATTTTGTACTGTAAACTTCTGTTTAGAACCTACAAGGCACGCTTTCTAAGTGTAAAGTCATCGATTACCCCTTATTTATACACACTGAGAATGTCCGCATGACTAAGCATTTGATAAAAAGATCTGCGATCCTGAATAATGGGTCACATAGGTGTACCCGACTACGTAGATTATCATCATATTTTGGTTCAGTTTACAAGTTGTGTAAAATCAGCCGTCAGCTCAAAGGTATGTAGGGTTAGATAACAAGATCTCTCCCTGGTTACGATACAAAACAATAAGTATATATCGTTTGATAAAGCACATATGACCAGTGGCGGCGCGAGGGATGGGTCGAGAGGGGGAAATTGCCCCCGGGCGCCAGGCAAAAGGGGGAGCCGTCGGGAGCTTTTCTTTTTTCAGCTGAAATTTTCATAGTATTTCACCTCACCTTAGTGGAAGGGGGGCATTTCTTCATAAAGCTTATACTTAGATTGGGGGAATGGAGATTGACAACTGACATAAAAACTGTTCTGTTCGCTTTGGCAAAGTGGGAGCGCCACTAAAGAACATTGCTCCCCCCCCCCCAGCCTTGGTAGGGGCGCCACTAAAGAATATTACATCCGGGCGCCTCGAACCCTCGCGCCGTCACTGCATATGACACATCGCAATCGTGATTTGGGATTTAAAGTTGTAAAGGGCATCGCGCCAATTTGTACAGGCAAGATTTATAAGCAAACAAAGGAACTCGTGTATGTATATTGAAAATTAACAGGTAGTTTTTAACTATGTGCTCCTAGTTTTCTATTGTCAAAAATACCCATATCAGATTGTGGGGATAGGGTTGTCTCAAATAAGAACTTGAGTTTGAATGATTGTTTGTTGTGTTTGTGACGTTGGAAATTGTGATGATGCACGTATTTGTGTTCGAATGAAGACGTCAAGTGTGGACTCTTGAAAAGTACCAGTGAATTAGATAGTATAAAAGCATTGAATATGATAGTATAGTCATGAGTTAGCAAACAATGATACAAGTAACTGACTCCATAATTCTAGAGTGTCTGACACGTGTATCTTGAAGGAAATGTAAAACCACACCTAGTCTCTGAGAAATATAAATGGCGTTCATTGTCTTAATGCTGCCCACCCATATAAATAACCTGACAGACAAAAAGTATTATATGTTATTCATTCATTCATTCATTCGTTCATTCATTCGTTATTTGTGTTCATTCATTCAGTCAGATAGTGTACTACTTTATCCCATTTTCGTCTTTGTTTTCTTTTCATTGCTTCTTTCTTTCTTTCGTCCTATTTTTCATTCTTTCTCTGTTTATTTATTCATGTGTCTACTTATTTACAAATACAAATCTTGGTTAAAAGTGGCTACTTCAATGCCAATAACTTTTTCTGTTAGTAAAATTTCTCATAAATAACGGATGTTTGTATGATATGTGTTGATTTCTCTCAGGTACACGTAAGAATGGATTATTTCGTGGCATATTTTAAATCGTTTTCCTTCCGAAAATACTTTGAAATTTACTAGTATCATGTACCACAGAGGAATAGTACTGTTCTTAACATGTGCTTGAATTATTCAGCAGCACAAACATTTTGATTCTATAAACCTTGACATCAACGGCTGTGTATAAATTATAAATGTATATTTGTTGGTTGTTTTTAACGGGTCTTTCAACAACATTTTTGGCTATGTCATGCCGAGGAAATTGGTGCCAAGAGTCTCTTCGAAAGACACACCTAGGTAGCCGGCCCGGGCAAGCCTGGGGGGGTATCGAACCCGTGATCCGACATTCTACCTACTGAACAACCCCGGCTCCCCTCCCAAATTATAAATAGAACAAAGACTCATGATACAGACATAATTTAAGCAAATGCTTGCGTTCTAATAATCGCATGTATTATGAAAGATTGTACTAAAACCATGTTTTGATATAAAATTGTTTCCTTTTTACAATTTCCCTCCAAATATCATTAGAATATGGTATATTCATAAATGTTATTTAAGAGAAAACGATGTTTTATACATATATTTTTAAAAATCTATTAAGCAATAATCTTTGCTCAAAGCATGTTCCGTTGCATATGAGTGTCATTTAGTTATTTTTACAACCTTAAACAGTTGAAGATACGGTTTATTATTTTAGTGCACTTTGGTCGTGGTGAAAGTTTAATGGAAAACAATTTATAACTTTAAAAATTGATTACACGATAGTAATGTACCAAGATACAAGTTTAGTATTGGTACGAAATGGGAAATTTTTTTATTTTTTATTTCCAAACTGGAACAAAACAGAGAATGTTGATTTATCTTTATTTGTACTGGGAGCAAACAGG
Organism: Margaritifera margaritifera; assembly: GCA_029931535.1. Taxonomy (NCBI): domain Eukaryota; kingdom Metazoa; phylum Mollusca; class Bivalvia; order Unionida; family Margaritiferidae; genus Margaritifera; species Margaritifera margaritifera. The sequence goes on along the minus strand of JAQPZY010001410.1, from coordinate 1,322,307 downwards.
AGAGAAAAATACACAAGACCGTAATGCAGGAGTGAAAACAAATGGAATAGGAGGTTACCTGTGTAATGCACTTACTATGTGTGTAATGCTCGTTATACTCGAGGTTATTTGCACGATGTTTCTGTTTTGAATACCTGTTATCCATTACATTTCTTGGCAGTTACCGTAATCAACCCTGTAAAAGCTATCTCACTTAGCTTGATCCATTAGGTGACTCGTTTGTTAGGTAGGACCACTGGTGGTGGTTTATTATGGCATGTGCCGATATTGTTGATTTCATGTCTTTTGTGAATCTATTTCATGAACATTGTGTAATTTTAAGATACAATAATAAATACAGTGTGTGCCTGGAATCTGTGTTTCTTGTACAATATCGTTCGTGGTCAGTTTTTGCAAAGGATTGGTAGACCAATCATTTTTACAACATCATTTAGGGTTTTACAAATGTATACTCTAAGTCTTGTTTTGAAGTGCCGAAATTGTTAAACTTGTAACAACAAAGTTATGTGTACTTATGTATCATATGATGAATATACTTCTTCTGGTACCTGGGTAGACTTTATCTTTATTTGTTTTTGTAAATTAAAGAGTATAGCTATCAGCAAGGACACGTATTTTTTTTCATTGAAATCTTCTTTCTAGCTAATAAAAACTGCCTACACGTTGGTTTGTATGCTTATATGTGACTCTTAATTTTTTTTATTTTTTTATATATTTTTTGCTTTTACATGTTTTATAATAGAATTGGTAAAACTATGAATACATATACATTAAATGATACATGTAATGTCTCTTTGAAACATACCTTATCGGTCGGATTTGATTTTGTGAACATGTGATTTACATTTGCATTGAAACAAATTTCAGAAACAACATGAAACAGGTTGCATTATGTTCCAGGAAATTCAAATACTAGTAAGCCAAGACATCGCCAATCAAGTACGAAGTGCCTTTAAACTTTCGGATATCCTAGATCCATGATTTTATGTATATTGACCAATACTGTTCGGGTAAGATTTGAGGGACTTGGTTCTGTTGTCACAAAATGCACACTAAAACTCATATGTTCAATTCTTTAAAATAAACAAACCCATCCATGTACACAAAATAAAACGTCTGAATTTATTTAGTGGGAGAATTCACTGAAACAGGGAGGATTTGTAATGAAAATGTAATACCAATTATGCAACGGAAATTATTTGCGAATTTCAGCGCGCACTCAGGTTTACGAGTTGTAGGAATACAGGGACATACTGTATTTTTATATTACATTTTTTTAGATTTATGATGGCATTTTGAAGAAATTTTGATCTTTCAGTTTTTATTGTTACTCAGGCAACCTTTCAAAAACTGACCGTAGGAACCAGAAAGGGTTGTTGCGATATGTTAAATAGAAGTTATGACTGGTTCAACAGGTAGAGATTTCTTATCTACAGGTGTCAAACATGGTGTCAAAAAATCTAGCAATTAGTGGCTGAACTCTTAGTACACGGAGTTGTATGCTGTATCTGCATCCATACCCCTCTCCCCATCCACCTTCTCCTCCCGTGGAGACAATTAGAATTGATAAGTAATCGATCTGGTATCCAACTGACCCTGTATATTAATGTGTTGGATATTAAATTGGACCAAACAGACAATCCCTTTAAATACAAATCTAAGTTGTAGATATATTTTTATGTCAGGACCCATACTTTCAAATAGGCGTATGGGGACCATCTATGGTTCCTCGTTAAACGTTTGTCGGAACTCTAGGCGAGATTTTGAACACAATGGTGAATCCTGGGGTTCAAAATTCTTTCAGAGTATTTGAACAAACGTTCCAACTTCTCCAACCGTGTTATCTTCACTCTCGCATAATCACCCACCAAACAAATTAATCTTTATCTATTGTTTACAAGGAAGTTGGAGTTTAAAAAAAAAAAAAAAAAAATTATCAGTAGACACGTGCAAGTCTGATTGTGGATAATAGTACATGGTAATTATTGCCCAATTTATATTATATTTATATACAAAGTGGTAATTTGGTGGCGTACATTCGTCTGAAGGTTTAACTTACTATTATACGAGGAGGAAAAGGACTGTCAATTTACCAAGCTTTTCACGTATTGTCACCGGGAATCAAACTTATGGTGTTGCATAGATGCATGCAAAAACCGTCCAATATGCGTGTCACTGATTCATATAAGCCCCTTGTGTTACATCAAAACTCAATGAAATGTTAATATGCAGTAAATGGGGAAATTAAAATGTGGCGAATTCTATATTTCAATTAAATATAAAAAATAAAATAAAAATTTGGAAGGCAGACACAAGTTCCTTTAGAACATTTGAACAAAACTGACTCTTGCAAATGGTTTATTATGAAATGCACAAATGCTGCCAACTGTAAAATATTACATGAATAACATTTGATTTTAACTCTTTGCTCCTGAACTGGGAGATAAATTATCAGGTTCAATGGTCCTTTTACTACTTAGCTTTTTCTGCATCGTGCCGGTCTCGACACACCTTTTGGAAACAGGTATTTGCTAATAGTAAATTTTACAATGAATAAATCAGAACTCTCCCTTGTTGCATAAGTTTTTAACAAAATTCGTTCGTATTCTTGGAATACTTCAAAATGTTCTTTCAAACTCCAATATCTTGAAAACATTGGCAACGCTAAACATTCTAGTTAGCCACGTTATAAAAAAACACAACATTGTCACGTTGTCGCTTATGTAATTTCCACGTAACAATGAATGCTAATTTTATTTATATAGTCCTCATTATGTTGGATATTGTCTGCTGACTCTATTTGATATAACAATAATCTAATAAACTGTCATAGTAAATACGGCAAACTTAAGATGAGTGGAGGGCGAATGTCTCAAATACATGAAAGTGGCCTGGACGGAAGGGTCAACATCTATGATGTATTCAAATTATCAATACTGAAAATCTGCAACCAAAGTTTACCTTGTATCTTCTTTTTTTTACCACAGTTTGTCATCCAAAAGATGTTGGTGTTCAGTATGTGTGTGCATATATGTATATATATATATATATATATATATATATATATATATATATATATATATATATATATATATATGCATGCATACATGCATGTATGTATGTATGTATGTATGTATGTAACTACGAATAAATAATATCATCATACAGTTAGAGAAATTTTAATTCGTACTCTAAGGAGATTCGGAACCCGGGTCCGCGGGTAACGACACACATGGTGCCTGTAAGCACCAACCCCTATACCATCTCGACTATGCACACATCACCAAAAATGATACGACAAAGTCGCTGGTACAGTCATTCCTGGGTAAAAGACATGCCCGCATGTCGACCCAGTGATTAATTCTCACATAAGTACGCAGTCACTCCGGATTACTGCGACAGAAATCAAGGTACATGTATATAGAGGTTATTATAGAGATGAGTATATTGGCGATATGGGTATGGGTAAGTAAATAACAGAATAAATTAAAGAAACATAGCATTAAAAATATTTGTATATTTTCCATGCATAAATGAACTTATCTACTTCTAAATTTTCTTTTTAATCGGTAGCAGGCATTTATAGGATTTAGTTTGAGAAAAGTGGAACTTATATGGATTTTGTATGAGAAAAGTGGAACTTATATGGATTTTGTATGAGAAAAGTGGAACTTATATGGATTTTGTATGAGAAAAGTGGAACTTATATGGATTTTGTATGAGAAAAGTGGAACTTATATGGATTTTGTATGAGAAAAGTGGAACTTATATGGATTTTGTATGAGAAAAGTGGAACTTATATGGATTTTGTATAAACTATGGGTGAAGAAGAATTGATTTGCCATTTATAAAAATGCAGAATTTGTATGCGTACATATTTATTTGATTAAAATCCATCTTAATAAATACGGCGTGTAAAACATTTAATAAACAAAGATATAAAAGCAATCTGAGGCACGAAGACCCAAATAAAAACGTTCAGGTCCCAACCATTATCACAGAAGCTATGCCAGTGCTACGGTCCCAGCCATTATCACAGGAGCTATGCCAGTGCTACGTTACCGGAAGAGACAGTGAATTAATTAAGTTCGGGAGCTGCGGTGGCTCAGTGGTTAACGTGCCGGACTCACGACCGAAAGGGTGCGGGTTCGAATCCGGACTAGCCTGGGTCAGCTACCGTGGTGTGTCCTTGGGCAAGGCACTTTACTCCAATTGCCTCGGCACTAAATAACCTAATTATGTTGCTGTGCCGTAAAGCACCAAACCAAAATTAAGTTCGTCTCGGACTACCTGGACAAAGCCAAAATGGCGCTGCACTGTGATAATTAAATTATGACACATATCTTAATTATCTGATTAGTCACTACTAAATGCAGAGTTCTTTGACCTTGACTCTTTCGGTTTGGTGTGTTGCTTCTAATAACTGTAACATCAATAAAGCAACAAACAATATTAATCTATAAAAGAGCTATATAATTAACCAATCCGGAAAACTCTAGTAACTTATTAAGAGACAATGACCTCATTCAACACAGGCAATTGAGTATTAACTCCATTAGACAACGTGCCCGACGTACTGCAGCAAACGTTGGATGAAAATATCTCGCATTATGACATTATCGGCGTTGTGCGAGTTTTTACAAGCGATAAAGAAACAATACGAACCTTAGAAATTATTACGTACCTTCTTTACTGCCTCCTTTAAAGAAGGAATTGTTATTCTTAATGGGGATTTACATGACTTCGGTAATACAATGGCGGTTAGTGACAAGAACTTTAGTTTGTTTTACAACATACATTATCGGCGTTGTGCGAGTTTTTACAAGCGATAAAGAAACAATACGAACCTTAGAAATTATTACGTACCTTCTTCACTGTCTCCTTTAAAGAAGGAATTGTTATTCTTAATGGGGATTTACATGACTTCGGTAATACAATGGCGGTTAGTGACAAGAACTTTAGTTTGTTTTACAACATAGGACGCTATATGTATACCAATCTGATTAAAATCGAGATTTGCGATATATCGGATTATTATAAGCAGATCATGATTTTAATCAGATTATCAAGATCTCCGATATAACGTATTATTATGAGTAGATGTAAGTTTTAAGCAGAATGCATGTAGCTTAAGGGCAACCAGTAGCCAGGCTCAACTCCATTTTATTTTGTTATATTTCGATCTGAGTTCAGAATAATCTGTACTTCGCCCGCAGACAATTCTTAGCTATCGTGGCTGCATATAATTTAAAAAGGTCAGAAGTGTTTATATCTGGTTCTGTAATAAGGTTCTTTATAGCAGCGTTGAAACACATAATTTGCCAACAAAAATCATTACACTATCTTTACAATCCGTGCATGACGATTTTGTTCGGAAATGACAGGCTGTCGCTCATAGCAGAGGTATCTCTAATCATGTTATATATATATATATATATATTATGTGTGTGTGCGTGAGAAATAGAGAAAGAGCGAGAGAGAGAAATTCGCAATAGGTGCTTGAAACACGAAAAATATATCTGGATTACTTATATACCTTTACGATATGTCGGTCAATCTTGCCTAACAACTCCTGATCGTTTTGACTATAACCAATTTAAGGGTTTTAAACTGAAGCCTGGTGTTAGTACGGTGTAGTTACGTAATGTTACATAATGTTGTACAACATGCAGGAATGGTTCCCACAAATTCAACTAAAATATAAGAATAATATAGTAATTTGTAGTAGCCATAACACAAAATTTTTTACTTTGATTTTGCACAAATTTGACATTATCATATCATACATTTACTTAGCGTAAAAAGTCTATACAATTTCAAATATTTGTGCTGCATTATAAAAGATTTTGTTTTATGTAAATAAGTGTGGCGGGACTTCTGTCATGAGTCCGAGCTTTGTAACTGCGGGTTCAAATCATGCGAATTATTCAATTCTCTTTTTTTGTTAATATTGACTGATTTCGTAATCCCAGAAATTATAATGAATCCTCTTTGTCTCCATTTCCCTCTCAGAGCTGTTATGTTTATTAATATTTTTAAAAAAATGATTTTTTGGTAATTTTCCAGGGGCACAGTGTAGAATGATGAAGTCACTATTCATAGTTACTTAACCGTATAATTTCGTCTCGTTTATTTTCACGCTGGATGAGCAACGTACGTGTAGCTTTGTTAACAGGGGTATTTTGTGTTTGATATTTGATACTGTCTTTTTTAAACAACTGCAAAGTTTTCGATTGTTTCTTCTCTATGTACATTGATGATATTATTTGTGACACGAGGGAAATAAAGCTATCAATCAACCAATCTCCCTCATACACATACACACGCACGCACGAACACACGCAACCAGTGAGTTGCAGGTGCGAATCCTGCCACGAGGAGCCCAGTTCAGGTACAATAGTGTGTCTCTGGGTAATATACAGTACTTCTATTGCCTTAGCACAAAATGGTCTTTAAAGTACTGATGTGCTATTCAGTGTCAATCAAACAATTAATCATTTACGTCTTCATGCTTCGCATCGCTAGCTTTATTAAGACAGTCACTCCTTTGGGTGGTTGCACGAACATTTTGGTATCTGTTTCACCATTTCAAATATAGTTTAACTTGTTTTGCATTTTAAATTACTTGCGTACGATTAATGGGAGATATGGTTACGCTAAAGATCAGATACACAAATGGATAGTTGAACACAGGGATCAAGCGACCCTTTGTTAGTTTACTTCCTCGTTGTGATCTAGCAGAATAAGGTATCAATAAACGGTTAGTGTTACACTTTCTTCTTGAATGTAAAACAAAAATAGGCGGGGACCAGTAATTTTTGGTGTATTATGATATCTTTTTTCCTATCCTTAATCTCAAACTACAGACACAAACAATTTTCAGCCAAAATTTAAAATGAAATACTTGGTCAACATCGATAAATCGATAATGCTGTATGTAGCTTTATTACTTTATATATATATATATATATATATATATATATATATATATATATATATATATATATATATATATATATATATATATATGTATATTCATAGATAAATAAATAGATGTACACATAGTCGTAAAAGAAAGATAATAATAGTTAGTATTCATAAGAGTCACAAAATCATGCACAGTTTTGTGCGTTTGTCTATTTGATTTTATCCTGCACAAAGATCAATATTAGGGTACCTCGGGCTTTAAAAGCCTGTGTTATTTGTCTTTAAGAAAAAAATCAGATGTAAATCCAGTACTCGTTTTATGTGTAAAAGTCTCACTCTCTCTCTCTCTCTCTCTCTCTCTCTCTCTCTCTCTCTCTCTCTCTCTCTCTCTCTCTCTCTCTCTGCTTAAAAATGTTCGGCTTTCCCTATTTACACAAGAAAATAATCGTGCAGTTGGAAAATAATCACGCAGTTTCAAAAGTTTATTGATAAATTCACTTTGCAATAATTTTTCGCCCACTAACCTCTCGAAATGTTACGCTCGACAAATAAATTCAGTAATACTATGGTTAGTAAAGTTAAAAATAGGGTACGAATATTAAAAATCAGGTCTCACAGTCGAGTCAATATACTCATTTATTTCCGCTTAAATGAGAGCTTTTATCTTTTGAAACAGTGAATGAAAAGAATTTAAATTACATCCTTATTACCAAAAAAACTCTAATTAGGACGGCTCCAAAATTCAGCAAAACGTTTTGCAAGTGCACAAAGTTTCAATCACAAATCTTATTCAAAGAAATAGTATCGCCACGATATTGCTGTTATTTACAACTCCTTTTTTCACCACCCCATATCCCTAAGTTCAGTATTGGAACGTGATGTAGGCGTTTGCAGAGCCTGTAAATGTAAAAAAACGCCAGTAAATGTCACAATTACTGTTGAGCAAAAACAGATTCAAAGGTAAATGTCATATTATTAGTATATATATATATATATATATATATATATATATATATATATATATATATATATATATATATATATATATATATATATATTATACTATAGCGCAAAATGGGTGGGAATAATGTATATATTTTTTTTGAAAACGATAAAAAGGCTAAAAACTCGGTTTTTTCCCCTCATTTTTCTTCAGATGTTGATTTATTTTTACCTATTTATTTTTCTCCCACTTTGACCCTATTTTTCGTGGACTGAATCAAATCGGTTGTTACTGGAATTGTCCGGATTTTTAAAATACAATATTTACAACTAAATGCCTACAAATTTGAGTCTATTTTGAATTTTTAAAGTTAAAACCTCATATTTTACGTATTATTGTTAAAATTAAACTACCAAATATTCTACCGAAAAACCGATTTTAAATACCTACCGATTAAGTATCTAAACTCATTAATACCCAACCAAAGCTATACAAATTTATTAATTTTAGATTGGAATAATTTTAGAGAAAATGTTCCAAAACTATATTGACAGAAATTACCACGTATAAATGTCGCTGAAAAAGTTTGTAGCAGAACTTTAAAAAACACCTCCGCAACACTAATGTAAGAGGATAGTTACTCAACCAAGTTCCATAAAGCTGTGTCGAGACTTTGTAATAAAACGTTTACAAAAAGGAACAAAAGATAAAGCAGAATACGCTTGAAACATTTTGAGAAACATATCTACCGAAGAGCTACTTAAAATATATACACCAAAAGGAGAATTGACAGAACTGACTCAGCCTGGCAAGTATGGCTATTAGACTACACATTTTTCTAGTAGATAAACGTCTTAGAATCACCGATATACAATCTTATTTCCAGTTAAGGAAAGAAAATGTTCCAGATATCATGAATGGAACGATTAAGAACTAAGAATAAGTCAAGTTTCAAATGAAAAGGAATGTAATAATCAGTATTCAAGGAGGTCCTGAACGAGAATATGGTTTTATTTATTTATTTATTTTTGTTACAAAAAAGAACTTAAATGTATTTGAAAATTCGAATATAGAAAATAAGTACAATATAACGAGAACCGATATAAAAGAAAAAAAAATACTAACGTATTGCTAACGAAGGACCATTAATCATAAGTTAAAAAAATATTGAACATTGAAATAAAAGCTAATAGAAATGTAGACTTATTAACTGGTAGGAAGTATATAAAATTATATCACTGGGTCCAAAATAAGAAATCAACACTAAATGTTAAGAGATGATCGATTTTTTCTATGCACTAGAGTTATTAACTAACTCACCAATTGGAAATAAAGATAGATATAGAAAGTATAATATTTCAAAATATTCTGAATTCTTTGATAAATGCCCAGTAAAGATTAAAGATTTTTCTTTTTTAGAAGGTATATTTTCAACTTCTTTCAATGTATACCAAAGTGTACAGGTATATTTTCAACTTCTTTCAATGTATACCAAAGTGTACAGGTATATTTTCAACATCTTTCGATGTATACCAGAGTGTACAGGTATATTTTCAACTTCTTTCGATGTATACCAGAATGTACAGGTATATTTTCAACTTCTTTCGATGTATACCAGAGTGTAAAGGTATATTTTCAACTTCTTTCGATGTATACCAAAGTGTACAGGTATATTTTCAACTTCTTTCGATGTATACCAGAGTGAACAAAAGGAATATAAAGTAGGCCCCACTTCGTAGAACTTCAAAACTTCTGTCGTATGGAATCACTAAATTTCTACTATACGAAGGTCATTACATTGGAATTACTAACTTACATAGGCTAATACTCATACAAATGACCACAAATACTAACATATTCCATCTTTGTGATAAATGTAATGTGCACTTCTATGTCGATACTAAATTTGTAACCACAAGAGATATTGCTATCAAAATAAACCCTTATTAGTTGAAAAACCTTCAAGAAAAGTTTATAGAGTTCGTAAACACAAGAGAGATGTTAGAAGATAATTTTGTTGTTTACACAGACTTTAATTTCTACATCCTAAATATGAATCAGTAATAAATGGAGCAAATACCACTCGTAAACACATTGCTTATGGGTATTATTTATATCTAGTTTCAAAATATGCTAAATACCACTCATAAATACATTACTTATGGGTATTATTTATATCTAGTTTCAAAATATGCTCAATACCCACCTAAAGTATATAGAGTTTATCAGTTCACTCGTTATGAACAATATACACGAGAATTTTAAATAATCATTATTAGTTTGAAAGGGTACAACGCACATTTAGTTATAAAAGAGCTAGTTTTAAAAGTAGCAAATATACTGAGAGATATAAGACAATAGTGTTCTGTCTTCTTTTATAAATAGGCATGACATGCGCTAGGGTTCACTGTGCGGAGAACGCACTTGCCTTCAAGTTATTTATTGAATACTATTTTCAAGGGCACAGAATTTCTTCAGCAATAATCTTAACAGTTTATGGCTAATATGATCGGTTCCATCGGCCTTGTTTAGTTTCAGACTAGTTACTACAGCTATAATGTCTTGTTTACATATAATGATGTCAGAAATAATAGCTTAATTTCTTACTTCAATATGTGGTAATTGTTTATCATTATTTTTTTTTTTTAAAAACAGACCAAAGATAAGAGTTCAGCAGCTTATACTTTTCCTGATCACTTGTGAAGTTACAGGATCGGTCCGTAAGTCTAAGTGGAGGTAATAAGTTCAATGCTTTTGTGGAATGTGATTCTTGCCTCATCATTTTCTAATAAAATTGATTCCTTTAATTTCACTTCACAATATCTAAGGATCCTATCGTACAAATTCAAAGACGATAAATTTCATCACACAAAAATACATTTTCAGGATATTCCAAACGAGTTCTTGAGAAAAAAAAATGTATATCCTTATGATTACCTATTCCAAGTACGTATCTTTAGAATAACTCAGATACGATTAGCATGTTAAATAAATGTCAGAAATATGTGACTTACATAAACTCTTTTGTAGCGGAATATTTGTCTTGCTTGTGTGATGTATAAGCAGGCTATTGAGTTAACCATTCTTTCAATTCAGCGTATTTTTGTCTCGTTTAATTTGTTTCCACAATTAATTGATATTTGAGTAAGGAACTGGACCTTCAGATGCGTACTAAAGTTGTCTTAAATACTGCTCTTTGTCGGTAAATTAGAATGGCATAATAACACCCGAATAATAATGTACGATTGATAATTGTTTGTTAGTCATTATCAATAAGCCAACATGATGACCGTTCTAAATAGCTACTTTTATTTTCAGGCATTTGCAACGTTTATTCAATCCTTTCGACGTTTTAATGATTTTATATTTATGTCAAATTTTGCCATTCCTATAGTTGAATCAAAAACATCTACTTTATATTATGAATGACCATGTACTGTTTTAAATCTAAGTTTGTTTTCCATAAATTTCATCTCTTATTTGGCTAAATCATTGTCGATTGACCATGTAAAGTTTACGAGATATTTAAGTTGTACTGCAAATTTAACCGAATTGAAATGTGTGCATTTACCTACATAAAAGATGTCCCTTATTCCTTTCTTATACTGTACTGTTTTAAATGTTTTGCTATCATAGCCCATGTATCGTTTCTTAATGTTATCATCAGTGAAAGTAGTCTCTAAATCAGTATCTTTTCCAAATCACTTGTGTATATATTGTTATGTTTCAATCAAAAATTAAACATTTTTGTTCACTTGAATATTATTTTTAACACAACTAGGGTAGACCACACGTTTATCACGTCCAAATTGTAATTGTAAGGAAATAGGCATTATCTCCATAACCGACATTATTTCTTTCATGTTAAACTCATAAAATATTTATATCACCTCTCCAAAAAACTGCTGAATTCAATACAATGTATTGTATTTTGTGTCATTATTTATGATGCGTCAAAGTTTTCTTTTTCTTTTTTTTTTGTTTAGTGCTTGCTAGATTTCTTCAGTCTGACTTGTCCAGTAATTTCCTTTTTACATTTTGTAAAATATATCGTCGAGTCCATCTTAGGTGAGTCCCCAGCAACTTTTATGTTTGTTTTTTTATGTTCATGTACCAATATTTGAAAACATTAAAATTCAAAATATGGTAGGTCCTGTTCTTTCCAATACTATACTACTTGCCATAACCCGTGCAGATAAAGGCAGAATCCGTTTATCAAAGATTTCATGTGAAATTTTCCTTAGGTACAGTTTTAGGACAAATTTGGTTGAAATCAAATAAACACTTTGAAACCTTAGTTCATTACAAGCTTAACGAAGGCAGAACCTAAGTTTATCAACGGCAATAACTCGGGATATTAAGTACGAATTCAATTTTTCTCATCATTCAAACTGTCCGAGAACTCCTAAAATTAAAGGTGTTCGTCAAATTTAGTGAAGAAAAAACATAATTGTAAACGCTGACCAGCCAATGTTCAAAGATTTTTAGTACGCACAAACAGACGGACAACGACTATCTCTTTGTTTTAGCTGCGAAGGACGGCAATTTTTATAAAAAAAATGTTGTCTTTGGGTTTCAGACTCTTTATTCAATGTCATCTGTGACATTGACAGACGATTGTGACATTTACTGGGTTTATGGCGTACATTGCTAAGACTAAAGGTGCTGCACTGCCAGTAAATGTAACAATTTCTAGGTGTGACGTTTACTGGTGTTTGTGACATTTAGCGCATATAGCTTACACTTGACATTTTTACCTGCGACTTTGCATGTGATGTCACCGGTAAATCTCACCTGTGACATTTACAGGTGGTACAGGTGTTGTTTTGGAAAACCTACAAACCACCTCCAATCATCATATGTGGGAGCGGTTGCATTAACACAAGAAAGTAAGCACACATCAACACACACACACACACACACACACACACACACACACACACACACACGTAACAAGATACGCATATATTAACACGCACATAGTACCACACGCACGTATGAATTAAAGCACATATTAACATACGTACACACAAATGAACGTGCAAATTTGTAACTCGCTATGTTATCTACAAAACGAGGGATGAAACTTTTTTAAATATTTGACAGCCAAGATGAGACAGAGAAGTATTTTATGGGGAAAACACCGAATAGCAGTGAGGAAACCTCTGACAGCTAGTTGGTTGCAACAAAACCTTGAATGTAATGACCCCTGGGATCGAATGCTCAAAAGCATATTCCTATCTGGACAAACGTGCGATGGTATCATAAATATTACCTTTAATGTAACTTAAACTATTCATATCTGTACAGTAGTTTTTATAATGGTAGCACTGGGCAAAGCAACGGTGTAATGGCTCTTATAATGGTAGCATTGGGCAAAGCAACAGTGTAATATCTCTTATAATGGTAGCATTGGGCAAAGCAACAGTGTAATATCTCTTATAATGGTAGCATTGGGCAAAGCAACAGTGTAATATCTCTATAATGGTAGCATTGGGCAAAGCAACAGTGTAATATCTCTTATAATGGTAGCACTATTATAAGAGAGCAACAGTGTAATATCTCTTATAATGGTAGAATTGGGCAAAGCAACAGTGTAATATCTCTTATAATGGTAGCATTGGGCAAAGCAACAGTGTAATAGTAATATCTCTTATAATGGTAGCATTGGGCAAAGCAACAGTGTAATATCTGTTATAATGGTAGCACTATTATAAGAGAGCAACAGTGTAATATCTCTTATAATGGTAGCACTGGGCAAAACGATAGTGTAATATCTCTTATAATGGTAGTATTGGGCAAAACAACAGTGTAATAGCTCTTATAATGGTAGCACTGGGCAAAGCAACAGTGTAATATCTCTTATAATGCTAGCACTGGGCAATGCGATAGTCTAATTCTCTTATAATGGCAGCACTGTGCAAAACGACAGTGTAATAACATTATTAATTGGTACTCCTGGGAAAAACTACAGTCTCGAACCCTTAAGTGACAATTTTCAAGGAATATAAAAGGACTTCCTACATAATGGCTGTTTTTAAAGTCTTTTTTCCAATGTCACGATGAGAAAGATCAATAAACCAGTCAAACGACTAACGAAAACTCACCTGTCTCCAACTTGACATAGAGTTAAATCGAGTCACAACTGACTTCTAATAAATCATATTGTCAAGCTCTACTGGCTCTATATCAGAATAGATACGTACATGTATTTATTTATTTATTTACTTTTCAACTTTATTATTTTAAACCTAACTGCTTAACATTTCAAGTTTCAGGATGTGAAATCTGAGACAGGTTTAACATCCTTGTTGTTTCATAATGACATAGGCTGTATCCTTGATTCTTATTATTGGTGCGTTCTCTTCTTGCAAAGCGTCATCTCTGTTCCCTACACATAAACCTGTACATAGATACAGTACTATTTTGTGTGACTTTGCATGCCACCAAACATAATTAAAACACGAAAGAGATTTAAAGAATTAATTCGTCTCAACAGTGGCGTGACTTTAAATCCCCCCACCCCGCAAACATTGAAAAATGCTTACCCTCCTTAAAAACTTGGGATTTTGGGCCCCCTTCTTGAATGGGCGGTAGTGATGCCACTGCTTTTAAACTTAAACTGAGAAGTATATAGCTTACAGTTGTCACCTTTCATGCGAATGTACAACAAATAATGTAGGTACGAGATACACATGCAAACATATACATATGTATCGTTGAGCGTATTAATGTTACATTTAGCCTGCTGCCCAATTCCTTTTTAAAAATGAAGTTTCCTGATTTTAAAGTTCTTCTAGTTTTGATATACATCTGTCTTTTGCTAATAATGTCAAAATATTATTACTATGTGAAAAAGTATCACAACACCAATGTTTATTTTCTTTCCACATTTACGTCAAAGATGGCGTCAATTTTTGTGTTCCTTCTCAAATCGATTGTTTTTGGCGGGTGCTTCTGTACATTTGCCCCATTTGTTATTGTGTACGCATTTAAAAGTGGTACTCTCGAGCTTTTAAAAGTAGTCCGTCTCCATTTTGTAGCTTGACAACTGACTGAACTATTTTACGTATAAAAGGTGTGCAGATGCTCTTTCTGAAACAGCCGTTGAACCAGAGGAAGTGCTGAGAGGAGCGAAAACAATTCTGGATAACATCTCGCTCTTTTGCCATGTCAGTTTACACTAGATTATCTACAATACAATACAATACAATACAATACAATACAATACAATACAATACAATACAATACAATACAATACAATACAATACAATACAATACAATACAATATAATAATCAAACATTTTACACTTACGGCTGTGGCGATATTTGTTTTAGAATATATGGAAAAGTGGTGTGAAACATTTGATGGGGTTCTGGTCGTTAACCCTAGAACTACCTAACAAATTCAGGAGATCTAGATAGCAGAGTTTTTACACTCACTTTGCACTTCAGCTGTGATCCCGCTTCAGCTCTGATCTCGAGATCGATTTCCGTTGCCGCCCCTTGTGGAGGTTAGGTAAGCGCCCATCCTAAGTCTGTGGTTTTCCTATGATTTTCCGATTTTCTTTACCTTAATTGCTCCTTGCTGCGCTGCGACAGTACTTAATACGGGTTGCAAACACTTGCCGTACAATCAACGTAAAATAAATTAAATTTCAACTCGACAATTATCACGAGGGAGCCGAGGTGGCTTTTTGGATAGCAGAACCAGACTCACAATGAATTAGGTTGCAGGCGCGAATCCTGCCCAGACCGACACCGTGTTGTGTCTCCGGGAAAGACTTTTAACTCTCACTGCATCGGCACTAAATAACCATTCATGTGCTGATGTGTCTTTAAACACTTATCATTTAGAAGTTCATCTTCACAGGTATCCTGCATCACATCTGACATCAATGGATTTATTCATATTTTTTGTGTGTGTGCGATTTTGTATAATATACTTATGTATATATGGTTATTTTTCTCATATGTCTTATTCGGAGATATTGGTCTACAACAATACGACGGGACATAGGCACATATACAATCTTGAATACAACAATATGACGGGGCATAGGCACAGATACAACAATATGACGGGACATAGGCACAGATACAATCTTGAAAATACGCATGATATATTTTGAAAATTTCTATATAATCATCAAGGGCATAAACATTTAGAATGAAACAACATGTAAGATTTTTAAATATAATTGTTCTCATACAATACAATCATTCGTTTTTTTTTTTATTACTAATCTGCTAGAAACAAGACAAATACCATGACGCGATACACATGCTAGTGTCATCAGGTGCATTTTATCCCTCTTGACCACTTATTATGGAAACCAAAATATGCTCTGTTTGTATGAGGCTATATATGGAAAGATGAGAAAGACGAATAGAAAAAGGTGTCTGTACCCGAATGACTAGGATATTATACATTCTTTGTTGGAAATGATGTTGTGGCATGTCGAGAGATATACACATAAATCAAATCAAACGTGCCTTATACGACCAGGGTACAAATACAGTATATATCTGTAAGTGCTTATACCTGTTTATACAGTTATACAGTTGTTGTAGCTGATGAACCCTGGTGTCATATAACTATCAAGACGTAAGTTAAGAAAACTGATGTGAAGATCGATTACGACTTTAATTGCGTAGTTAGCATACCATGTTTCGAGCTAAAAAGACGTAACAAGTCTCAGAGTACAGCTGTGCGATATTTTATGACACAATGTCGAGTAGATCTATTTGAGATTAACACAGTATATACCAGGGATGTCAAACTCATTTGCTATGGCGATCCAGATTTTATATAAATAATAATAAATAATTAGTCTGGCAGGCCGTATGTTTAACACCCCTGGTATATACTGTTTCTTATGTTTTTTATGGTCATATATTTATGTATTTATGAAGTGTAAGTTGTCATAATCAGAGATATAGGATAGAAAAAAGTGTCATTTTTTAACAGTTGACTGTTTAAGTAGAACGTCATTTCTTCTATAACTATGGACATAGCTGTTTCTACGTGAAGAAAAGAAAGCTAACAATTTATAGCTTTGGTACCATTGGTCTGCAAACTTGCCATAGTGATTGGTCTGCAAACTTGCCATAGTGATTGGACTGCAAACTTGCCATAGTGATTGGTCTGCAAACTTGCCATAGTGATTGGTCTGCAAACTTTCCATAGTGATTGGACTGCAAACTTGCCATAGTGATTGGACTGCAAACTTGCCATAGTGGTTGGTCTGCAAACTTGCCACAGTGATTGATCTGCAAACTTGCCATAGTGATTGGTCTGCAAACTTGCCATAGTGATTGGACTGCAAACTTGCCATAGTGATTGGTCTGCAAACTTGCCATAGTGATTGGTCTGCAAACTTGCCATAGTGATTGGACTGCAAACTTGCCATAGTGATTGGTCTGCAAACTTGCCATAGTGACTGGTCTGCAAACTTGCCATAGTGATTGATCTGCAAACTTGCCATAGTGGCGAACATTCGGTATGAACCATCTTATGCACGAAAGTTTGATGCCTTCATGGCCGCCGTCGGTGATGAGGCAGGTACGATTATGTCTGTAACAATTTTTCTGTAAAAATGGACTTAAATGTAAAGACAAAATTAAGTATGTTTGCATCTGTAGATCCACTGCATTCTTATTTTTTTATTATTGCTACAATTATTGATAAGTAATTTATTTAGTACATATCACCGATCAATTAAAACGGCTAGAAAATGCGTGAAATATGCATTCATACATAATGTTTAAACAAAAAACAACAAAAAACAAAAACAACATCATGCTCGCTTCTCGGAGTAAATATATGCAAACAAAAATCCCACCTCTTCAAAGTATGCTTCTTATTTGATCCCACCAATCATTTGCCGGCAATGGACATGGCCGTTAAATTGTGATATCAATTGTATTATGTACCTTGTGTCTGGGGAACATTTTATTTGAGAACCATCTGTGAAATCCTCACCTTTTATGGGGATGAAAGACAGCAGTGATGTACTATCTCTAGAGACAGACAGAAAAACAGAAGCTTCCATGGCTGACCTAAAGGTCTATGTGGCGTGGTGGTGGTGGTGGTTGTGGTTATCGTTATCTAGAGGATGATCGACCTCGGTGTTATTGCCCGGATCGAGTAAATAATAATATAAATTGTGAAATTTATAGATGGAATGAATAGAGATCTGAGCAGATATATAGAACAGACTAAAACGAGCCCCCGTATATGAAATATAACAATTTAATCAATTACATAAACAACTGTGATAATGCATTACATTAGGAAGATACACTTCTTTTTTGAAATAAATTATTCACCGAATTTTAAACACAAATATACTTATATAAATAGCCGATCTGTTTAAATGATAGAATTAATTCATCATAGAATCGAGTGAACAATCGAAGTCATTGCCTTGTACAACTTCATAACCTGCTTATCTCCTGTTCACTGCAGTTTCACCGTGCTGTTCAATTTGTTCCTTCGCTTTTCTTCTCACTCTCACTATTTCGCCTCTGTCGGCCCTCAAACTTTGTGTGGGTAGGTGGATACGTAGGTATGTAGATACGTAGGTACGTGGATACGTCAGTGGATTACGTCAGTGGAGCTATTTCCCCTTTCAAAATAAACAGAGAAGCAACCTAAATCTTCTGTCAGATATCCTACTGGGAATAGATCATTACTTCACTCTCGTTATGTCAGATATCATCCTATCGGAAGTCAAACAGATAAAAAAGGCTATCTGGTCAAGCAAAACACGGCAGGCCATAAACAAACAAACCTAGTTTCATAAGATTAATGTATTTCCTAACGGTTATTTCATCGCTGACTCACATTAACATCACACGAGACATAACAGTTCCGTTCTCGATTATACAAATGAATGAATGAAATTCATTACATGGCTTAACTACGTTAATTTCAGCGAATACACACATTCAAGTCTTTAGCATACATGAAATCTCACTTCATGGCTTAACAACGTTAATTTCAGTCGATACGCACTTAAGTTTTTATCATACATGAAATCATCTAAGATCGGTGAATTCACACGGATTCTCATACTCATATCAACTAAAGTAATGCATGAAATTCTTAGAATACATGATTCCTATAACACTAAAGACAACAAATTCAAACAATCTGTCAAACTTATATATAAGATCATTGTACGAATTCAGATAATGAACTCAAACACAGTTATACTCATATCAAGAAAACTGATCTACGAATTTATACAAATAAATTCATGCAAATATAAGTAAATAAATTCAAGCAAATAATTATATTGGTATCAACGAATTACATGAGATTGATGCAAATACCTTGTGCTTTCAAGCCTTGTTCGCTTCTACCGCCAGAATTGTGTCCGTCAACTTTCCAGACATCCGGTCCCTTGGATAATTGTTTTACGAGATAATTTCTTGCAAATTCAATCTCGGAGCCAAAAATATCTTCCTCTTGCAGGAGTTTAGACTGACTAAATTTTGCGATGTGGCATATTAAAACTATGAAATTTCGTGTGGGAAACATGCCCCTATTTTAGCGTAGCCAATCAGGATTAAATATATCTACCACCCTTTTTATAAATAGGCGCCAAAATCTGCGGTCATCCTGACCCTCTAGATTTCCAAATAACTGATTCTGGACAATCTCAACTCTGACATTTTCGATACAAAGATTGAGTTAACCTTTTCCCTTCCAGTTTCTCGGACTGTTAAATAAACGAATGCTTAATTAAAAATCGGTTCCTCTCACAACACAGACCTTAAAATCCCCTCAGCATAGCGATTAAATACGTACCCTTTCCTCATAAATCTAATTAATTGTTTTCTGTCCAAGTTAATGTTCTCTTTATAGATCGACAGAAATTTGCACCCTTACATAGGCCCCCCCCCCCCCCTTGAAGAGTAAAATCAGGGATTTTTACTCTCCAAATTTTTGGAGATGTAATCTGAGTCATTTACACGTCCTCAGGTGAACCCTTCACCTCAGACGTCCCTAGTCTACTTAAACAGTCAGCCCCTACATTCTCGCTGCCCTTAATATACCGTACCTGGACTTGGTACTGCTGTAGAAATAATGAGCATCTCATTAACCGTCCATTTGTCAACTTAGCTTGAGCTAAATAGGCGAGTGGTTGGTGGTCAGTTTCCAAAATAAATTTTCGTCCATACAAGTAACGTTGGAATTTAAATATCCCAAAGATAATTGCCAAGCATTCTTTCTCAGAGACTGAATAATTGCGTTCTGCAGTTGACAATTTCCTACTACTGTATGCAGCTGGAAATAAGTTTCCGTCATGCTCTTGCAATAGCACTGCCCCTAAACCTCTATCACAAGCGTCAGGACGTAAGACAAAGTCTTTTGTCACATCAGGCAATTTCACTACTGCGTCTGACGTCAGCCTGTCCTTCATGCGTCTGTCCATATAACTTTCGTTGGAGCCTTTTTCCGAGTCAGGTCAGTCAATGGGCTGGCAATAGCGCTGAAGTTAGCAACATATCGACGATAATATCCTGCCAGTCCCAAGAAAGATCGAACTTCCGTCTTAGTGGTCGGTCGTTCTGCGTCCCTAAGTTGGTCGACTTTTGAACTATCAGGAGTTAACGTGTCTTCGCTGAGGGTGTGACCTAGGTAGGTTAGTTTTCTAAACCCTACATGGCACTTAGATGGTCGTGCGGTCACTCCCGTTTGTCGAAGTCGCTCTAAAACGTTTTTCAGCAAAATGATATGATCGTCCCAAGTAGCGGTCGCTAAGAGTAAATTGTCCATGAAGTTTGAAACTCCAGTCCCCCTTAACGGTTCAAGTAATTTTCGCATCATACGCGTGAAGACACTTGGCGCATTCTGGACCCCGAATGGCATGACTACCCACTGGTACGTCCCATCTGGAGTGGCAAAGGCAGGTTTTGCTCTGTCTTCATTTCGAACTGGAATTTGCCAGTATCCCTTAGACAGATCGATTTTCGAGAAATATATCGCGTTAGTCACCCCGGCAAATATGGACTCAGGATCAGTTAACAGTTCTACCTGGAATTCCGTGATCCTGTTTAACTTCCGGTAATCAACACAAAATCGGTGTGTACCGTCCTTTTTCTGTACTAAAACAACAGGAGAGCTATACACTGACTCAGTTGGTTCTATAACTCCCAAGTCTATCATAGCTTGAATTTCATTTCGGACAGTTTCTAATTTCGCATAGGGTAGCGGATATGGTTTCAACTTCACTGGCTTCTCATCCAGTAGCTTCAAAGTGAACTCCTCCAACTCCGTCTTGCCAGGTCGTTCTGTCAAGACGCTGGAGTAGTCTTGGAGTAACGACTCCACCTCCTTACGTTGCTCTGACGTTAACTTAGAAACCTCCTCCAGCTTGTTGCGGAGATCAACAATATATTGGTATGTTGTTCGCACTTCCTCGGATGCTTGTTCATCCGTCCATAACTGCTTTAATACAGCCATGGGTCCCCTAACTGTCCTCCCATAGACTAATTCGAAAGGTGAAAAACCCAAACCAGCCTGTGGTACTTCTCGATATGCAAAAAGTATCGCGGGAAGGTATCGATCCCAATCCCTGGGTCGACCTTCACAGAGCTTCTTCAGAGCCTGTTTCAATGTTCCATTGAAACGCTCCACCAAACCGTTGCACTGCGGGTGATACGGGGTAGTTGTCAGGTGTCTAATGGACAGTAATCTGTTTACCTCTTCCATAACCTGGCTCACAAAACTGCGTCCCCTGGTCAGTTAGTATCTCCTCAGGGACACCAACTCTCGACCACACTCCTAACAAGGCCTCAGCCACTGTGATTGAGTCAATGTTTTTCAAAGCAACAGCCTCCGGGTATCGGGTGGCGTAATCGACTATCGTTAGTATATAACGATTACCGCTTTCTGCCGCCGGCTTTATCGGACCTACTAGGTCCATCGCCACCCTCGAGAAAGGTTCGTCAATCAGTGGGGTGGTTCCTAGTGGCACTGGGCGATGGAAGGTTTTAGGTGCCACTCGCTGACACTTGTCACACGACAAACAAAATCTCCGAACATCCCCATACACACCTGGCCAGTAGAACTCCCTCACTAGCCTATCTCTGGTCTTCGCCACGCCCATGTGGCTTCCAAGTAGACCCTCATGTGCCAGCCTAAGCACTTCTGCTCGCTTCGCTATGGGCACAACAACTTGTTTAAACGTATCGGTCCCTTTCCTGGCGTACCGGTACAAAATACCGCGTTTCGTCACGAACTTCACCTCGCCGTCTGGGAATTTCCGTATGGACCCATCCTTTGCGTACCCGCATGCCTTGTTGAGAGACAAATCTTCCTCTTGAAGTTTCCTCAACTCGCCAGGTAGCAAATTATCTATGGGCGAAGTCGTGGGTCTTAGCGGCTTCGACCCTGGCCTTCGCTTCATAGCCCTCGTCTCAACGGACCCCACGTGTACAGGTGTACACGTCATAGGGTTAGGCTGTGGCAACACATACCTACATCCTAATATTACGTCATGAGACAGTCCCGACAAACACGCTGCTTGAATTCGTCCCTTTACATACGGCGAATCAAGATCAATGTTAACGACCGGGAGCGAATCTTTCGTCCGGTTAGCAAACTGGACTTCAACCGTCTCGCCTGTGTAATCTCCAGGCTTGACATATCTACTATCTACCAAGGCCGGATAACTACAGCCGGTATCATACAGCACGGTTGCCATCTCAGCATTAACCGTAGCTACCGCTGTGTTAGTCAACTGCACTGTTTTCTGTTTCTTAACAGTGTTCGGAATTACCGAATTAATCGTTGTCGGACGATACTTCCTACAATCCTTAACGACATGGCCTGGTCTGTTGCAGCCGTAACACACCGGCTCACCTTTCCTCCCAGTGGTATCCTTCTCTGCCCTCTGAGTCTTCCCCGACCCACGGAAATGTTCTCGGCTGGGATTTCCGGCCCCTGGCCTCCCACCATTCTGACCATTCCGCCTTTGGGGTACCACCTCAGTGGTCTTTCTATGCTCGCCGATGCCAGGTCGATCCCTGCCACCCCAGGTGGTTGGACGCGAGTGCGCGCTCTCATAGCGCTCTGCCATCACGCTTATATCATCCAAGGTTGAGAATTCACGCTCCGCTAAGAACACTATTAAGTCTTTTCTGTAGGTATTTAAGACGTGCTCTTTCAAAATTTCCTCGCGAATGCCTTCATACGTTAGCGCGGTATCAGTCATTTTCATCCATTTATCAAAAATTACGCGTACGCGGCTATGAAATTGCGCGTGCGTTTCGGTAGCTCTCTTCGACGATTCTCGGAAGAGTTTCCGAAACGTTTCCGCCGACAGCTCATAGTGCCGTAGTAGCGCTTTCTTCAGAGCGTCGTAGTCGTCTACCTTGGTCGGTGTCATATTATGGTAGACGTCTTTCGCTGCTGCCTGTAAGAATGCCGAAACATTGATAGCCCACTGGTCTCTGGGTAGCTGATGAACCAGTGCCAACTTTTCGAACTGTGTCAAAAAGTTGTCAATGATTTCGTCCTTGTCGTTGAACATGGGCATGGTGATCTGTATTGGTCGTCTGTCTTCAGAACACCAACTTGTGGGTCCCGAACGTTCGTTCAGATCTTCAACCCTTCGGGAATCGGCTTCGATCCTCAGCCTCTCCATTGCTAACATATGTTCGCGCTCTCTAGATTTTTCCTCGGCCTGCAATCTGGCTAATTCGAGCTCTTTCTCTCGTTCTGCTGCTTGTCTGTCTTTCTCTCGTTCGCGCTCAGCTGCTTGTCTGTCTTTCTCTCGTTCCGCGGCTAGTTGCTCCTTGTGTTCCCTAACACTCCGCTCAACAAATTCAGCTAACTGGGCCCCTTCGTAACCTAATTCGTCCTTACCAATCGACTTAAATTCTCTAACTAATTGTCTGTCTGTCGCCATCCTGGTCTACTTGTACGGTGACACAATACTTAAGTTACCTACACTCAAGTTTTACTGCCCTACTCGAAAATAGCCCCACACGTATTTACCCTACTTCTAGTATGGCTCTACTCAATTAAACCAGACTATCCCTTGCACCAACAATCAATAAACGGGCAGTACACAGCTGGAATTTCTCCCCAAATTCAGCGTAACGCTTACACACTAAACAAGGCGTAATTACTACTGCGGGGTTGGCCTAAATATCTCATCTCCCAAGAGAATACAAAGGTAATTCCTCACTTTAACTTCACAATTTTTTTTTTTAGAATACGACCCGAAACAGCAAAGGAATGTGCCTCAATCTCTTACAATATTTTCATCACAATATGAAAAGAAATGGAAAGAAAATTGCATGCACAGAATATACAAAAATAAGCAATGATTCGATTCACTCTGATCGCTATTTCTTGACAAGTACTATCAAAATTATCAATGTTTAGATACTTATTCTATTCTATATTTGCTCAGACTCTTTACTCGAATAAAATGTTCTGACCCTCAGACGAGCGCCCACTTTGTGGCGTGGTGGTGGTGGTGGTTGTGGTTATCGTTATCTAGAGGATGATCGACCTCGGTCTAATTGCCCGGATCGAGTAAATAATAATATAAATTGTGAAACTTATAGATGGAATGAATAGAGATCTGAGCAGATATATAGAACAGACTAAAACGAGCCCCCGTATATGAAATATAACAATTTAATCAATTACATAAACAACTGTGATAATGCATTACATTAGGAAGATACACTTCTTTTTGAAATAAATTATTCACCGAATTTTAAACACAGACCTTAAAATCCTCGCAGCATAGCGATTAAATACGTACCCTTTCCTCATAAATCTAATTAATTGTTCTCTGTCCAAGTTAATGTTCTCTTGATCGACAGAAATTTGCACCCTTACAGTCTAAAAGGACGATTTTACTGTAGGCATTCAGTTACGCCGAGTTCCTTCCTTGTTTAATGCACTCATGAATAACATAACAACATACAAAACCAATTTATGTGCTTAGATTATTATTCTTTTTAATATACCAGACCCATTACTGTGTCAAAGTTGATGACATTAGACTCACCATTAACAATTTATAAGTCAATATAAATATCAAATATTCATAATTGTGGATAAAAATACCAGGTTAAAGTTCAGGGAGTTTTGAGAGAGAGAAGTTGGATACATACATATATGCACACACACACACACACACACACACACACACACACACACACATATATATATATATATATATATATATATATATATATATATATATAAGCCACAACCTCATCAAAACTTTATATGATAAGCCATTAGTTTATGACATGAAAATATATTTCTTTGTTTTTATATCTATCTAACCAATGTATCCATTCTTGTGCCTAGTGCCTCACAATCCATCTACAAATATGGATATTCAAAGATAGCGTTGACTTCATTACAAATACAGATTATACAGATAACTTATTGAATTTTCACATGGATTTACAATCATCCGTCCGTCCATCCATGTTAGCATACATATATTTATGCATGAATCTATTTTTTTTTAAATAGTACATACATGCATACCTACATAACAAATACCCATGCATACATACATCCACAGACATGCATACAAGCAAGGATATACATATACATACACATGTAATTGTAGACATATAAACATATTAAGACAGTTAAACCTCACAGGACCGGGCACTGCTGGGACAATATAGATGATTAGGATACAGGGGTTGTATCTCTATATAAACAGTCTAACTGATTACAAAGTATACGCCCATCTATAAAAGAAACCAGGAAATAGTGGGGCCAGCCTAGGTAAGCCTCATGGTATATAAACATGTATATTTATCATATTAATGCGTACAAACATGTCAACTGACACTATGGATCAAGTGGCAAAAAGAGAGTTAATATAATTCAACTTAAAAACATTTTTTGTAAAGTTACTATTTGGTATGAAACTTTTCCTTTTGTAAAACTTGTGTATATATAATACTTTTCTGACAGAAGGAGTAATTTCAGTTAAAAAAAATGAGACATATTTGGTAATTCATTATTAAATCTACAGTTATTAAAATAGAATTTTCAACTGTAATATAAATACGTTAATCATATCATCAGCTTTTCTTAAATCTACTATAAAAAAATTCTCTCTTTGATATATATATACTAATTGCATAAAATATTGTACAGTGGTTGATAACAAGACAAATTGCAAAATTCATCTTTTACCTCTCATTTTTTCGAATATTCTGCCTAATACGAAATCAGAATTGGCTGTTAATACGAAGTCAGAATTAGCTGTTAATACGAAGTCAGAACTGGCTTTTAATAAGAAGTCAGAACAAACTGTTAATACGAAGTCAGAATTAGCTGTTAATACGAAGTCAGAATTGGCTTTTAATACGAAGTCAGAATAAACTGTTAATACGATGTCACAACTGGCTGTTAATACGAGGTCAGAATTAGGTGTTAATACGAAGTCAGAATTGGCTGTTAGTACGAGGTACGAATTAGCTGTTTGCTGAAGTAGACTTAACCTACGTAGACTTGATAATATAAATATAGATCACAAAGAAAAAATCTTTTAAAAAAAAAAAAAAGTAAAAAGAAAAATTATGAAAAATCCGAATATGTCAGGGCCAGTTGCGTATGACAATAATTATGAGTCTTATAATAGATATTAAACAAATGGATTTTGATAAAACTTGAGAAACTTCCATGTTCATCGTGCGAGGATTATAGGTCGCCGATCCATTGTTTTGTACCTTTCTTTGCTTTTTCCGGGTTTTCCATAACCATAAACACTAACACCATCTATTACTTGAACGTGGAACCAAAAAGGTACACAAACTATATCAATATAAAAATGTGAACTGGCGATATTTTGTGGGCTATTTAAGGGTTTCCACCCCACCCTACCCCCGTATGTTTGTTTCAGCATGCAATAACTAACATTTGTTAAAAAATTCTTTGTCAACTAAATCTAAATTGTCATTAAGTGTTCCGTATAAAAGTGAGATGATGTCATTTCCTCTTACGGCCGAGTTTGACCAAATACAGGTGTATATACATTTCAGTGTTTACTGTTCTGCACCTGCAGGAACTGACCTGCATTCAGGACGAGGATTAACTGGTCATGCAGTACAGACAGTACCAGGGTAGTGTTAAAGGCAAATATGTTCAAGGCAGAACATTTTAATTTAGAATTTTTTTCTGTTTGTCTAAACAAGCAGGAGAGGGGTCTGTGCGATGGATACGCTGGCGGGTGGTCGGTTTTGTTTGGTTTTGTGAGATTTAACGCCATTTTTTTCTGTACATGATACATGGCGGCCAGTATATTTGGTGGAAGAAGAAACCGGGAAGACCCTGATAAGAACCACCGACCCACAAGAAGCTACTGGCAAGCTTTCTCACATAAGCCGAGACTCGAACTCACGAGGACAGAGATGAGATGTGTGAGTGACCTATAAAATGTGCACTCAGCCACACGAGGCCCCACGACAGAGGGGGACATGGGGGCCAAAAGCGTTTCCAGGGCATAGCTTTAACCATCTAACATATTAAGAAAACTTACTCTAGGAAACGTTGCAGTTGTGTCACGCTCATCTTTATTTGATTTATTTTTTTTTTGGGTGGGGGGTGGGGGGGGGAGTCGGGAGGGCGGTGTGTATGTGTGGGGGCACCAGCTCAGTCCCCACATCCTGCGATCAGCCCATGAAGTTTTCATCTCCTTCATAATCAATTGGTTTTTTTTATTCCTGAGCATTGATTTATACAGGCAAATACAATAAGTACATTTTGCTACACGAATGAGATTATCGTGTAAATCTGTTTTCATAATTGTATGTTTACGTTTGAAATGATAAATACAGCAATATACATGCACCATATACTCATCTACCCTACTGACAATGTCACAAAGCAAAGTGGCTGTTAATACAAGGTCACAAAAAATACATATTTAAAAAAAAAAAAATCCAAAATGTCAGGGCCAGTTGCGTATGTATATAGTAATAATTATGAGACTTACAATAGATTTTAAACAAGTGAATTTTGATAAAACTTGCAAAACTTCCATTTTCTTAGGAATCAAATAAGCTACAGGTGATATTACCTTTTGTTTTGGAGTTTGGACCCCTAAAGCTGGCATATGCGAGGATTATAGGTCGCCGATCCATTGTTTTGTACCTTTCTTTGCTTTTTCCGGGTTCTCCATAGCCATAAACACTAACACCATCTATTACTTGAAAGTGGAACCAAAAAGGTACAAAATAAAATATCAACATACAAATGAGATCATAAAATGATATGCATCTCAGGGGCGGATCCAGAGATATTTTTTGGAGGGAGGGGAGCGTAAACAAATAGGCGAGGAGTCTGTGGGACTGAACTCTTGGCGGGAGCCCCCGGGCCGAAGCCCCCAGAAGGTCCTGCATTTTAAGCATCTCTAGGGCATAATTTTAACCATCTAACTGTAAAGAAAACTGACTCTAGGAAACGTTCCAGTTGTTTCGCGCTTATTTATTGTGTGTGTGTGTGGGGGGGGGGGGAGAGTGCCTTCTGCGCCCCTCCCCCCCCCCCCCGATCTGCCCCTGTATCGCCACTGACATTTCTCACATAATAGACCCTTTTCGCAATTTCCAATCGAAGCATCCTCTGTCTTGTCTCCCGTACTTTGAGCACACCTTTTCAAATGTGTCATGAGATCTGAACCATTACTTGTATTTCTTATATTAGGGTCAACAAAGCTTTTATTTTTACTATGTTTTTTTTAATGTCACATATTGAATAGGCAGTTGTTGTGCTCTCATACGCCAACTGTGTGTGGCCTGAGAGATTTGTCATAAATAAAGATCTGATATGTCCTGTTTCGTTCTGGTAATTTAATTTTATAAAATCCAACTGGCCTGCGCATTTGTTTTTATTATGCATGTCACACTCGCTCAACTTGTTCGCCTCCGGGATGCTATCAAGAGCCTGATATCTAGCTATTAGACTGCATTTATCCTCATACCATTTTGTAATTAGTTTTCTTTTGCATTCGACTTTTTCTCTCCAACTTTGTCCATTAATGTCCAATAACATAACTCAGTAGGCTGTTCGGCCATAAATAGTCCACCATAGAATTTCGTGCACATACACGAGGCTTTCAATCAGCGAGATAATACGATAACCGGCGTTACTTTTGATTGTCGGTGATTGTGAAACTCGTCTATTGAGTTTTGCCTTTTCATCTCAAACATAACTGCAAAGATTTGTCTTTGTTTAATTTCTACGAGCTTCCCTTTTAATGTGACACAGCTGTTTGGGAAAAAGCTACATTTGTGTGAATTTCACTTATTTGTCTCTTAAAAATGACCTTTCATTCAAGTAGCTATTATTATGGTCATTACTATTACTTTTCAGAACTATGTATAATTATTAGAGATTTTTAAATGTTTAGCCATGTGTTTGCAAAGAGTGATGAAATGTTTTTCGTTTTTTTATAATGGGTTTTTCATTTTTATTTTTTTTCCTTTACGCAATCAAATAGAAACAAAAGTACTTTGATATGTGTTCTAAAATGAATTATCGAAAGCATGAGATGTTAGGACTCTATTACTGACGTGAAAAGTTGCAAGAGAGAGAGAGAGAGAGAGAGAGAGAGAGAGAGAGAGAGAGAGAGAGAGAGAGAGAGAGAGAGAGAGAATGAGAGAGAGAGGCAGATTATTTTAAGTTTAGTAACACAGTTTAAAATGTTTATAATAAACCAGCCACATGTTTACGGGTAACGGCGATTTACTGCGAACAATAATGCCGAATGAAATAATAATATCACAACATATTAGTCTACTGACAGTCATTCCTATGGTTCACAAATACTATAATCTGTTTGAAAATGTACCCATAACTGACTCCCGACATGCAACAGGACACTTTAAACTCACATTCCTGTAGATTTTGAAAAGTGGAAAAGATAGTACTCAGTATAATACTCATCCATTTGATCAAACAACATAAAAACAGTTTAAAGTGAGACTGTGTAAAGACTGACAATTGGTTTGAGATATTGTTTAAAACTGGATATATTGAGCCTTTATTGAGCGAATGGATATTGGCCAACCTACTGTGTCTCGACCCTTTGATTGCATAATACATTGATTGTTTTCAGTAAATCGCCGTTTTCTGTATTTGAGTTTTGAGTCATATATGATCGATTTTTTTTATAATTTTTTTTTATTTTTTTTTTATTTTTTGCAATAGAATGGGACTTGAAACCCTTCAGTTTGAAGTCCATGAAATGTAATATGAAGCAGTAACTACTACTGCAGTTACTGAAAAACCAGTTCTCCTTGTGCAGACGGAATGGCCCAGTCGCCCACACCCTTGCAGGACCCATGGTACTAATTATATGGAAGTATGGGACCCAGTCTATAAATGGGCGAAAAAATTAGAGTATATATGGGTTTGGCTGGCCAGGATTGGTTGATAATGAAAGTAAAACTTTAGTAAAAAGAATCTTTTGAGAGCTTATCCTAGTTGTAACTGAAGAAAAAAAAATAGAGACAATGTTTTATTGATGGAATTTCAGTCCTTTTCTAGACTTGAGTTTGGAAAACGCATTACTGAAATTAGAACCTGACTCTTTGGTGCGGAATTGAAAACGCATGTAGATTCCTCAAAATGCCGCGGCTCATATGGTCTTCTCTGCACAGAAGCTTGCATCAAGGATATGTCTTTACTGATTGATATAGGTTTGATCATTAGTATTCAGAAATTTAAAGTTACTGCACTTTTAATATCATGGTGTTTCCATATTTTTGCTAAGGGAGCTGAATCAGCACCGTGCGTCCTGCATTATTTGATCCCCATAGGAGAATAGTTCGTATTTCCAGAACAGACTGGCGCCATATGCCCCGCCTGCTTTGTGGCTGTTGGCTACCTAAATCCACAAACCGGATGTAACCACCATTATCTCAACGGTGATTACATCCGGTTTGGGGGTCCAGGAAGTGGAATCAGTTACTAGTTATTTGTCGCGCTCGGCTTAACTGTCGTGATAACGGCCAATGATGCTCTCGCCAGCTCGTAAGAGGTTATCGCCACGTCAGCGCAGTTGACGAAATCTTCATGCGTTCCGCATCTAGTTCAGCAGTTTCCACCAGAGTCGGAGTTCCAAGAATTTCCCTAAAGGCCGATTGGTAGTATCATTATAAAATTGCTAAAACCAATAAGAAAAACAACAACAAGAACAACAAAAAACAAAAAATAGATGAACACTAATACCCCACCGCATTGTCTGAAATGACCTAACCGCACAAGATAATTAAAGTGTCACAGACGGACGGAAGAACAAGGGTAAGGCTATATGCCCAACCAATGTCATCATGGGGCACAAACAGTTGGTTCATGTGAAAGAGTGTAGTAAGTTAGACCATCAAACAGATTTAATTACCTGTTCAGTCTGAGTAATTCACATAAGTACAATCAAAAGATGTCGATAGAAACCTAACTCTGTAGGTCATGAGTGCATTCCATGAATAAAAATTACAACAAATTTTCTCTAACATGTTATTTTCAGCGTTATATACTTACATAGATAATTATAGGTTATGGTGCACACCATTCACTCCGCCTACCCCATAACCTCCACCTCCATCCCACGCTCCGTATAGACCTTTGGTAACCTGATGTAAAATATTTAACCATATACATTTGGTTTGGTTTAGTTTTAGGCTGTAAATGGCGTCCAGCATATTTGGTGGAGGAAGAGCCCGGGAAGAACCACCGACCCACGGGAAGCTACTGGCAAGTTTTCTCATATACCCCCGTTGGTAGAGCCGAGACTCGCATTTATGCGGACAGAAGTGAGATGTCTGAGTGAGCTGTAAAGGCGAACGCCATAGACTACTCGACCACCCGGGGCCCCATAACCATATACACTTTTTAAAAGAAAAGTAGATGGAATCAATATTTCCACTTTAAAAAAATAGATTCAACCCTGACATTCCCCCCCCTCCCCCCACGTTTGGGGATAGAAACCATTTGTGTCATTTATTCATCCTCCTAAAGCGTCATGCCAGTTATAATCATCCTCCTTTGATCGGTGTAGATGTAGTTACAAAGATAACATAGTGTCAGAGGGACACACGGACATAATGACTGACTGACGGAGGAACGAACATGTCCTATCACAATATATCCGCAAACGTACGGATATCAAAATGAAACTTACGGTTTCAGTCTACTTATAATCATTTACCAGCACTATATTTCCGCTGTGATACAAAGGTCATTAAAATTGTATCAATAGAGTATGAAAACATTAAAATATTTGTATCAATGGAGTATGATAAAATTAAAATATTTGAGAAAGACATATAGAAAAAGTAAAAGCACCTAATTGACATACGAAGTATTTACATGTTAACATCCAACTTTCAGGCTGTTGGGGTGCAGAATTAAAACCCCTCATATTTCTTCCAATGATGGTCAAAATATAATTAAAAAATATGTCTGAACCTGAAAGAACGAATGCTAATTCTCCAAATCGATGAGTGGCATGACTGTCCTTAGCGAAAACTACGAAACATTAAAAGCCATGTCACACAAAATCCTGCAACAATTTTAAATGACTCCATTTCCAAGTGTAAGGTCGCTTAACTTTGCTGCCGACCAGGCCCCAAGACCTGCAAAGCGAGGTAATTGAATGAAGCCCTGCTACAGAAACCATCTAATTATCTCCCTTTGTAAACAAATTCCCTAACAAGACGAGGAAACAAATAAAGGTAGCTTTCATTTTCTGTTGAGTAATAATTTTACAGAAATTTAAATAAAGCACAATAGTATTATAAATAATTATTTTGCAAAACATTTTCATTTTAAATATTCAGCGTCTATCCCACAGTGAAGACACGCAACCTTGCCCATGGAAATGGATTCGTTTGAAGGGCACACTGCCTATTTAATTCCAATTGTAAACCATTGGAAACACCACAATATTGAAAATTCAATTATCTTACCATTTCTGAATGCTGAGAACAAACCTATATCTCACAGCATGTAACCCATCTTTGGTGTATACTTCTATGTTGAGAAAACCATGAGCCGTTTCATGTTTTAAAACTACACGTGCTCGAAACTTGTGTCATCCATTCTGCTCTCAAGGAACTAACCACTAGCTTGATTACTGGGATTCCTAAGAAAAGCTAGTTATACAATTATTAAAAAAAAAATGAAAACTGACATGAATAGTACTATTTCTCTTTCGTATTTTTTAAATGTAGATAAGATCGTCTAAAAAATAAAGTAATTTTACTTAATTTATATTTGACATTATCAACCAATCATATGTAAGAATTATAATTTTAAAAAGTATTGCAGCAAAATATAGTCATATAAAACGTGTAAAGCGCTCGGTGTTGTATTTATTGATTTTATGGTAGATGGTTAAACTCTGAAAAGCAGAGAAATGGTTTCACTAGACAAACACACGATACATGAAGTCGAGTGAACATAGATGTAAAAAATGCCTGAATACGACCTAAAGTGAGTTATGAGACCTCAAAAAAAGGTAAAGCTTTCAAAAGACCAACTTTATAATTGAGGAGAGTTTGGATAACGTGTTTTAGTTTGTTTTATCTTTTCTCTATAATCCCTGAAAGACATAACTACGTAATGGATAGGTACTACAGTAATAACAACAGATGTTACAACTGCAGTCAAAGGGGAACAACTGCATCTATTACAAATCATCCCGTACAAATTTATTCACACTATTGGAGGTGTTTTGTTTTTCTTGTGTTCACTTTTTAACATTAAAGTGTTTGAATGTTATCAAGCTAGTACTCAATGCGGATAGATGTAATCCCATCTTAAATGGTTTTTAAAAATTAAAAATAATATATATAAAAAATGGAGTTCTGTTTCTCAAATTTAAATCTTAATTGGTTGACCTGCATGGATTTAAAAAAAAACCCAATAAAGTATCTAATACCATTTGATGTCATGTAATCTTCTTTTAACTCTGCTTGTAATTCATTGAGATCATCAGCGGGTAGAAGTTAACTGACCACTGATGTTACTAATCGGATAAAGACATCTGACAATAGCTTTTTGGATGATCTTAAATTAACAAAAATCTCATATATTTTCTTTATTTGTTCTTCGTCCGTTTTTTCCAACTCCAAGTCAGTTAAAGTTTTAACAGTTATCTTCATGCATGTCTACAGTTTCAAAGGAAATAACGTCACTACTAGTTGTCTCTTCTGTACAACATAATTCCTTTTCAATTTTTTTAAAAATGGCAGATGGTGGTGTAGAGAATTTGATCATGCATTTGATAGAGGTTTTCGAAAAAGATAGTTACGAGAAACATAAATTGAATGCAGAAATGCAGAATGCAGAAATGGATGCAGAAATTGAAAATAATTATTTCACACACAGACACACACACACATATATATATACATGTATATATATATATATATATATATATATATATATATATATATATATGTATTTCTCTCTCTGTATATATATATATATATATATATATATATATATATATATATATATTTCTCTCTCTTTATATATATATATATATATATATATATATATATATATATATATATATATATACATATACATACATATGTATCATATGTATACACACAATGAGTTATTTTACAAGTTTCCAGCAAACTTCTGTAATGTGCATTTCAGTTGATGAAATACAAAGAATTTGTTAAGAAAAGATTTTAACATAGATGATACATAATATCAATTAAATAAACATCATTACAAATTGTGGGATTAATATTTTATTACCGTGAAGTAGACAAAGAATCAACACAAAGTTCTAAAAGGGCGGTCCAAATTAAGTCCTTAGCCATTAAAAGCAATGGCGACGAACCTTTAAACAGATCTTTACAGCAACCTATGAAATTTACGGTTGTACGAAGACAGGTAGTAATTGTTCGCGAGGAAATAGGAATGCAAAATATCAGCACAAATGAACCATTTGACCAGAAAGTAAGAGAAGCAGAGACTATCGTGGATTGCTCCCAAGGAAGCACACCCAAAGAGTAAAGATACTTTACTCAGCAAGAAGAAAGAGAAGAGGTTGTGTACATGCTGTAACAACTGCTGAATTGGTGATAGGAGATATTAAATCAGACTTTGAACTATATGACAATCAGATAGAAAACACCAAGAAAGACATCGGCAAAGAAACAGACGCAAGTAAAATAGTTAAACTGAAAAATCTGCTCGAAAGTGTTCAAAGTTAAAGCACAGGTAGTTGGACATTTAACAGATCTCGAACGTAACTTTAAAGACATCATTGAAACAAAATAAATTTAAAAGTTAATGAAAGGTTACCTTCAGATGTGAGGATAAAACGTTGGTTTATACAGAAAGATGTGACAATTAGAACAATTATTACAGCTATTGGTGTGATTGCAGCAACTCGTGTTCAATCAGTAGCAAATTAAAAAACTTAGCAGGATGTGGTGGAAGATGAGGTGTTGACGGTAGTGGTAGCACAGAGTAATCCGTATACAAAGTTGTACAATATATTTCCTACTATTTTGTTCGAGCTTCTTCGTTTGGTGCATTATGTTTGTCTTTTAAACCATGTGCAGTTGCTATTAAAAGACTGTCACCAATTTTGTCATTCTAGTCTATATATTTCTTACCCACGTTTGCTTCATATGTTTCATTGTCTATCTATTGACGAATTGATATAGACTACTTATCAGCTGCTAGAACCATATTTTACCCCGTCGGTATTTATGTCAGTGTTAAAGTCTAGTTTCATTCCGTTTGAAGACTTTTTTTAAATATTTGTAACCAACAGTGCTACCCGTTTCCCTCACCATATCACTCGGTAATAAGATGTACTATGACAACCAACAGCATGTTCTAGTCTAAATTTATAATCTGAAATCTTATCGTTAGGTTTTCATTTGAGCCATAGCCTTATTCGCTTAAATTAATTTCTCAAATAACTTTTTAACTGTCTCTTGAACAGTTGAGACAGTCTGCGTAATAGATGTTAGGTTTTGAACTTGAATACCTAAAATGCATATCACATAAAACCTGTTACTTTGATTCAGTCTATTAAAATTCTTCTTCTGTAAGACCAGTGCTATCTTTCAAAAATAAATATGTCCGTCGTATCTTATCTTCACATGTTACCATTGATTTAATTTCATTTGCCGACAAATTTTCTATAGCATTCAGCACTACAGGCTCCATTGTTGTAATGACGTTATCAGCTTTTAACACATCAGAAGGCGTAAACTCCCCAAAACACTGATATACCTTTTGATGTTCTTCAGGTCCGTTATCAATAAGCTATTTGTAGATTTTTGCCCCATCAAGATAGCCCCAGTCCTGACTTGGTGGACTGTTAAAGTTATTATAGATTTTTTTTAATTGTTTCAGGCCTATGTTGCTGTTGGCTGCAATAAAACCTTGTTCATCAATGTAAAGGTAATGCATTTTCAGACGACACTTTTTGTATTTTAACGTAAACATAAAACCTGTATATCGATTTTTCTAACTCTCGTACATTTTGATCTGTTAAATACCAATAAGATATTCCACATCCAGCTATTGCCATCCATACTACCCAAATTAAGCTGATTCTGCCAGAATTTCATATCACACTGTGCTCTGTATGTATTAATAGAGACATCACTTTCAGATCTTAAAATGTAGTTATAAACAATGTTTAACGGCTTGTATGCGAAATAAATTGTTTCTGTGTAGTAAAGTTTCATTTTTTTTTAAACATTTGGAGAATGTTCCAGTAAACTGGGAAGTGAACCAGAGTTCCAAGACTAAGATAAGTTACACTGCTAATTAATTTTTTAAATGCGAAGTCCATTATTTAATTGTTGTAAGTTTTCTTACTTCAACCAAATCATAACCTGTAACGCATTTACTCACGTCTTTTCGTTCGCTTTCGTGTTTGCTTGTTTATTACCCTCTTCTAACCGTTTATGTAAGTGTTCATGAAATTTCTCTTTAGCGTCATTATTTCTCCTTTTCAAATATTCATTCTTGTGATACTCATATTCATTTTCAATATCGTCCATATACCGTTTGTTGGTATACTTTTGTACTGTTTGTCAAACGATATATATATATATATATATATATATATATATATATATATATATATATATATATATATATATATATATATATATAGTATCATCCTACAACACGTACACAAAAACATTTCATCATCAATGATTTTATGTATGTAAGAATAAGTCATCAAAAATCCACGATCCCTTTTATATTTATATGCACACTTCTAACGACCTTTGTACTTTGTTCCACGTCTTTCAATCTCTTCTATTTTCTTCTCTCTTTTGCAGCTGTCACATTGTACAGTTCCATTTATTTGTCAGACTAAATTTTACAACAGACAACGGAGCATGAATTGGCAGTAGTAAGATGGATGATGATTAACAGTTACGTTTTACGTATATATTGTCATTTTCTTGAGGATTATAAAGTAACCTCAAGTAGATCGTAATTCGGTGACTCGGATCATGTCTCTCCTTATTGTTTCCACAAGATCATCGGAACTAAATAAGGACAAAGCCCCGAGGAAAAACTTGAGCTGTATGTTATGAAACATCTCATAGGGCTAAGAAGCAAGTGTTTCCAAAAGGGAAATTCTGAAAACGAAATAGAAATAAAAAATAAATGTGTAACACACAATTATAAACAAATTGAAGTTCAAATTAGGACAAAAATAGAAGGGCTGACCGAATGGGTAGAACAGTGAAACTGACATGTTTTACCATAAAACAATACAATACGATCATCCGTCTTTGTAAACGGACGACGATTATAACCATTCTTCACTGAATATTTACCAACAATTGTTCAGAAAATGAGTGTATTTAGTATACACGGTGAGACATTGACTTCACAAACCAAACACAGCTATTAAAGAACTTAATGAACCTGTCCATTTGAACAAAGAATGTGATGGTGCTGCAAAAAGACGAGATACATCAGACTACAGAAGTTGGTCAATGAAAACACCTGTTACGACTCTATGGTCTAAGAAAAATGTAACAGAAAGAAAGTAAAACCAACAAATCAATTAAAAATCAACCAGAAATTTATTTCTAGATAGTTAAAATGAAAATCAAAAGGCACTTACAAGACTGTGAATTAAATTCCAAAAATAATCCAGAATATAATAATCACAAGTCCTAAAATATAGAATGTTCCGAGTGAACTACTGTATCGTTGAATGTGATGATGTGCCAATCATCTTTAAGGTGCTAATATGCCAAAATGAAGTAGAATATCTTTGAATAAGTTCACATAAATCTCAAAATCTTCAATTCAAAATCCCAAATCCAAAAATCTATAAGCACTTTTATAATCTAATGAATATTTTTAATAATTCCTCCCTCTGAATTTGAAATGATTTTTCACAACTGTAATAACTCTTTATAGACTGATGGTAAGGTCGAAACTAAAAACTGTCCACTAAACATGTAAACCTTATACATAACATTAAGGTCTGAGCAAATATTAAAGTCAAGAAACATTTGTAATTTCCTAAAATATTTATTATATTATATGAACATCATACATACCACACCTTAGAACTAGAAAACTACGCAGATTAACAGACTGTATTTAAAAGTGTAGGGTTGGAAAACGATTCAGTGATGGACACTCTCACCACAATAGCTGATACATGGATATTTTCGGATATAAAAGACAACGAAAAGAATATTGAAACAATGTGTGACTCAATCAGTGAGATAAACCAGTCTCCTTCGTGTGTACAAATACCAGCAAAACCAGTGTTAGAATATGTTGACTTGTTTACTGAGAAGTTAGACAATGCATTGAGTAATGTAAATAACAAACTAACCTTTCACTCCAGGAAGATGTAACTCAATAATCATGAATCCTCTCAAAACTTCTCAGATTTTTATGACATTACGCAGTCCATACAAACATATCTGGAGCGAAAGACGGATTTGATTATTTTAAAACCCCAAGCAGGACTTGATTAGATTCCAAACATTCTTGTCCTAAGCCTAAAACTACCTGACATGCAAAACGTAAACTGTTCTGTTCGGGTCATTCCTGAACCGTCATCTAATACCAGTAGTAGATCGTCGTTTGAGTACAAGGTTGAAAGACCCGACAAAACACAAGCCATGTCAAATCCTGCCTCCAGTAATAGTCCCCCAAATCACAACACCCATAACACCCAAAACTGCGTGCTCCTTATCGGCTCCTCATTTATTAAAGGTGTTAGCAGAGGCAGTTTGCGCTCCAATGTAGAACATTTTCTGGAGCAACAGTTGACTCGTATGAATACGAAATTAACGCAAAGAAATCTTGACGTACCCGGTAATGATGTTAGTGACGGTAGTGACATTAATGCATTCGAATTGCAATACAAAGCACTAATTGAATATTTGACTGTTTCTAGGCTTTTGCAAAGGTAAATGCAAATATCAAATTATATGATGCAATACTAGTAGCAATTTGCACAGACCTTAATGTAACTTGTGTTCCAAACAACAAATCAGTTCTTTATACCGATGGTGAACTTTCAGACAGCCTCCTTCGTTAATACTGGCTTCATTTGCGAGAGAATGCCACTATAAAGCTTTATTCAAACATTGATAAGACCTGTCCAATATTAAAACCTAAGCAGACTCATAAGTACACAGAAAGCCTCATGCAAAGCTCCCATTTTTACAGAATCATACAGATCGGTATCATCGACCACAAAGCTCTGGCGAACGTTTTCGGGGCACACCGTGTGCTGTTAACTCGCTCTCGTCGGAACTACAGACACAGATGCGGAGAACCGTCCAGTCCTCCATCATGTATGGGATGTCATCTGAATAGGTCTAATCAACCGCGAGGAGCATATTTTCTCACATTTCTTATCGGTATGGATAGAGATTTTCCAGGCGGAAGGCCAGTGCGAAAAATCGTTATCCTTCGTCACACGTGACCTTTATCCATACTCGCGGATTATTTTTAATGTATTTGTTTTGCAAGTCAAAGAAGTATTTTTGTAGGTAAGCAATTCATGAACCTTAACAAGCGTAATGAATTAATGAAAAGAATAGCATAAAGGCAACAACATTAGAAAGACGTGTTCGTAATACCCTAATCCACAGTACGACTGATCACCAGGTTCCCGAAACACTTAAGTGTATATAACCGGCCACACAAATATCCAGTCTCTGAACAATTACAGAACAATCCACGGCAAGCAGAAATATGCAATTAGCTCAATTCTTTCCAATGTCTTCAAGAAAGTGAATCGACCAGAACTACCCTTTGTTTCCCATCACCAACAGGATATGTATTTGCAGCCTCTAATCCTTGGTTGCGAAATCTGGGTCACGGTTTCTGCCTTCTATAATGTTACCCCAGAACACACAAACCACCAAACACTCCATGGATTCCATTGTAACTGGTTCAACCTTTCACGGTGACGTAAAGGTAAACATCAACCATAACACAATCCAATACAAGAAAGGTGCAAAGGTGATTGATTCCGACTCTGAGTGATAGGCTGAGAGCATAAACTTAGCTACATATACGAATTCCACGAACAGAACGTTTCAGTGTCATTGTTATTTTAAGATGTATATTCTTATCAGCGATTATAAAGCGACATCAATGTCATAATTTAATCGAGAAGAACCACGTCATTTTTGTCAGTTTCGCTTTATCACAGGATCAAAAGTGGACTATATTTCTTGACTGTTCTCCTTATGGTATCAATACAAAATTGCGAACTCTGTGTACTTTGAGCACAGTTTAAACCGCTATTTTGTTTTTAAGAAGTGATATATCCATTCAAACGTCATTTTAATGTTCTTAAGAGTAAGCATAATTGTTTTACGCTCTTTCAACAGGGCAAGAAACGTATAACCAGTCTCTTATTGTTGAAAGAGGCATTTATACTGACAATACGTCATTTTTTTATTCAGACATGAGAGAAATATAATCCTTCATTATACGATAGTGTAGGATAGGAGAATTTCACCATCGGGATCAGAATTTTTGCAAAGCATCGCGTCTGACGTAAAATTCTGATTCTAGAGTGGAATTTTGCTATCTTACACCGATGCATATAAAGGATTCTATTAGTATGTAC
This sequence comes from Margaritifera margaritifera, assembly GCA_029931535.1. Lineage (NCBI taxonomy): Eukaryota > Metazoa > Mollusca > Bivalvia > Unionida > Margaritiferidae > Margaritifera > Margaritifera margaritifera. The sequence goes on along the minus strand of JAQPZY010001410.1, from coordinate 1,281,297 downwards.
TGCCGTAAACGAGTCCAAACATAGCAGACTGCTGGTATTGCAGTTAGCTAATTTCTGATCCCTTACTATATAATAGGTAAGGTAATTTGAATAATGTTTGCAATGAGTGTGGTGATTTCTCATGATCATGCCAGCTAAATGTTTCTTATGGGATAGATGACTGTAGTGCTGAAAATAACCGATAAATAATTCATGTCAGAAGTCTTGCTTTGGATTTTTCCAAAAGTTTCTAAAAAAATCGCTAACCTTAACACCAGACATCTTCTTCCCAACTTGGATGAAATCAGAATTGACTGAACTTCGACAACTTAGCAGATATTCTTGACTTGTGTGAGACTTTCATAAACAGCTAAACCGATGACAACATACTATTAGTTAATGGCTTCAAATTCGAACGCAAAGAACGGTCTAATAAATATGTATGTATATACTAGCGTTTAACGGCACTTTAGCACAATAACGGCTGTATGAAGCTAATCAAAGTAAAGTTCTAAAAAGGTAACATTTAAAACAGGTACTGGATTATTGTTTAACATGTCTAACAAAGTTAAGTATCAACGCAGATATGACTTGAAAACATCTGAACTTTTTAATTTCTCATGCAAAACTTTTTATCTTTGTACAATAACCAGACCACAAACTTCTTTAATTACTTAGAGGTACAGATCTTTAAAGCACAGGAAACAAGTATTTGAACTGTGATAATGGGTTATTTCAACGTTGATTACACTGATTGCTGTCGTAACAAATGGTCGTATTTTATGCAGCTGTTTGGCTTAAAACAGATAATGACCCCAACTCGCATTATTGACCATACATCCACAATTAATGATCACGTCTATTTAAGTAATCCAAAAAACATTAACGAAATTATAGTCCCTCCATACTGCGTAAGTGATCATTATCCTCTTTGTAATATTATGTGAATTTATTGAAACTAAGTAAGAATAAACACATCACAGCAAAATATCGAAACTATAAAAACTTCTATGAAAATTATTTTTGTATTTGTGTTAAATGTAGCCTTGTTGGGACTGACTTCAGACAGTGATCACATTTATAAAACTATTGTGAGCTCGAGTACATGCTCACTGTCAGAACTTCAACATGCTCTCACCAAATTTTCACGAGTATAGTCTACAAAATTGGTTTACTCCTGAAATACTTGCAGTATAAAAAGAAAGAGACTACTGCCATAAGAAGAAAGACTGGGACAACTGCAATATATATATATATATATATATATATATATATATATATATATATATATATATATATATATATATATATATATATATATATATATATATATATATATATATTAATAAAATAAAAGCTTTGGTAATCGAATTCAAAGAAATTACTTTTCGGAAGCAATCAGAAATTATATTTTTTTAAATTCTCTGCAATCATTTTAAAACATTCTGGAAGAATTAAACACCTTCCTTACCCCCAACAACATGAAATAAATTAGGACCTTATTACAGACCCCAACAACTTAAAATAAGTTGGACCCTTATTCCAGGCTCCAACAACTTGAAATAAATTAGACTCTTATTACAGATCCCAACAACTTGAAATAAATAGGGACCTTATTACAGACCCTGAAAAATCGTACAACAACTCAATATCTTCCTGGCAAATTTTTGCAGCCATCTTAGCATCCACAGATTCGAAAAACTTTAACCTGATAAACTGATTGAATTTGTTGGTTGGAAAAGCATAAAATTTACTCTTTTTTATATAAAAGAGGCTGATGTCTACACCTAGCTGATGAACTGGATACCTCCAAAGCTATGGGCACTGATAGCATTAGCCCAACAATCCATAAGATAACAGCTGATATTGTATCACCCCACTTTATATATTTCATTACAAAAGCATATCCATTGGTGTTTTTCATGATAATTGCCAATCAGCAAAAATTTCTCATTAATAATAGTCCAATATTTGTACTTGCCATTGTTACTAATATCTTTCAAAAACACATAAATAAGCATTTAGTTCTACCCCTAAATAAATACAAGCAATTACCCTTTTGTACAATCTGAATTTCATGAAAAACATTCATACCAAACAGCTTTAAGCAAACTTATTAATCAGTAGTATTAAGTTTTAGATATCAAACTTATTAATCAGTAGTATTCAGTTTTAGATATCACACTTATTAATCAGTTGTATTCAGTTTTATATATCAAACTTATTAATCAGCAGTATTCAGTTTTAGATAAAACTTGGAGCAATTTACCTTAAATTTGTTTTTAGAAACAGTTCTAATCAAACTTATTAATTAATAGTATTCAGTTTTAGATATCAAACTTATTAATCAATAGTATTCAGCTATAGATATCAAACTTATTAATCAATAGTATTCAGTTTTAGATATCAAACTTATTAATCAATAGTATTCAGTTTTAGATATCAAACTTATGAATCAATAGTATTCAGTTTTAGATATCAAACTTATTAATCAATAGAATTCAGTTTTAGATATCAAACTTATTAATCAGTAGTATTCAGTTTGAGATAAAACTTGGAGAAATTTACCTTAAATTTGTTTTTAGAAACAGTTCTAATCAAACTTATTAATCAGTAGTATTCAGTTTTAGATAAAAGTTGGAGCAATTTACCTTAAATTTGTTTTTAGAAACAGCTCTTGACTTGCTTGATTATTCATTTGTCCTGCAAACAAATAAAAAAATAATGATAAAAACACCCCCACCCCCAAAAATAACCATCTAATCGATAACGTCTGTGTGGCTATTTCTTCAAAAACAATAATCCTTGGTAAACTCCCCAAATATATTCCTTTAGAGCGTCAAAAAACGTTTCTTTACTAGCTACATTGTTCCGCCTCTTGATTCCGGAACTGTCATCTGGTGGAAAACTAGTAACGGTAACATGGAACGATTCAACAAAAATCTCAAAAGGGAATCTAGAATCATGCTAAATGCTGAATTAAAAACTCTGTCTTCCACTATGTTTTAAGAATTAATTTGGCTAATTGTCAATCAAAGAAGTATGTATAATACTGGTGCGACTGTTTATAAAATCACCAGCAATAGAACTCCTGATTTCTCGTTTACGAGATATATCAGACATATGGTGTTTTAAACTACAGTCTATCTCAAAAAAAAAAAAAAAAAAAAAAAAAATTAATAGATCGATATGAAGCAACTACTACAGACGATTCTTTCTCCCGCTCTGCACCTACTATGTGGAACTCTTTACCCAGGAATATTTGTAATTCTAAGCCCATTTCTTTATTTAAAACTGCGTTTAGACGTTATATTGACTGGAGTAATTCAGGTTGAAATCAAGCATATTATTATTATTATTATTATTATTATTATTATTATTATTATTATTATTATTATACATGAATTGCTGCTATTATATTTCATAACATTTACAGGTGCGAGATAAATGTCACCTAATGTAGTAATATTTTTATGTGTATGAGTATGCGTGCGTGTGGAAAAATATGCATGTGTCATTGTATGAAATGCAATGTATATGTTTTCATTTGTTTTATTTTATTATCAGTCTATATATTGGATTTATTTAAGATGAAAGTTGTATCCCTTTTGTACTTATTGCAAATAAGAGGCGTACAATGAAGAACGGTTAAACGCCAAATGTATAGCCTCAATAAATAAAAAAAAATAAATAAATAAATAATACATAGCTGAAAGTGGGTGGGTGTGATTCATCAAACATGTTATTACTTTCTCTGTATTCATGATGCAACTTTTAGCTTTAACTTTTATGCTGAAATTCGGTGCTCCTTATCAACTAGAGTGACAAAATAGCAGGCAGACAACTAAAACGAAATACATACATAGCATAACATAAATGTGGTGTGGATGTCTGTGTGTGCGTGTGCTTATAATGGAGCTCACACAGTGATGAACTCTAGGTACATAAAGTTACATATATGATTGCAATATAGTTGTCTCCCTCTTGAGATGTCCCTCTCAAGAGAGGCCACCTCTGTTATAAGGCCACCGTGTCCATCACCAAAATAATATATTTTAACGATTTTGTTCAACGATTGAGAGACATCTCGTTGACAATAACCTTGTAACCTAGTAATTTTACAAAAAGGCACACACTGAGCACGCGCCATTGAAATATTTCTCAGGACAAGGTGTCCCTGCAGTCAGTGACTCTCTGCCCAGACATGCAACTGATATTCTAACAAAGACAAAAAAGGAGAGCCATACTTACATAATTCTAGCACTGATAGGTACAACAAAAGTTAATATATGAGACAGGATGTATGCCCCTCTATCAGTAAGTAATGAAGATTCTACAGAACTCTGCTATGAGGATCAACGCGTGACGGAAAGGACTTTAAAGCAGTTCCAAATAAAAGAGGGACATAGTATATCAAACACAATCACAACAATAATCAAAAGGAATATAGCACAGACACTTGTTACGACTCTATGGTCTAAGAAAAATGTAACAAAAAGAAAGTGAAACCAACAAATCGAGTAAAAATGAACAAGCAATTTATTTCTAGACAATTAAAGTGAAAATTCAAAAGACACTTACAGTAATGTGAATTAAAATCCAAATAATCCAATAATCCTAAGTGTCCGAATCACAAGTCCTAAATATAGAATTTATAAAATATATGAATATGTTCCGAATGAATGAATGTTCCGCGTGAATGTATGTTCTGAATGAATGAATCTTCCTAGTAAATGAATGTTCCGAATGAATGGATCTTCCTAATGAACGAATGTTCCGAATGAATGGGTAGTCTGGAATGTCCTGATGTACCAATGATAATGTAATCCAGATCATCTTTGAGAATGTCCACAAGTATCCAAAAGTCGTATATTTAAATCCAAAGGTTAATGAGCACTTTAGGCAACTCCAATGAATGTTCCAATAAATAAGTCCCTTCGAATTATGTATACAGCAATACAGGATTACGAGACTACAGCACGACTATGATTCCAAACAATCTGATGATTCCAAAGGATGATCATTAAAAAAAAATGTTTTCAACACAAGATTTAAACTTGGAATGATTATAATGCGTATATCAAGGTCTTATATACTCTTTGCAAATGGCCTATTTCACAACAGAAAACGTGTCATATTACGACCCAGAATGCAAAACTAAATGCGTCTTTCAAATGGAAATTTTCTCAAGAAATGGTAACAACTCTGACCTTGAACTCAAATGTCAGTAAATACCTTGTTCACATCTTAACCAAGCATAAAGTGCGACCTACTATTTGACACAATTTTAAAGTACATTCATAGACCAAAAGTTTAGGCAAAATGCGCCGGCAGATCTGGGTCTGTGCAGTTTGCATTTGGACTTGACTTATACGCGAGTATAGACGGTAGTTAAAGCCTGTCTCCCAACAAAGGACACAACCCTGACGATATTTTTCTACATATGCAAAGCGCCCTCAGTCTCTATCGCCTACATAGTAAGTATTGATAATAGCAGGCGCCCACCAATTGGTAGGAGAGGGCTGCTGTACAAGCAACTGAAAATGGAGATAGAGAAATAAAAGGATGAAAGGCAAGGAAACTCACCCAACGGGATTTTATGCCCGAAAAAAAAAAGGGGGGGGGGGCTGTTGTTGTTAAAAACCCAGAAACACAAACTGGATAAACTTTAGACCATATAGACAGAAAGGAAGGAAACCAAACTCATCTAAGCATATCACCAAAATGAAAATAAATACAAACTTCATTCAAAATTCTATTTTAAAAATTCATTTTTTTTTAGAGAAGATGCCTAGTATATAAAAAAATAATGGGAGGAGAGGGTATAACACATATGAAATCCTATGGTGTTAGGAAAACGAGGGGCCATCTCGAAAGCTCCAACCAGTTTTATATGCTGTGACGGGACTGCAAGGTGTCCAACAATAAAGAAATTTCCCTTTTTGGGGTTCTAAAATGGTTGCCTATAGCCATATCAAGTAGTAAATGTAGCAGAGGAACGAATTATTTCTCATTATTCGATGGAAATTTGTTATGATATTCTATGAATGTTTCGGTAACAAATGTACTATTGTATATTGATGTTATTCACATTTCATTTCAATACACGTTTATTTTTCTTGTGCTTTTGTGTTGTTTGAGAATCCCTTCTTAGTACAGGATGTCCTTGTTAAGTGACACACCTCTGAGAAGATGGTATTATAAGTGGAATCAGTGGTCTAGTAATTTCTTTTTAACACTTTTTAACACCAGAAGGTCTTGTGGGTTGGTCTGTTGACCGTCGACTGTCGTCCATCATCCATTGTCCATCCGTCCGTTAACACAAGTTTGTTATCACTACTCGTCCTAAACTACTTGGAGGATCACCATGAAACGTTGCACACACATTCATACCCAGTATATTAAAAAATCTGGGAGGAGAGGGTATAAGAAATATAAAATCCTTTGGTATTAGGAAAATGAGGGCCAACTCTAACACTCTAACCAGTTCTATATAGTGAAATGTGGCTGCAAGGTGTCCACAAATAAAGAAATTTCCCTTTTTGGGAGTTCTGAAATGACTGTCTATAGCAATATCATATGATAAATGTGGTAGAGGAACGAATTATTTCTCATTTATTAGATGGAAATTATTTTATGATAATCTATAGATTTTTCGGTACCAAATGTTTTTATGCAAAAATTCTGGAGTCTTTGGGTGTAAAAATGGCGTAATTTTAGGCAAAAAGGTAACCTCCCAAATTAATTTGGGCCCAAATTGTGAATTATTCGTGAATTTAAGCCACTCGTTCTCATCATTTAATTTATTATCTCCAGTATTTGTCTTATTTTTATACTCGATTTTAATAACACAGTAGTATACTTTTGATATCACTGACTTATGAAAGGAACTAATCATTGTTTTCAAAATGGAGTATTTTGGTTGTAAGCAGAACTTGCTGAAAATTTCTAAATGGTCAATAATTTACTGAAATGCAGCCTTAAAACTGTTTTCACTGCTGAATAGCAGTTCCTACAGTCTACTTTGCTGAATAGCAGTTCCTACAGTCTACTCTGCTGAATAGCAGTTCCTACAATCTACTCTGCTGAATAGCATTTCCTACAGTCTACTCTGCTGAATAGCAGTTCCTACAATATACTCTGCTGAATCGCAGCTTTAATTGTATATTACTCAGGCTATAAAATAACTTCATATTATTGCATATTCAAGGAATAAATGTATTGTAGCTAAACTACAAGAAATAATAAATATTAACTTTGAATTTTTTTTCGGTAACTTTTATTGCTTGTGAATAAACTATTCTCTTGAACTTTAACGAGTCATACTTTCAATACCGTCATTTGAATAGTTTGAGACGAGCTGAATTTTTCTAGAATGCATTGCAAATATGTAGGTCAGGCAAAAATACTGTATAACATTTATTAAGTGAACGCAGGTCGAAATGCTGAATTCCATTTTAGAATAGGCTGAGTTGCTGCATAGCATCGATTATTTTATAATAGGCGAAATGCCGCATAGCATTGATCAGTTACAGATATGCCAGTTTCTACATTGTAAAATTCGAAATTACAATCCGCTAACTCGCTACATAGCAACTATCTCGTCAAGCAAGTAACTTTTTACTTACAGAGAAGTAACTGCCCAGTGAAAGGTTTCTTGCAAAGATGAAAAATGCTTTCGCCAACATAATCGCTGTATAGCGAAGTTGTTTAAAAAGCCCTTGACGTTAACTTTCCGTACAGTTTTCACGTCCGTAATTTTAGTCAATTTATATTAATAAGTCCCCGCCAGACAAATTATCTTCTTTTCATTATATAGCTAACTTTTTAGGTCTGTAATTTGTGAAATGTGACATTGTTCTTATTTGTACTAAATTTTTTAGGCCTGTAATTTGTGAAATCTGACATTGTTCTTATTTGTACTAAATTTTTAGACCTGTAATTTGTGAAATCTGACATTGTTCTTATTTGTACTAAATTTTTACCTGAACTAATTTCTGTCGTGGTGTAAGACAAAAGTTTCTGTAAGCAATATTTGTAATTGATCCGGTCAAACGAAATACCTATTAATCAGTGTAGCGGTTTCCAAGATTCAAAGATAATATTTTATATTAAATTCAGAAATTTTATACACTGTAAAGTGTAACATAAAATATTTTCATTCAATATACACCACATTGCTTAGTATCAATATTCGTATCAATCTAATCCCTGTAGCAAATAACTCCGTACTTATATGTAGCTTGAACCCTTTTAGTGAATAATCGCTGTCTTTTCTGAATTACTTAATAAGTAATGTTAGAGAGAATAATTAAATGGAAATGATAAATTTATGATTAATACTTTGGAGTAACCGCTGTGCTACGGCAATGGAGAATGAAGTTGAATAAATTTAATTTGTATTAGCCCTGCTGTATGTAATAGATTTCAGAGCAAGTAGATACAATTGTTTTACCTCAAACTTTTTCTTCTTCTGTGATTTTCTGTACGGGGTTGAACGGTATTCTTCTTTGACAAAAACATGTAACTTATTTAACATAGCTCTAAATAATATATTGATTCATATCACAGTGCTAAACAATTAATGATAATTTCTTTTGGAGTACATAAGTTTGATACATATAGATACTATGCTATAAGTAGCAGCATTTTCATTAATTCTTGACAGACTATTGAAATAATACTTTGAATCCTTTCAATTAACCTTGTCGTGTAGACTGCAAGAAAATAACTTCGGTTATAGTTTTGCGTGCTTTCTGTGCCTGATTTGAAATAACGCTGAGCGTTTCTATTTGTATTATGCTCCATAGTTCTCTTTGATTCAACGTTAAATGTCAGTTTTATCTAATGGTTTGCATTATCTTACAATGACTCTTAATTGCACTGAATATTGAATTGATAGTAATTCCGTGTTTGAAATACAGCACAGGAGTGATATACTTGTGAATATAAGGTTTAACGTTCAAAATTACTTATTTATGGATGTAAATTGAATTAATGTACATGTAGCCCAGCTATGCAAAGATGTAGCGTGATAAAGTCAGTCATGTGTAAATATTATGTTAATTTACTCAAAGAACTATTTTTAATGCTGTTTCTTGAAAGGTGTTTAATTACTTGTAACATTTAATACAATTTGGTGTTGAGAAAACATTTCTCACTTCTTGATTGTAAGCCTGATTATGGCAAGCTTCCAGTCAAACAGTGTAGGGTTTGGTGATGAAGAAAGTAACTATTAGTTGCAAAACTCTGTGACGACGTGATGACTTGACTTTCATTATATGGAGATGTATTGAGGATATCTACGTTTTTTGAGTAGATATAAGGAAATATTTCACCAGTAAAGTGGAAACATTGTATTGCCACGAGTGACAATACACTATTTGTTCACTTCACGAGTGAAATATTTCCTTATATTTACTCAAATAACGTGGATTTTCTTTTTATTATACATTTCTTAAGGCAAAAAGCTTCGATTTGCACGTATTTGGTTCTACATTCTGTGTCAATGTGATTAACTGCTCCATTACTAAATAAGTTCCGAAATTTGACAATAATTTTAGGACAGTGACCTTTTACAAATTTAGATTGTATATATAATGCTTCAGATCGTGTATTTTGTCAAATTAATGACTGTTTTCATACGAAAATGAAGATAATTTAATTTTTGTTAACACATTTCTTGCGCGGATTGATACAGTGAACATCGCTGGGGTGGAATTTTTAGACACACACGAACGAACGGTCGAACAGACTTAAGAGTGTAACATCATTAAACAACAGATTGTAACCATTGTAAGTTTACTTGTAATGATTTTGGTTTCTATTTTTGTTTATTTCTGCATTCAGATGTGAATATTTGTGTGTTGGAAAGCTTGTAGTCTATTTCGATAACAGACGCTGCATCCAAATTTCGATTGTCACTTAATTTCGGTTAACAATCGACACTAATCAGTGCAAGATTTATCCATCGTTCTCAGACATGATTATGAATGTGATGACAGTTAAACAATTTTATTACTATATGTAATCAAGAATTTTTCTTAAAATTGTATCTTGTTGTTGAGAGTAACATCTATTTCATAATGCATGTGGGTGACATAAAATATCGAATAGCAACTGATCATGTAACTTCAGTCACTGACAATTCGTATGATTCATGTGGAAAACTAATTATAAAAAGTTAATACTTACAGCCTACTTTTTGTTCTTTGTGGTTCATATTTAGGCATTCTTGATGGCACCTTCTCATTGATTACATAAATGTATACTAGAGGGTCAACAGTCTTGACACATTTTAAGATCTTTTCATCCGGATGGAAAGAGAGAGAGAGAGGGGGGGGAGGTAGGAAGAGAGAGAGAGAGAGTGAGAGAGAGAGAGAGAGAGAAGAAAGAGAAGAAGAAATAATGAAATAGGCCTAAATATGGTGTCATAGGTCTGAATAAAAAAAAAACATACAAAAGGGCAGATATACTTCCTAAATAGAAAAATAAAGTAGTTCCAAAAGTGATATCACGACTGTGGCGATAGAAGTGGTATCGCCATTGTGGCGATATAATTTTTCTCCCACTAACATATTTCAATATCTCATTATGATATATATATATATATATATATATATATATATATATATATATATATATATATATATATATATAAATGAAGTTATATGTGGCCTTGTGTACTTTGATAAACTTGTGAATTATATGAGAATGCTTTAACTTGCTTTTTAAATGCATTGAATAAATATTGTAGGCAAGAGCTTCCTGAGCCTAAACCTCAAGTTTTTTAAATTTTTGTATTTACTCCTAACATATAATGAATGAATAATGACCACTCTTGTTCTGATAGTTGTTTGGTGGCCTGCATCAAGGTGATATGGATCCCCTAACCTCTGTCGGACTGAGCATGATATATCCTAGTGTTCGAAATGATAATACTTTGTTGCTTTGACTTGACGTAACGTATTACTGAGGTTTGGAAGTAGTGATCGGACGGGTATAAGTCTTATTAGGAGTCTAGGATCAAGGGCAAGAGCTTTAGGCAGAGATTGCGACCCTGTGAGAAGGTCCGGTCGGTAATCCGGAGTCTTGGGGTCACAAACGACTTGCCTGCGTTTAGATAGAATGATGCCAAGGAATAGGTTCATGCACAGTGCTGAAGCCTAGAGATGACAGACTGAAGGTGGAAACTTAGACGAGCTCTTATTAACATACTGCAATTAGGATTAGAGACGATTATAATACATGATGTCAGAAACATAAAGGTGTTCAATTGGCATGACATTTTCTCACAAAATCTTGTATAAGTTTCCGTTCAGGTGGTGTCAGAGAATACAAAAAATGCAAAACAGAAAATGCATCTCATCTTTCTTCTTTCCCTTCTTCAGCTTTCTTACTTCATTTCTTTCTTTCCTCTTTCATTCCTTTTCCTTCAGCCCTCTTTTTTCATTACTCCCGCTTTAATTATTGTTAATTCATTCTTCTTTTAATCCTTTCTTTTTTCATCATTCATTCATTCATTTTTCGTCATTTCTTCTTTTTTTTCAAGTTCTTCGTTTGTTCCTTATATTCAGACATACATTTCTTTCTTCCTTCCATCTTCTGCCGCCATGTATAGCCCATCATGTGCTGAAAAATGGCGTTAAACCCACCAAACCAAACCAATCCTTCTTCTGCACGTCGCTCCATCTGATTACATGTCATGGCATCATCAAATAATAATATATTATTATAAATAAAAAAATATAATTTTCCTAGCACATGTAACTTCCTGCGGCTCTAAGTTATTGCGAAGTAGGATTCCTTTACCTTAGGATGTACATAAAGATCGATGATGATAATGATATCAATAGGTAACAATTGTGTATATATTCTTCAAAGTCATGTTATATATATATATATATATACACACATATATATATATATATATATATATATATATATATATATATATATATATAATATTACTTATTCGTATTTAAAAATTAGGTTAATGTTATCCAGCATTCTCTTGTAGAATCCAGGGATAGTACTTTCCGCTCTGTTTGGCGTATATTTGTAATTCTCTCTCTCTCTCTCTCTCTCTCTCTCTCTCTCTCTCTCTCTCTCTCTCTCTCTCTCTATATATATATATATATATATATATATATATATATATATATATATATATATATATATATGTTTCTACATCCATCTCCCCATTTATCATCAGGGCATTACAACAATATGCAATAACCAAAGTGCACTTTCGTTTAGTAAATCAACAAATTCATAAACATTATGTATTACACGACTACTGCGTTTTTTAGGTTAATATACCCATATCATAATTTATTTTTATGTAACACGTATAATAACATCACTTGGCAAAAGAGGAACGACCGAGGCATCTGAATATATTTCAAAGTCATTTCACTATATTATTCTATGGCATACTAAAATAAAATCAGTATATTGCGTCGTGTGATATATATCATCTTACATCTGTACTCATTTCAAATGAAATTTATAAAACTCGTTGGATAATTTAAATATTTTCCCACCAAGGCTTATTTGACTCGTTTCATAATTTTCAGTTGAAATGAGCACTCATATATAAGTCTGTGGTCCCTATTTTTAGAGGGTATAAATTCCTTATATTCAACAGCTATGTCACACTGTTAATTTGGATTTTAGGGCTGTTACCAGGGTTTATTTCCCATGAATGCATCACATCGAGGCATGGCGTCGTATGCAACAAAAGCTGGTTGATTGAATATTGGCTACTTCAACTTCTAAGCAGATTTTAAATAAAGAAAGCATCCTAGTAATATTCCACATATGTACAATTAGTTTACCTACAAGGCAAATGGTATATGACTGAAACTGACACAAGATCAATATCCCCTTAGTCGTTAGTTCATTACGTCACGTGAAAATTAAACATTACGTCATTCAATTATTTTGTCCATAGCGACGCTGACAATGTAATTCAAACGTCACCATGGTCCGATCAACGCGATTCCCATCTGCCTTGGTGTAAAACTTTCCTTAATAATGAATCCTGTAATAGTTATGCAATCAACTAGTCCCTCTAGAAGTTCAGTGCACAACGAAAAATGAAGAAATCAACAACAGGGGCCACATGTAATGGATCAAATAAGTAAGAAAAGTGTGTGTGTGTGTGTGTGTGTGTGTGTGTGTGTGTGTGTGTGTGTCCCCTATCCTTCATCGAAGCCATAGGAAAGCATGTCTTTTTGCTTGTCTTTAATAATGTGCATGTATGTTTGAAATGTATCGTATACTCTATTTCACCCATGACTGTACTTTTAATGGTCACACCCATGACTGTACTTTTAATGGTCACACCCATGACTGTACTTTTAATGGTCACATCCATGACTGTACTTTTAATGGTCACATCCATGACTGTACTTTTAATGGTCACATCCATGACTGTACTTTTAATGGTCACATCCAGCTAGGGTTGATGAGGACAAATTATACTACGCTCAAGAGGATCATATTCGGCTTTTCTTATTGGCTTTTGTTTTTTGCTTGTTTGTTTTATTTATTTTCTATTTTAATCGGAAACCAGAATTCCAATTTGGAAATGAATTCTACAGTTGTGGTATTCTCCAATACAATGGCCGGTGTTAAAAAAAGTCGCATCCTTAATTAGAATGATTAAATCCTGCGAAATTATTCGCGTGTACGAAAACATTCCATGGATTCGGGCACAAAATGGCGGCCAGTATTAAAATGAGCTTCCGATTGTCCAGGTAGGCGGTGCGACCAAAAACAAGTCATAGGTTCCACCACTCAGTTTTGTATTTTGCACAGGGGGTGGGTTAAATATCTATGGAAAAAGTAAGTCCAAACATTTGACCCATGGGATCATATGTTATTTAAAGATGAATCCAGGAACGCTTATGTTGTCATGAATCAGTTTTATTTAAACATTCAATACGTACCCGATGCTGTGGGTATCTAACTCAGTATGATTACCACAGGAATCGAATGCAAACCAATACTTTCAAATTCAACACACCGTTTTATAAAGCAAACACTGTGTACCAAATTGTTTAGTTGAAATTTAAAAAGTCTAGCTGGTCAGATTTTCTTAAAGTTCCGGTACATATAGGCAAATTAAATCTCCATACGAGTGTACGAAAATTTGTTTGTTAGGACATAAATAGGGTAAGCATATACCAAATTTCAGTTATTTTTTAAAACTATAATTCAAGTTCAAGCAAACGACCCACGACAGAACGTGAAATTTTGCTAAAAGCCAAATGAACAACTGCACCTGTAGCTATTCTCACAACACATACTATAGTTGATGTAATTCCCATGCCACATGGGATTGTTGTCATGGTATCATCCACTGAGTTCAAAACTTATTATGCCATTTTGTATTTCTTTCTCATAACTCTGTAGTGTTCGCGATCTCGATGCCACCCCCCCCCCCCCCAAGTAATCTTTTTAATTTTGCAACCTGAAATTAAGACCATTGACTATAATAGGCAATGTAGAATATAACGGTGGAGTACTTAGTTTTTTATATGAAAGAAACAACATAGAATTTGCTGTGCTACCCCCCTCCTTTGTTTTTTTTTACTCTGTAGATGTTGTGCCGTGCTTTATCGTGTTAGGTTGTACTGTTGTATTTTGACATTTATTTTTTGGCCAGCTATTACTACCATAAATGCAAATACCCTTTGACCTCATGTACTCATTTACTGTAAAGATGATAAGCTATTTATTGAATAAGAATTTTGCCATGTAAAAGTCCATTTGCTGTCATATAGTCAATTGTGACGGCTGAAAGAAACTAGAACTGTTAGTTTTACGATATTTGCAATATCCATGGTTGATGCTAGACCTATTGTGAACCTCAAGACGTCTTTCAAAATCATGATGTAAGAACGCAACTTAATGTCGCATGGCAAAACGTGTGAGAATATTTATCATTTGAGGCGATATTTGTGTGTAGGTACATGGCATGTATTACCCAACAATTTTAAAGTATTTTAGCAATGTATATTTGATTTTACCTTTGTTTTTACAATGACAAGAATGTATTTTATGTTCAAAGTCTATGTTCATTTAGGTAGTCGATTGTGAGCTGACTAAGTGACAATGGAGTAATTAGCTTTACACTTTCTTCAATAGCCATATTTAACTGTTAGAGCATATTCAAGCGTTTGCATGATAAACAGAGTTGATAATGCTTTTTGTTTCACTCGACATTTTCTGTAGGTAAAGCTATGCTATTTGTTATTTGAAAAGTTAAAGCATTTCTAGCACTGGGTTATATGAAGACAAAGTCTTGCCATGCACTTCTTTAGTGCTGTTGATTTTCATGGTAAATTTAACGACTTGCTTCGTACAGGCTTTGTTATCTCATTGAATTTTAAAACAGAAACAACTTTACTTTTTGACCAAGAAAACAACATGCTAAACAATTAATAAAAAACACGGGAAAAAAGTGATCATGCTGTTTGACCTATGTATCGGTTATGGCTCGTAGTGTAGCAGTCTCTTGTGATATTTTGGACTGTTCTTGTTCTTTCCTCAAACGTTCAGCTTTTGTTTATTTTAAATCCATGTCAACGTTTTCCAAGTTGTCTACCAACTTCAACTGTACGAGGTTTTTTTATGGCTTTTGTTCCTGTGGGTATCTTTGTTTTTTTTTTTGTTTTGTTTTTTTTTAAAAAATAAAATATTATAAGTACATAAATGTTCATATATCGGGATACGAGATTTAAAATTGCACACACGTTACCGTTTGATTTAAGCTGGTTGACTGGTTGTGCCCTCTCGTATAAACTCTACTTATATACTTTGTTCTGAAGCATTCATTTTAGTATTGTCACACGATTCAACAATGGAGTAGATTTTCTGGATGATTACATCTATTTTTGGGTTGTCTGGATGGTACATCATGTATCCGGTCAACCTTTTCCTTTTGCCTCCACTATCATGTCTTTGTCGTAATCTCAGTTCATCAAATGTCCAGACAACTCTTTAGACCATTTGTGTGGAATGTTTCATCATCAGAGCAAATACGGGATGTTCCGAATGCAATACTTTGGATTACAGCTGGATTGGACATGTTACTGGTGTTTATTAGTTAGCTTTGAGTAGATGTTTGTGTGGGGTTTGTATTCTACAAGTCTGGTTGCTGCGTCCAAAAATACGTAGTTTGAGCTGGAGACTTTTGCCGTGAATTTTATTGAAGGATGGAAGTTGTTTGCTATTGCTATAAAGTCATACAGAGTTTCTTTTCCATGTTGCCACTTAACTTTTAAGTCATCGATGAATGTACCCACTGGTATGGTGTAAGTCTCACGGACGCTAAAAGTTGGCCCTATAGTCTTCCCATACAAATATTAGCATATGAAGTGGCCATCTTTGTTTCCATTGATTAGGATGTGGGTTTTTTTTTTTTTTTTTTTTCATTGAATACAAAGTTATTGAGTTTTGATGAATAGCTCCAGAAGTTTAAGCAGGAAATGAGTTGACAGTTCTTGTACAGTTCTTATTTCCCATGCTTCTTTACACGTCTGTATCCCCTTCACTGTGCGGTATATATTAGTATACATGGATGTGATGTCTAAGGAAATAAGGGTTGTATCTGGCTCTAATGGTTCACTTGCTTTGCTTTTGATGAGATTATCTGGTAATTTGTGGACACGTGGTCTCATGAAATGATCCAGATATTCTGATATTCTCTCTGCGGGATGCTCATTACCAGAAATTATTGGTATACCCGTGTTTCCTTATTTGTGGAATTGAGGTTTCCTTATTTGTGGATTTGAGGTAGATTATCAAAATCTCTCTCTCTCTCTCTCTCCCCCCCCCCCCCGCCCCGCTCTAGGGTTTTCTGGGTTTAAGTAGCCTTTGGTTTACTGGTGTGTGTCCGGTTTGGGCTTCATCAACAATATTTGTAATAGTTTTTGCAGTCCAGTGTTGGATCTTGGTTTAGTTCTTGGTAGAACTTGGCTTCGCTACAGATAATACGTGCTTCGGAGAGAGTGACAGGTGTAAGATGAAGTTGTTTGCATTTGCAACATGCACAATGGAGAGAATGTTGGCATACCTCTATGCTACTTTCATGTACTGTGGCTGAAATTTCTTTACATATTGTACTTGTGGAAATTGTATATGATATAAGCAGACAGCGGAGAGAAATGGCCGCTCCAAAGAACTCGAAAAATCAGCTTGAATTAGTCCAAGTACACTGTTTTCAGCAGTTATTAAAATAGGGAAACGAATTTTGCCAGAGTAGGTAATACCAGCCTCTGAAAGTACAATGAATGAATTACAAAATATATAATAAGTAAAAAAAAGTTATCAGCTCTTTTTTTTAAATTTACCTTTGAAGTCCGGGAAGTGAAAATGACTAAGCGGAGCTAGCATTTTTTTTTTTTATAGGTGCACAGCTTAAGTAAGACCAAGCTGTATACTATATAACCCAAATTGCACCCATCAATCATACATCAAAATAAGGGAATTCAAAGTTCTTTTAACAATACCTAAGATATACAAGGTCCTTTTTAAATAGCCAAGACAACCAGCGAGGAAAACCTGGGTAATTATTTTTCTTTAAAAATCTAACCCTATGCAAAGTACAAAACTGGAGACTGCCGCCTTAATTGTCTATTTGCTTCATTTATGTAGTCTTCCCAACTCATAACGACTACGCTTAATTGTCTCTTTGTTTCATATATGTAGTCTTCCCAACTCATAACGACTACGCTTAATTATCTATTTGCTTCATTTATGTAGTCTTCCCTACTCATAACGACTACGCTTAATTGTTTCTTTGTTTCATTTATGTAGTCTTCCCAACTCATAACGATTACGCTTAATTATCTATTTGCTTCATTTACGTAGTCTTCCCTACTCATAACGACTACGCTTAATTGTCTATTTGCTTCATTTATGTAGTCTTTCCCGCTCATAACGACTACAGCGTAGCCCTTATTTGCAGACTTGATGATGTCTGTTCTGTTTTGTTCTCCAATGAATGTAGGGGCTTCTTCCTCTTTTTACACACACACACACACACACATATATATATATATATATATATATATATATATATATATACGTATATATATATATATATATTTCATAATCTACCGAATTCCTTTATCAAGGGTACAAAGCTAC
The DNA here is from genome assembly GCA_029931535.1 of Margaritifera margaritifera. Taxonomy (NCBI): domain Eukaryota; kingdom Metazoa; phylum Mollusca; class Bivalvia; order Unionida; family Margaritiferidae; genus Margaritifera; species Margaritifera margaritifera. The sequence goes on along the minus strand of JAQPZY010001410.1, from coordinate 1,263,156 downwards.
AAAGGACGATTACACACAAACGAGATCTAGCAAAATACAGAAACGTAATTACTTTACCAATTCTACATGATGTTTGCTGTAGATATTTACAGAAAGGATACAATTCAGTTCCTTTGTTCTAATTGTAAAGCAGATTCCATAAAACTTGAAACAGACACAAACTACATATGAGTAACTCTTTATTTATTTAAATATTTTTTACATGGTAGACAATGTCACACCTTATGTTACAAAGTTATTTAACGTTATGGTGGGTGTTTTTTAATATCGTGGGATGCCAATGAAGTAAAACATAAATTACACTTATGAGTTACTTGTCAGATGTATTCACGAGTACCTTGAAACACAGAGTAAATATTTAGGCTATTGAAAATGATAAAATATCTGATGCTGAGTTTGGTTATTAAAATATGAGGTCTGGACTGTTGATGCTATTTTATTTTGCTGTAGTCTTGCGTTTTGATGAGAGTAAACGTTATTATGATGTGACCATGGATGTCATTAAAGTGTATGATAGTGTTACATAAATTATTATGATGTAACCATGTATGTCATAAAGTGTATGATAGTGTTACGTAAATTAGTATGATGTTACCATGGATGTCATAAAAGGGTATGATAGTGTTTATATAAATTAATTATTGTTGAAAATATATTTTACCTTGGTGTCACTCCCCAAAAATATTTATTTGTCGACGTTCATCGTACTGTTTACATAATAGTGCTAACTCTGATTTTCTATAATAGCAAAAGCGTCAGACATATAGAGATTCTCTGTCCAATACTTTGTTAGCTATTTTTGTAAGACATGGAACAACATTAGAGAGTAATAACGTTCTTGGAGTAACGTTTGATCAGACATCTTCGTTTTTATTCTTTTTGTGGTTATATTTTCTGAAACTGCAGAGTGATTGCGACCGTTATCAAATACTCTGTAACGATATTGTACAAAATGGGTATTTTGAGTAAAATGTAAATAAAACACAAGTTATTTCTTTTTAGGAAAGAGAAGGAGCTTATTGTAAAGTAATAAACGTGGTATAATTGGGGAAATTGTGTGGTATTATTTACATTTTGACACGTTGTTACAAGCAACGATACAATTCTCAAAACCTGAGCAGACACTTACAGAGAAGGGCCTAAAATCAGTTAATATTTTTCTTATCTTAAATTGAAAAAATTATAAAAAGATTGCATGGACAATTTTGATATATGTATAATCCCTATTTTGTCATATGCTTGTATTGTATGTAGATTCCACAATGCAGATAGATGCTGTTGTATGTGGATTCCACAATGCAGATAGATGCTGTTGTATGTGGATTCCACAATGCAGATAGATGCTGTTGAACTTTTGATCAAAACGTTATTAAATATGTATTGGATGTAAGGATTACCACTTCTAATGTCACCGTGTTTGGGGAACTTGATTGTTTGCCACTTAAAATTAGTCTTGTTAGTATCGTTAAATATTGGTTTATAATAATAAGTAGTCGCAGTATCCTATTTTGTACTTTGTATAAACGTTTTTATGAGCAAGTCAGTCAACAGCAGTATTAGGGCTTCTTTTGTTGAAACGTTGTGTATATATGGCTTTGAAAATGTTTAGAATTTCCAAGATTTCCTTTTCAAGTATCTTTTTCAAAAAGCTTAAATTCACCCTTTTTCAGACTTATCACAAAGTCTTCCAACAATGTCAAGTTCGGTTCTAAACCTTTAGACTACGAGACATCTCAGCCAAGGAACCTGCGTCATCTCCGGGAATTGAGTGCTATTCACAACAAACCCTTCGCTTCAAAAACCCGGCGTCACAGTGATGGACTTGCTGGATACAGAAAAACCAAGCAGCAGCTAGGTAAGGCTTGTAGGTCAGAGTAACCTGTCATTAGTTCCACGTTAGGCTCAGGTAGCAGTCGCTTCTGATCAGGTAACAAACTTTCGATTGGGTAATCCAAAGAGACCCTCCCGTGACTCAGAGAATCTACGCTGAGCGAGAGTATTAACCATGTGTTTGATTGTTACCTGTAAGTGTAGCTCACGTTTTGTTATTTACTTTGTCTGAAAAGGCAATATTAAATGAAAATATGTCTATTATGTATTTTAGATGTAGCGGCATGAATTGCACCAATTATGTTCCCAGTGTTAGGTGTTACAATCTAACGATCTGCAAAATCTTCGCGCAGAAGCGAGAACCTATACTACCTGTGCAGATAATATGTTATCGTCCAAAACATAAACAAAATATATAAATTGTGCATTTAAGTGATCTAAATTTATAGTGAAGAACGCGGACTAGCCCTTCAACCAATCAAGAATTTACCAGACATTTAGCAAGCCTTTTTTAGAGATTACAATCAAGGGTGTGCTTCCAGGCTCTGGCCAAAGGTACCTATACCTACTAAAAATTATTCACGGGAATAGTGTGTCTGCTTTACGTGCGAAATCGCGTAGAACCAAAACAAAGATGGATACATCCTGTCCGAAGTCTTGCTTCAGTACATAAAATATGGCTCAACACCGCGGTCCTCTTTATCCGCCACCTTTCTTTTGTTAAACCAAGCATATACGTCGGTTAGACTTTTTTTTGACCAATGACGTCACACGACCAAAACAATGTCACCAAAAGCAGAGATGAAAGTGAAATATGTCGCAGGTCAGAGCGCTGCTTAAACACAGCCCAGTTGTACGGACTTCTACCAGATACTCACTTGGTGTAGATCTCTCCCAATATTTATGGGACTTCTCAACCTTTTATGGTACATAAATATTCCCATGCCTACACTTTTAAACTAAATTTTGATTTCATCCTATCTTACCTCTGGTAATAGTCACATTTTTATCAGAAATGTCATAAGCTAAATAATGCAGAAATCTTAATTTAAGAGGAAATTGTAGACTTTAGTGAAAGAGGGGATTGGTGTTTGTATTGTTGACTAGATGGTAACTCATGACATGGAAACCAAATTCCGGTCCACTTAACTCTGCATTCCTTCTCAAAACCGATCTGTAACTAATATTACCACAAGTGTGTTCCTTGCAGCATCTAACAATGTAAAACGTTGGTCTTACCGCAAAAATTCACCCAGATCGTCCAGTTTGACTCTTTCAATTTTCGGGAAACCCTTGTGCTGCGATCTAAACATCGTATAATTTACACTCATTGACATGGGGTTTTGATAACGAGACATGTTTTTCCTAAATTGTAAACATGTACTGTGTTCTGATGATTGTGTTGATTTTTCGTTGGGTCCACTAAATTTATATAGGTAGACCAGGATTTATGTTGGTCACTAATTATATTATAGTTACACTTGGACAGTGAGTGCACGCCCTGTCTACAATTTGCTTTCTACTCCTAGAATTAATTATGGGTTAGCTGTGTACAGTTGAATGTGCCACAGAGACCTGACTATTTAAATGCTATATCGTCTTTTAGGTTCGCATTCTGATTTCCACCTTTTTTCTTGATTCTGGTGTACCTTTATTCAAAACATTTTGACCGCTATTCATAGTGAGAGCGACAAAATAATTTCGTGCCAATATCTCTTTTTTTTTCTTTGAGGGAATGCAGCTTTAAGGTTGACAGAAACTAACTCACAGAGACAAAAGCATCAGATTTAGAAGACCCATGGGTCAAAAAAGCCATAAAGCAGAAATACAAGCTGGAGTTGGAGTGTTTTGGCGCTGTGACCAGAAAATTGTTTCACACAATGTGTGTGTGTGTGTGTGTGTGTGTGTGTGTGTGTATGTGTGTGTGTGCGTGTTTTTTTGTTGACATTTTGATTATGATGAAAAGAAAGAGGTTTATTTTTAGAATTCAGCTAAACAAAAGTCATTCGAACATCTGAGTGGCGATTTAGACCTAACAATGTTTCTGCTCACAAGCTCCAAAAGACACCCGTGAAGGAATATGAGCTATAAAGAGCGTATTGTGGCAAGGTCACTGTGGAAGAAGGCTTGTATTACTATAAAAATGGGGCTTTGGCGCAAAGCTATCATGAAAAGACAGATCGAGTTTTTAAAAAAAATTACCTGTAGTAAAATGGTTATATATATATAGCTATTCGAATGCTCGCTGATTAATGCAGAGTTCTTTTACATTGTTTGATATATAGAGGAAGGTAAAAATTCAAAACACTAGTTTTCATTGCTTCGAAAGACGACATCTTTGAATATTTCAATTACAAAAAAGGAGAATTGCAACTCAGCTGCTGGTAGGAATTTTCTATCACGCCAAATAGGAAGCGGAAATAATTGATTACGATATGAGAGTATCAATAACAATACATGAACTTAACGATAATGTTATATTTACTCTCTCTCTTTCTCTCTCTCTCTCTCTCTCGTTCACATACACACTCTCCAGATCTCTCATATTATATTTATTTATTTAATCTTCGTGTCCCGGCAAGTTGTGCAAGAGTTATTGCCGTTTTCGACTTGAATGTAATATATGACACGATCTTCTTATCTGAACTTGACTTTTGTTGGATGGATTTCTCTCATACTATATTCTTATTATCATCTGATGATCCACATATTGACCAATCACTGTGCTCTCCCACGATTGTGCTAGAGTTATTGTCCTTTCCAATTTACAAGCTGGATGCAATATATGACACAATCGTGTGAGTACTTAATTAGTAAAACGTAGCAACTATGCATTGTATTTCACAGCTCAAATATTAGCTGGGACATAAGGACAGATTTCTAACTCGAATGCAAAGCTAGATGCTCCAAATTTTCTACTAAGTATTACAGAAAACGTTTGAACCTCGCAACCACGTGTTTCTCTCGTATTTAGCGTAATGGCATACACACACGCACTAATTTGTTAAAAGTCTAAAAAAATATTAATCATAAATGGCAGGTCCCAGTATCATTAATCTATCTTTACATCTGAATTTAATATCAAGCTTCTTCTCATTTTAGTTATTGGTGATACAATACATCAGGGAGAAACTAGTTAAGGGTCTTCCATTTTGTTAAAAGATACTTCACACGTGAAGCCATCTGAATTTAAGGTGGAGAGATTTGTTGGCCCCACTGTTTGCAGCTATGTCAACTTGATTTTTCAGAGTTCATTCTTTTGAAATATCTATCTATCTATTTATTGTTTGTTTCGTAAAGATGCGTTCCCTCGCAACAAAATGAGCATTGAAATAATGGCATGACATGATTTTGTGGCACAATGAAGAACAATGAAAACTAAATGGAAATACTGCACACTGTATTGCGAATGTGGTTCTTGTGATTATTTATTTGCTTTCTGAAGTTCAAAGTTTTGCCAACATGTTGGACACCTTATGCCAGCTGTATCTTATTTAAAGGTCATTTTATTGCTTGTCTTTTTAGTATTAAAGACTTATTAAACATTTACATAATTTTATTTCTCTTGTTTAAATGTAGGTGGTTTTATATCCGCTATGTATTTATTTCAGATGCTTCTAAGCAGCATACATCAGAAACATTCACCAAGAAAGGTGAGTCCATTCATGTATATGTATGCATGCAATTATATTTGATGTAAACACGCATGTATATTGAATAGTGTAAGTAAGCGCTGCTCGGAGTGATTTTTTTCTTTCTTACTATTTCTGATTTTTGACTTCATAGTTCTAGAATATTAGTCGATTTGATATTTTATGTATTTCAGAAATCGCCGAAATAAAAAAAAATCCAGTTTTCATAACGACTTTTCGTATTATCAATAAGGAACATGTCCACTGAGCGTACCAAGTGAATATATACTTTCTTGATACAGTATCAGCTTGCAATTATGCAGTACAGAAGTAGTTCCAGGATCTAATAAAAGCGGAAAATTCTGTCATCCATAGATATGTCATCTATATTATACGAAGACGTCAGTATAACCAAAGTTCTAAATTTATACAATAAAATTTATATGACACAAATTTAGATGATAGAAAAGTCAAATAAAAATGACATGAAATAAGACGCAATGGCTACCAGGGCAAAGTTTCCATATAAAATGACACGACATTTCGTCGCCATTGTGACTCACCCATCGTCGCATGCCAAGGGCGAAAATCCTCATATGCTCTTTTCACCCATGACTACCCTCGATAAGAGTTCACCGTTTCTTATGAATATGCACAAATCTGTTTAACCGATCATTGCTAGCCCGATTAAACATTTTCTTCGAAGTTTTACCTAAAAGGACTTTTCCTGCTAAATGAGTGAGCCAATCAGATTTTCTTTTGCAAAAATAGTCACTAATCAGTCGATAAGATCTCACTTCCTTTGATGTATACAAGATTATTTAATTGGCTCATTGTAAAGAGAACGTAGCGGATTTTTGCTTGTGGGTTTCAAGGATGTGACTCGCCCAACGCAGAATGGGACTGAACATTTTACGTATGCAAAGGCATGAAAAATAACCCATTTTTACATTTTCCTTATTTAAGAAAAAACATACTTTATGTGCGTATTATTGAACTTAGGTTTATTATCTCTGAAAAAATATCCTAATAGATTTATAACTCAAGACAAGATAACTGTAGGCAATAAGAGAGAGAGAGAGAGAGAGAGAGAGAGAGAGAGAGAGAACGTCAGGGCACGTCCTTCACAGTCACACACCTTGTTCGCGAGCCCCGGTTGACTCCGCTTTGGTACGGTTGTTTACAATAAAGCTTAACGTGCTTTTTGAACATATTATTTGACACTTCAAACGGAAATAAGTGTCACATAGCTTTTTCTAAAAAGACTTTCTTTCAGTACGAAAGAAGAATAGTCACAGAAAAGTTATGCGCCGCTGATAAGAATAACAATAGTTTTTACTCACAATACTGAATAATTAATTGTATTCGAGTAATAATAGCATGGGATATGGAGCTACTTTTCTTTTTAAACGGGGTTTGGGGGTGGGGCTGGGGTGTGTAATTCCAATATATAGTCACTTTACGACTGGGGTTCATATCCCTATTATGACATATTGCGATGTCAGTCTCACAATTTTATCATACTCAACTCATTTTATTATTAAGGTTTACAATACTTGTACATGTACATTGTTTCTTTTCATTACACTGTCTTGAGACGGTCCCTCGTCGAAAGCACATGGCTGCTTTGGACAGATCGATCGGCATTCATTTGATCAATTGTTCTGATTTGTGTACTCCGTAACTACGTTGCGATTAACAGTTAAGTAATTATTATTTATAGAATGACGATAGTTTATACTGCGTTGTTTGTTTAATGTGTATTTTCGTCAATTACTGCCTCCCGGAACGTGCCTCTCTATGTTTGTAACGGCGCCATTGTTTCCAGCTTTCTTTGTTACTGAGCGCGAGGTAGTAGCGTTCCCGTTTATAACACCGAATCGGAGAACCTTCTAACACTCGAATCGGAGAACCTTGACTGTCTCTGTTAAGTATGTTTTGTGTAAAGATCCGAGGTTCCCCGATGGTGCGGAGAGTATAACTAGGGCACAGTCAATACAGATTTCAGACGGACAACACTTGCGTCATCAGTCGTCTGTTGCTCTTGTGATATAAATTTCGACCATAAATTCGGAATTACAACAAAATTTTGATATTTACTTTTTGTAAATTTAACAACTATGACAAATTTAAAGCAGGTAATTTCATTTGTGAAATTGTTAATTTCAGAGTTATAATAATTTATTGTAATTCCAGATTTAGGGTTTGTCCAGATTTTGGATTTGTTAGGATTTAGAATTTTGTCCAGAATTTGCATTTGTCCATATTTTGAGTCACATAAAGTCTAACCTGTATAAAATAATTCTAAGAAATAATATTGCTAAATATAATTAATTGAAGAAATATCTGCTAGATTTCTTTAATATCATTTATACAGCTGGTTTGACAGGATTTCAGTATTTATTAGTATACCAAATTTTAGATTAACATATTTTCGCTTGCCCAAATTTTGGAAGCTTTAAATAAACCTAGTTTTTAGAGTCTCCATATAAATAAACAATGTAACTCTCCGCATAAGTAAACAGAATTAAGTTGATTGCACCCTGATAATACAAACAGTAGTATTCATATACCGAATTTAATATAGAAAACATAAATTTGGTATAATTTTGCTCATTTATTTTGAATCTCCATAATATTTATAATAAGAAAATCTGTTATTTTTAAGCACACATGAAATTGTGATGTATTGTGAAAGCCTTGTTTTGCGAAATTTGTAATATGGTAATGAATTAAAATTGATATCTTTGTTTGTAAATGATATTTTTGAATATATATAAGAGTTACAGGGTGAAAGAATATAATAAAAAGTTAAACATAATTTATTCTTTATTTATTTATAACAGCATAAATAGCATATATTTCTTCTTTCTTATATGTGACCTCTTCTGTCTTTCTAGACTTTATTATACAGAAATATCAGCACCAACACAACTTGCATATTTCTACCCTCTTTTCACCCCAAGCCAGTACCAGGCGAGACCAGAATGTGTTATGATTTGAAGAACCATGACACTTTACGACTGGGCTTCATATCCCTATTATGACATATATCCGTTGTTTCTGAATAGTATAATTTGATATTTTTAGTAGTACATATTTTATATTGTTACTGTGAAGGGTAACTATTTCACAAAACAACACTTACGGAGAATATCAGAGTCGGTGCATCGTTGTTTCTCTGTTAACCATGGAAACCATACCGAACCGGAGTTAAACGCGTCTATGGTATCCAGTTGGTACGAGGCTGTCATATGGATCAAAGCAGTCGGACACAAGGGTGGTTAGTGTCAGAGTTTCTGATGCCCTTCAAACAAAGTCACACACAAAGAAAGATCCTAATAAACTGCATTTATGACAGCTTTCTACTCAGTTATTCTGACATGACTTGTATTACTGAAACAGCAACAAAAAGAAAACAACAGCAACATGGGCCATTTTTATATCAAAGCATTATTTTGAAGTTGCAGAGGTTAATGTCGGTTATTCTTTTAAAAAAATTGTTTTCAATATTAGTGGTGAAATTATTAGATTTTTTTTGGCCATTAATTTCAGTTAGCTTTACTGCACAAGAGAAACGTATGCTACCACCGAGTAATGATCAAGAGTGGAGAAGAGAAAGACGCTTATCAATGACTGAAGAAAGAAGACCCTCGATCCAGATTATGGTAGATGATTATACCAGGACAGTAAGAAAGGTCATGGATACAAAGACAGATGGCGTCCAGTATGCAGATAATCGACATCTTAGGCAAAAGTTAGAGACCTGTTCTAAGACAAGGGTAATCAAAAACTGAGTCATGATCATTTGAAACATTAAGATAAATTATCAATTAGAAGACAATCTGCTAATATTAGTACACTTTATACCATTAACAATATACCAATCGTTGGTCTGTATGACTTCCAAATTCTGACTGATTCATTTCATCTTCCGTTTGCAAATGGTTTTATTTAGGTGGCGCTCTACAGTTTCGTCATTTGCATAGGGTTAGATTTTTAAAGAATAAGAATTACCCAGGTTTTCCTCACTGGTTGTCCTGGCTATTTAAAAAGGACCCTGTATATCGTAGGTATTGTTAAAAGAACTTTGAATTCCCTTTATTTTCGTGTATGATTGATGGGTGCAATTTAGGTTAAAGAGCATACAACTTGGTCATACTTAAGATGTGCACTTCTCAAAAAACTGCTAGCTCCGCTTGGTCATTTTCACTTCAAGGACTACAAGGGTTAATAAAACATAAGAGCTGATAACTTTTTTTTATACATTTTATATATTTTGTAACTCATTCATTGTATTTTCAGAGGCTGGTATTGCCTACTCTAGCAAAATTCCTTTCCCTATTTTAATAACTGCTGAAAATAGTGTACTTTTGACTAATTCAGGCTGATTTTTGCGAGTATTTTGGAGCGGCCATTTCTGTCTGCTGTGTGCTTAGATCATGTACAATTTACACAAGTAAAATATGTAAAGAAATTTCAGCCACAGTACATGAAAACAGCATAGAGGTATGCCAACATTGTCTTCACTGTGCATGTTGCAAATTCAAACTTCACCTTACACCTGTCACTCTCTCAGAAGTACATACTATCTGTAGAGCGCCCCAATTAGTGACACATTAGCGAATTTTTTTCAGAAGTTGCACGCTGACATTTAAATACATGTATTCATTTTGTATCTATAGAGGTTTCTTATAATTGTTATTGTTATATTTCATCGATACATCTGTTCACTAAAATCATTGAAAAACGTGTTTTCACCCTCCTAACAACATAACTGTAAGCAGATGGCTGAAGGGAGCACCAGACCATTGGTGAAATTTAAAATAGTAAAGACTTTTTGGGGTGAGCTGTGTTCACGCACAACAAAAAGAAACCAACACGATTGATTAATAAATTCCAATGCAAGTTACCCCATCAGACATGCACTTATTGCTGGACCACGTTTCTTACTTATTCATGTAATGACACAAAATAGTCCATCATTATTGCTGGCCCACATTATTGCTGGCCCACATTCATTACTATTGGATTTTCGGACAGGTGGTTCAGGAACTGTGCCAGAACTATCCAAAACATTACTACTGAAACATTATTATACTAACGTGATTCTTGAAATATGACTATTACCTGAAATGGGGTTGATAAAGAGCTAAAATTGTGGCACCTCAAAATCACCAAAACGAGATGGACCATAGAGGGAAGCAGCTTGATTGTGGGAGATCAAAAGCCTATTTGTACGCCCTGAAATAATATGACGATTACACATGCATGTGTATATGCAACAGAACCATTAAATACACATGTTTCTACCAGCATACTACAATATACTCACACAACATGAGCAGTCAAACGATGGATACATTCAAAACAGTATAGCAAGATAATAGCGAAAAACGGGGAGAAATACAACGCAGCTGTGAACTAATCAATACAAACGAGTGGGCCGTGTAATGAGAGCAAATGTGTAATAGGTTATGATCTGACTGATTTAAGTTAATGGCTGAGCAATCAATTGAAATTCCAGCTATCCTCATTTACGTGTACATCTCTAACTCCCCCCCCCCCCACCCCCCACCCCCACCCCCACCCGCTGTATGTACATGCGAGCATTGGCCACATACATTTCTATAACGTTTAAGACTGGGAAGTTATACGTAACAGGTGCTTTTCACATACATACAGCATGTTTGCTACCAGAAAAAGCATTGATAGCTGATAAATTAATACATGCCACGTTTGACAGAGAGAACTATTTAGAACCGGAGGTGCGCGAGACTCTAAAGACAGTACGTGACCAAGATTACTTAACAAGCAATTATAGACGTTTCGCCCACCGAGACTTTAATTTGAATTTCAGATACCAAAGATTCATCCCCACCCCCACAAATTCATAATTTGTCAGGTTATGACAATAGTCTGTTCATCAAGACCCTTGAGAAAAATGACCCCGATGATGAGGTAAAAGTTGAATCCAACAATGAATCAGATTACATTTTCATACTGGAAGGATTTCGTAGTAAACAGGTCCACGAATTGTGGAAAGACAAAATAGTTAAAAGAACGATTAGATTTATAGACATATTTAGGTTCATGGGGCTGTCACCCATGTTAATACATGAACGTATTTAACCGATTATAGTAAACTATTATAACACCCCCCCAAAAAAAGTTTAATTCAACTTTAAGGACTTGAACATGTCAGATAACGATTACATGTATGTACACGATATGACTCTTTGCTTCTAATAGACCATACTCGGTAACCTTCACGACAACTACGTCAAAAAAGACACTTTGATGTTGTGTGACATTTTCGAGGAGTTCAGGAATGCATGTATAGCAAACTGCAAACTTGACCTATCGCACTATTACATCGCACGCGGTTTAGCTCATGATGCCAGTTTCAATATATCAGGTGTAGAGAACTTAAACATTTTAGATACTATGACATGTTTTCGATGATTGGGAGTGGAACTAGAGGAAGTATTTGTATAATTCCACATATATATGCTAAAGCGAACAATGAATATTATGATGGTGATGATGGAAAGATAAAGTGTGATGATTTTGGCACTGAGCCAATAGATGACAATTAAATCACTTTAGATGGACGAGTAATGAGCAAATTATGTGGGTAGATATTTCCTAGTTAAACATCCCTGATGTTAGTAACACAAGGTGGATTTGAGAAGTTGATTTGGATATATCAACACATTTACATGTGTTCTGCGACACTAATTATTATCCCAAGAACAATGTGTTTAGCATGCCACAAATGAATTAAAATATATCCGGACTTTTCATTGATGAGATAAATGGCACACTAGTCAGAGAGGTTTCTGTGTTAAGTGCAAAACTCTATTCACATAGGACTGACGAAAATGAAAAGAAAGCTTTGAAAGGAAAAAAAAAACAAAACATGCTAAATGTTAAAAAGAATCACAATTTGATATGTATACTAATTGTTTATTAAATCACAAGGAAAATTACCAGATAATCCATAGACTTCCCAGATGTACAGCATAACAATGGACAAAGTAGTAACGACAAGTGGCTTTTGGTTGACACCGTAAACACAAGACATGACAGTCACATCAATACCTTGAACTGAAAGGAAAGTAACCTCATCAAACGCTTTTTTTTATGTATCAAATTATGTACAATCTCTGATTTCATTTCATCTTGAATTAATCCCTTCTTATCCTAGCTGTAACAGACTACCCTAAATCGTGTTTTCTCCTGAAATATTATTTTACAGAGTTATAATTTAGTACATATATGTCTACCACTTAAAGTTAACTTGGTTTAAAAAGTCTCTTTCTTGTTCACGTCATCAAGGTTTCCACAATAATCAATCATAAACAAGGTATTGGTTCTTTGCTACATATAAACCCAAGCCACTTATCCAGTTTATCTTCTGGACCTATCACGATCACATTTTTATCTTTGAAATATCCACTTTCTGTCGTATGTCTTGTTGCACGGAAAAGCCGAACATACGATACGGATGTGATCGAAAAAAACCTTTGTACTTAGTCTCCAACAAATTGATTACAGTACCACCATTAGTCACTCCACAAATGCTTATGTTAAAGGGTTAATTCAAAATACATTTATCCATGTCTATGTTAAAGGGTTAATTCAAATACATTTATCCATGTCTATGTTAAAGGGTTAATTCAAATACATTTATCCATGTCTATGTTAAAGGGTTAATTCAAATACATTTATCCATGTCTATGTTAAAGGGTTAATTCAAATACATTTATCCATGTCTATGTTAAAGGGTTAATTCAAATATATTTATCCATGTCTAAAAGAAAATTGACTTGAATTTATTGTTTTGAATGTCATCTACCCATTTGAAACGAAACAGATGCAAGTTTTATGAGAATGAATATTTTATTTTATGTTGATTTGCAAATTAATGACTTGTTGTACATTGGCTAATTTAAGTCCAGTACCATGTAGTCTGTTATCGTGACTACTTCGCAAGGTAAGACTGATGCAATGCGTATCTGTGTACTAATTGTTGATGCTTACGTTGCTCCTTTCTGTGTGCTTTTGTTTCAAATCGAAGAAATACTTGGTGACTTCTGTAAACCGTTGCTTTAATTGAAAGTCCTGGGAATAATTATGTTTTGCAGACCTTCTATAGTCACCAATATTTGTTCCATTGCCTAGTTGTAAAACCTTGTCAGGATGACTTTTATCCAGTCTTTGTGCACTGTATCAAGACACCCTTCAAGTTAATTCTGGGTAATTCTGGAAGAATCAAGAGTGATGGTAGTTAATAGAGCATTGGCTATGTCTATTATTCTCTCTTTCTCTCTCGATAAGAAAGAAACCCCGTTTCTATATATGTCATTCACCCACTGAGCAACTGATTCAGATCGGATCGTACTGGAGACAAATGTCTTCAAGTTCGAAGCCCTTGTTACCACCTTCGAATACTTAATGATGTATAGCGTTTAATATGAAGTCTTGATGAAGGGCACCTGTATACAGTGCACAATGATATGTTTGTATTGAGAAGTCAAGTGGTATCTTAAAATTCTTTCCAAACACGATCAAGTGTACTTCTTCAGTACAAGTGTTTTGTGCGTTAGCAGCTCCTGATCTAAACTTCCTCAAGTTTTCACTCATGATACCTCACTCAATTCTCTTTTTCCTAAACGATAAAGGTAACCACACATCTTCATATATTGTGAAAATGATGTAATCATTTAAATTGAAAAGGTCATCGCTTTCGTAAGATATGGCCATGTTTTTCACGAGCATTCTTCAAAAAGCTTTACCAGTGTATTTTTAGCATCTCTTTTCACCTTCATGTATGAAAAAAAAAATACAAAATACAAAAAGGACCAAAACAAACAAACAAAACCAAAACCAAAAATAAAGTAACAAAAATGCCAGGTACAATCATATTTTAGACTGAGTTTTTGTATACAAAACTTGCAATGTTTTTTACGCTTTAATGCTGTTGGTGTGTGAATGATACAATGATGTGTTTGACTGAAGTATTTAACTCCCTGAGGTAATATTCTGCTTGTTAGGAGTTCTGTATTTACCGTACGTCGACATCTTCGCTATTTATTGTAATACAAATTCACACAAAGACCTGTAAGCAGCAACATACACACTAACACCAATCACAATTGGAAAAAATATGTATACGGATTAGACTTGTTCATTTGAAGGTTGGTAAAACTCATTTATTTTAGGTTGTGTTTCTTTTCGAAGTTTTGGTTTATCGTCTAAGCCAAGACTATCATCATTATCACTATGAGTAGACAAATACAGAGATATAGCATGGTTGATGATGTTGAAGTGCTGAGTGAGCAAACTTTGTTGTCTCAAACTTTCGTTCAAGTAGTTAAGTCTTGGTCCTGTTTTCACTGAAGTCTTCTATTTTTCTCTGGTATTTTTCTAAACATCTCCGTGTCTAATTCGTTCCACATCGGGTCCATCAGATTCAAATAACTTGAACAGATAGTTGCATCTTGTAAAATGATTAGGCTTAAGATGTTGCTCTCCCAGTCATAACTGCTGCTGTTGTCATTCTCTTTAAGACTAACAAATTTTGAGACTGCTTCCAGTTTTTATTTTTGTTTTGTGTAAAGTCTCCAGTTTTCCTTTTGAACCCCAATAGTAAAATATTGTACTCATCCAGGTAGTATGTACGTGATTCTTTACACTGTAAAATGTATCCACTGGTTCCTTTTTGGGCTCTAATAAGTTAGTAACACGTTGTCTCTTTATGTAAAAATCAATACTTTCATTGGAAAAAGAAATTAGAACTTCACAATTTTCGTTGATAAAAGTTGTGTATAAGCCTGACTTTTTATTTGAATGAAATAATGCTTTGAATCATCTATGGTGTGTAAAGTGTACTCAGCAAAATGTGATCGCGGATAAGCGAATTTATAAATGTTAACTAATGCCTGAGGTGTAGTTTCAGGCTTAAACACTTTTAACAATCCGTTCAAAAGTTCCCTAAGGCTAGTAAGTTCAATATAATTTGTATCTTCTGTTCTAAAACGTACCATCGAAATGGAGAGAGTTATGTCTCTTTACAATACGAAATTGTAGAGTAATATAGATTCCGGCATTAGTTTCGTCTTTTCATTGAAATCTCTTTTTATTTTGATATATTTATGATATATTTATCTTTTTAATATCATACATTTGTACTCATAATGCCATGCTTTTTATGGCCATTTCTGCGGTCAATCCGGTTTTGAATGACTATACGTTTGCGTTTATTTCGGGTGTTAATTCTGTCAGTGGTACCACTTAATGGGTGAGTCCTTTCATTTCTTTCAGTTTTAACAACCTCTGTGTCCGTAGCAACTTTGTCAATGTTACCACTTAATGCAAATGTATTTTTGTTCACTTCAGTTTTAACAGCTTCTATGTTTGCGTTTATTTCAGCGTTTGCTCTAACAATGCTACAACCCAATACGAGAGTATTTTTGTTTATTTCAGTTTTTGCAGGCCTAATGTCCGTGGAATACAATTGCTTTGAATCAATTAACTTTTTGTTCATCCTCTTCATCCGTCTATTATTTTCATAAATATTATTATTTTAAAAAAATGGGTAGGTGGGGCTAGGGGTATGTGATAGCTTATGTAATGGTAATAATAACTTCAAACGTGTTTTATTTAGAATTGTTTCTTTTTTTATTGTGTGTAATTATAAACAAAATGCTTAATACAAGGGGGAAAAAAAGACTAAAACATAAATACGTAATTACATGTAATATATACTGAGACTATTGTATGCTGGCTTTCATAACCCAAAGCTAATAATTCAACAATATATAGATGAACTAAAGTGTAAGTGTTTTGAAAATAAGCCTTACATTCTTAGTGTGGTGTGAGATAGCTGCCTTCAATTTGTATGTCACAATATTACTTTTGCTTTAAGTCAGGATCAATGGCAGTGAACTGAATTTGACTGAACTGAATTGACTCAGATTATTGTACTAAAGAAGTCATGTCAGTTGCTTTATTGATAATAAAGTCATAGTTAAAATTCATTGACTTGTTTTATTTGTATACATATTTGTTAGTTTGTTAATTATAATTACCTCAAGACAGTAATATTTTTGGTGGATATATGTAACTATAGACACAATAACTGTTCACAGCTATCTGCCGACCTTCAAATTTCGCGCCTATTTATACTCTTCGGAAAATGTGACACAATTGTGACCAATCATTACTTGTCCGGCACGTCAAATAGGTCAGGTTGTGCCGAACAGATACTCTACAACCAGTGACACAAACTGGGAGTTATCACTAAATTTAATTAGAATCACTTGTTCGTTTAAACTAAAACAGTAGCAAATAAATGAACATTTTGTATTATCTCTTGTCCGTCAGACATCAAATCCTTTTACGTGGTAACAAAGGTCACCAGGCATGGGTTGAAGAGTAACTAGGTACCAGTGAACGCTTACAACATTGAAAATATATTGACTAACATCAAACTGAAGAATACAATATTTAATGTTCAAAACATACTCATACGTGTATAAAAGAAGGCCAGCATTTACAATGAACAAGCGATATTTGATAAAAATGTGAAATTAGAGAACTTTATTTTGTGGAACCGGTTGTGTGATCTAGAGTCGGCCATCATGGCTGCAAAAGTATTTTGTAGTGTCAGCTGATGACGTCATCAAGCTTAGTGCTATTCAAATGCTGATTATGAAGCAAGATTCTAAAAAATTGTAAGTATTTAATGACGTGCAAGATCGAATTTGACGAAATTATAGTTGCTATCTACATGACCGGCGATCACAATGACACATAACACGAACAAGTGCATATGTATATCAGGGTAAGTCACGATTGCTACGTTTTCAACCACTTCATAATGTTCAAATTCACTCTTCATCAGTATATAATCGTTGATATTAAGAACATATTTAGTGAATGAAATGGAAAAACCACCATTCCAACACATCATATAAAAGCTTTAACAGCCACAGGTCTATTATACTATCCCAGCTGAAAACAAAATTGATTCTCCAGAATTAAAAGAAGTCCAAGTGTTGAAAGAGCAGTATTGATTTATCCTAGGTGTCTTTAGCAAAGCGTTACTAATAATTTCGTCTTATAAAACCTAATTTATTTTATACGTAGATATGACTTTATGATAGTAATCACTCTGTACAATGATCTGTCGCGCTGTGACATCGCTCCTTGAATAATCATCAGAAAAACTTCATCTGCTGGGGACCTGCAACATTTTATCGCCAACTGTCTCGCCCAGTCATAATTGTAATATCTAGCTTTCCTAGGGACGATCTCGTGAGTATTCGTCGGGTCAGCTGTCCCAGGTAGAGCCAACATATTATACTTGTCCAGCAGGTCACTTCTTTCCATAGACGGCGACAGCTTGGCAACATATTCAGTCTCGAGGGTCATGTCACAAACACCCCATTGCAAGTAGCTTCTGGTCAGGGCTCCTGGCTGTACATCCTTCGAGAAACCAGCTTATCATGGCAGATCCGGCAGACAGAATACATTTGGAGTCTTTCCAGTCCCTACTAGCTGTGGCCAAGTGTGCATGCAACAGTTTCCAGGATCGTGAGGATTCTTTATTTTCCGTTCTGACCCATCTGAGGTTTATGCTGGCAGAACTTGAGCTGATGAAATAGGTCCTCGCCTAACTGTGAAATCAATGACAAGTGGCGCTTCATCTGCAGGCATAGGTGTAGATGAAAGATAATTTATAACAGGTCTTGGAGTAAGTAGTCTCTCTGGTGGTCTAATTAGTTTGCTCCAATTCTCGGGCTTGTGTAATTTGGTCATGCAGTAATGGGTATTCTGGATAGCTACTTTATTAGATGGGATGAAGACATTAGAAGACTTGCTGATGCTGGAGATGAGTTTCTTGCTGAACCCAATGACCATAGCAAGCTTCAGTTTGATCTCCCTCCCTGTCTGGATCCTTCAGGGTGGTCATACTAGAGGGAGGAGTCATATAAGAAGATTTGCATTTACTCTTAGGAGCAGAGAGTCAAGTAATCCTACATTGGTTCCTGCTTTCTTTAGTTCGCATTTGTTCCACAGTGCCCGTTTGTCGATATAATATATGTGGCTATTTCGTGTCCAGTCATATGACAAGAATATACCTCCAACTCCGTCTGGATATCAGGTCGTGTGGGTGTGTAGGACTCGCAGCGGCGCTTTTCGGACTCCGGCTCCTCTATCTCCTCTTTATAATCCGTTATGAATCCGGACTCAGGCAGTGGTGTTTCATGTCTGATTTTAGGGCCAGACTGTTGGTTTGGTGGTGTTGTTTGTCCAAGCATGACATCCCACGCGGACTCCCACTCTCGCTGTCCTTTCGATTAATTTGTATGGCTCCCAACCGTCCCAACACTGCATCTCTGGTTTTTATGGCTACAGCAGAATCCCAAGCATTGGGGATGATACTTTTCCTATAGTTATTGGGCAGCAGGGCTAACCAGAAACTGTTGCTTTCACTAAAGAACTTCAGCATTAGAGTCTTGAGGAGAGAACTACGACGTCTGTCGACATAGCTTTTCAGTCCTGTCATCCTTCGATAAGTGATGTCTTCTCCGGTGCACCATAAACAGATTACCCTCATGCAGCTATGGGAACTAGCCACAAGGTGGTTGTTAAGATCTGTTATGCTTCTGAACGTCTCTGGGCAGATCCAGCAAATAAGTCTCGTTGTGGAGGCAGTCATTCTGTAACCAAAGGAAGCATATAGAAATAAAGAAAAGGTTCCATTATCTACAGGCATTCATAATTATCTCTTGTGCCATGACAGTTAGTTAATCAACTAATAGCTACCTCCCATGCATGTTGGTATATTCATCCTTTTAAAAGTTTCTAACTTGTAATTTGAAGGCCTTCATCTTTGTAAAGCGTCTGCTTAACACATATGGATCTGGATAACTGGAGCTTCCAAAATATATCCTTATTTGGCTAATACGTTATTACAAGGGCAACTGATCACTCTTCACAGTACAACATCTGAACAAAACAACTTCTTACTCCGTACAGCTGCTTCGTTACAAATGTTAAAAACATCAGGTTTCTCCTGGACACACCGCCTCCATCATCACGTCTGATAATGGAACCTTATTACTTTGTGCGTGCAACAAGTGTAAGTATACCATCATT
Organism: Margaritifera margaritifera; assembly: GCA_029931535.1. Lineage (NCBI taxonomy): Eukaryota > Metazoa > Mollusca > Bivalvia > Unionida > Margaritiferidae > Margaritifera > Margaritifera margaritifera. The sequence continues at coordinate 1,243,522 of JAQPZY010001410.1, read as the reverse complement.
GTAGAGACAACTGGGTGATCAGCCCAGTTCCTAACTGTACATAACTCTAGCGTTAGAACTCCAACTTCCATCCAAGTGGTATGCTAGCTAACGCCACTGAAAAACAAATTCGGTGCCCGTTTTCAAGATTCTTCCCAACCTGTTTCGATGCATCTATATCATCTCAATGCATCAGAAATAAATCTGAACAACATAACGGTAACACATGTACATCTAATTGGAAGTAGAGTGCTACAATATCTTCATAGTTAACCAGATTCCAATGTTTGGTACTGTTTTGCCCACTACCGGGTGTTTCTTCCATAATAATGTGCCAAACGATCAATGTGATGAACCTTCGACGGTTGTTTAATCGACCTCTTCACACGGTAAGTCGGGCCATACGTCTTCTTTACATCAACGATGGGGCCCTTCCAATATGAGGTAAGTTTCTTACAGACACCAACTTTCCTGACTGGTTCGTGCATCCACACAGCCTGTCCTGATTGTAAATATCTTTAAATCATGGTGTTTATTCTGATATGTTTCAGACATTTCCTGCACATTTCATGAACCGTTTCAAACTTCCTCCTTAGGCTAACAGCATACTCTTCCCATTCTACATGTTTGGCTCCCCAATTACTCTTTGTAGTAGTATGACAACTTCTTGTCCTTGAGTCATCATATTTGGTGTCTGTGATGTGTTTGAGTGAAGAGAGGAGAGGTATGCAAGCATTACCTGTGTCAGCATTTCTTTTCAACAGTTCTGTTTTGACTCACAGTACATGGTCAACATCAGTTGAAGTGTGCGGTTGAATCTCTTCACATTTCTGTTTGACTGAGGCTTCATGCTTGTAGTTCAAGTTTTGTCAATGCGAAGATATCGGCACATTTCTTGAAAGATTTGAGACTCAAAATTCATCCCCTGATTAGAGTGTAGTTGCAGTGGTGTTCCAAATCTACAGACAAAGTTGTTCACAAATGTTTCTGCAACGGTTACGGCCTACTGGTCTGTTATTGCAATGGTCTCTGTCCATGTAGTAAAAGAATCACAGATGACAAGTATGTACTTGTTTCCGTGTCTTGTCTTAGAGAGTGGCCCAAATATATCGATAGCTACTCTTTCAAAGCTTTCTCCAACAATACATTGTCTTAACGGCGCACTCTTATGGTATCCTGAAGGTTTACGGGCAGAACACCTGTCACATTTTTGACAATATTCTTGTACATATTCTTTCACGCCACCCCAGTAGAATCCAATCATCAGACTCTCGAGAGTTTTCGCAACTCCAAGATGGGCTGCTTTTGGTATGCCATGAAAATACTTCAAGAACTCTTGTTTCTTGGTTTCGGGAACGATGAGCTGAAATTTTGTATCCCCACTGTCGAACTCTCATTTGCGATATATCATGCCTCCTTGTAGACAGAGACGATCACACTGGCTTCGGAGTGTTTTGGGGAATGCTGCACTGGTTTAGACATCCTCAAATTTTGGCGTATATGTTTCTTCCTCAAGAGCAGACGCCATCAATCCGATATTAGGGTCCTTCAGTTGCTGATGTCTAATTTTATCTGGTTCCCATCCTGCAAGCCGCACGTTATTGTTCTTTATATCCTCCAGTTGATCCTTTTTTTGACCTCTAGTAACGGCTCTGAGAGCTTCAACTTTAGCATTAATACTTCTTCCTGCATCTTCCTTCTGTTCTTTTGGACTAACATCTCTTTGGCAAAAATTCTCATTGTCAGACCTTTTATTCCCTTCTTGCTATATGTGACAAACCTTATATGGGTGTCTCGACAATGCGTCAGCATTTTTGTGTTTGTGCCAGGCCCTGTGAGTAACCTCCAGGTCATATATGCCTAGTTCTTGCAGACATCTTGCAACTTGTCCAGCTGGGTTTTTAAGTTTTGCATCCAGCTCACCACTGTATGGTCGGTGCGAAGGAGAACTCTCTGACCATACAAGTAGGAGTGGAAGCTCCTAACGGCTAGCACAACTATTAATAGCTCCTTCTGAGTAATACAGAGCACGACTTCGTGCTTGTTGAGGGACTTGCTTCTATATGCGATAACTTTCTCCACGTCATCTTGCTCTCGCAATAGAACTGCCCCCCACAGACAGGTCACTGGCATTTGTATCTAGCATGAATTGTAGTCCAGGCTTTGGATATGTTAAATTTGAAGGTGACATCAAAGCTTGTTTTAATCGGTTGAATGCATTTTCACATTCCCCAGACCAACAAAACTTTCCATATTGCATATCTTAAACAATGGTCTTGCAATTCCTGCAAATCCCTTGACAAATCTCCTGTAGTACGAGGTTAGTCCAATGAAACTCTTAATTTTTTTTAATTCTGTGAAACTGGCCAATCCCTAACTGGAGCGATCTTAACTTGATCTGTATGAACTCCAGTTTCAGAGACAACACGTCCTAGGAAGTTTATTTGCATCCTTCTGAAAGAGGTTGCATTTTGATGGCTTCAGCTTTAGGTTTGTTTCTCGCAGTCGGATAAATACATATTCCAACCTTATGAGACCTTCATCGAAAGATGACCCAGGGGCCATAATATCCTCCATGTCTAACAAGTATTCTTCCCATTATAAACCTCTCAGTACAATCTCCATCATACACTCAAACGTAGATGGACTGTTTGCTAAACCCAATGGCATTGATGTAAACTGACACAGACCTTGACACTAGTAGAGAAGGCAGTCTGCTCCATATCTTCAGGAGACATTCCAATTTGCCAAAATCAAAAATTGAGGTTCAAGCAGCTGAACCACGTTGATTCCCAGCCTTTCACAAACTCTCTTGTGGGTACAATTTTCCTTTCCTGACACAGTTCTGGAGAGGTCTCGACAATTCCATTGTCAGTTAGGTGTTCTAAACCTGGTATTGAAACTGGTATCCACATTCGAGACTGCGGGGGTAGTCTGATAGTCTCCTGTACTTAGACACGGCTCACCATGTTGGCTTCTCCACCTTTGTAATACTGAATATCACCATAATCTTTGCAGAGGAGTAGATGTTTCTAATTAATTTTGCTGACATGCTGCATCAAGAAGTCTTGCCCTAACATGACATGTAGGTCTATGTCACAGAAAATGGCAGTCATTGTATAAACTGAAGAACCAAATGTCAGTGGCATATTGGAATACCCATGCACTCTTAATTCCTTACCATTTATGTCAAGTAAGTTTAGATATATTTGCTCTATTGTGAATTTCTTATCTCCTCCATCATCAAATATTTATTATATGGAAGGATTGGTGAAGTAGAAACGCTGTCTATTGGGAAATGTACTGGCAATCTATAGACGTCACCTTTCACAAAAAGACCTCCCATTTGTTCCTGTTTTTTTTCCCAATACGTCCTAATCGTATGCAGTTTTCATATATGCCACCCCCATTCTATTGTTCATAAGGCCGTTTCTCATCATCCGTCAACTACCGGCCTACTGAGGTAACTTTACATATCCCCTTGCATTTTCTACTGGTTTGTTTTGCTGGTTTTGACTGCAAGTCCCTGTCAGAGCCTGACAAAAATCAACTTATTTCAATAATGTAGGCATCCGGCTCATGATACAAAATTCTCTTTATGATATGCATGGTTAGAAGGCCACATTTTCTTTAATACAAGTGAGTTGCAAAGTCTAGATTTACTTATACACCTATACACTTATTTCCGAATTGTGATATTTTAACATGATTTTATATGGATGGAGATAAAAGAGACTCTCTCAAACAAAAGATTTGTACAAGTATTGTGATAAATTAGACATTGTCACTACATCATTGCTAGACATAAGCGAAACAAATTTTGAACGCTAGGTTGTTTATAATATACATTGTTTACTTATTGTCTTCTAACATGATTATAGTTTGGGTAAACGCAAACAAAATAAAAATCGTCTTTTATTATATGGATATTTCTTCTTCTGCACGGTTCACAAAATCTGAATGTTCTATCAATGTTTTCCCTCCTTCTCGTTTCAATCATTAGTTTATGGTTTTAACATCTTAGTTGCACTAATTGTTTTCGGAAATTAAAAGGCATATTGCACGAGAGATATTTCTCACATTGTAGTAGTGATTTATATTGACAATAGTATTAACATTTTGAAGAATTAGTAATATGCTCCGACCAAATTTGAAATGTTATTCTGAGCTTGACATTTCTTATATATGGGAGAGTTACTAAAAAGTGATCTGGTGAACTGCATATGAACCATGTTTTGTTTCAAATACTGTTACTCGAGGGTTGATTTTGTCCCAGTCTCGAAGATCTGGCATTTACTAGCCCTTTTTGTCGTTCGGCAAGCAATCTCAGAGACTCTTCAAGTTTTCTATCTCTTCTGTCTGTTATTTTCTATTATTTTCGGGAACACTTTGACTAAACACTCCTCTGGCAATTCATTTTCTACTTTGGTCACCCATAATGGCCTCCTATTTCTCAAGTATTTCAACTGCCTGCGCAACGGTCTGACTGTCCCTGACTATGCATCTGCATTTCATTTGAAGCGAAATACAATTATAAAGCTGGTTTAGAGCTAACGCTCTGAGCTCTTGAGTGAAGGTTGACGTACGCCCTCAGTGATATCTGCCTTAAATCATCTGCCAGTGCTGCAATTGGCTTCCCAGCCAAGCACTTAAGGGATTCTAGTCGTTATAACCATCTGCTTTGCTCTCCTGTACTGCCAAATCTTTGTCCCAGTTGTCGAATTATTTTATTTTTAAGACCTCTTTTATTTTGTAGGCTAATGTAAATTGTTCTTCCTGGTCCTCTCAGGCTTATGGCCAAAGCTAGAGCTTTTCTAGAGTCTCTCTAATGCCAAAGGCCTAAACGGTATTTGAAAATGGGAAATATATTTCTCTGAATCTTTAGTTCCAGCATATGATTCTGGCTGAATGTTAAAAACACTACTTGTTCTGCTATTTCTAGGTCCTCAGGCGGTATGTGTTGATTCGTGCTCCTTTACATCTCCACTATCTTCATTATTATAGATGTTATCAAAGCTGTCTTGGAAAAGTTCGTTTCCTGCCATATGTATGTCTTCTTGGCCAATTTCTAATTGATTTCATCTTCCTGTCTAAATTAAATTTCTGATTCTAGATTTTGTGCGATTCTTAAGACAAACAACATGCAGTTGTCAACTTATGTTTTGTCGTTCTTTGGTACCTAAGGTAATAATGGGTTTATTCTGTGCTGTTGATGTTGCCACCACACTTCGAAAATGGACTTAGGTTCGATCCTGGATGTCACAAAGAACTATGACATCCCACTTTCAGACAGATTTGGAGGGGAGGAGGGATATGCGCTAACTTATATAATTGTAATAATAGCTTCAATAATCCTTCAATTGACAGCCTTTTTATGTTTGATTGTCTGAAATTATCATGCCTAACAAAAGGAAAGAAGACTAAAACATAAATCTGTAATTATATGTGATATATACAGAGACTATTGTAACCTGGCCTTCAAAAACCCAAGATAATAATTCAACAAGAAATGGATGTCCTATAGTGCAAGTATTTTGAAAGTTAACCTTAAATTCTTAATGTGGTTGGAGATAGCTGCCTACATATTGTATGGCACAATATTACCTTAGCAATAAGTCGAGATTACTTTTGCATTAAGAAGGAATCAATAGCAGTGAATAGAATTTTGATTGAACTGAATTCACTCAGATTAATGTACTAAAGATGTCATGTCAGTATCTTTATTGATAATAAAGACATCATTAAAATTCATTGACTTGTTTTATTTTTATAACGTTCTGTTAGCTTCTTAATGTAATTTAGTAAATAAATAATTATAATTACCCGAAGACAGAGCAAACTTTTTGGTGGAGATATGTAACTTGGGACGCTATGACTGCTCACAGCTAATGTCCGACCTTAAAATTTCGCTCCTATCTATGCTCATGTATTCTTCAGTTTGATGCTAGTCAATATAATTTCAATGTTGTAAGCATTCAGTGGTACCTAGTTACTCTTCAGCCAAACCTGGCGACCTTGGTTACGACGTAAAAGGATTTGATGTTTGACGGACAAGTGATAATGCAAAATGTTCATTTATTTAACAATTCTAATTAAATTTTATGATAACCCCCAGTTTGTGCCACTGGTTGTAGAGTATCTGTTCAGCACAACCTGACATGTTTGGCGTGCTGGACAGGCAATGATTGGTCAGAATATGTCACATGACTATTTTCCGAAGGGTATAAATAAGCGCGAAATTTGAAGATCGGCAGATAGCTGTCAACATTCATGTGTCCATAGTTACATATCTCCACCAAAATATTTTACTGTCTTGAGGTAGTTATAATTATAAATTTACTAAATCACATTAAGAAGCTAACAGACAGTTATAAAAATGAGACAAGTCAATTTAATTATTTTTTATTATCAAAAAAACAACTGACATGACATCTTTAGTACAAAAATTGTATTCAATTCAATTCAATTAAATTCTATTCACTGCTATTGATTTCTTCTTAATGCAAAAGTAATATTGTGCCATACAAAATGTAGGGAGGTATCTCACACCAGACTAAAAATTTAAGGTTTACTTTCAAAATACATACACTGTAATCCATTCATATCTTGTTGAATTATTAGCTGGGGTTATGAAGGCCAGCATGCAATAGTTTTTGTATATATTACATATAATTACATGTTCATGTGTAATTCGTTTTTCCTTGTATTAATTATTTTTGGATAATTACACACAATAAAAAAGTAATCAATTGATACACTTTTGAAGTTATTATTACAATTCTGTAAAAGTTAGAAGATACTCCTCTTCCCCCTCTAATTTATTACAATACCTTTTTTGAATGAAATTTGATAAAAGTTTAAATGTCCTGATAATTGTGTCAATGCCATTTACTTTGTTTAAATATCATAAACCAATTAGGAATCTTTTCCGTTGCATTTCTTTTCAGCTTTTCCGAATATAGTTTCTAACAACTTCATATTCTGGAATCTTGTCTCTTTTCATTTTTTCTGTGATGTCATTATGTTACCGTGATAGATCATTGGCTACATTGCAATCGCCTTATCACTGTGTTGCTTAAATATGATTGTTTGGATGTATTTTATTTGTCCACACCCTCCTCGAGATCAACACGATTTTGCATGATTTAACCCCTTTGTTTTCTCCTATTTGTATCCCTCAATTAGTTTAGGTAAAGCGTCAACCCATTGTCAGGATTCGTCCTGAGCGAAGAACTTCGACATTCTTATCTTCAGAGTTCAGCCAAACATTTAAACTACTAATATTATTATTATTTTGTTTTTGTATGAGTAGGTTAAAAAGTATTTGATGTTTTCCTTGTACAGAAAAAGTATCAACATTTTTGTTGTAAAACGCTTTTTTTCAACAAACTGTATCTTTGTCAGTCTTGTCTATAGGGTAATTTTCTTCTCGCTTGCTAGAGTAACGTGTAAGTAGATCGTACGGTTAACCATTTTTTTTTTAAATTAACATATTTTATTTTAATTTTGTAGCGTTTAATTTGTTCTCACAATTTGTTGATATTTGTGAAAGCAACCGTACTTTCAATATCATAGTAAAGATGCGTTAACTACTGTTCTTAATCTTCCTCTGCAAAGTCCACCTTAGTGAATCTCTGACGATAGCTATTTAAAACGGTATAGAGATATAGAGAGGTTACTTTAAGCTTGACAAATTGTCTGTTGACGTGATCAACAGGCCAATAGAATATCCACCAACAAATGATACTTTTATTTTTCAAACATTGTCTACATTGTTTCAATCCTTTCTGGGGGAGCCGCGGTAGCTCAGTTGGTAGAGCGTCCGACTCTTTATCCAAGGTTCGATACCCGCACAGACCAATCCAGTTAGGCTGCCTCAGTGTATCCTTCGGAAAGGCACTTAGCTCCCATTTTCTCGGTATGATAATGCCAAAAATGCGTTCAAAGCGCCGTTACACCAATAAGGAAGAAAACTCCACAAAACAGCAACAACAACAATCATTTCAAACTTATGAATGATTTCTGATCGATGTTGAATTTTGTCACTCTAACGGTTAATTGAAACACAGCTATTTCATACACTGCGTCACCATGTGCTGTTTTAAATCTGACTTTGTTTTCCACAAATTATGTATCTGTTTTTAATTAATCGTTGTATATTGACCTGGTAAAGATGATGAGATCTTCAAATAGCCGAATACAAATTTATGTATTTATAAACATCGAATACGTAATTTAATCTGTCTTCATACTGAACAGCTTTGATCATCCTACTTCCCGGATTAATACTGCGTATCTCTATGTTTTCATCACTGAATGCAATTTGTAAATCAACGTCTTTCCCGAAACATTGCCGTTCATCATTTTTAATGCTGGAAATAGGCAAGTTGACGTTTGAATTGTTTTCAATGTTGCTTTATATCATAAGTAACTTTAATCACGCTTTATTCCGATCCAAACATATAAACATGTACAAGTTGTGTCTTAATATTAGAGATTGTTGCTTTTATGTTGAACTCATTGAATATTGTTATCACCTCCCTAAAACTGTTGAGTTTATGACAATGTAGGTTTGCTGCATCATTTATGTTGTGCATTGAATTTCATTCATTTTCTGTTGATTTTAAAGTACCACAATTGTTGCATTTTGTGAACTCAATTTAAAGTAAAAGTCATATTTCAAATATCACGTTGCCAAGGTACTGTTTCCATAGTAAGGTATCGAGGGATTCGAGCACAGTTCCTGGACCACCTCTCTGAAAATCCAGTAGTAATGAAACTGGTCCAGCAATGATAATGTAGTATGTTGTTTTGTGCAGTAGTAATGAGATTAGTCCAGCTATGAGTAGATAGCTGATAGAAGAGCTGCATATTAATTATTTAGTGAATCATTTTAATTTGTTTGTCTTGTGCGTAGGTGCGCGCCGCGCTCAAATGTCTTTAATATGTTAAATTTCACTTGTGGCCCAGCTCTACCATCAGCCATTTACTAGTGTATGCACATGTATCTGCCTTAAAAACCATTCTATAGTTTCAAAATCATCCCCCGTTTCCCCACTTTTTGTGCACACTTATGTACGACAAAATTCAGTCAAAGGCATTTATAGAATAGTGTCACAAACTTTTTAAAACAAAACAAGGAAAGAAACAACTTATTTAAGACTAGTACATATGAGTTATCGATTAAGGACTTAATGGCATCTGTTGCCTCTGTGTATGTATTATACTGTATGCATACCTATTTACATTGTATTTATATATGCATGTTTGAATTCAGATATTGGGTACACCAAACACATTAGAAACAGGCCCGGCACTGGACAGAGATACTGTAAACTCTCTTCAAGATATTCTTAGAGACGCTCATCTGCATTCCGAAAGGTGAGTCAAAACACATCAATATTCACATACAAACGCACACGCTCCCATATATGATTGTACCAGTGACATGTGAATAACACATAAATGATGAATTTTTGACAAACACCTTCATTTGAAAGCATTCTTCGAGCAACTATTTTTCAAGTATAGGTCAAATGAGAGAGAGAGAGAGAGAGAGAGAGAGAGAGAGAGAGAGAGAATACAATTGTATTATATTTAAGAAATTTTGCAACATTTACGGATTTGACATTGGACATACGCGCTGGGCTTACTGAGTTGTGGGTAAAGATTCGGTCGAATGCAATCTAGAGTTACCGTCGACTGTCGTGTACAACACAGGGCTTATTGTCTCTGGTCGTCGTTATATAATTTTCTGTAAACCGTATGAATCAAATGCTAAAGTCGCAAATTGGTATTTACCGCTATATAATATTTGGGAATTCATTCCACAAGCTTCCTTCAATGAACAAAATATATTTTGACAAGCGATGCACACATTATTACATATTCTCGCCAAATAAAAATTATTGGATATTAGTGACCAAGATGCTATGGGAAATGTTTAATAAAATCATTAAAAAAATACGTAGTCACCATTAGTTACCGTAGTAGTACCGTTGTCACTAAATATCGCATGTTATAGTTAACATTTGAATGCAAAGTTTATTGAGATCCCCTCCCCCTTTACCAGTTTACTCTAAACCTCTGAAGGAAATATATTTATTTGGATCCCCTCCCCCTTCCCCAGTTTACTCTAAACCTCTGAAAGAAATATATTTATTGGGATCCCCTCCACCTTCCACAGTTACTCTAAACCTCTGAAGGAAATATATTGTTGAAAGTATGCTTCATTCAAGTTCCATCCACGCCCAAAGAGGTGGTTTTGAGTCTATGAATTATGTATTTAAACTCAAATTCTTCGAGAGTTAATGCTTACCCAAATTTACATAAACATAGAACAGATCTACTGAAGGGGGAAGGGAGAGAAGAATAATGCGCACTCTAATCGACTTAAACTGTAGGGTGAATCGGCTTGAAAAGCACAGCACCACTATTTAAAATAAAAGTAAAGAGAGAATATATGACTCATTCGGATATCCTGTGGACATCAGCAATAGTATCACATCTATCACATAATTTGATGTGCATGACAGCTTTCCGTTATTATGCTAGTCCAAAACTACTGCACGCCGAAGCCATTCGCGGCATGACAAAAATGTTGCATTATGTCATGAGTATAATCCGAGATATTTCGAGTGGTAAGGAAGATGCTTCTTCATTGGATCTGTCGGTGGCACTTTTCATCTAAATGGAATATGTGCTTATCGAAGCAATTAGCTACGAATTGATCTTCATTGCATTTTTGATTCACAGAGTAAATGAACGCTAAGTCTATTCTTCGATTCTACGGTATATTTTGGGTCTTAGTGTGCTTTTCTGAGGTATTCCGAGAAGACGGAAAGTAGCTGCTTGCGTCACACATAGTAGGTTCGTGGCAGAACGAAATCGACTGAGTTGTGACGAGTGTGCCTTGTCTACAATGAGTTTCGACTGAGGTCCACTTCGACGCAAGAAGAGGTAGTGATTCGTTTTGTACGTTGAGAAGTTTTATGGTCGAAAACTGGTTGTCTCCAGTTTTACAATTAGCTAATTAAATATATAGAAGTGGTACAGACGCTAGTGGATAAACAAGCATAGTTGAACCATCTTACTTTTAAATAAAGAACTAGAGGCATGGTGAACTAAATGCTGACGTAAATATACTACCGCCTCTTGGCATCCCATCCTAAGGACCACGCTAAAAGTGAGTTCTAACGTAGTCTCTCCATCAAAAGCAACCTTGAGACTCATTGTCTCCAGCCGCAAATCAAAATAGGGCTATAATTCTTATAAAAAATTATGAAATCAAAGTCAATGGGCAATATGTGTGTCTTCAGATGACCATGATATTTACACAGCATAACATGGATCTAGCTGCAACTTCATATTATCGCTATAATATGTTCCAATTATCAAAGGTGTCTAGCAACAACTGCATCACACGTTGCGCTCACAAGATTATGCTATAAATTGTAACCAGCTGCAAATCGAAAAGGGCAATATATCTAACATAAATGGCGGGAACAATGATAGTTCGTAATGCGCATCTTCAGATGATAACCATAACATATTCTCAGTTTCATAGCAATCCATCATAAACTGCTGGACTAGCTGCATCCACAAGAATGTGACGCATGGACGCACATAAGAGCTCCTTTTTCAGTATATAGTAGTGGTTAATTGTGAATGCCTATTTATTTTTTTATTACATCAAGCTGGTATATGAACCGAACTCTTCTTTTACCCCCGTGAAATTTTTTGATTTTATAACTTATTATACATGACACAAAGACTTCGTATCTGAATGTTGTGTCTTCCCTACCTTGCAAACTAACAGAATATGGTTTTCAATATTTCCAGAAGATCATCAAAAGATCTTACCGTAGATATCCATCATAACAGGGCCCAGAAGAAGCGTATACAGCATCTAGAGGAGTTCTTGAAGAACCTTGAGCCTGAAAGGACCGAGGACGAATTTGATCCCATGAAGGTTCTTGAATGCCGTTACCTCCGATTGTCCAAGTACAATGTAGAGCAGTTGGAGCAGATGGTACGCGAGAGTGGCCGAGATCCTGGAATTCATTGTAATACTGACCTTAGCAAAGTCAGTATCTTTGAGGAGCCAAATACCAGCGAAAGCATGTGATATATATATATATATATCTATATATATCTATATATATATATATATATATATATATATATATATATATATATATATATATTACTTCGAAATATGCTGTCTTGTAATCATTTTTGTGGTAGTCATCATGTAAATACCTCAAGCTATGAAAGTACAAGTGGTATACTTTTGGTATGCTGGTATGTTTCATGCCAGATATTCAATCATTTGGAACCAATAAAAGAACAACTCTTTTTATTATGGAGCAAGTGCCACATGTCAGTCTACAGCTCGTAAGACTACGTAGAATTTTAGGGAGTGATCCAAGTTCTCTATTCCCTTTTTTTAATTCCCTTGTTAACCCTATACATTCTGTCAAATTCACAAAATTTCCACTCACAATTTTCAAAAAGTGAAATTGATGTTTGTTCGATTGTTAAAATATTTGTGTGTATTCCCTGGTTCCCCAAAACATTGAGACATCGCCAAAATTCAGAAGACTCCTATGTTAAAATAGTTGAATTAAAACCCCACTGTAAGATCGGTATTTAGTTTAGGTAATTGTTACATTTCTAACTAAAGACTGTAACAACATGTAAAATTGCGATATAAACGTAACGACATTAAATCGCTTAAGTTACAGATTTTCGGGCAAATCAGTCAGAACTCTCGTAGTGTTGGCTCTCTCTGTTGTCTGTTTTCTTCACTATCAATCACCAGCAATAAAACGCTTTGTACGTATGTTTTCAGAATTGCTATAGTCTGCTTGCCTCACTTTGACAACCCATTAAGTTGAAAATGTGTGAAAGCAAAGAAAAACTATAGACAATTTAAAGCGTACTTGAGTTGGAATATATTTTAAAACTCGCACATGTGCATTTAACATTTTTTAAATAAAAATTTAAATAGTTTGTTCTTTTGTTATCATCATTTTTATAAGCATCTGATATAACGGGTCATCCATATGCAAGCAACATCCAATAACAGAGATTACCCACTCTAATAATAGTAACCATGTGCTATTTGTAGGTGAATGAGAGTAATAGCTAGGGGCAGCACTACAATCCCATGGTCGTCATGGCAAATAAACCTTGTTTGACAACCTTTCACACTTTGTCCATGGTACTGTTAAATCTATTGAGTAACACCTTTGTGGTAATTTTTACAAAGTGCGTGTTTGTCATCTATTGAAACAACGCCTTCAAAAATGTACAGCAGTATGTCCATGAATTAATTATACATCAAAATTATACATCAAGTCGACTCATTATTGTCTGCACATTGAGCATTGGGAGAAAACGTAAATTCTATGACCAGTCAAGGAAGAAAAAAATGGACTATTCCTAAGTACCATATTGTGTTAAAATAGTTAACACTGATCAGAACTCAGAACTTTAGGAAAATAGTATTTAATTAGATAATAAGGGGGAACGTGGTAACATTCTTCATTAAGTCGCTAATTTTGGTCCCATGACACTAGTGCCTTTGTCTTATTCTCTGTCCATGTTGTACACCAACATTAGCATCATCCTTTCTTGGGTGACGAAAAACTAAACACCCCCTCACCCGTCCCCCCAAGAACCTCCCTCTCCCCCCCCCCCCACCAAACCCCACAAAAAACATTATGTACAGTGATTGAATTCTCATATTTAATTGGCAAATCAATTAGTTTCATAAGTATATTTAAGTGAGGTTTCACTATCATAGGACGAGCAACGAGAACCATTTAAACGCGCATTTTGATTTTGCAGTATCTATATAGTTTTTGATCGCTGAGGCATCACTGAACACGACTCAATAACTCTTCCAACCTTTGAATTTTGAATTTCCCGTAAATGGGCATTCACATGTGTATGCTCTATTTTTGGTTGATTTTCATGTAACTGATTTTATTACGTGAGAAAAATGTCATAACATATGCCTATCAATAATTATATATTCCATGACTCTGTACAGTATTTGAGTTAATGTTACTTATGAAATTAAGAACTAAAACTAAAAAAATTGTTTTGCCACTGAATACAATATTTAAAAAGCCAAATGTAATAAGCATACTAAATGTAATAAAACTTGACGATATATGTAATAAACCTTGACGATATATGTAATAAAACTTAACGTTATATGTACTAAAGTTTGACGATAAAAGCAATCAAAACGCCAAATGCAATAAACATACGTAAATATTAAGGTTTTTATTACATTTAGAGTCGAGTTTTATTGCCTTTGGTATGCTTATGATATTTAGCTTTTATATTACATTCAGTGGCGTAACAGGAGACGTCCTTACGTAGATATACAGTCAATATTGGTAGCCATAAACCTAATTGCATACAGAGATAAACACAATTACATACTCATTATAATCTCTTACAGTTTCTCAAATTGTTATAGACGCTAGTCTTTCTATCTGTTCGAAAGAAAAAAACATACAAACACATTCACACACAGTAGTTCAAACGCTTGAAGAGGTATCAAAGGACCGGAAAATATTAAATATACATTTTTTTTTCTTTTACGTTTCAGTCTATTTTCTTACAAGGCAAGCGAATATGGAAGGATCTTTTTCTTTCTGTGACCAGTCATTTTTACACTTCCGCTATATTCTATGAAAAGCACACTCACAGGGGCAGATCCAGACATGTAATCAACAGCCTGGAGTTGGGGTGAGGGGATAAGGTGGCTGGATGGGACAAATTGTTTGTTTGATCAAGTGCTAGAATGTGTGTGTGTGTGTATATATATATATATATATATATATATATATATATATATATATATATATATATATATATATATATATATATATATATATATATATATATATATATATATATATATTCAACAGCAATTCAGCATTATTTGCATTTCCAGATATAGTATTGAACAGGTTAGGCTCAACCGGTTAATTCAGTTATTATTGGTAAATAGATCATTTGATCTATTCAGTTATTATCGGTATAATAGATCATTTGACCAACGAGGCAATATCTATATTCCTCAACTGCATGCAGATGGAACAGTTGATCGTGACAAAATGCGCACACTTTCGCGTTAATTCTTTGTCACGATCGACTACAGCAGCAACTCGCCCTTGCATTTAAACAGAGAGCAAATTAGAGCTTTAAGATGTTTTGAAAAAATACCTTTACTTTCCTGTACAGATTTTGATTATTTTAAGGTAATGACTTCTAAGGTAGCATGTAAAGAAACATTAGTTTTACATTTCAGAATGTTATAACTGCCTTTTTCCTAATTTCTTCGAGGTTACCTTACTGTTTGGATATTCTCCTATCTAAAATATGTTTCATCAACGTCATCTCCAAATTTATCTCATACTTGTCATATTTGAAGTCATGTTTGGTTCATCAGATGAAGTCATTTATTCGAATGATGTTTCTAAACCTAGTCCAACTTCAGTGACGAGGACAATAAAGAAACAATGCTGTTTTGCTTTAGAAAATGTATATTATTTTAAAGCATTAAAAGATTTAAATGTCTCGATTTGGTCTTGGAATATGCACAATAATTAAGTGGATAACTTAAAGTTGCATTGGATTTATTATGCAACGTAAACCTAATGTTATCACCCACCAGGCCCTTGGATATTTTTTACTGCAGTTATTCGGTTTTTGATAAAGGGCAAACAATATATTCCAGCATCAAAACGAGTCTAAACAGACTGGAATCACATAAACGTAGGTTTAATTCATAGCAACGGAGTTGTATATCACTGAAACTGAATCGGCAATTACTGAAAGGGACCGACAGGAGTTTTAAAACATCGACACGGAATTTCAGATCATCGAAATGGACTCTGGATTCAACAAATTGGAGGTTACATTTATTGAAGCGGAGTCTCATTGATCAAAATGGACTCTGATAGTTCGGATTCTTCAATACCCAAAATACAGTTGTACAGTATTGAATTATAACCAAAATGGACACTGGAACAGCCTAAAACTGGAGTTAAGATCAACAAATTAGCTGAATGGAGTTAAATGTTTACTAAAATGGATTCAACAATCACAGAGGCGAAGTTAAAACTCACTGAAATGGAGTTTTCAAAGGAGTTATTTCGAAGTTTTAACATTTTTTCTTAGCTATATTGTTTTAAATATTCGATGCCATAATGCCAAGTGCAGAAAGCCCGATCTCGAAACCCTGTGTTTTCCCGAAAATCCGGCGATACAAACAGGCCGGTTCTGTATGCATATTTTTCGTGATCACTCGGAAACAGAGAGTACGTGACGTCAGCTGCGGGAGTCCACTTCACGTGACATTTAGTAGTACAGTATGCAAGAATGTATTACATAATTACCCAAGGTTATGAAATACAATAATTTTCTCTTGGTATAATAACCAGTACCAGTGTTAAATGCTGGCATATTACAAACATAATTTCACATGCAAATACCGTACACCTTAATCAGACACCGACTATTTGGCAATTAAATCACGTATTCTTACCCTTCCCATCTCTCCTCTTGTAAACAAAACTACCACCCCATTCACACAAGGACACAAATTACGTTTCAAAGGTTTTTAACTACTTGTAAGTATACTGTCGATAATCTTGCAAATTACCTATGTTCAAATTCAGATTTACGTTGATAGATCTTCCAAATTTCAGTGCCAAATAAAGTGGAAGACAGCGATGACTAAACGCAGCATGAAAACAAGGTAGGGTAAGAACCAGCGAACGTAACTTCAAAAAGGGCAAAAAAATCTACGTAGAGTTGAACATGGTAAGCGACTTTGGACACGTTTACATGCATTTGAACGAGCCAATGCTGAGCGTTTGAGGAAAAGACAAGATGTTGAACAGTACCTAAAAAACACATACGAGAGAAATGAAACTAACTCAAAGAACACAATCTATTATATGATAGGTTATGGAGTATCTGTTTTTGGGAATCTTGTTTATTTGTCAAAACGATGTTGAAAATAACAATGATCAATCAATCGAAGCAAAAAGAAAAATAATCAACTATAATAGTATCAAACAATGCAGTACCGGACATGTTTTAAGTCTGTTGTCCAGTTGGCTAGCTGCTAAATTTAATAAATAACAATATCTCGAGAAAAGCAAAGAATATTATTAACTACTTTCCACGAGGCACTTAAATCTGTACTCGCATTTGCATACAGTATACTTTAGAAAAAGCAATCGAAGTTTACAATTGGTCCACCATCAACAATGAATATCGACGTTTACAATTGGTACGCCATCAACAATGAATATTGAAGTTTACATTTGCTCCACAATGAACAATGAATATTGAAGAAGTTGCCAAGCTGATCATTCCAGTTTCTTTTGCCTAATTCACAAGAGACTACCTGAGAGCCAATTCACTTTTACCTGAAACAATTTTTACACAATAGACTACCTGAGAGCCAATGGACTTGTACCTGACATAATTGTTACACAATAGATTTTGCTGATAAGTAAATTGCGTATAAAATTATGAGATGAGTGAAACGTGCAAAAAAATGTATTAGAGAACTTGCAGAGACAAAAAAATGGGTTGGCCAAAAGAAATATAGATCGATAAACAAAGCTTTGAAAAGGTTAGAGGCAAGTGTATGGAAGCAGTTTCAGCTGGTGTATGTATTTCAACAGCTATAGAGTGTTTATCTGGAATATCTACTGGTATAGTTTATCTGGAATACCTACTTGTATAGTTTGTTCCAGTATACTTCATATTATTTAGAACAGTATCATAGAAAATGTGTCAAAGGCTTAAAATAAAAAAACTTTCCCAAACAATTTTGAAACATGGTGAAAATAATAACATCAGGCATCGACAAATTAAACAGTATTGACGAATTGATAAACAAATCGATTACTGATAAGAAGATAAGGGAGTATGAGTTTGTTTGTATCGTTAGCGTGCACAACGATTACATATAAATGAAAACAGCAGGATAGGACGGCACATTACACCCAAACGGGGTTGGGAGGTGGGGTTGGGTGGGGGTCGTGTGTTAAATAGGGTCAAACGTGTTTAGACCCAAACGGGAAATTAACATTTTGTCTCCATTTTGAAATATATGTTTGTAACAGTGTAGGATGAGACGACCGTCTGCACTCGAACGGAAATACCATATTGCGTCATGCATTTCACACGAGGAGTTGGTCTATTTGTAACACGTTATATACATTTTGGCGGGAAATGTGAATGTATCTGCTCTCAAAATGAAATACCTTATTACGTCATACGATTCACATGAGGAGGCTATCTATGTTTTGGAGGGAAATGAAAGTTTGCACTCCAAAGGAAATGCAGTATTTTATTTTGTTTTTTAAATATAGCTACATAAAAGAGTTATGTAATATGACCAACCAGTTTTCTACTATCATCATCCAGTTATCTACTATCAACACGCAGTTATTTACTATCCAGAGTTTTAGTATCCAGCACTCAGGTTATCGACTATTCACCAATCAGTTGTCTACTATCCAGCTCCCAGTTATCTACTATCAACACCCAGTTATCTACTATCCACACCTAGTTATCTACTATTATCACCCATATATCTACTATCAACACCCAATTATCTACTATTCAGGAACCCTACGATCCCCCTTATAAATAAAGCTAAAATATCTACGTCCATTTATAATTTTCCTACGCTCCTCATCTCTCCTATTTTAAACAAAACTACCACCCCATTTACACAAGGTAGGATGTAATAGAACTTGTATACAAAAAAATAGAATTTAAAGCTTTTATCAATAAAAACACCTTCTCTAAACCCCCTTAGGATCCCCCTCCTGTAATATTTCTAACTTCCTCTACCTTCCTATTTCAAACAAAACTACCATCCCATTCACACAGGTAGGACGTAAAAGAACTTGCATACAATATTTTAAAATCCCTTACAAAAAAATCTTTCACCATCTCGTTTTATCGCCCTAAGATTCCTCTTACAAAGTTAAAATCTCTACCTCGATCTCTCCTAATTTAAACAAAACTATCAGCACATTCACACAAGGTAGGATGCAAAAGAAATTGTATAAAATGTACTTTGGAACCCTGTAAATAAAAATACCTTCCCCCTACTACCCTACAATCCCCCTTATAAATTAAAATGTCAACCTCTTTTTATAATGTCTCCAACCGTCCTATACCCTCCTTTTTTGGAACAAAACTACCATCCACATAATCCTTACAACCCTAGTAATATTATATACAGACAGAGAGCGAGAGACTACTTCCATCTATAATGTCCCTAGCTTTTACTACCATCCTATTTTAAACAAAACCACATTCCATTCACACAGAGTAGGATCTAAAAGAACTTGTATTAAAAATGTCGAATTTAAAAACATTATCAATAAAAATACCTTCTCTGTAACTTCACTATAATCCCTATTATCAATAGAGTAAAATCTCTACCCCCTTCTATAATGTCCCCACCTTCCCCTTACCCTCCTTTTTAAAAATAAAACTACCATTCTCATAGTCCTTACAGCCTAGTAATATTATCATACAGAGAGAGAGAGAGAGAGAGAGAGAGAGAGAGAGAGTTAACATTAGACAACTACCCAATTTAATTTAATATTCAGCCTATACAACGGCCTTACTCAGCAGACCATAAATATTTATTATTATTATTATTATTATTAATTTTTTCATGATGTATATGAAAGAGACAATTTAATATGGAGGTGTGTGTGTATGTGTGTATGTTTGTGTGTTAGAGAGAGAGAGAGAGAGAGAGAGAGAGAGAGAGAGAGAGAGAGAGAGAGAGAGAGAGAGAGAGAGAGAATCCGTCCGTTTGGTTTGCAATTTGACGGATGTGAAAAAAATAACAATGTTACAATATTCTGCTAGCATTGCATTTGGCTTGTGTCAGACTTGATTCTTAATTGTTTTTCAATGTTACAAATTGCGGCTTAGGTTCTGTAGGCATACACTGACCAACTTTTTATCTAATGTCAGTGTACTTGTTACAAAACCTATTTTATTTGACTTAGATTTTAAAGTCAACGCAGTGCAGAATGAGTTAAATACCATTATGATTTAAATCTAAAGCATTCTGTAGAAAACTCAAGTGTATGTGTGTCTGTCAATATGTGTGTGCGTATATGTGTTTTTGTGAAACGGAGGGAGAGAGAGAGAGGAGGGAGGGTATCTTAAAGCGGAACAGATACTATTATGATATAAATCTAAATCATTCTATAGGAAGTTTAAATGTGTGCTGAATCAGACTTCTGGGGAGCTATGAGGAACAGAGAGAGAGAGAGAGAGAGAGAGAGAGAGAGAGAGAGAGAGAGAGAGAGAGAGAGAGAGAGTATATCTTATTCCTACTTTTAAAAAAGCAAGACACTTACGTTTTATGTATGTTTTCCGTATAAGATTTCAAGAACACGCATCCCAATAAAAAATAAAAAATAAAAAAAATCACATAGATAGGTAATCCGATATTATTTTCAGTAAAATCTCATAATATTGAATTCCGTCCATACACTATAATCCTTCTTGTCAAAGCGCAGATCTAAGGTTCTCACAAAAAATTATATCCAAACACTCTCTGGTGTTTTTTTCACATGTCACAAATCTAAGATATGTCAGGAGCGTGATAATTCCTCTGAGTCAGATTCTGTTGTGAAGCGATAAAAAATGGGATTGGAGAGTCTTACCGACTTTTTTTCCCATAAACTCGTATTTTGGCTCTAGATTCAAGACATGCAGTGTGGAAAATATTACATGTGAACTGGTTTTTACGATTACAGTTCCAGCAGTGCAGACAAACTATAGTGAATTTAGAATCATATATAGAATTCGTATACTTATCTATTATGTACATTACCATGGCATTTTTACAATCATACCTCAGTATAGCGGTATATAGCTCATGATGATTGTTCTTATATACGTCAATCAGATTTAGCTTTTACGTTAATAAAAAAAATATCGAAGACAGCGAAGCAGACAATGAGAATTTTTACCGCGTAAACGGGGACGCAGTTTTTCGACTGATACACACGAGGTTTTGAATCGAGTGGGACGTGTGTATTTTTGTGTATAGCATGATGTGAAAAAATACCCACCAAACGGGGACATGCTCAGATATGCTTATTTCAAGGTTTTTATCACTAAGTAAGGTCGTGGCAGTCCATTTTAGCCGCTATTACAAAACGGGGACGTACCCGTTTCGAGGTGTGTCCCCGGTCTGTTGGTGTGTATTCTTACTGATGTCCCCGTTTCGCGCTTTTTATAAACGCACGCACGCACACAGAGAGAGAGAGAGAGAGAGAGAGAGAGAGAGAGAGAGAGAGAGAGAGAGAGAGAGAGAGATTAACAGATCGAAAAGAATATTATGTCGACCTTAGGCACCACCATCTGGGAGCAGAATATGGCAATTAATGTAATGGCACTAGCTGAGAATTTGAAGCTCTTTGACAGGAGGGGATTCTCGGCCTGAGAGAGAGAGAGAGAGAGAGAGAGAAAGAGAGAGAGAGACAGAGACAGAGACAGAGAGACAGAGAGTTGATACAGTAGGTGGAAACAATTACCTGAAATAGTTGTCAATTGCTAAGTAGATGTTTTCTAAAAATGTTGGAAAAAAGTAAACTGGACATTTTTAGAATATCTTGCATTCATATTTTTCAAACTTTTGTGACAACTATTTATCCTGTGACAATTCTCATGTTATCGGTGAGATATAGGTATTTTTCCATATCACGCCCAAGTTTGTTTATAGTTGTTGGTTTTGGAGTTGTTGTTGCTGTTGTTGTTGTTATTGTTGCTGTTGTTGACGATGGTGACGAATTCAACTTGCAAACTAGGTGAACGGCACATACACCAACATCTTAACTAGCTCATAATAATAACAAATTTCTACAACAAAAAATTGTGCAAGCTACTATGGTATACATGTACTTTTGGAAAGATGTGTCATTTGTTATGCGTACGTCTGCATGCGCACGCGATTATTTGTATGTGGCTTTGCGAGTTTGGTTTGTAGAAGTAAGATCCGAGTAATGGAGGCACGTTTTTGCCCTTCGATGCGTCGTATGATGATGTTTCATCTAATAAGATCTTGGACTTTTTAAAATTGTGCGGTTGATATAAAAATAAAAAAGATTACTTTGTATTTTAAGGATTTTACCCATTTTTGCCTTCATCTTTGTTTCGTATGCCGTTTCGGAGGAGATAGCTAAACTTACTCGGCGCTACATAGCTATGATTGTGCAGATGTGCTGTTAAATCCTATGCATACATATTTGACCTCGGATTTGTTTATCACGCGAGTGATGTTGGTGATACATTTATGGATCGAAATGAAAACCTTCATAGAGATTAGGTCTCCATTCCTCGTACCAACAATAACTTAAATTAGTATGGTAATCATTATTTGATACCTATCTACTTGGAAGTTCTGTCCTGGGTGTTATTTGTAAGTAGCACACAATGCAATAAGTATTTAACACCAAAGAAGGACACGATTTGCAGTAATGGTATATAAGGGGCATTTTGGGACCAAAACAAATATAAAATAAAAGCTGATGTAGATGATTGTCAGAACAATTACAGCACATACTAGGTCAGATACAATGGATAAATAGGAATTGTCGGACAGTTACTCAATTCGTTGCACGAAAACATTTTGCTTTGTTCCCTTGCAGTAACCTTGATATTTGACCTTTTGACCATCAACTCAATAGAGATTATTTGTCTTATATGGGGCAAACAACCTGCAAAGATTAATGAAGGTATTTTGAAACCAGTTTGCTTTCGTTCGTTACAGTAACTTTGTTCTTTGTCCATTTGACCCCAAATCTCCTATAGGACGAGCCAACTGCAAAGCTTGGCGATGTTATGTGAAGCCGAACTCAAGTCATAACACAGAAAGTAACGGACAGACAGACGAGGTATAAAAAGAAATGAAGAAAAGGTACACAAAACAAACTAATTTATGCAAAATCTAATGTACATAATCATTATCTTATGAACGCCTCTCAAAAATGATGTTCAAAATTCATATCATCTAAATTTCTTAGTTTCTTTGATTATGTTGGAAAGCTTTGAAAAATTGATAGTTTATATTTTTTAATTTTAGATGAACCATATACAATAATTTGAGTTATAAAGGAAACAAGAAGATGATTAAGACTATATATCAGCTCTCTTCTTTGTACAGTAAATCGGTTACAAATATAAATAAAATGAAAAGCATTGTCAGTACATTGAATTATATATGGGGCTATCTAGTGGATATTTTTTTTCTCTTCGACAATTGCATATACCCTTATGTAATTACCACAGATGTTTTAATTCTTGCAAACCTCCATAAAGCTATCCAAACTGTTTTCACAATAGCAAACTAGAATCACAACATCTCTATACCTTTCTCTCAGTAGAAATCAACGACTCTCTTTATTAATATGTATATATTTGTTGTGACCTATCTTCTTAAAGCTAGTTGAGTAAACTTTACTTTGTTATAATTACTTTGTACAAAGGGAGACATTGTTCAAAAAGTTTTCTTCTACTTAATTCCTAGACATCTTGCCGTTTTTAATTTATATGTGAAAGATGTATTGTTTGTGATAAAATATCGTTTAAACTAAAT
The DNA here is from genome assembly GCA_029931535.1 of Margaritifera margaritifera. Taxonomy (NCBI): domain Eukaryota; kingdom Metazoa; phylum Mollusca; class Bivalvia; order Unionida; family Margaritiferidae; genus Margaritifera; species Margaritifera margaritifera. Next base: position 1,219,854 of record JAQPZY010001410.1, on the reverse strand, counting down.
AAAACAGTATTTATATCACTTCAGCTATTCCGTATCCTAGCATGCCACACATATAATTTGCCATCCCGGGCATAATAAAAGGACGACATGCACGTGGTCTTCAATAGCATTATTCAAATATTATCTTTCAGATTTATTAAAATATCATCACTACTTGTATGAATTAGCAAATTAGTAAATCGTATAACATCGGTCGCGTTGCTTGGCAGATCAGTATGACTTGTATAAAATTGAAAGACGCTCAAAAATGATCTTAGGCAATTTAAAGCGTTTAATTACCTTTCACATCTTTAGTGTCAGATGCTATATTGGCAGGTGCGTTGAAGTTACATTTATTTCTTTTTAAATTTCATTTATTAATGACGTGTTTGAAATTCAATGATGTGTTTGAAATTCAATCGAAATTTACAGATTTGTTTAAAAAAACTTTAACATTGGAATTGTTGCGGATGTGTTTTTGTCCACGGCTAATTGGGTTTATAAATTTACTAGAATTCGTTAAAAAGATAGGTATAAATGTCCCGAATTTCAGAACGATTGCAATTTTTCATATACCACATCTGATATTATGAACGTAACATGACTACCAAACTCTTATGTTATTTGTTCTGCTTGGAAGATTGAGAAGGTCAGCAAGTTTTGTAATGACTACATCATATAGCACTGACAAAGGTCCTATGTGCTTAACCAAATCAGATATAAACATTTCAATGGATATTTATGACCTATCATAATTTCTCAATCAATACATTGCTCATTTAAGATAGCAGAGAAACAGCTTTATAGAATACAACAACGTATTCCCTCTTTGGTTTTCGCATTCTGTTGTCGAAGATTCTCAATATCTTGCCTCAACTTGGCAGCCTCTGTGTTAAATCCCTCCTTAAGCAGCCGTTCTTGTTCTTTAAGTCGTTCATTTAGAACTGTATTTTGATGGTCCATTAAGTTTTTAAGCTCCTCTTGTTGTTTTTTCTCTAGCTGTTTTATATTTTCTTCCATTTGGAGTTTCTCATCTTCGAATCTTTGTCTTTGGATTTTGGCACAGCGTTCTGCTTCCTCCCTTTGTCTGTCTGCTGCAATGGTCTTGTGTCTTTCAACTGCAGTAATGTACACAAACAATCATATTAAGTGAAAAGCAGGTTCGTGCGGTGTGTTTTATTTCTGTTGCTATTGTTAAATTTGTCAATGGGAGTTGGGTCCTTATGAGTTTAGATGTTGTTATGATTTACACTTTTATTTCAGTTGGATACTGAAAGCTAATATTTGGACCATCACTTTATATTGCCGACTCTAAATTACAAAATCGCATATATAAGTTGATATCTAATTGTATACGAAATATGTATGCCACTCAACAAATATGTCACATTAGCCAACACTGCTGAAATAAGAATGATAGTTTTGCTCTCTTAAACTTTCCTTTGAAATGTATGCACCAGACAAATGATTTGTTCAACCCGGAAGTAGTATAATTCGATACAAACTTTAATATATTTTGCTTCATCCAAACTGAACATATCTTGAAATTAAGTTGACCTTTTGACTTTGATGCTCTGTCCCGAGTGCTCGGTTAGCCTTAGCTAACTATTCTTTAAAACAACAAACAAAGAAATGAGATGTGCATATAAACCATGAATTGAGCTTTGAAATATTTACTCTCTTCTTCCTTTTCCCTTTCTGTGACTTGTTGATCTTTTTGAAGAATGGTTTGTCCTTCAACCCACTTGCTTTCTAGGTACTTCAGAAACGTTTCTTGTTTCTGTAAATAGAAATACAGAAGGAAAAATTGATGAAATCTACTTTGAGAATTTTTTACGTATTACACACACGTTTAAATTGCAATGGTTTTATAAATTCAAAATCGCCCACGATTAAACAAATTACAAGATGACATACATTGAGATGACATACCCTTTTTTGCTTTCAACAGCAATTTGTTGCAACACTTTGTTTGATAGGGGAATATCCAAAAATATTAGTTGTATGCATCAGTATGTATCTATAAAGTGTGTTAAAAATGTGTAGTACCTTGCAACCAAGACCGGTCAGTTTCTTATACTCATCTGTGATCTCCTTGATGTCTTTTCGGTAAATGCCATATCCACCCGCGCGTGAGTACACTTGCTGTTTTATCTTTTCCTCAATACTTCCGTTAAGCTGTGCAATAGCTTCTTTAGATTGTACCTCTGACGCCTGCTCGTTTTGTTTCTTGAAGGTTTCATGCTCAATATTCATTCTCTCCTGTATACGAAAGGTAGGTACAATACACGACAAATATTGTGCAATAAAAAAGAATTATAAAAAAGAATTATATAAAACACTCATTTATAAGCACGATGAAAGCATTTGTTTTGTTCATTTCATAATTTTATATATTTAATCAATAAATTACAACATAATTCGTGGAATACTAACAGCTTTCTATTTAGTGTGCGAATATGAGGAACTCGATATTATGAAGACCAGTATCGGTCTTTGTGTAAAACTATACAGAACGAAAGTTGCACTTTTGGGCATTTGTACCAATAATATCTTTTTGTTTTTTTAAAAAAACTCTGCTCAGACCACGAGTCGCTTCCCATAATAATTGTTTAGAATTTATCCAGCTTATACTTAGTTGAAACTATGTTGAGAATAATGCTGATTATACTCTCAAAGTAGCCTTATAGTGTGCTTGATAACGATTATGGATGAAGCTAATACCTTAAGTGTGGTTTTTTTTTCTTCATTTAGTGATGTATTGAGCCTTGTTTCCTTTATTATCAATAATAGTAGCGTATCAGTTTCAAACGGAACACAGAGTTCAAGGCCGAAGTTAATGGCCATTTGTCCCAAAATAGGCAATTTTGAACCCCAAAATGTATTTCTGCAAGATAAAACTTCTTGGATATTTTGCATAACTTACTTTCAGAATTTTCAATGATAACCGAAAAAAGTACCATTGTGGCTTTGAACATAAATAAAGCATCAAATTAAGGCAATAGTTACCACACAGGAGGACCTCCACAGTTTTTGTGACGAAAAATCGTATAATAAAACATTTTCACTTTAAATATAAATTACGGAGGCACTCGTCTGTGCTTTACACATGATTACTTTATAAACCAAAATGTAAAATGCGGTTTAAAACTTATAATACCCTTATATGGACATTCATCGATATTTTCACCCAGTTTATTGTGTTCTGATTGCTCGTACCAGAGAGTGAAGAGACGGTGTGTCAGATGTATCAAAAAGAAAAACTGTAAAAGTTTTTCTATATCTATTTCTATCCTGTCACAATAAACCTTTTCTCTTAGAACAATAAATCGCCACTGGCATTTAGGTATTTTGAACAATAATTATACAGATAAGGTTGAAATTAGTATACTGAGTTCAAATACAGCATGTGTAGCTTTGTCACGTTCTTGCAGGTGATTCCGGACTTATGTAAAACATAGTTATAAATCACGGTACATTCAGATATCAGGCTGGCTCGTGAAACCACTAACGCAAAGATTTCATTGGGGACACATTTTTATCAAACTCGGGCTTCCGATTTACAGGAATGAGTTCCTAGACTTCAAAGAAACCTAAACTAACCTCATTTACCAGACAAAAGTATTATCCTTTCTTAACATATCTGACCAATGATCCAAACAAGATCTTCTTTTTTCTTGCTTTGTTTCTCTCTGACATAGTTTCGGATTAGATGCGGTATTTAAAACTTACGTTGGCCCGTTTTTGGTACTGTTGATCACGATCATAGACAGCCGTGTCCAGGAACAAAGCAATGGCATCCTTCACGCATCCATGATGTGCATCTGAAAGATCCTTATCGTCAGAAACTGGTAACTGTAACATGGCCTTCATTCTTGTTACATAACATGTCACACTAGCCTCTACAGCCTTAGTGTTTTCAATCTGTGCCATTGTATCCAATGCGCTCTCTATGCATGGGATTTTTCCATTCCGAATCGCCTCAACGTAAGTCTGAGCCAAAGTTGCAAACACTGAAGAATGATGACAAAACATTTGATCGTAAGTGAGTATAAACCAAAAGAGGCCACATTCCATCATACATTTCTATTTGTCATTGCTCCTCCTACCCAAAGAGCATGACAGTTGTCCACCATGAAATTTGATAAATATGGTGCAATGCAACTCATTATTTGATGAAAAATCTGCCAAATCGTATTGAAGTGTTATTTTGCCATCTTGACCTCGTCCGCAAAATTCAACAAGGTAAAACTTGGAGACCAAATTCGAATACCTCAAGATTTGTCAAATGGACCAAACAACTTAGCAGAGCAGATAATATATAGCTTTTTGAAAACATATAGCGCAATCATTGGAAAGCTTGACAAAGATCAGTCTTGTGATTTGTACATGTGTGCACTTTATTATTATTCCGCTTTCTTGTGAAATCGTTGTCACATATTCGGTGCATGCCAAAGTGCCCTTTTTAAATAGAGAGATATGTCGAATAGTTCATGAAATGGTATTACACAGTGATACAAAAAGAAAGAGAACTCTTATACACGTACACGCGCACAGACACACACTTAAGTGCACCCACAAGAAAATGATACTTACTTCTTCCATTGACAGGTTGGCCGTTGTCCAGCTTTTTCGGAAGACATTCACAGATTATACATGAAGTGAACCTCTTTAAGTCTTCTACGAACTCTGCTTCCAGGTCATCGTCAGTCAAAGTTTCTAAATTTTTAAGAGTTGCCTTCGTTCCCGGTCTTTCAAAAGTGAAGCACTTCCGCTTCCTGAAGTACTTCCTGATGCAAATGCGCGGTGTATTGTATCTGACATCGAAATCGCTGGTGCCGGTGCGAAGACTTAGGCAGTCTTCAAGATACTCATCACTGGTTATCTCTTTTCCGTCAGATTTAAGCTCCAGAGTAAAGTCCCGGAGGGCCAGGATAAAGAGCGGGAAGTAGAGGTCAAAGTCTCCAGCGGCTCTCTCACTTGATGAGCTCTCTGATATCCTGACATGCTTCGACATCTCCGTGATGAAGCTAAAAAAGCAAGCTGTCAAGTATGTCTTTACCTCAATAAAGATAGCCAAGAAAAGCATGCTTGTTCGCGTACAATGCATCATTAATTCTGCAACATTTTGTTGAATATTTCATAAAATCTGCATACAATTTTTATTTTTCTGTGAAATGTTTTAATTATAAGTCAACCCTGGCTTACTTGAAATTCCAAATATCTTTTAGATGCCAGGTAGACATAATTATTTTAGATCGTTGGAGATAAATAATGACACGATATAAATACGTTACCAATTGGATGCTATAACTTTTGAGCTCAAAATTCCGTTGTATTTGAGAAAATACCTCATCGTAGGTTTAAGAATGTATGCACCGTGTGATCTAAGGTATAAATAAAATCGATTAAAGCCAACCGAGTCAGTACTGCGTTTGGTTCCATGTAGCACATAACTTTCCTTTTTGACAAACTTCTGTATCGTTTGAAGAGAATTCAATCCACTAATATCATACAATTTGTGATGAGATGTTTTACAAACATTTCTAATACTAGTAAGTACCTCAACTTCTCCAATGTGTCTTGGTCAAATTTTCCCAGAGCATTGTACACAAGCGTACTGCTTAGAAGTGTGGTCAAGGTGAAGATCCAGTTGTCATGGTTCTTGTTTCCCTGCATAACGAATAACATGATAATTCCTGAGAGCTTTTACTAGAAACATAAAACGTAAGTCATTGATGGAAAGATGAGTACAAGGATTTGTGCTACATATGTTTTGTAATGTTAATATAAAATTTGCGATACATCAAGGAAAACACGCGAAATGCTGGGAAAGCTAAAGGCGACAGGCAGAATACAATTATTGATTAACTTGTTTCGCCTGCTCGGCAAAATCGGTATAGTCTGCTAGCTGCCCCTTGACAAACCAAGTGTGAATCCAATCAATAACATCCCAATTACCTGATTATATGTCGATATAAGATGAAAAATGTATTTCTGTCTACTATGTATAACATGAAAAATGTATTTCTGTCTACTATGTATAACATGAAAAATGTATTTCTGTCTACTATGTATAACAAGAAAAATGTATTTCTGTCTACTATGTATAACATGAAAAATGTATTTCTGTCTACTATGTATAACATGAAAAAAGTATTTCTGTCTACTATGTATAACATGAAAAATGTATTTCTGTCTACTATGTATAACATGAAAAATGTATTTCTGTCTACTATGTATAACATGAAAAATGTATTTCTGTCTACTATGTATAACATGAAAAATGTATTTCTGTCTACTATGTATAACATGAAAAATGTATTTCTGTCTACTATCTATAACATGAAAAATGTATTTCTGTCTACTATCTATAACATGAAAAATGTATTTCTGTCTACTATGTACTTTTTTGAGCTGCAGCTATATTTAAGCATATCTGAAAAAAGAAAGTGTTTAATATTTTCAAGGAAAGTGTTTAATATTTTTAAGGAAAGTGTTTAATATTTTTAAGGAAAGTGTTTAATATTTTTAAGGAAAGTGTATTTAACAAAGAACTGCTTGTTACTCGTATACATTCTTGGGACTTTATTGGTCATTATGTTAGGTTGGAGGAAAGAGTTAATTAACAGGCACTGAATGTCCTTTGAATTCTTCTTTCATAACATGAAGTCTAAACTTGTAACATACCAAACGATCTTATCTTCCATCAAAAAGACATTTTTCAGTGATATTGTTTTATTCAACTGCAAATGCAGTGTCTTTTGAAGTGTAAATAAATATGGACTTGAATTTCAGTGGGTATCATCAGGATATACATGCCATCTAGAACAAAAATCCTGTTGAAATGAAATAAGTCAAACAAGGTCAGTTGCAAAAAAATCAAGCTATAAAAATTGAAAGTGCACCTAACGTAAAGATGCTAAAAGTTGAATACTGAATCATACAGCATTTGATGGAAACTTTGTGGCTGCAACCGACCATAACATATGTATTTAGACAATGCATTTACAATAAACATCTAAATTTAAATACTGAATGATACAGTAAGAATACATGAAGTTGTTTGCACCAGACAGTTTACTTATGGCTCATTAAACCTAAGTTGTTTTCACTGCTTTTTTATTGCCGGATAATTGATGTGAAGACATATTAACTGAATTATATAACAAAGAGAGTACCAATGATGATGGTTTGTTTTGTCGTTCTTTTTTTAAAAATCTCCAAAAATATGAAACTCGCGTCATTCAGAAAGGGGATTATCTACCAGAAATTCTGTACAAGGAAGTATAATGGGGTAGCAGAGAGGGGGGATTCGAGTGCATACTCAAACGTCTCGGCACTTGAAGACATGACCCAGACTGACGCTAAAACCCCTTTCTGAGCGAACCCTATTAGTTTTTGGTGGGTAGTTCTAATGATGTAACATTTACATATCACTATTGCCTTGCTTATCTTCAGGGACGCTAAGTCACCTCGTCAGAGCTCACAATTCCAACCTACCATTATATGCAACGTTCTACAAATCTAAAACAGAGGAACCCAGAATCAGTCTTAAATGCACGTCATCGGCTTATGCGGGAAACTCTTCATCTTTGATTCAGACCAGACTACGCTTGGGTCATCAAAGAGGGGTGGGAGGAGGGAATTTTGCAATAGTGACAGCAAGTATTACATCATTAAATTAGTTTTACCCCCACCCCCACCCCACCTCTCAAAAATTAATAAAAGAAATCAATATTTCAATAGCAGTGATACAAAAACCTGTCACTATTGCCTTCCTGGACTTGCCAGGTCGGAGGGAGGCTGAAGGCCTCAAAAGACTGGTATAGAATTTATATACTTACCCTTACGGTAGGGGTGTCCACTATTGTAAGTTGGTAGCAGATTGGGCCACTTTCAGTGCCGTATCTATTGGACCAAAGGAAAAAAATACCTTCGCTCTAGATGCAAAAGACCGAAGATAAAAGGAGGAGAAAGTAGTTTGCGTGGCTCTCATAACATCCTCCATTGACGAATGATTAAAATAGGCAAATGAAGTAGCAATAGTCTTGACTTCATAGGCTTTAATTCTCATAAACGAAAGGTCCGTCTCAGTGAGGGACTGATAAGCTCTCTTGATAGTGAGGAATATCCACCTGGAAATGGTGGATGTCGAGATATCGGCGGGGCCTTAATTGGCAGGAAGAGACGCTTCCTACCCATTCTTCTCCCTATTGACGCAGCCAAATAGAACCGTAACGCCATAACTGGGCAGAGAAGTATGTATTTATCATCCCCAGCACAGATACGACTGAGACTGTGGATCTCTATAGGGAGTGGGGTTACCCCCCCCCCCCAACATTTTTTTTGTTTTTTTTGTTCTTATTTTTTTTGGTTATAAAAAAAAAAAAAAAACACGGCTGCAAAAGGAGAGAAATACACTTATAATCGTAAACATCCTTTTTCTACAGACAAGGCATAAAGCTTGCTCCCTTTTCTCACTGAGGCCAAGGAGATCAGGAAAACAGTTTTAAGCGAGATACCAGTCTCTGCAGCTCAAAATACTTGATAAGACCAGAGAGACGAGGGTCCGAACCAATGGCGGATCCTTATAGAACTTAAGCGTGTTATACAGGGCTGCCCTATAGCCCTTAATAGTATAGACCGAACATTCTCTGTCTTGGAAACTGAAAGAGAAGAAAGTATGCCACTGCGCTCAGAGAGGAACAGCTAGGATTAACGCGTTTCGTACTGTACGAATCGCAAAAAATCTCCACTTTGCATCGTAGACCTTGGAGGTAAACCGTCTCCTGGATTGGACGATGCAGTTGGCAACCTTGCTCGAAAACATGTCCTGGCGAATAATCGCTTGAGATGAGTCAAGCGTTAAGGTGGAGAATCTCTTTGCTGTTCTGGAGAAGAAACCCCCTGTGCTGCGAGTAGATTCACGACCGTTGGGGCTACAGATGGCTGTCAGGATGAGCTGAGCAGTGGAGGTCCTAGCTTTGTGGAGCACTTGCAGAATCATTCTGAAAGGTGGGAAAGCGTAAGCGAACAGACAATCCCACCTTAAACTGAAGGCGTCTACTGCTCAGGCCCTCTGATCTGGGACTGGGAAGACATAAAAGGGGAGCTTGTTCTTCAGTCTCATCGCAAACAAGTCCACCAATGGTCTTCTCCACACTCTGAATAGGCACTCTGCTAGATATTGGTGCAGAGACCATTCCGAAAGGACTACTTTGCCTCTCCTGAACATACTGTCAGCCAGAATATTTTTTCTTGCCTGGAATATACCGAACACAGAGAGTAATCCACTCCGAGGCTGCCCAGCGAAAGAGGTTCCAAACCTCCATGCAAAGAGAAGGAGCACGTGTACCTCATTGTCGCCTGAGGTACACTACTACCGGCGTGTACTTAGAGGAGACCATTGCACACTGATTCCTTATTTGGTTGACACATCTCTGTAGGGCTAAAAATATCTCACTAATTTCCATATTGTTTATGTGAAGGCTAGATTAATCCCGGGACCACGAGCCATCAAGAACTACCCCTTCTGGGTCCAAGTGAGCGACCTAAGCGGAATCTTATGCGTCTGAGTACATATAGGAGTGTGGTTTGGGGAGGGGGGGCAGAGAGGGACTGCATTGAGACTTCGGCCAGAAACCGGTTTCGATTGGCCGACCACTTCAAGTGGTGATGAAACTCTGACCGTAGAGAAATCAGATCCGACAGGGAATCCTTGTGCGGTTTCTAGTTTGCCAGAAGGATAAACTGGAGGGGGCGCAAGTACAGTCTTTCTAGGGGAACAAGGTCTGCCGCGCAGTTCAAGGTCGCCATGAGGGATAGATATAGGCGAGCCGACAACGAGGTCTTGGCTTGAAGCAACGCCAAAAGAGGCAGGATTTTGTCAATCCTGTCCGGTGGAACACGAACTCGCTTCAGGATGGTGAAGAACTTCATCCTCATGTAAACGAACTCCTGAGAAGGGATTAGCTCTGATTTCTCGGATTGAGTCACTGTGGACAGATTTGAGACAGATCATGGAAAAGGGAATATTTGAGGCCATTGCGCAGCAACCAGTCGTCACAATACTGGAAGATGGGGATCCTAAGAGACCTCGCGTGGGCGGTAACTACTCCCATCTACTTCAGAAGACTGAAGGAGACTGGCAAGAAAAGGCCGGCATGCGAGGCTAGGTGAATAGTGTATGAGTTTTAAGCTACAGCGCCTTGATTGGAAGGCTATTCCGGGAAATCACCCCTTTCAATTACCAGTGTCGGGGGATGGGGATCTTAAAAGGCCAAGCCGGATAGTGAAACCTGCAACTGGAAGCTGAAACTAGCGGGTGCAGCGTAGCAAGGGGAATAGGCAACCCCTTATGTTGCCTGGCTGATTCTTGGTCTTTTGAAACCTTTGGTAAAGCTCCGTTACCATAGTCAAATGAGGGAGTACAAACATATCTGATTGTGATGTGGCCTTCGAAAGTCTCTTCAAACTGGAGAGGATTTTCTTGTCCACACTCGTGTGAGTCCACCAAAACCGAAAGGACGCCATCGTCCTGCTTCCGTTACTAAGGGAAGACGGGACTTTCCGAACCAGTGTCTTTCTGATGGGAGGGAAACTGGGGAGTAGGGGTATCCTCATCCCGCAGCTCCTCAAGGGGAGTGGTTGGACTGATCCTACTAGCGGTCTTTTCAGGAGGACGGGAAACGCTTTTCGTCCATCCTATATGTGTATTAACGTTTCGCGACTGATCACGGGGAGTGGCGGGAACGTCCTTATTCACAGACACTTTAGGGACACAGGAGCACTTCTCATTCCACCTCGATCGTCTGGTGGGGAGGGCCTGTCCCCCTCCTTTATGTTTGGGTCTACATGAGCAGTTGATGTAGGTCTGCGACCTGCCACATCTGAACTGCTTGGAGTCCAAGGCATGAGCTTCCATGGCGCCATTAGTGGAAAGGAAGATTCGCTCCCCTGGAATGGATGTCCCCACATCCCGTAGGGATTGAAAAGTTTTAAAAAAAAAGGAAAAGGGGGGTGGGTGGGTGGGCTCCGATATGATTCTCTTCCCTAGTCGGGCGAGTATACGCCGACTCCCTATCCTCAACAGGATCGATCGGTGGAATGGAAACAGAGGGTGTATCAATTCGATCTCTGTCCCCGTACCGCTGATGGGACTCCATTGACCGATGACATGCGCCCGGCGCACGGTTTCCGGTAACCAGCGCCCGGTGACTGGTGCCCGGTGACCAGTCTGACTGAGGAGTTATGGATCCCATAATCTCTTGGGATCGATGAGTATAGGGAGAAGAATGACATTTCTTCCTCCCTTTATAAGTGTAGCGGCTCTTGGTCAGATCCCAAACATCGTCGAGCCATAAATAATAGAACGGACAACCGTCCGTACTTTGTACAAGCTAATCATGTTGTGTAAGAATCCGACGGGGCTTTCTTGTGCCCACATTTCCCCACATTTTGTAACATACCTGAATAGAAAAGTATGTACTGCCTAAGCCAGTGCTCTCTGAAAGAAAATATTATGCAAATATCTGAGTTCAAAATATACTGCCGAAGCAGCAAAATTAAGTTATTTTAACATTACAATTTAACATCGTACCGCATAAGCGAGTATATTCTAGGCAGTGAAATACAAATGTTTGATGCAGCGATCAAAATCGTACTTCTTAACGAGAGCCTATTGGAAGCAGTGCAATAAAATTGTTGATGCAACCATTAAATTAGTACTGCCTAAGCGAGTAGTTAATCAAAAATGTACTGACGAAGCAGTGCTATAAAAAATATTTAAATGCATTATTTTGAGCGTATTGCCACCAATGATGAACAAATGAAATTAAGAGCACTGCCTAAGTGCTATACATTATTAATTTCCAAAAATTGATGAACAAATGGAAATTAAGATTCCGGAATCACCATTGGGTAGTAATACTTACCCTAAACAAAAATATAACGAGTACCGACGAAACTACAGCGCTGGACGAATTATTTACCGTAACATCGGATAAGGGAGGGTGAAGGCCAGAGGAGAGCACCGCTAGATGAATCCGGCGCAAAAAAGTCCCCTAAACAATCAAGAGAGCTAATTTGACATCAAATAATGCAAGGACTGTGGGAATAATCACCCAATTAAAACGTAAAAATTAGAATAATATGCCGAAACACTTATTTAAACAGGTAAACGAAGGCAATTGTTCGAGAGCGAATTTCACACGTCTTAGCGTTACAAACGTCAGTGGAAAAGAGGAAAAGTATCCTGCATGAGCCGATGAAGTGGTTGTCAGACTGGTTCTGGATTCTCTCTGTTCTAGATGTCTAGAACGTTCCATAAAATGGGACCTTGGAATTATGAACTCGGACGAGGAACTTAGCGTCCCTGAAGGTAAGCAAGACAAAAGTGACAGATGTTGTATTACTGCTATTAAAATGTCTGTATACGCAAAGAAATTATAATATTTTAAAAAAAATTAAAAAATAACACTAGGGAATGAAAAGTTACTGTATTAAAATTCTATTAAATCGTCATAGAGCATCAAAATATGGGAAAACGGGTCCATGCAGGAACAACCATGCACACGTCTGGGAAGAGAGCCTGATCTTCTGAGTCAACATTTTTTTACTTCTGTTTTTTTTTTTTTTTTATAGTCCTGTTTTTACGTTGATAGGTAATTTGCGTGCGCGTATTCTTTAGAATAGTCATTCACTACTGGTCTGGTTATCTTTTCCTCGCGGCATTGACATTTCATGGGTATATACTTTACTACCCTTCGGCCCTTGTGAAATAAATTGTACTTACATGCAAATAGGAGCATATTTTTTATAAATGCAGAGCGATATTAACCTTTATTTAGCCAGTAAATTTGATAAAGACGTATCTCCATCATTTCAGATACCGTAAGTCGCAATATTGTAGCGTCAATAAATCATAGCGAAATGTTTAATTTCCGCATATTAGTGCCTTAAAACTTTTGCGAATTACTATTGGGCAAAAATCAATTTTCTGACGTAATGGATTACATATTTTGTACACTCACTAAAATTGTGTTATTTGCAGTATATAAGCGTTCTTCTACATTGTATTCATGTTAACGTGGATTTAAGCCGGTAACTGCGAGGATCCCTTCGCTTTATTCTTCCATGGATTTATATTGACAGAGATCGTGTGGAATCATAGGATTCTTTCCCTTTTCATCTTTTTCTCCAAGATAGATTTATACAATTTTTCAATAGATAAACAGATAGAAGACAAAATAATCCCATAGTCTAATTTGCAATGGCTACCTGTGTATAATGTAGCTTAAGTAGGAGTGTTTTCAAGGCATGCAGGGAAACTTTATGTAGATTCTGTGCTTGAAGTGCTCAATGTAGCCGCCAGGTGTTATTAATCTGGCATGAAACGTTTATTTATTTATTTATTTATTTGTTCTTTCTAACACATGTTACTATTATAAATCTCTCTCTCTCTCTCTCTCTCTCTCTCTCTCTCTCTCTCTCTCTCTCTCTCCTTTTTGTTAAGTGACCAAAATATGCACAAATAATAGCTTACATTTTGCATCTTGAAAACTTATATGATTTGATAGATAGATAGATAGATGGTCACTCTATTTATTTTCTCAGAATATAGTACAACCTTCTTGATATCTCCAATACCCTCGGTGTCCAGAAGAAGAAGGACCTCATCCCCTTTGACTGGATGTGGCTGACACCACGCCCATATTCCCTTCGTCTTACACTCAATTGTAGAAGCAACTGGGAATCCTATAATAATAATAATAATAATAATAATAATAATAATAATAATAATAATAATTATAATAATAATAATTAGAACAAAAAGATGAAGAAGAAGAAGAAGAACAACAGCAGCAACAACAACAACAACAACAACAATAATAATAATAATAATAATAATAATAATAATAATAATAATAAAGACTGCGACAGCAGTAAAAACAGCAATATTGATAGGGATCAAGTAGAAACGAGATGTATTAGCACATTGCCACCCTCCCCCAATTTTGTTGTTAAATACTTGATGGTCATAATATAAACAAACTTATATGTTCTTTCCCATATAGAATGTTTAATATTTTTCATACATAGATATAAATTAGAGAAAAAATAGTACTCACACATCCTTGTTGTATACCAAATTTTAGTTTCCTCTTCATATTTTCGAGACGAATAATATACTTTGATATGTCAACACCAAATTGACAAAAATATGTCGTTGAACCATTTTACATGAATTATAATTCATCCGGCTACAGTGATATACTGAGTTTTCTAGGCATATTACATTTGTAGAGAAAAATAATTTAGCCTACATAATATAAAGCAATGAAGTCATAACAGGTTTGAAAACAAATGCATATTCCCAGGTTTGAACACAGTAGATTAGGTTTCCGTGTTTCCTGACGTAAAGACAGCGTCTTCCTTACAAGTATTAACGTATCACGATATGTCATTCAGTCAAACCCTAACACGTGCTGATAACCTCCGACCAATACTATCGCTGGCATAGGTGTGAAGTATCACGTGATTTGACACATAATTGGCGACCTGTCAATGTTAAAATGCCTATAAAAAGCGATTTAATTAGCCTACTGTTCAATACACCATGAGACTGATCCATAGCTGTTTCCTTATTGCACCTTGGATGATACGATTAGATAACTAAGTTCCACCTACTCGACCAATCACAATTCATATATAGCATATATTAATAATAATAATAATAATAATAAAAATTATAATAATAATGAAGACTTTGTATAGCGCCCAATCTTTAGAAGCTCAAAGCGCTTTACAACATTAGATAACACCTAAAACCATATATAATGATATAATTGAGAAAAACAAACACCATGAAATTAGAAAACAAAAAATACTGAAAATAGTTAAGGTGAGGAAACATTATTAAGTCTCTAGGTCTATTCTTGCAGTCGAAATAGGTGAGTTCTAAGAGCACTCTTGAATGAGATAACTGTGTCTTTGTGTCTAAGTTCAGTGGGTAATTCGTTCCACGTTGCTGAGCCCTGGGATGCAAAAGAACGTTGTCCGTATGACATTTTGATAGTGGGAATAATGAGAATACGAGTGTCGGAAGAGGAGCGTAAGTATCATGCTGGTGTGTACACATGGGTGAGGTAAGATAGGTATGTTGGACTGGAGCCAGTCAATGAAACGTAGCATAGAGAACAAATGTTGTGTTTGATTCTGGATCGAATGGGTAGCCAGTGTAGGGTACAGAGCAGGGGGGAGGTGTGCTCGGTTCGTGGTACTCTAAGGATGATCCGAGCAGCTGTGTTTTGATCTTTTTGAAGTTTCTGGAGTAGATACTGAGACGAACCAGATAGAACTGAGTTACAATAGTCCAATCTTGAAAGTACTAAGGAACACACAAGTGTTTTAGTGGTATCAACTGAAAGATAATTGCGAATGGAGCTGATGCGTCTCAGCTCCAGATATGCAGCCTTGCATATGTTCATGACACGTTGGTGCAATGAGAGAGTACTGTCGAGAGTAACACCTAGGTTTCTTACTGACTGTGTAAATTTAATGTTGGTGTTGATGATATTTATTGTTTGAGTTAAAGGATGTGAATGAGAAAATCTTTGTGTTGTAATCAGAATGGCTTCAGTGTTATCATCATTCATCTGCAGCTTGTTACATGTCATCCATGATTTCACATAGGAAATGCACTTCTCTACACCTTGGATGGTAGCATCAACTTCTCAGTTTGGTGGCTTGTTTGTATATGTGGGTGTCATCAGCGTACAATTGGTGAGACACTGGATGACGATCTATGACACTTGAGAGCAGCTAGAATGAAGAGAACAGGTCCAAGAACAGAACTCTATGGAACACCAAAACATAGATCAACTGGGCTGGGGTGTTTTCCATTTGCGGACACAATTTGTGTCCTGTTGACCAAGTATGACTTGAACCATAGTAAGGTTGGATCGTGAATGCCAAATACATGCTGGAGACGGTGACGTAATATATCATGCTCTATTGTCACAAATGCCGCAGACAAGTCAAGGAGGGTGAGGACTGTAATCTTTCCATTATCCAAAGCAGAGAGAAGGTCATTAACTATTTTCAGAAGTGTAGTTTCGGTATTGTGGCGAGGGCGATATGCAGACTGTACATTGCTAAAAAGACTATTTGAATTCAGATGAGATACAAGTAGGGATAGAACAACTTTTTCTAAGATTTTTGACATGAATGGGAGGTTAGAAACAGGGCGGTAGTTCTTTAAATCGTTATGGTCAAGTGTTGGTTTCTTCAGCAGAGGCTTTACAATGGCAGTTTTGAAAAATGATGGGAATTCCCCGGATGGGAGAGAAGTATTAATAACATCAGTTAGTGAAGGCAATATTGGATCTATGCACTCAAGCAGCAGTGATGTCGGAATCGGATCAAGTTCACATGACTTTGGGGCACTCTTCATCACGATTGTACGTACTAAATCCATAGAGACAGGTTCAAATGCTGCTAAAGGTTGCCACAGAAATTCTGTAGCGCAACTGTATGGTGACGACGAGTCAATTGAAATTGTTCTGTCAAGCTTATCTCTAATGGTTTGTACTTTGTCAAGGAAGAAATTTACAAACAGGTCCAGAAGGTCGACTGGAGAGAAGGTAGTTGGAAGTGGTGTACATTTGTTCCTTGACATTAGTTTGGTAGTAATCTCGAAGAGCTCTTTGCAGCAGGAACTTTCAGTGAGCTTAGTACTGTAGTGGGCTGATTTCGCTGCATGGACTATGTTTGTGACATTCTTCTTAGCGGCTTCATAGAATTGCTTATGAATAGTGAGTCTGGTGGAAAGCCAAAGCCTCTCAGCCTTACGGCGTTCGCTTTTAGCAGTGCTAAGCTGGTCCCTAACACTGCTATACCACGAAGAACATTTTTGAATTGATACTCTGCATTTGGTTGCTGGGGCATGTTTGTCAAGCAATGAACGCAGTGAGTTATCAAGTTGTTCTGCTGTAGGAGGTAACAAAGTTGTTAGGTTTGCTTGGATGTCATGCATTAGTTGTGTTCTATTTAGCATACGGAGGTTTCTCTTAGTAGTAAATAAAGGTGGAGGGCTAGGCACTGATACGTCAAGATGGCATATGATGCAGAGGTGAGCTGATTCGTGGGACACCAGGGAGGACTGTAGAATATTATCATCAGGTCTATGAAGAATCCAGTCTAAAATGTGACCATATTTATGGGTGAGTTGGCTAACTGACAGTTTGAGGTTGAAAACGTGAATGGAATCTAGACGTTTTGATGTGTATGGGCTTCCAGGACAGTCAAAGTGAAAGTTGAAATCTCCAAGAATAATCAGGTTGCCACCTATCGAATTTCCATATTCCATGAGATTCGGAAACTGCTCCAAAAAGAGAGATTCAGTCAGCTTGTTTTTTCTACTAGGAGGAGGGCGGTAGAGGCAGAAAAAATGGACTGACCTTTGTTCCAGTGTGAGTGTGGTTTGGACTATTTCAAACGATGTGTGGTAGAAATTGAAGGTTGTAGTGTGGTTGAGACGGTTGATCGTGAAGTTCTTTGCAATGACAGCAATTCCACCTCCGCGGGAGTGTCGGGGGAACGACTTGATGGAGTAACCTTGTGGTGTTAGATCCGAGCACTTGGGCTCATCGCCTGATGTTTTTAGCCATGTTTCTGTCGGGAAAAAGACGTCGATATTCTGACCGTTGATAAAATTAACTATTTCTGTGCGCTTTTCTGGTTTTCCTACTGATTGGGCATTGAATAATGCGATGCGCAGTGGTATCTCTTGGATAGTTGACACAAAGGTTGACGACTTAAGAGGAATTTGAATTAAGTTATCTAAATTAACGGCCGAGTTTTCAAATTGCTGTGCCGGAAAGGGCGAAAGGGAGACAACTGGAATTATTCTTCCTGTTCTACGCCGCACGGCTTTGAAACAACGTTTCTTTTTTCGCTTCCGTTTACATTTAAGTAATGATGAATGTAGTCCCAGGTCGTTTAGTCTAGTGCACAATGTAGTATGGAGAGCCAAGGAGTGGTCATTTAAAGCAATTAATAAGGGTCCATCATATGCCACCCACACCCTATTAGAGACCGACCGGTTTCGAAATTAGGCCTTGAATTCCTCTGATGAAAAGCCTACCACGTAAGCATCGCACTTGTAGTGAGATTAATCATTTTCCGTTCATGTTAAAGTTCTTTCATATGGAGCGTAAAAGACCTACCTTTACTGACTCCTGCCAGACGGTTCAGAAGATAAGACTTTCCAGTCCTATAGATCCCAGCTATGGCAACAATATTCAGTTTCTTTGGGATCTGGGATATTTGATTCAACACATCGTCAATCACCACTAGCTTTCCATCTTTGTCGGAGTCTATTAAACACAGAGGTTCCTTGAACACACGATATGACTCGTATGCCATCACAGTCAGGTGATCACTATCTTGTATGAATAGTACTAGAAAGAAATCAAATAGAAATAAACAGCAAAGTACTATATGGAGCAATTAATCACGCCCACACTTCTATGCATATACTGTCTATTAATATACAGTGTATATTCTAATTATCATTATTCTATGTTGGCATTTTTATGTATGTAGCATGTACACTCAGAGTTGCATCTTAACTTCTGCTGGTATTTCTTTCTAAATGTGATATTTTGGATACTGGAATGGTATTTCTTTCTAAATGTGATATGTTGGATACTGGAATGGTATTTCTTTCTAAATGTGATATGTTGGATACTGGAATGGTATTTCTTTCTAAATGTGATATGTTGGATACTGGAATGGTATTTCTTTCAAAATGTGATATGTTGGATACTGGAATGGTATTTCTTTCTATATGTGATATGTTGGATACTGGAATGGTATTTCTTTCTAAATGTGATATGATGGATACTGAAAATTTGGAATTGTATATCTTCAATTTCGTATACGTGATTGTATATGCAGATTTTTAATATTACACACATCAACATTTCAAATTGCATCAATCCAACTCTAGATTTCCTCTTTGCATTCATTTGATCAGATTTATTATTTACCATAACGGTAAAAAATATCATCTAGGAAGTTACAATGTAGTAGAGTGAAAGTCAAAGTAAGATGTTAGCATAATACAAGTTGGAATAATGTAATCAGTGCCATCTTGTGTTATAATGGGACATACAAGTAATGAGCCATTTTAGCAACAGAGAAAACTGATTACTCCCTCCGGGGCCGGTATGTTACAGATTCTAAGCATGGAAGACATATCCACGGATCCCCGATTCAACCTACAAACCCTGGTCAACTTGCCGTTCCCGCCAGAGAAAGTGAAAAAACAACGTTATTTATTGCTCAGACGATCTCAGTCCACTACTACCACTACTTGAGCTTTAACCTTTACCTCTAACATTTTATCTTACCCCTAACCTTTGACCTTCACCATAGGACGCTGGTCTCTACATTCTTTTAATGAAAAAACCTAGGCCACTGGCCATCAAATTTAGTTGTTGTAGCAACATATCTACTGGCCTTCAAACTTTTACGACTTTTGGGCCACTTAACCTCTGACCTTCAATCTAGGCCACTGACCTCAAAACCTGTGCCACTGGTATTTTAAATTTTTACGACTCCTTAGACACTTAACATCTGTCATTGATCCAGAGCCACTGCTATTTAAAAAATCTGCACCACTGGCCCAGGCCCTGAGTCCAGTCTCACACACACACACATACACGCACACACACACACACACACACACACTAAAAAATATGATAAAACAGCGCCTGCGCCCCCCCCCCCCATTTTTTTTATTTTACAATTCTAGAAATAGAAGCAAGTATGAAACTATTGTATAAATAAATCTTGGAGCTCAGATTTAGAAAAATAACAAGTAGTACACCTTACTCCTGTCCTGCAACCCAGTGTAATTCACCAGATGATAATGGAATAGCTAATGCATTTAACGAGATAAAATATATTACACAGAAAATGACTGTTACATACAAGCCGTTAAACATGTTCAAAAATTACACTTTAAAATTTGATAATGATGATTCAGTAAACATACTTTCATATATGAAAACTGCTGTCTGGGTACTCAATACCATTACCATATGATCAAGGATTTAATCCAAGAAACAACAATATAGATCTAACTAAATATGAATGAATTTGTAATAACTTTAATATTCCACCATAATATGATTGGAGATATTTAACACGGAAGAATTTTCATGTAGTTAATGGCCCTAGAACCTATTACAAAATAGAGAGGGCCGTGACTGAAGATGAGATAAGAAGGCAGGAAACATGGTGGAATAGATGATGGCGGATACAAAACAGTCCTGAGTAATAAAACTCTGAAACAACACCAGATGAAGAAATAGGACGGAATTATTTCTTTCTTTAAGATAGTAGCGGACTAACAAAATAAAGGAATAGAGCGTCTAAATCAGAGTATTAGATCATATGTGCTTTCTATTCTAGGTGGTCAAGTACAAAAAAAGACAATCCATTACTGAGTCTAAATATACTATTCATGACACAGTACAAAAAAATTGAAAAAAAATGGAATGTTTAATTGTAGTTGGCGAAGGTTATGATTAAGATAGAAACATTAAGAAAAGATGTTGACAATATATTTGAAATTCAAAAGTTAGACTAAACTATGCAGTTGGTCGCGAAGGCGTATTTTTAACGCCCACTGATACAGTGATGAAAATAGATTGTGTAGAAGGTTACAATAATAATTTGCAAAAGTCATCAGATTCATTTAAACTAGAGTAAATATTCATGTAAATACCCGGGAGGCAAAAGTTGACAATCCACCTGTAATAATTCGCCAACAGACAGACAATATAGATGACACTATTAATGAGAACATTGTAGACAAACCTATAGTACGTAACAAGCTTGAGAAAAAAAGATCATGAAACAAATAAACAAGTATTTATTATTATCACTATGCCATTTGTCTAGTTCATATGTTTCCTGCCTTCTTATCTCATCTTCAGTCACGGCCCTCTCTATTTTGTAATAGGTTCTAGGGCCATTAACTACATGAAAATTCTTCCGTGTTAATCTTCTGTTTTTTTTTTAATAGATTAGTTGGTTACTAATCCTTGTTTTATACAAATAAACCTTTTTGTACAATTGCAAACAACAAGCTAATTAATGCAAGAATTAACAAAATGGCATTATCAGCTATTAAAGAAATAATTTTTTCGGGCCGATGTTAAAAAGCGGCTTATTCCACTACCAATGATACCAGGCAATGTTGCTGTTTTGCTATCTAATTTTGACAGCAATATTTTTCATGCTTCTTTTTAATTTATCAATGAACTAATCAGGACTGCCACCTCCACTAGCGATTGTTAATCCCTTTACAAAATTCGCTATGGTTAGACCAAGTATTGTTGCTGTAATATCAATAGCTGCATAAACAGTAGCAACTATTACAACTTCTCTTTGAACAGCCATTTTAACCTTTTACTTAATGGAAACTTCTCTTTAATTTGTGAGTCAATGTTATGAATATTTTCTCTAAAGTTATTTTTTTTTTAGTTAAATGGTTAGATGGCAAACTATTTGTGCTTTTCTACTTGCATAACTTTGTATTAAATCATTTAATTTAGCTTTTTTAGCTGGACCTTTTTACTTTACCAATATTTTTCCTTGATTTACTTGATATTGATGTCAAGCAAATCAAGATCTGTTTTCATTGATAATATTCTTGAATTTGCAACGTCAATGACAGTCACATAGTCTCTTAATTCTCTTTGATCTTAATTAGTAAACAATCTTTGATTATTTCCTTCCATGATCATAATTCTTTCTATGTAATATATTTAACATAAATGAATTTGATTTGTATAATAAATATGTCATTTATTTAACTTCTCGTGTATTTCTGCTATAACTGACAAATGTGTTTCAGCAATGGTGTTTGTTATCTGCTGCTATTGTATTATCATTTATACTATGAATTTCTACTGCTGGAATCTTCTGCCTTAGTCCATTTGTTTCCTTTTTTCCAACCTATTAATTCCAAGAAAAAATACTTCCGCCTTTATTAGCTATATAGTTCAAGGCATACTATTGCCGTCATATGACTTTTGTAGACCTTTAAACGATAACATTTTTATGGAATATGGGTGGGGGTGGGGATTACCAATCATAGAAAGTTGAACAGTATGTTTGCCAAGTTCTTCATAATACAATTCTTTATCAATAATTCTAAAATTAATTTTTTTAAGTTATACTGTTCTTCACTTAACTTATAATCATGTATCGCATCTTCTTTGTACAGACCAATAATTGTTTTGTTGAATTGATGTAGCAGGATCAGGAGGACAATTATCATCAGGAATATCATCAGGTATAGGATCAGGTTCTTTTGAAGGTTCTTCAGCCATTTAATGAAAACCACCTACCGCCATTTTACATTATTTAAACGAATCAAAATCAACTTGAAAAAGAATTAGGATTTTTAGAATCTAGACAAGATATTGATTCGAATGCTTGACGGGAGGGTATGGGACACCAGGACTGCTTCTAATGTGAAGAAATAGCATTAGCCTACAAATATGAATTAAAAATTAGTATAGTAAATAGAAGCTCGCGCATTGTATGTAATGTCAACTCCTATTCTTAGCACCGATTTGATTTCATAATCTCTAAACTCAGATCAAACAACCCAGCCCACTGTCATACTTGAACGAATGAATCGACAAGTAAATGCAAGTGTGCTCAATTATATAGAAAACAAAATTTCCGAGAGCAAGATTCTATCCGTAGACTTTTCATTTTGAAATACAACGCTTCTACCGTTTACGCTACTGAACATGTCTAATACCACTATAAAATTTCATATGGACTAACATACTAACATACAATATTTGGTTTTATGCTTTGCACAGGCTGCACTTTCTTCTGGAGTTAGAGATTTGTCTGTATGTCTCTCTGTATTGTAGTACCTGTGGACTTTAACAACTTCATTTATTGTAGTATAATTATTTCAGCATAATGATAATAAAGATTGTGTTATAGTAGCGTGTAAAGACAGTGCTGGAATTAATTCATCAGTGTAATTATTTTCTTTTTCTTTTTTTAATTATCTTTTTATTTTTCTTTACTATTTTTTAAAATATTTTGTTTGTTTGTTTTTTTTCGTGTTCAAAGCCTATGGAAAATAAGATGTACAGTCTTATCACTGTTGGTCCTAGCGTTGTACTTTTTTGAGTTAATAGAATACAATATTTCACATTATGTAAGCTCAGGAAAATGTATGTTAAAAGTCATGGCTGTTATGACCGGTCACACAGCGATGCATCATTATTGATTTTGTGTTCGCTCAGCTTGCTGTATATCGTAGTCTGTTTGGGCTCCACTCAGTGTACAATCAAGACATTAGTATATGGTCCAAGAACTCCATTGTATTTTTGTTTAATAAAAATATGAGTGATCCAAACATTTTAGAGTAGTTTAGTAATTGAGAGTGCTCGAATTAGAACTTGAATTTGTACCTCTTAACTGACAGCTGTAGTGGATAAGCACACATAAAGATCGGAATTCAAAATGCTGTACTCATGCACCAATCGGGTGCCCTTGCACAGGGTAACATAAGTATTAAAAAGTAATAATATTCAAAGTGAAAACATTTCAAGCTTATTTTTGCAACGACACCTATAAATGTACATGAAAGCAAATGAAACAGCTGTTATCACACTATAGTGGTCACTGATGTTACGGCTGAGAACCTCAACTTTGCAACTATATGTTTCAGAAGTCATTTCAAAAATGCTTGTGAATGTTTTGGAAACTAAAATAAATATATTGGTAGTTATAGTGGGAGTTGATTCAATATTTTTAGCCATTAGTTATTACCATAATGTAATATATCTACTCCTATCAGTTACAATTCATTATTCTGTATAGTTTCTGCGGTGTTTGAAGTCATATGGCCCAGATGGTGTAATATCCAAACTTTTTTACATAAACCTTAAGTTCATAAATATTCCAGATTTTCTGAACCCTGATATCATGTACACATGCTAATTTCGTTAATTTTGAGTGTGAAATTAACTTCTGTACACGGCGTTTTAAAACATCTACAGCTAACACTCCTCTGAGTTGTTCTGGTGTGTATTAAACATTCAAGAGCATGAAAAAATATCACAATTATTTCATGGAACTAAAGCTAATTCCCCTACCTTTGCAAAAAGACTCTCGACAATGTACTCTTTCCGAAATACCATGTAAATGTTTCTTTCGAGAAGTATATATATATATATATATATATATATATATATATATATTATGAAAAATATAGAATATTTATATATATATATATATATATATATATATATATATATATATATATATATATATATTTTAGACAATATTTGTAAGAATTATATGATATCTTGTATGATCTGTAAGATATCGTATGCATTTTAAGTCATGTATGATTAATAGATTTTAGCTTTTTCTCCGTACATGCATGCATCAACAACTTCAAGCAAACTAATTTGATCGAATATGTGTTTGTGTTCATGTGTAGTGTGTGCGTGTTGTTTAGTAATGTTTTGTGCTTTTGAGAAAAGTTTGAGTATAACGCAGATTTGCCCATGCTAGATAAACAAGTTTTGTATCGTGTTTTGTCAGTTTTCATTCATTCACTGATCAGTGCCATACAAACACTAATCACGACGAACATTTTACATAATAATGGCAAAAACTGTTCAAGTCATACACTTCATTCATATTTATATCGCCAAACTACACAATTTTACGAAAAAGAATCACAAACAACATCAAATTCAGTAGTATCGGGACATGTCACAATAAACCATCACTACTGGTTCTACCTTATGAAAGTGTTACCTAGCGATTAGGCTATGCGGGAAAACCTTACACAGTTCATTACGATAACTGCAACTAAGCGTATTCTACCCACTTAAAAAAAAATATTTGCAAATGAATACGAGTCACCTCGACCGATTTTCCATTTTCTTCCTAACAAAATAAAGTAGCTTCACATCATCTCCTATTTGGTTGAAGTCACCAATTTTTTGCATGCAGGACGAAGTTTCATTCGAAAGGATATGGCAAAACTATCAAACTTGAGAGAGGAAGCAAGCACTTTTAATACTGCAAATACTGCCTTCGAACTTCAGCCTTCTAAATATGACAAACAATTTTGTTAAGCCACTTCTGATAAATGCTAATATAGCTCATCATAAATGTACAGGTTTTCATTTTTTTTAAATTGCCGATGTTGAATTGCTTATTTGGGTTTTATACTCAAAGGATCAGTGATATTGGGAGAAAATATGTCAACCCAGTCGTATATCTCCTGTCGATATGTCCATTATTTGGGCTTAATCCTTAAAGCTTGGCATCTGCAGTGTGCTACCATTTTAAATACTGCCTTCAAACTTCAGCCATCTAAATATGATAAACAGTTTTTGTTTAGTCACTGTCGATAATCGTTAACCGAGTTCATCATAAATGTACATACATTTGAGGGGGGGGGGGCGGAGGAAGTGGGGTGGGGGCAGGTATTGTCGATACTGAATTGCGTATTTGGCTTTTGTGCTACAAGGATTTGTCATCTTATGACAAAATATATTAACTCGGTCGTATATTTCATGTGTGATACATGTAGTTACAATACTTAAAGCTTGACAGTTTCTACCGTAGATGATTTCATGCAATAATCTTGTAACCACTAACACTTATCTGTAAGTTTATATTTGCACACATCAATTAAGTCTACAGCAGAATTCGTTGATCTATTTATAACAACATATCGATTATTGCATCTTATTTAAAAAGTTATGCGGGGAAGTCAAATAATAACATTTATTATCCTATTAACATTCACGTACATTATCCACATTTGAAGGATTAAAACCAAGGAAGTACGATGCGAAGTTTACAACAATTTGTGAATTGTAACATGCAATCGAGCACACACATGTTGTTTCAAAAATCCTACAGCAATTGAATCTTAACTTGACTTGATAATTCATAGGAAAATAGTTTTTCCCTCATATATTACTAGTATCTTTTTTTAAAATCATCCATGTATATGTCAACAGGACCTATATCATGTCTTCATTGACTTCAAGAAGGCTTTCGACAAAGTATGGCATGCAGCCTGGTGGGCCACCATGCGGAAATACAACATAAACGAAAACTAATCAGCACCATCGAGAACCCGCATGACAAGGCCACCAGTGCAGTTCTGATAAATGGCAACATAGGAGATTGGTTCAGAACCAAAGTCAGAGTCAGACAAGGATGCCTTCTCTCACCAACTCTCTTCAACATCTACCAGGAAATGATCATGTCCGATGCCTTGGAAGACCATAAGGGCAGTGTCAGTGTTGGAGGCAGAACAATCACCAACCTGCGCTTCGCAGATGATATCGATGGCATAGTAGGAGAAGAACTGGAAACCTTAGTGAACCGTCTCAACCAAGCATCACTAAGGTATGGGATGGAGATCAGCGCTGAAAAAACCAAGCTAATGACAAACAACCCGAGTGGTATCCAAAAGGAAATAAGAGTGAATTGACAGAAGCTGGGCTCAGTGACAAGCTTCAAATACCTAGGTGATATCACCTCTGATGAAGGTTCAAAACCTGAGGTTCTTTCCAGGATTGCGCAGACAACAACTGCACTGGCTAGACTGAAGACTATTTGGAAGGACAGCAACATCACGATTAGGTCCAAGATCAAGCTTATGCGCTCCCTCGTCATGTCCATATTCCTGTATGCATGAGAAACATGGACCCTGACTGCAGAACTGGAGAGAAGAATTCATGCCCTAGAGATGAGATCTTATCGAAGGATCATTAAAAACTCATACTTAGACCATGTCTCAAATGAGGTGGTGCGCATCAGAATCCAAGGTGCAATTGGACCATATGAAGACCTGCTCACCACCGTAGAGAATTGCAAACTAAGATGGTATGGTCACGTCTCACGCTCATCTGGCCTGTCAAAGACAATCCTCACAGTGAGAGGAAAGAGAACACGAGGCAGACAGTAGAAGAAATGGGAAGATAATATCAAAAGGTGGACAGGCATGGACTTTGCAAACTTCCAAAGAACAGTGGAGAACAGGGCAAAATGGAGAGAGATTGTTGCAAAGTCATCAGTGGTGCCCCTACATCCTGCCAGGTTACGGGAGAGATGAGAGAGAGATGTATATATCAGTCAATAATTGGACCACACAATTAATCTATCTTTCTTCATTTGGTGTCTCGATCGACAATGCTTTTCGCTATTTCTTCGCTTATACCCGAAAGAACTCACTTTAATAAATGAAGTTCCTCACTTTTGTGAAAGTACATATGTATGAGTTACTGCAGTCGTAATCAAGTTCCCTTAAAACAAGCAAGGAAAAGAATTACGATTTGATCAGTTAACTCTGACTAAAAAGATTAAAATGTTTTCGAGTTTAATAATATAGATACCCATGGATAATAATAACATTGCTTCTATCATTATTTTATGTTAGCAAGACGAAGTAAAGTCCAAAGTACCTCATTTTGAGGTTGAGGTCACTTCCTCAACCTCAAGTTCAGATACAAGTCAATGAGTAGAGAGACAACTTAAAGGCGGCAATTGGTTGATGTTGAAGGTTGCTTCAAAAAGACCAGGAAATATGTATCTAATTCGGAAGAAGAAAAAAGACAAAGGTCAAATGAAAAATCTGTCTTCGAAACGCAATTAAACAGAATTCCAACATGCAAGTCTAAAGTAGAACAAACAATTCATGAAGACTGCCATCATATTCCTGTTTTCCATGTGAAACTGTAATTATACGCTTGCACTTATTTAAGCAGATGTCATTATGCGAAATTGTGCAAATAATAATAATAATAATGAATACAAATGAATACAAAGTAATACCGAATGAGCTTAATCCCTCAGTTATAGGTATGTACCATTACGGTACTTTTATCGCCCATCGCTCGGTACTATGGAAACTGTATTCGTACAAATTTACTGTAAATATCATTTATTTAAGCTCGTACTTAACTTAACAATGCATCAATGTAAAACAACGTTCATCG
Organism: Margaritifera margaritifera; assembly: GCA_029931535.1. Taxonomy (NCBI): domain Eukaryota; kingdom Metazoa; phylum Mollusca; class Bivalvia; order Unionida; family Margaritiferidae; genus Margaritifera; species Margaritifera margaritifera. Next base: position 1,191,787 of record JAQPZY010001410.1, on the reverse strand, counting down.
AATCCTAAAGTTTCATTATTGTTAGAATTTGGGCATTTTCGCTCATAATTGCGTGCCATTAGTTAGTATGATATCTTGAGACAGTAATTCATGGAATGATTGTTTTTCTTTTCCTCAACAATTTATATTACAGCTCTACATTTTGAATAATTTTACAAATTTTATCCAAGTGTTTACAAAATATTTTTTTTAATTCAAGATTTGTAAGTTATCAGTCATGTGATCTAGAATAGGTTTTGATTTTGATACCATAACTTTCGTTCAAGTATTTCTTCGATCACTAGTTCTTTAAGTTTATATGGCAATACCACATAAATATGTTCATAAATCAACATATAAATAATCACAGACATAAATCAATTAAACAGACAATGAATTTTTGAAAAAATAATAATTATATGAATTGGTCGATCAATAAAAAAGCTATTTAGTACACCGATGAATGTAAATTTTTGTAATGAAATGGCTAAAAGATGTATAAACTATGTTGCCTATCAACATTTTTTATTTACAATCTTTTACAAAATAGCTTGATTTTTGTACTGCACAAATAAATAAATAATCCCACTTTAATCATAACTAAATTTTAGTATGTTTGGACATTTTTTCAATATGAACGATGTTGTTTACTACATAGCCAAGCATTTATTACAAGGAAATTAAAAAGCAGGAAAAAGAAACTGTAGATAATGACGGCACTCATGACCCCAACATCTATATCATCTTTGTTTCCCTATATATTTAAGTCAGTAATTATTAAGATATAATGATTCATTTATCATAAAAGCATCCAAGACAATAGTTATTTCTTTCCAAAAATTACTTGTATGACAGAGTCGCAAAAATGAGCCTTTATTTCAAAAAAATGTTTCAAAAGAACTGTATTCTAATAAGTGCATTTCTTTTTAATTTTTTAAGAAAAGGAGAAAAGCAACCATAGTGTCCATAGCATATTATATCTAGTTCTTAATGATATATTAAAGAGGAAAAAATTAATAATTTCTTATAACTTGTTGGTCTCGTTTTTTGACTGAAAATTTGTCAAATTTCAGAATTACTCTCTAAGTTCAAATGTGTAAGCTTTTTGAAAATAAATTCCAAGTTTCATTTAAATCTAAAGGACAGTTGGATGTTTGCTACATTTTACTCCAGAATGACTTTTCAGAAATACGGACAATGAAATGTACAGAATATGTGTCATGATTAATGTGTCATCTTTTTCTTTACTTGTTGTTTCTGATGTAAATGTTTACTATAATGTCTGCAATTTCAATTTCGAAGCTCCAGCATAAAATAGATTTATTGATAGTAATACGGCAGTGTTTGTGTTGTCACCTTTCTTATTTATTTTTCTCTGGGTCAGGCACATAGATAATCAGCACCTGTAATCAATACCTTAATGGAAGACGCAGACATTGACACGTAGCGCCCATGGAAAGGTAAAAGAATATGGAAGAACTTACTACTGGAAAGGTCTATTGATATAATTGTACTTGTTATTAACACTCGGGTATGTATTTTATTTCTGTGGTATATATATCCAATTATATCGCCCTATATATTCTGGAACTAACATACTTGTGGGATTGGAAAATCAGCTGAACTCAGGGAGAGTTACTGTGCCTTCAGACTATAAATCCAAGGTGTACCTACCTAGGTTAGAGGTTGTCTTTATGTGTAACATGGGTCTAATGAAATAAACCTATATCATCTACAACTCCCATTGTAAATTACAATCTTAAATTTGAATTGAATCTATACCAAAGGAAAAGCTCATTTCTTTTCTCGATTCTGATGTATTTTTATTTAATATATGATTGATAGAAACCATGATATCTTCATCGAAAAGAGACCATATTTTCTACCCACATGTGAAATGTGATCTCGGATTTTAAAGTCTATACATGGAACAATATACTTTATTTTTCGTGAATAAATAGCATCAATGCATATTTCAATGTGTGTGAAGTCAAAGAATATAAGTTTAATGATTGTATCACCGATATAAAAGTAGTTGAGTGGTTTAAGAAAACTCAATCATTTTCAAAATACGTTGCTTAAAAGATTCAATTAAATTACACTGATGCTCATGTGTCTTTTGCAAATAAAATGTCGTTTTTATCTTATCTGTCTGAAATAATGAAACAGTGTGGTATAAAAGATACATACCATAAACAATGTTCTCTTGCCCTTAAATGCACTAAAATCCCTGTGGTTCTTTTGATCTTGTGTGCTAAATGCCTTCATTTGCATATAAAAAAGGAACCGACAATATTTGGAGGAGAAGATAAGGAGTTTCCTATCCCTATGTTAATCACAGGCATATCACATGATATTTTAGTTAATAACGTAGTATTTAAAAACATATACTAATGCAATCTAATTCAAACGGAGATCTACCTTAATAATAAGTAGACTGTCACAGATATTCATGTTCTGGTGATCTTTGGAATTTCCTGTTCACTTCTTATAGTAACCAATCAGATGAAGCATTGGATTTCGTGTTAGGGAGAGTTATCGTTAGAAACATTACGTTCCGAATAAAGTCTTTTACTTTCATAATGTGAAAGTCGTAATTTGATTGGTGACTCTAAAAGTCAACAGAACTTCCGCTTTCGAATTATCTCCACGCTTTTAGAAGAAAAAAATGGGAATAAACGATCCTGCCAGTCGAAACATTGGTGTATGCATGCGCATGGACTGTCTCGCGACTTCTTTTACTCCGTTCATGATAGAGGCTGTAAACTGTGGGATGCTACTTAGGTTGGTATATCGATGTTGACGAAGATTTCAGAATTTTGATCTAGTTCCTGGAACCATAAGGTTGCGGGTTTAAATCGTACCATCATATTAGCCCCTGTCAGACACCGCGGTGTGTCTACGGGCTAGGCACTGTATTACAATTGCTTCGGCTCTAAATTGCCTTCATGTGTTCTGTGCCGTCAAACACCAAACCGAATCCCGAGGCGGAGGTTAGTGGTGGTGATGGATATATATATATATATATATATATATATATATATATATATATATATATATATATGTGTGTGTGTGTGTGTGTGTGTGTGTGTGTGTGTGTGTGTGTGTGTGTGTGTGCAGATTGGGCATAGGATAAAACTAAAGAAAGCGTTGGGATAATTCTGCTTCACTGCCTCTAGATGGGTTGTCATCTGCTACTATTTTTTGGCATATTCTCTCTCTTTTTTTTCTCTCTCTCTCTCTCTCTCTCTCTCTCTCTCTCTCTCTCTCTCTCTCTCTCTCTCTCTCTCTCTCTCTCTCTCTCTCCGTTAGCTTCACGTGAGTTCCACTATTCGTAATGCTGAGTTCAAAAACTTAAAAAAGACTTGGTCATATAATAAGTATTTGTGGTTTTCAACTGTTTCGATGATAAATACAATAAGATGCAACTAGTTGTAAATTTTGTTGTTTAAGCCACTTATAGTAATTGCTTTTATCTACTTCTTATTCTGATATATTTCCTGTGATATCAAATTTTTACTTTGCTTTCACTGATCCCCCCCACACACACACACATCTCTCTCTCTCTCTCTCTCTCTCTCTCTCACACACACACACACACACACACACACACACACACACACACACACACACACACACACATATCTTATAAGTGCCTTAGTCCCGGTCAAATATTACCTCTTGGAAATCGCTGTTGAATATACTATAGTATAGGCCTGTTCCATTTGGAATTGTACACCACCTTCGGTCTTCGAAAGTATTTACCCGGGCCAGTTACTATCTAACTGAGGATTTTTTAAATCCCTTTAAACCTAACAAAATTTCAAATCAAGCCTTGTTCCATCTGCGCAAACTTTTTTGATTTAGAAAAATAAAGTGGTTAACAGCGAGTGCAATATTAAATAAATGTTATTTATAGTACAAGCACAGCCTAATACACATTGTAAGGTGCATGGTTGCGACGTGGATCCTCGCGCTGGTAAAACTAAAAGTCGGTACATTTATACTGTATAAAACATCCACAATACCATCCACTATAATCGGTAAATTAAATAAAGGCTACGAAACTACAGTGAAAAACATTATCTGAATCATAAAAATGTCATGTAGTTGAATATAGACTTTATCATTTTGTTCTTAATCATATGCCACAAAATAATGCAGTCTGAATAAAAATGGCTTTATAATATTTTTGTAAGATTCATCATTAAGTAGCATTAAAAATGTTAGATCTTAGACTACATTTAAAGTAATAATTAAAATATTCAGACGACAATATTTTTTACACTTTTTTTTACCAAATCAGTGATGAATACAAATAAAGATAGAAATGTAAAATCAAATAGTTGATACTTTTATTGTAAGGTGCATGGTTGTGATGTGGATCTATACTGTATAACCATGAAAGATGCCTACTATTTTAATGACCATGACTATAATAAATGGATACAAAACAACACTAACAAAATTCACTAAATCATATGTCATTCTCTAAATCATAAATATGTCAGATAATTAGATTATAGATTTGGTATCATTTCCATATCATATGTTAAACATTCCACAAAAATGCAGTATGAACATAAGTGTCTTCACCATCTAAATATATTTAATTCATATTTACATGGCATTTAGCATGCCAGTAATTCTATATCAGTAAATCATGTCACTATCCATAATTTTACTTTTACGTCATCATTGACATTTTAACCAGACATCTCTTTGAATTTCCCTTGCTATTGCCTATTCGATGACGTGATTTACTTTGTTTTCGCCAATTAGGCAGTGGCGTAGCGAGGCAAAGTGCCGCCCAGGGCCAACTACCAAAATTACGCCCCTACTCCATTAGTATTATTTATGATATATACGGTACTCTTACCAAATAGCCGCCCCCTAGATAGTGCCGCCCGGGGCCACCGCCCCCTTCGCCCCCCCCCCCCCTCGCTACGTCACTTCCTTTAGGTCATATGACTTTGTTGGCGAAGAAGTTCTTTATGCTACTGTTGTTTTGGGGCTAAATTGTTGCATTTCCATCGAACCCAGGTCCAATAAATTTGTGAGGATCTCAGTAAATTCAAGTTTCGAAATTCGAAGCATGTAACTTCAACTTACATTTAGACACTATGATACATTTTTTCAGTGCTGCATTTACCAAATACGTCCGTGATTTAATAGGTTTTAAATATTAAATTCATTTTTGTGATGAGAGATCTAATACCTTACCTTGACTTTAGACCTCATTTGCGTGTAATTCAAAAATGAAGTGATATCTCTTACCAATAGTATACATACACAAACCGGTATGAGTCGATGGGGTTACCCAGAAATCCCCTGCCTCCACTTTTACTAATTGGACAATACAAACATTGTCAGGCTTTCACTTTTATAAAGAGTATGCTCAAACCTAATCAAATTGAAAGCACTGTGAGTAAATGAGGTGACAAGGAATTCCAAATCAAATTGAAAGCACTGTGAGTAAATGAGGTGACAAGGAATTCCAAATCAAATTGAAAGCACTGTGAGTAAATGAGGTGACAAGGAATTCCAGATCAAATTGAAACCATAACGAGTAAATGAGGTGACAAGGAATTCCAAATCAAACTGACCCCACTATGAGTAAATGAGGTGACAATGAATTCCAAAGCTTTGACTGAATGACGAAGATGCTCTTATGAACAAGAAGAATTACTACGTTTAATAAATAGAACTAAGAAAAAAGAAAGAAAAAAAAACATGTAGATTTTACGAAGATGTTCCAACCAACACAAAGAGAAACATGATAAGTATAAGAGACAATAGAATATTCTTGTGTTTTCAATTTAATGAGAACATGATCTAGCCAACAAAAAAGATGCCACTATTAGTAAACTGGAAAACAGAATTTTCCTTGCTTTGAAGGTTATGAAGGTACCCTAACCAACACAAAGGGAAATAACTGAGTAAATTGGACAGCGACGAACTCCCGCGCTTTCACTATTACAACCAAGAAGCTCAAATCAAAATATACACATATTACTCACGAGAACATTTCAGATTAAGCATATAAAACACCTTGCCACAAAACACAACATTTCCTTTACCTTATCCAAAACTGTGCATTTGTTTCTTATTATATTTCTTGAGTATATGTCCACCCATATCTATCTATCTATCTATCTATCTATCTATCTATCCAGAGACAGACGTTGATTCGCGTTATCTCATCACTAACAACTTAACAACTCGAGTGTACATCAGCGAGTATTTATCACATAAAATGATAAATTGCTAGTATATAGAAAATTTTCCTTGATTAGTATTATAAAATATTGTTAATACAAACATTAATCCAATTCCTCGTTTAAAGAAAAACTAGTCGACTAGTATGCAAAAGATTTTATTCTGAAGGAACGGTTGAGATTTTTCTGTATTTTAAAAGACAACTAGAGCGACACGGAAATAAACTAACTTGCAAGGTTTATATATATTCTTGCTTGTGTAACACACTATCTTCAAAGTGTCTTAAATCCGGTAGAAATCTCCTCCAAGTAAACACATTATCTAAAATAAAAAACACTCCGATTACCAGTCAAAGAAGCTAAGATCGGGATGTACTCATCAGTGAAAGGAGTTGACAATGTTTAACAGACTAGAAAAGGGAAAAAATGTGATGGTGAAATAAATAAGTAATTAAATACTCAACCCACTGCAAAAACAGAAAAAGCAATAAATAAATAAATAAATAAACAAATAAAAAAGTAAAAAATAAAATAATAATAAAGAATAATATCCCATTTATTTTAACAAATAAGACTTTATTTTTAAAAAATCATCATCATCATCATCATCATCATCATCATCATCATTTATTTAATATCTCAGATGGACCAATCTAAAGTCGTATGGGCATTTGAAATGCAGATCAACATTGTTCGGGTTGTATTCTAGGATGTGCGATTGCAGATTCATGCTAATTTCTAAAAGATCCGCTGAAAAAATTAACCAAATGTGCGAATATAGCGCATAATTGTTGGAAGTTTTACCTTGTTTACATTGTAAAATCCCTCCTTTATTTAGAAAATCCTTCCCCTTTTTCGAATCGGGGTCCGGATGGATTTCCCCTACAAATCTTCAGTTGTGGAATTGCGACTGTTTATTTTTACGTTAACCTTTATGTCTCCATTCAAAAGAATTATATTCCTTGGAATAATCATTCCGGTTCTCAGATATGCGCAACATTTAAGGTCAGCCTCATGTAATATTTGGTTGTACCATACTCTTCATGAATTTAGATGCATCTATTTTGGAATTGTTTTAAGACCAAACAATGCAGTGTTGTAGCTAGGGTTCTTATTATGTGTACGCAGGGCTTGTTAAAACGACACAAAGATGGCGCCAGGAGCATATTTCCTTGTAAATGTTAGGAACACTGTTCGCTCATATCAGTACTTGAGTATGCCTAGCTACAATCCTGGCATGTAAGCAACCGTTCAGTGGCATACAATGTAATATTAACTAAACTTTGCACCCTGAGGATTAGCTTATTTTTACCCCCCTCTCCAAAAGAAAAATAAAATCTTACCTCGATCCTGGAACTCCTCTCCTCTGTTTGGGTTCAGTGCTTAATTGATCCGTGTCAATGTGGGAAATTAATGTGTGGAAAATCGCGCAGCGATTTCTCTTCTGCTTCCGCTTTTACTCTTAGCAGTGAGAATATTATGATACTCATTAGTATAATAATAATAATAATAATAATAATAATAATAATTACTTTTTTCTGATGATAATACATTTGGTTCTAATTAAATCAACCAATCTTACACGTAGTCCTCAAATATTCAACAAAACAAACGTTTAATTCACTTACTGTTAAAACCTTTAACTAGTGTAGTGGTGCCTATAGCAAAAGTAATTGCGTAAAGTGTGGAAATCTATTCGGGTCATCTACATTTGCCTATAAACAAGCCTTCAAAACTTCATTTACCTATATTTTGAGCAGTTTTATATTTATGCTAATGAGCTTGGAATAGAAGGATAGACGGACATGAGCAAATCAATAAATCAGAAATCATTTTGACACCTCTATTGATTACCCCAGCTCAAATATACAATGATGCTAATGAAACTTGTAGGGTCCAAATAAAATCAATTGTCACTTGTTGAATGTTCTGTAAGAAGAATTAGAACCGCATCCGCATGACGAATTTGGCACACTCGTTGGAGATTTCTAAAATCGTTGACCAATGCCTTCTTCGTTGTTCTTCATATTTGAGACTGTGCTTTGGAAGCTTTTGTTAACTGAAGAGCTCTTGACAAAGGTCTGGCGCTGATTTTAGTGTTATCTAATGCCTGTGTACAAATAACTTCTAGATCGTAAGGGTATTTCACGTCAGGATTTAACAATATAAATAAAACTATTGTGTACGACCGCACATCCGTACGTGTCAAGTTACACAGATCCATCTTCTATCAGCCGTCATGCTTACAAATTTCAGGATCCATGTATACTGGTGTTCCTTGATACACACTACTTGTTCTAGTAAAATCAACAAAATACAATTCTTGCATGGTGATTGTCCCTGTCGAATCTCCTAATCATAAAGAAGGAATTGAAAACTCTTAATTTGAATCATTACCCAACATCATGCAAGACATAAATTCAGCAGTATATATGCTGATTAGTTGCAGAGACTCAATCAAGAATACGAGCTTTTCTCACCAAATTTATCACCCAATCACAGTGATGTATGATGCAACATTTAAACTTCTTAATCACTTTATCGAAAGACTCCATGATTTTTCTTAAATCTTTTTGCAGTGATAAATCCCACAACTGTACTTTTCCAGTTATCAAATATACGATATTCATTATATCAGATATCTTTTTTTATGAATATTAATAAGTAATACTGACAACTGTGATTGGCTGGCTAAAATGAAAACAACTGCAACTAGAGTGCAATGTATCATTTAGGTCACTAAAACACTGCACATTAACACAATGTTATGTCGCTTAAACACTACACATTAACACAATGTTAGGTCACTAAAACACTGTACATTAACACAATGTTGCAATATTAAAAATCAAAATAAAAAATGAAACACAAAGGTCATTTGCAGTACACTTTTCCAAGATGTATTGCTTGAAAATCACACAAGGAAAACCTTGTCGGAAAAGTTTTAAAAAACGCAACAAATCTTTGATTATAAGGTCTAGCTGTTAAATGTTATACTTAATTGACAGTTGTTAAATATAAGTGTGGCAACCGCTGTCAAGAATTAGTAATTTTCTTTGGAATCTTATGTTGCGAAAGTATTTTTCTAGTGTTATAACTGATAATTGATCCTTTATCATTTTGGAGGGGAGGGGGAATGGATCTGACTGAATCATCCGATTATAAATACTCCATTAGCATTAGCTTAAAACAATCTGAATTTATAGGAAAGATTTTGTACTTACGTACACAAATTAGAAACAAAGAAATCTATAAAAGTTCATCCTCACAGAAAGTGGGTCAATGAAACTATGTGTGAAATTGTAGAGCATGAGAGAATCTGGCGTCAGCAGCCCAGATTTCTTGCCAAAAGGTTAACTCGTTGATCTTGATCTTGATTAGTTTGGTGCTACACCATAATGATATTGCTGCACCGCACAGTGTCAACCTTTATAGAAGACTTAGTGTAGGAAAACAATGTTTTGAAAAGGTATCAGTTTAGTTTGCTGAAGATTTAGCACTTATCATTAATATGTGTGGTAACGAATTCCGATCTTTAATTATTCTTGAGAGAAAAATAAATAAATTTGTCATCAGTTTGTTTTTAGACTATGAGATATGTACACTGATGTTGCTTTCTAATGGTTCTTTTTTGTTTGATCAAATTGTAGCAAGGTATTTTTGTTTTGCTGTTGAACCTTCTATTAACCAGGACAACATATTCTGACAACAGATTATCGAGAAGCCCAGATGTTTCTGTAATGTATTTGTCAGATGTTCCGCCACCCCAGTAATTACACCTTGAGGGGCTATCCTGATCAGATACTTGACTGTCTGGTGATGCTTATAATTGGAGTATGTGTACACCTTGTTGAGAGCACTACTAGGGCTTTCAGTAAAAAGTTTAAAACAATCAAGTACAACGACTAAATTCTCCCGAAATTCCCTTCGGAAACACATAGGCATTGATTTTCTCAAGTTTTCATGTGTTGGCGACTGTACTAAAAAGTTCAGCCTTGTATGAAGTACATCGAGGGTGTTGTGGAAACGTCTTTGAACAGTCGCTAAAGAAACATTTAGTTGGTATGCCATGTCTTTGAAAAGATAATTCATTCTAAATTTCAGCATACACAATAGACACTCGTTCTCTCTTGAAAGACTTTTTATATTGCTACTCATGTGTCCCTCATTTAAGTTAAAGACTAGTTTTAAAATTTCTATACTTGGCATGCCTGTATAAAACTCTACTTTTTAAGTATCCTTTTCATAAGACTTAAGGTTGTACAACCCCTCACTATCAAATGTTTCATTTTCAGTAGCTTCAATGAGCCTTGACTTGTTGTCATCCTCTAGTCGTTGAATTTCTTTAATTGTAAGGCCAGTTTGGATTCCTTTAAAGTATGATTCAGCTTCTAGCGGTAGCTGAAGAAATAATTCACTACTTTCACCATTACTTTGAGTAGAGTTGTCTTGTGCAATATTTTCAGAAGATGCTGAACATTCTTGAATGTAATTTATAATTTTCACTGAACTCAATGCGCCTTTTGTTTTAATGACAGAAGTGAGGAAACTGCATCTGATATTGTCCTTTTATGTTGGCTTGGCGCTAACTAGCCCAATTGAATCGCTCACTGGCTACATGTGTATCTGGCGCAGCTGAAGTAACCTCTGGGATACTTAGATGTAGAGATGGTAGCCATTCCGGATTAGTTTTGTCATGCATGTAAGCTTTTACACCTGCAAAGAGAAAATAATATAAAAATAACTGTATGAAAGTTTTTATTATAAGAAATGAAATATATGGTCATAATTGTTCTTGTATGGCTTTAAAGGCTCGCTAAAACAAGAAGATTATATTGAGACCTGAGCCTCGGTCGATTGTCTCAAGACTGGAAAAGCAGGGGATCGAACTCACTACCATGGATTGCTTGTCAAGCGCGTTACCGCCTACACTACACTGGCAATTATCATACATTTTTGATAAAACAATCAGCATGTGTGGGAGGGTGTGTCTAATATCATGACAAGATGATTGTATTTCTGTCAATCTGATAAACTTACAACTAAGTGACTATCATGTTCTGCAATTTATGCAATGCAAGTTGCAAGTACGGCTGAATACTTTAAACTGGAGTGAGTGGGGCAAGCCGTTACCACGAAACAGTCTTTGTTTAAAAATGTTTTTTAATTGCCGAAAGGACTTTATATATCACGAGAGAATACACAAAAAATCAAATCAAATTAAGGGAAAATTCAAAACTTACCACCAACAAAATGTTTGGAGCAAACTATCGTTCTTTCCCACTTTTCCTCTGTTTTGATGTCCTTTCTGCCGACAGCTGCTTTCAATAATCTTCAATAATCTTTCTTCCGATAATGTTCTTGTTTCCTCTCCTTGATCGATAATAATTTTAGGCGTTTTAAAGAAAGTTAAATCTTTTTGCACGCCTGGGCGATTCGAACACCCAAAAATGCCACAAATAGGCATTGAAATTGTTCGATTTAATATTAAGACGCTGGTTTACGTGGCTAGGGAAGTAAAATGGCGGACATGTAAGTGCACACATTTTGATGAGAGAGAGAGAGAGAGAATTACAAATATACACAAAAAGAGTCGAAAGTGCTAACCCTGTATTCTACTGGAGAATGCTTGATAATGTTTTAGATATAAATAAAATGATAGTATTATAGAGAATTACAAATATACAACAAACAGTGCTATATCTGCACTTTCCTCTCTGTTTGGTGTATATTTGTAATTCTCTATAATAACTTATATATATCTTCATTTCTGTAGTAGGAATCCAGATGGACTGTGTACTTAGATGAGAAATTACTTTCTGGGTCGACATGCGGGTATGTCTGCTACGCACGAATACCTATACCACCGACTTCGTAGCATCCTTTTTTTGGTGATGTGTGCATGGTCGAGATGGAATATGGGTTGCTACTTGCAGCCAAGGAGATGGGTGTCGAATATCTGTAGAGTACGAATTAAAATTCTCTAACCTGTATGATAATAGTATTTATTCGTGTATATATATATATATATATATATATATATATATATATATATATATATATATATATATATATATATATATATATATATATACCCCCACGGAAAATTCCTACGGACACCCATGCTGTTCGCTACATCTACCCTTGATTTATTTAACAGACAATTTTATAGTAGTAGAGTGCAAAAGAAAACATTGCGCATACTTCCGCTTGTCAAATATTACACTAGTGAATCTTAAAACATATTGGAAATCCATGTATACCAACATCAGCAATGTTTCCTTTCAAGCAACATTTTGATATTTTAGTTTCATTTGAGAAAATCCTAAAAAAATATTAAAAATAAATCTGCGTGATCAAGAGTTACTTTCTTTGCTATCACCATTAATTTCTCTTCAATTTAAAATTAAAATATAGTATCATCCTTTTTATAGTATGCATTCAGTAAATCAAAGGTAAATGTGACCATCTATATGTGTATGCATTACTTGAAAAAGGGACATTTAAATATAAGAAATTACTTAACATTCCACCAGAACGCATCTAATACAAAACTAAAGTAAAGTAGACACAACCCAAAATAAATACAAGATATGAAGTTCAAAAACATTCACATAATAAATTGATGGGAACAAAATCATGAGAGTCTTCAGCATTAAGCATTTTGGTAGTGACCTTTGTGATCAAATCTGAAGCATAATGGTTGAAAACATAGCTAGGAAAAATCAAATTGGTGACCATAATTACTAAATAAATGGTAAACCGTCTAAAATTATGTATTTGGTTGCATAGATATTAACCAGTGCGGAGAAGAAAAAAATATTGTGAATTCCACATACTCTGCCCTCTCTGCCCCCATTCATGGCACCGGTCATCAGATCTGAAAATGTTTAATTAATATTATATATTATTAATATATAGGGTCGTCACATTCCCGAAGATGTATAAGAACCATAGATAGTCGTGAAGCCGCTCGCCGTGGTCGAAGAGGTACACTTCGGTGTCTGTCCAAATCCAATTTCGCGTTTTGTATGTCTCGTTGCAGCAGATAGTTGGGCACAGGATGACAATATGCTGAAACATCCCCCGAAAATAGCTTTCGAGGAGGTCGAGCACGAAGACTGTCTTTCCGCAGCTGGTTTGCCCGCATGTGATCACGGAGTGGGCGCTTCAGAGAAGCATGGGCGGCATTTTAGTACAGCGCAGCGACGAACCTGCCATCTTCAATCCTGAGTTGGCATCCATAATGAGGTAGAGCTACATGTATATTGGACCCGCTTCCTCTGCCTTTTGTGTAATGTGGATGGTTAAACCTCTCGCTGGCGTTCTCAGTTCTTCATCCGCTGCCGTAGACATCATTGGAGTGGTTGTTCAGCCAGAGGGTGTACTGGTCTTTGAATTTATTTTCGATTGTAACGTCGGTCAGATGTAGGTATTTTGCCATCATGGCAACGTCGGATTGTCAAAGCTTACGACTGGTAAAGTGTTTCCTGACCTTGTCCCACTGATGGTAGGATCTGAGACCCTGGCTGTATAAATGGTTAGGAATGCCCTCGATAGTAACTTGGACCTTCTGTATATTCGGATTGTAGAACATGTCTGTGTCCTGTGCAAATGCGACAGCGGAGTCTTACAGGATTGCCGGCCACCCTGGTATTTCTGCCGAATTATGCGTATGAGCTCATGTTGCGTCGAAATGTCGTTATCGATTGTATAACTTGCGTTCGAGTCTCCCGTAGCCTTGATTACGCTGGAGTATTCACTGAAGGTGAGCTCATACTCCAGCCTATCGCCCAGGCTTGACTGGTAGTAGGACATGTGTGACTCAAGGAATTCGAAGTCCAAATGCACAGAGAACCTGTTTTTGTAGGCGTCAGTGACGGCACCATCTTCTACGACGTAGTCATCAATGTTTGCGGTGCCCACCATTAGCGCCAGCATGTTCTGCGCAATAGACTCGTCTATGCCTTTGTAGGCCATACTCTGGCGCTCACAGGTCGTCTTCCAGAAGTTGCTATAGCAGCTGTAGACATCAGAGGCGTCGATGGACAACACCTCGTTGCCAGAGATCCCGATCATCGTCTTCTTCACCATCGCGCAGGCCTAAGGTTCTAATGACCGTCCGGTTTACATCGGTTGATGTTAGTGTAATCTTGAAGACCATAAGGGCAGTCCGTGCTATGATGTCATCCTGCGTGCCTAGGTTGGGAAAGCGTAACTGCTGCTGTGGGACAATTGGCGGACGCCTTTTAAGCTTGCGTTCATATTGGGATGTCATCTTGTAGAACTGCACTTTTGCAAGAAATGAACGCTCTGCGGTTGTATGCTCAATAGTGTCACACAACAATAGCAATAGGAGGATTTGGCCCCGGACAACATTGCTGGAGATGAGGAGGAAGACACATTTGTTTTACTACAACTGCTCAACAACAATACCCCCTCGAGGTAAATATAAATATAAACCATCAAATCCGCTATATGAATACTTGGCTAGAACAAAAAACAGGAAAGTGATTCCATATAGAAAGCGAAGCTTTACATTATTGTTCCCGTAGGGTGGTCGCGCCTCTTTCGGCTATTCTATTTAGAGATGCCCGAAGCCAGTGTAAGTTGTAATATGTTCGACCTAGACGAAAACGTTTACTTTTCCGTTGACACGTATCTTAGAAATGAAGAGGGAGTGTCAGACGTTTCGAAGTTTTGAATACGATAGAACAGAGCAAGCAAGCAAGCAAGCAGAGATCTACATTTGGGATTACACGTTTCCCCAGTCTTTGATTATGTTTGTTCAAGGGCGGGGCCTTGGGTGCATTCGGCTGTAGAGTTGAGATCAGCTGTATCAGAAGGGGTGGTACCTTCTTTCCGTGGGGGGAGGGGAAGATGGATCGGAGGAGCCACGCCATCTTAAAAAATTTATATTATAGCCCCACCACCACCACCACCACCACCACACACACACACTGTTTGGTGGTACATTTATCTTGAAGAATACTACCCAAAAAATATGTCACATTGACCTACTTTACACGCTCCAGTGATCATGTGACAATGGAATGCATTTTCCTGGATATGATCTATATTAATTTGCCATGGTGATACACGTGAATGATGAGCCGAGGGGAAACAACGTCCGTCTGCTATGATCAACATCAATCGCGTGTCGTGAAGACATGGTAGATTTACTGTCTTGAAACAACCTACTATCACACACCACGCAAAACTTTTAGCAAGACATCCGTTTTTCAAAATGATATCCTTCTTTTATAAAACTTTAGCATTTTTAAGAGAGAATGTAATTTAACAATGTGATTTAAAAAGATATCTCACTGAACAAATGTTACGTGACCGTTTATTAAATTGGTCAGCTTTGAGTGAAATTTATGTTATGCGACAGTTGATTCGCAGTCGCCGCGCCAGGCAAAGGGGTCACTTCTTGGAAAATAACATTGTGTCTTCTTTTGCTATGTTAAAAAGCAAACACACAAAGACAGAAAAAAACTATATAAATCTGCATTTAAATGAAATCACTAAGGAAAGAGGCAGACGTAGCACAAAAATTGGAAATATCCACCATTTTCATGGTATCATGCTGTAATTAATTCCCCTCCAAACCTGCAATATTTTCAGATCACAGTGATGTTTTAAAAGAAAATCAAACAAAAGAAGCGGAAAGTAAGTTGTCAGTTTAGCAAGGTAAAGGTCGGTCCTAAAAAACATCCGCACTTAGGCAATAAGCTATAGGAAATTCAAATGACCTTAAAAAGTGAAACAAATGACTTCTGAAGTGAAAACAATAATCCTAAATAGATATTCAGGATATTATTAGTTGAAGAAACCGAGATTAAATGCAAATAAACTAGCTTGTAAGTTTTGCTATTGTATTCCTGACGCGACGCAGTAATACTCTTCTAAACAAATTTCTCTTGGAGTTCGCATTCCAGGGATATTGTACCTAATGTAGTTTCTTAAGAACGTAAATAGTCTTTGAGTTGCCAATAAAAAACAACAGATTCCAGCTGATCATTTTAAATACTGCTGGCAGATGTGTTTGAGGTCTTTTGCGACACCTCGGTGGCCAAGGACGGCCGCGATCTCGCTCATTACTAAAGTGCCTGTAGGATGAGCTGGAACCAAACAAAGCATATGACAGGCTTTACGAACAACTCTACTTTCAACAACTGCACATTACAAAATTGAATGGGCTTTGGTAACTGTTAGCGCAGTTGCATTTGACATAAAATTAAAGTTGGTGTTGTTGATGTGTACAATTTACTTCATTTGTTACCTTATTTAGTGATGTATTACTTCCTTTTTGTTCACGTTTTCTTGTTTTTCATTGATAAATTCCCAAATTATTACTCCACAGGTTTGCTTCGAAACTGAGTTTGCACAATCTTTATATCAGCTGCTATTATCCAATGTTATGGTCATATGACGTAGAGCAAATGGTCTGACTAAAAATGGACAATAGTTCTTTTCTTTATTTTTTTAGTTCTTGAAACGAAATGTATGGAAAACAACGGCAGCAAATACTAAACATGTAAACTATAAATTTTCTCAAGAAACATCACTGACACTCGTCAATCTTTTGCTGTGATTTTATACGGGCTAGTTATTCTGGCGCTATGTGAAAAGGCCCATGAATGAAAATTAAGTGCTACGTAAGTCATATTTGTTATTCATGGAATCCGCTGATTTGACGACAGAAAGAAAGAAAACTAGAATTTTAAAGAATAAATGCTCGTGTTTGGGTAATTGTCGAAGTAGAAAACAACGGAAACAAGAGTACCGCAAACGATACATAATAAGCCTGGCGCCTGTCCTGCTTAGGAAAATTGTAATCCTGAAACCATCGTGCGTCTGTACCTCATCAAGAGCACCCTACATGTAAGATTGTGAATGTATATTGAGTAGATATCAGGTTATCGTGCAAAAAGTTATTTCCCTAGGTCTTTGTTAAATAACAGTGATCTTGATCATTGAACTTTGGATGTAAAATTAACCCATTGGCTTTTTGTTCCCATTTCGAACAACATATCTATAAACTTTATGGCGGCATATTCAGTAGAATTCAAGTTACTACGTAGAAACTATACTTTCTCAGCTCATGGTCACCTTGACCTTGACGTGCAACTCCATATCAAGTAGTTTATTTATATCTTATAAGGTAACCCATCTGCACATTTTAGTGAAGGTATATCAAACACATTTCAATGTGTTGCACAAAATATTATTTTCCTATGGTCTATCAGAGGAACTCTGATCCTTAACCTGTTAACCTTAAATTAATAGTTTCTTTTTTCCTCAACCTGCTTGCAAAGTTTGGTGAAGGCATGACAATCAATACTGAAGTCTTTGCACGAAATCTATTTCGCTTTGGTCTGTCGCGGTGACCATGACATTTGAACTTTTGACCCCAAATCAACTGAGATTGTCTCATCTCCTATAGAGCAACTAACCTGCAAAGTTTGGTGGAAGCATTCTGAAACAGAACTTGTATGACTGCATAGAAATCAATCTGCTTTGATGGACCACAAGTTACCTTATCCTTCGAGCTTCTGACCCCCAAAATCACAGGGCCTAGTCTCCTACCGGACAAGCAACCTGCAAAATCTAGCAACGTTATGTGAATCAGAATTCAAGTTATCACATGGAAATTGAATTGGTAACGTACGGACGGACATGATCATAACATCATTTATTACCTCATAAACACAATTCTAGGAATATGTTTGGTCAGTCATCAAGATATAACATTTAGTATTTGTGTTTAAAAAAATGTTCTACCGGGATGTAGGAACTCCAACAAGGTTACAACAATATTATGTGACTAAGTCACATGACGACTTGCAATGTACAACTGGACGAAACAAAAGGGCGGACAACCTCTGCTTCAAAAGTTAAAATGCAAATATCTAATTTATGATCCAAATATATGAAATGATTCATTATATATATATATATATATATATATATATATATATATATATATATATATATGTGTGTGTGTGTGTGTGTGTGTGTGTGTGTGTGTGTGTGTGTTTTATAATTAATGGAAATTGTCCCCCAAAAGAAGGCTAGATTCATCAGTCTGCCTAAATGATGTAACTACTCTGTCTTTAAACAATCGTCTGCATAGCCAACAATGACAGCTAAGATATTCGCAATGAACGATGAAATTTTGACCTAAAGAGTTGGAGTAGTGCTCAAGAAGATTTATTAGGTAATAATTTACTGCAAGTATACTGCTGTGTACGGATGTTATGACCGTCTTGAACCCCATGCACCCTTCGCCAAAGGTTTAGGGCTAATGGGGTTCAAAACGAACATAACGCATTTCGAAAACCTCGGTAGACTAACGTGTATCTGATAAAACTCCACTTTATGGGCACAATATAAACTGAAACAGCAAATATTATATACAATATGCTAAGTTTTTATAAAATGGATAGTACTTCAGGAAGCGGAAGTGCATTACGTTAATAGTTTGTAAAATGGAAAACGTAATACACAGAATCATTATCATATAAATGTCTCTCAAAATATTAAACAAAATGGTCTTTTAAATTATCACCATCTAAATCTGTTATTTTCTTTTATTAATGTTTGAGAAGTTTTGACAATTTCATAGTTCAAGTTATTTCTAAATTTAAATGAACCATATACAATAGGTTGAGTTATAAGGGGAACCAACAGTTGAAAGTAACTATAAATTATTAGTTTTCTTCTTTGTACAGCAAAATGGTAACATAACGAAACTGTAATTAAAAAACACATTGTCAGTCAATACACTACATTATATATGGGGCTTTCTATTGCATGATTTCTAAATCATTTCTATTTGACAATTCCATATATCCTAATGACATTAACACGCGCACACGTTATGTCGTGCAAACTTTCATGATGTTATCCACAAGGATTAAAAAATAACAAACTAGAATCACAAGATCACTGGAACTGTCTTTCTTGTCATATTACTCTCAGTAGAAATCACAGAAAATAGCATCGAATATGTATATGTATATGTATATGTAAATGTGTATATATATATATATATATATATATATATATATATATATATATATATATATATATATATATAAATATGTTGGTGACCTATCTAATTAAAGTCAACTGACTAAATTGTATTGTTACAGTACCTTCGTACAAGTGGAGACCGTGGACCGTGGTATAAAAGCTTTTAGCTTTGTACTGAATCCCCAGACATCTCACCGTATTATATATATATATATATATATATATATATATATATATATATATATATATATATATATATATTTATATATATATATATATATATATGTGTGTGTGTGTGTGTGTGTGTGTGTGTAATAGATTATTTTTCTTCAATAAAACATTTATGAAAAAATTATTATTTTCGTCACTATCGCTGTTATGTATCGTTGCATGCCACACGAATAATTTTCTATACGCAGCATAAAAAAAGTGTGGCACGTGTGTGGTCTGCAACAGCAATATTCAAAGATTATCCTCCATATTTATTAAATGTCGCCACTACTTGCATGAATAAGTAAATTAGTAAATTGGGTAATGTCGGTCATCCTATTTGGAAAATAGAAGTGAATTTGTACAAAATAAATAGTTGAACATTGCAATTGCTGACTGATGGGTTGTGAAAGATCGCATGACGCAAAGTGGAGGACGCAAAAGAAAACATCAGTATGCTAAATTGGTTCATGACTAACTGAGTTTTATAGATTTCCTAGTATTAGCTAAAACATAAGTTAAAAATGCAGAATTTCAGAACGATTGAAATTTTTCATGTAACACATGAAACCAAAATCACTCTGTTACTTGTTCTGTTTGAACGAAAAAGAAGCCCAATACGTTTCTCGCATACATATGACACGTGTGATTAACTAAGATCAGATACAATATATTTAATTCATAGTCATGATCTAAAATGATTTCTCCATTATTGCATTGCTGATTTAAAATAGCAGACAACCACCTCCTCCCCTTCCTCTCCCTTGCTGTCTGATTCTCTCGTTCTCTTGACGTAACCTCTCAATATCTTTCCTCAGCTTGGCAGCCTCTGTGTTGAACCCCTCTTTAAGTAACCGTTCTTGTTCTTTGAGTCGATTCTCTAGAACTGTGTTCTGATGGTCCGTTAACTTTTTAAACTCCTCCCGTTGTTTTTGCTCCAGCTGTCGTAAATTTTCTTCCATTTGGCGTCTCTCATCTTCGAACTTTTGTCTCTGGATTTCTGCAAAGCGTTCTGTTTCCTCCCTCTGTCTTTCTGCTGCGATGGCCTTTTGTCTTTCAACTACAATAATGTTTACAAATTTCACAATAAGAAACAAAGTCTTTTTACGTCTGTCAATGGGAGCTGGGTTCTAATGATTTTAGATGTCGTTAGAGTTGATCAATTTATATATGGTGGACACATAAAGGTACAGTTTTGATGATCACTTAATATTCCCTACTTTAAATTACAAAACCACATATGCAATTTGATACTTAATTGTACCAAAAATGTTTATACAACTCAACAAATGTCACATCAGCCAAACCTTGATGAAAAAATATTATTGATCTGTTCTCTTAACATTTCCTTTGAAATGTATGCACCAGGTAATATTTGTTATAATTGGAACTACTATCATTTTAGAAACATTTTAACATCTTTTTCTTAATGTCAATTGAACATATCTCGAATATAAGTCGACCTTATGACTTTGACACTCTGTGCAGAGTGCTCGGTTATCATTAGCTAAAAAAAGTTTTAAAATAGTAAAACAAGAGAGATGCACTCAATGTAATGAACTCTGAAATATGTTTACTTTCTGCTTCCTTTTCTCTTTCTGAGACTTGTTGGTCTGCTTGAAGAATGGTTTGGCCTTCAATCCACTTGCTCTCTAGGTATTTCAGAAGCGTCTCTTGTTTCTGCATTTAAAAATACGGAAAGGCAAATTGGTGAAGTTTAATTTATGAATCAGTTATTACACAAATGTCTATCATGCAAAAGTCTTTAAGTTCAACATCATTTACAATCAAACAAACCAGTATATATCTATAAAAGGGTGCTAAAATTAATAGCATGTGTATTACCTTGCAACCCAGACCAGTCAATTTCTCATACTCTTCTTTGATATTCATAATGTCTTGCTGATAGAGACCAAATCCGCCCGCACGTGTGTACAACTGTTGTTTGATCTTTGTCTCAATGGTCATGTTTAGCTGTGCAAGAGCTTCTTTGGATTTGACCTCGGACGCCTGCTCGTTCAATATCTTGAAGTTGTCATATTCAGCATTCATTTTCTCCTGTATAAGACAAAATAGTACGTACACGACAGGTTGAAAGAAACTGTGAAATAAAAAGTAATGCAAAGGACTCTCAATTAAATAAGCACATCCAAGCATTTCGTTTTGTTCATTTCTTAATCATAGATCTATATAATCAATAAATTCCAAATACTTCACTGATTTTTAGTCTCCGTGTGAATAAAAGACATACGATATTTCAAATGTAGAGGTTTACCTGCCAAGCATCGGTCACCGTGCAAAACTAATTAGAACAAAGTTGCACTTTTTTCTTGTTTTATTTGTTTTTCTCACCAATGTCAGAAATCTTTTCAGCATTCAGCGCAGACCACAAGTTGCTTCTTATTATGATTCTTTAGAATTTTTTCTGTTTAAACTTTCTCAAAACTGCCAGAGAATTAGTGTGATTATCTTCTTCGTGTAGCTTCATGCCGTGATAATAACAGTTCCGGCGAGTACCTGAAGTTCCTTTTGTCATTGGCTCTGGTCCTGTTTTATTTAATAAATATCATCCAATTAGTTACTATGAGACTCAAAATTTATACAAGTTAGTGTGCAAAAACAACTTAAATATTCTCAGGTACCAAATCCTAGGACTATCTTTTTTTAAATCCATTTCTTACAAAGTAACCAAAAGGATGTCATGCTATTATTTTTTCCTCTCCCTTATATAGTTCTGGGTCAAATGATCTTTAAAGACTTACATTTGCCTCCCTTTGGTACTCATGCTTTTTGTCATAGATGGCCTTTTTCAGGAACAAAGCAATGGCATCCTTAGCGCAGCTCTGATGGGCATCTGATAGGACGTTGTCATTTGGAACAGGTAACTGTAGCATTCCCATCATCTTCTCTAAATACAGTCCAACACTAGCCTCTACAGCCCTAGTGTTCTCAATCTGTGCCATCGTATCCAAGGCGCTCTCTATGCACGGGATTTTCCCATTCCGAATCGCCTCAACATATGCCCGCGTCAAAGTCGCAAACACTGAAGAATGATGATAAAGCATTTGTGTGCTAGGAAGTATAAGATAATTATGAAGATGATTGTTATTCTTCTTCTACAAGGAGCAAGAATCCTGTCAACCTTGGAATTTGATATTGGCGGTGCAATGCAACTCATACACTGACTTTGTTTGATGAAAAAGTAAGCCGAATAGTATTAAAGTATTCTATTACTACGTTGACCTCGTTTAAGAAATTCGAATTGATTAAAATTTGTAGGCTGAATTCTTGTGCCAAGACTGTACTCTTACACTCTTGTGAAATCCCAATCCAAAACAACGTGCATTCTAACAGATCCGGTACATTTGAAAATTCATTAAAATAGATTGATACTCATATACCGTGAAACCTACCTTAGCGGACGCTTTCATATACTGGGTAGCTGCCAAAACAGGCAACATTACAAAACTTTATTACCTTACTTACATACTTAACATCTGCAAAAAGGACACCTGTGCAGAAAAAATAAAATGGCTCCTTGAGAATCCTCAATAGACCGGTATCACTGTACACAAGTATTAAGACTGTCATAAAAAAAAAAATTAATATAGAAGAATGTCGAACAGTTCGTGAAATCATACTGCATGTACATATACAACAAAGAAAAAGATTTTCACACACACAAACACATGTTTGCGTGCACAAACACACATACACGAACAAATAAACACACTCAAAATATAAAGGACAGCCTACTCAACTTTATCCGACGTCCATTTAACCGGGAACCGCCTTTAAAGGATGAAATTTCTCGAAACGGTTCTTTTTCAACCAATAGTCGCATGTTCCGACTTTGACTCCTTAATTCAGATATAAAATTACATATATATATATATATATATATATATATATATATATATATATATATATATATATATATATATATATATATATAATATATATATATATATATATATATGTCAATTCATTCTCTGACGTTAATAATCGTTGGCCTAATTGTCCCAACAATCTAATATCGGGTGAGTGCTTTATATGCCTCGACGTCACGATAATGAATGGATGACAAAAGCACCCAATGCAAAGGTCAAAGGGTGTTACAGTTACCTGTCACATAATTAAGTCTGATTAGCAATAGGTTAACAAAGCAGAAGAGTCCAACAATTAACTCGGTCTTTATGTAAAAAAATGAAAGTATCCAATAATCGCATTTTACAACGATTTTTGGTGCAACTGACTTCGTCAGATAAACGGGGATAGACTGTATCTTACTTCTTCCATTGACTGGTTGGCCGTTGTCCAGTGTTTTTGGAAGACATTCACGGAATACAAATGTCGTGAAGTTCTTTGAGTCTTTTACGAATTCTTCTTCCAGATCGTTATCAGTCAAAGTTTCCAATTTTTTTAGAGTTGCCTTCGATCCTGGCCTTTCAAACGTAAAGCACTTCCGCTTCTTGAAGTACTTCCTGATACATATGCGCGGTGTATTGTATCTGGCGTCGGAATCACTGGTGCCGGTGCGAAGGCTCAAGCATTCTTCTAGATACTCGTCACTGGTTATTTCTCTACCGTTATATACAAGATCCAGAGTGAAGTCCCGGAGGGTCAGGATAAAGAGCGGGAAGTACAGGTCCAAGTCTTCATCTCCTTTCTCACTTGATGGACTATCTGATATCTTAACATGTTTCGACATCTCCGTGATGAAGCTGAAAAAGTCAGATTTGTAGTACGATTTTATGTTGACAAAGAATCCCTAAGAAAAGCATACTGGCGCGCATACAATGCTTTATTAATTCTGAATACTTTACTTAAATATTTCAATGAAACTACATAAAAAGGTAATTCTGTCGATAAAATTTATCAAAACATTCACTCTTGACTTACTTGAAATTCAAAATTATTTTGATAGTTTCAAAGAATAATTATCTTAGATGGTAAGAAATAAATATTTGCAGGGGAAAAATAATTTACCAATTGAATGCTATGACCATCCCTAAATACGTTTTAGAGCGCAAACTTCTGTCGTATCTTTCCTACAATGAAATAGGTTTAAATGTATCATGTAATCTACAGTAATGAAGCAAACATATTTGGTATTGATTTGGGTCCAACGTGGTACGTCCCTTTTCATTTTTGTTATACAATTATGTAGCGTTTGATGAGAATTCAATCCACTAATATCACGCAATGTGTGATGGAATGTTTTATAAACTTTTCAAATTGTAGTTAGTACCTCAACTTCTCCAATGCGTCATTGTCAAATGTTCCCATAGCATTGTACACAAGCGTACTGCTCAGAAGTGTTGCCAAGGTGAAGATCCAATTGTCATGGTTCTTGTCTCCCTGCATTGAAAATAGCATGAATAATCCTGCCAGTTATTACTAGAAACATAATGAAATGTAAGGAATGGATGGGAAAAGGTGTATCATGATTAGTGCTACACGTTTTTACAATGTTAATATACAATTTGCGATACATGAATTAATTTAAGTAAAACACACAAAATAAAATAAAGAAGACAACTGGTAGAATACAACTTAAAATAAATAATTTTTCCAGCGCTGCTAAATTTGTAGTGTAACAGTTTTAGTCAATCCAATGTAATCTTCTAGATGAATGATATGCACGTTATCTTGAAGTGTTTTTATAACTTTGTACGAGCTAGAATTCCAAGCATCCTGAATCTTGCTCCGCCCCAGTTGGTGATTTCGAAGCAAAATGTGGACTCCGATAGAGA
This sequence comes from Margaritifera margaritifera, assembly GCA_029931535.1. Taxonomy (NCBI): domain Eukaryota; kingdom Metazoa; phylum Mollusca; class Bivalvia; order Unionida; family Margaritiferidae; genus Margaritifera; species Margaritifera margaritifera. The sequence continues at coordinate 1,166,583 of JAQPZY010001410.1, read as the reverse complement.
TGCCTTTAATCCGTATATTTCTATGTGTATTTCCCCCTATTCTTGGCTTTCTTCACCACCCTTTGGCCTGCAAGTTCAGTAACGCATGTAAAGGGGAAACAATCTTAGCGAATCCGTGGACAAATCTCCGATAATAACCAACAAGCCCAAGAAACGACCTCACCCCCAATTCTTTCTCCACTTGTGGCTGTTCATAATTAATGACTGCTTTAATTTTGTCTGGATCTGTGGCTATGCCATCTTTAGACACATGTCCTAGAGACGTTATTTTTGTCGTGAATAAGTGACATTTGCTTGATTTGACTTTAAACCATGCTCTCGAAGATGTCTAAACACATAATCCAGTCTCAAGATGTGTTCTTTAATGGATGCAGAATATGCCAAAATATCATCCAAATAGATGAGAAGAAGATCAAAATTAGCTTCGCCTATGCAGGTTTGCAATAATCTCTGGAAAATCGCAGGACTGTTGGAAAGGCCCACTGGCATGCGTACGTATTCGTAAAGTCAGCCTGTTCCAACTCTAAAAGTTGTTTTGTGAGCGTCTCTCTCATCTATCGCTACTTGATAATGTCCTTGAGCCAAGTCGATGGAGCTGAAGTATTTGGATCCAATTAGGGCTTCCAAGGCTTTATCGACGCGAGATAAGGTGTATGCATCCTTAATTGTTTTATCGTTAAGTTATCGGCAGTTCACACAGAATCTAAGGCTGCCATATTTCTTCAACAACTGAGACAGCATAAGGACTTGTACTCCTCGTAATGAAGTTCTGTCTTAAGATATTGTTAATATGCTGCTTTACTTCATCCCCGTAGTGGGGTGGCACCGACGATGAGGTAGTTTGATAGGGTTATCATCTACAGTGGGTATCCTATCCTTAAACAGTTCAGTGTATCCCAAATCATCATCATCCTGGTCAAAAATGGTTTGTATAGGAATGGAAGAGTTTAACTATTTACTTCTCTGGCGTGAACTTTACATCCTCTAAATCCAGCTTGTATATCAAATCTGCAATGCTGACGGTAAGCTCAGGTACATCCACATCAACATGTATCTTTTCAATTCTCACATAAATCTCAAACTGTGTTACAGCCACATCGAATTTTGTACTTGACGCATTGTCACGAACAATTTCAACCAGGTGTGCTGCTCCAAGACGATTTTTTAGTCTGTAGATAAACATGTAATTAATGACTCTAACAAAAACGTTCCCATTGACAACTTCATCCCGGGTATCAATAACAAGTATAGTCCTGGGAAAGTGTCCATTTTGGTTCTAGATAGCTTGAATAACAACAAAACAGGTCGATTCCGTTTCCCATGCCTTATAGTAGTGATTACCACTTTCATCAACGAGGCTGGGGTCCTAATTGGATTACTTCCGGCGACTTTGATGAAACTAACACGATCATCTTCATTTATAGACACAGATATCCCACACAGAGACAACAACTGAGTCCACTGCTCTCCGCCATCTTTATCATCAAAAGTCGTGAAATCCACGTTTTCTGTCATCAACTGAAACACATTGCTACCCAACAACTCAGGCACTCTAACCTTCTTGTTCATTTCGACTTTCTCTCACCAAGCATTCCTACCCATGGAAGTGTTTGGCTAAAGACTTGTATCTCCACTTCGACCTATTCTATAAACTGAATCTCCAAATTATTTGTCCCTGTGACTCTAATCCATTTTGTTACGTCTATCAATGTGGGCTTCTTTTTTAAAAGCCTTCTAAAGAAACTCACCGTCGAGATTTGAGATCCAGTATCTAACAAACACATAATAGGTTGGTCTTCTACCTTGCTTTCTACATCCAGACATTTTCCTACGGCTTTTTCTAAAATATTCTGACGTTGATAGGGTGAGTCTTGTTCATCTGTTTCTCCTTCTGATAGACTCGACATAACAGGAGTTATCCGTTTAAAGGATCGCCTTGCTGATTCTTGGGCTCCTGAGTCGGTTGAGTGGGTTTCGGGCCACAAAAAGTGTCGTGCAAACTTCGCAGGATATTCGCGGTATTATGTCAACTCCTGACTTCATCTTTGGCTTGTGCCAATAAGTGATCATAGATGAATTATATCTGAGCCTCATTTCCATCTATATTGTTTAAATGCTGCTGCATATCTTCAATCCATTCTTGAACTGTAGGGTCTGTCTCTTTAGCAGGTCTACCAGAAAACTTGTGTGATTTTTTGGTTCTGACTATAAAGGACCTGGGTGCTACACGATATCCCTGAAACAGTTTGTGGTCTTATTTAACTATTCCTATAAGTGGATTGATTTCTCAGTATGGACCCTCATATCCTTCATCTCTTTCGGTAGTGCAACCAACGATGCTTTAAGATCAGCTAACTCTGTCATGCTGTTTGTTTATGTGATGTGTAAATGCAATAGGACTCGTATTAATGTGTGTATATAACAATCAGACTATGTAGTCACAACCCGATCAGGAATAAAATCACCTATACAACCGAAACCGAAATTATCTTTTAAATCGGACACGTCTTATCAAAATAAATTACATACACAATTAACATAACGCTACTCTAAGTGATATTGAAACTATATGCATATAAGCAAGCAAAAGGTGGGCAAAGAAGATTTAATTTATTCTGAGGCTGAATTAATGACAAAAGAGACGAAATTTATGAAAGACACAATTTGTCATTGAAATAAAGATTTATTAATTTATAAAAGAAAAGTAATTAAGAAAACATCGGTATTTATTGTAATAAATGCTGGTAGATAATGAGTGAACACTAAAGTTAATTGAAAGCAAGACCCGGAACGGAATATTCCATGGTGCAGCTCATTTCAGGTTAACCAGATTTTCAAACATGTTAATGTTTTCATTAGTTACTTGAGCACATGATAAAACGTTTATTGCAATAATGTAAGTATCCAAGAAAAAAAGGATAGTACAGTGCCGAGGTAAAAGTTAAGGTGGCAAAACTGTTGAAGCAAATAAGATTATATCACTTTTTAGCACTACTACGGTATTATGTATCCGAATTTTTCTTTATTCCTTTAAAATGTTGTGTGTCCCACATATTTGGAGGGTGGGGGACACAATCTCTCCTGCCTTTGGGATCCCAGGTGGAACACTGCATACATACATACATACATACATACATACATACATACATACATACATACATACTCGAAGAAAAAAAATCTAATGTGTAATGCCAACCTATACATATGTAGATGAAAAAAAGTGTGTTGAGGTATACTATGAAATTATATTTAGATTCTCTGTCGTAATATGGCAAAGTGGTGATAATAATTGTATCCAAGGTGACATAATTAGCTACTTTACATTATGTCCCTGTGTTATAAATCTGAAATGTACCTTTTGGTAGTATGTTAATTATTTTTTTATGAACACTGATACTAAGATATATATATATATATATATATATATATATATATTTGTTGCTAAGTAACCAAAACATGCAGAATTAATAAATTATATTTTGCATCCTCGAAGTCATATAATTTTTTACACTGATCAAACCAGATAGATAGATAGATAGATTGGCGCCCTATTTAAATTTTCAATACATGGTCCTACCTTCTTGATATCCCCAAGACCCTCGGTATCCAGAAGAAGAAGTACCTCATCTCTTTTGACAGGATGAGGTCGACACCACGCCCATATTCCCTTTGTCTTAGACTCGATTGTAGAACCAAGTGGGAATCCTAAAATAATAATAATAATAATAATAATAATAATAATAATAATAATAATAATAACAATAATAGCAACGGCAATAAATGCAGAATCAAGTAGGAACGAGATCATTCTGCCCCCCCCCCTAATTTTTTTTTTAGATAATTGATGGTCATAGCATATTATCTGTTCCTTCCATATAGAACGCTAAATATGTTTTTCATACAAAGATATGAATTAGTTTACCTTTTTTTGTTTCTAATAAATACATGTGTACGAGGAGGCCACGAGGATACCTGGTACTCAGATATTCTTGACATATACTCCGGTTTCCTGTTCATATATTAGAGACAAAAGAAACTGCGAATACTAGACTGTGATATGGAAACACTAAATTGATAAAAAGGTCGTTGGACCATTTAACATGAGTTATAATTTAACCGGTTGCAATAATTTACTGAGTAAGATTTATTGGCATATTAAAGTTGTATTAATAATTATAGATTGCATAAGACTGGTTCTTTCATCGTTCCTTAAAAAAGCACGAATTTTACGAAGGCGCATTGTAACAGTGTGTGAAAAAGATATGTCTGTCACACATAATATTAGCATATAGGCAGTGCTAAAGTATTAAGAACGATTATACAGCGTTCAAAACAAATGCAGCATAAGAACAGAGTACCCACTACTACCATTACATTATCTCCAGCAGTACAAACAAAAATTAAACTGGCATGCAATTTAACTAGTTATGGCAAATAAATAATTCCGCAGATGAAAATCTTATTAGATAAGCATCGCACTTGTAGTTAGAATAATTATGTTTCGCCTAAATACACTGTTTACGTGTTTTTAAAGAATTTTGACAGAAAGTTCGATGTAAAACATGTTAGCATTAACTAAGTCCAATAAAGTTGTGGACTGTCAGTTAATTATACAATTATAAAGTGTATCATGGTAAGGATTGGGTATTGAGAAAACGAAACTTATCTACTCGTGCTGACCGAAAAACTAACCGTTATTTATCTCAACTTACGGCGAATGTAAAAGGTGATGCATGCATATTAGCTCAGATGGTAACTTGGAAAGAAATAAACAGGACCAATATGCATCACGTGCAGCCGTAAGAACAATTGGTTTGAGCATTTACCTGTAAGCAATAAGTATGTTATTTTCACTATTAGTCATGGAAATGGATATGATGGTTATGCCTTGTACGCCTGTTGTTCAATATCAGTTGAAATTACTCTTTTTCTGGCAATGACACATGTTCATATGATTCTGATTACAGGTAAACGCTGGTGTCGTTTGTTTTCACGAACACACATGCTGGTTTGTTGATTTCTCTCCGACTGCGCCCGGAACAATTACGTACGCACCGACATTTACATTCGGCATAAGTCGGGACAAAAGAAGGTTACATTTTTGATATCATCTTAGCACTAGAACTTGAAAGTTTACACGTTACAAGTGTCTACTTAACACAGAGCCAATACATTTATATGATGTATGAAAAGATCTAATTTTCTACCATTTCATTTTATTTTATTTTTTATTTTATTTTATTTTTATTTTTTTTTTTTGGGGGGGGGGGGAATTTAGTACAATACGTTAAACAGTCCCTTGAAGTAAAATTCTCTCATGGTGCGTAAAGATCTACCTTTATTGACCAGTGCCAGTCGGTTGAGAAGGTAGGATTTTCCAGTCCTATAGAGCCCAGCTATTGTAACAATATTCAGTTGCTTTGGGATCTGGGAAATTTGGTTCAAAACATCGTCAACCACCATTAGCTTTCCATCTTTGTCGGAGTCAATTAAGCATAGAGGCTCTTTATACACCAGATATGACTCGTACGCCATGACAGATATGTGATCACTATCGTGGATGAAAAGTACTGGAAAGAAATCAAATCGAAATTACCGGCACAGTGTTCGGCGGAACAAATGACAAAAAAAACCCATATATATATATATTTAAAAAAACGCAAAGCTCTTGAATGTATATTGTCCCGCTTTTAATATTAAATCTGAATTCAAATAATGTGGTATTGAATTACACTCGAATATTCGTCAAACTACTCTTTCTATAATTTAGTCATAAAGATTATATCCATAATTGAACTTCTCGTCTTGCATAACTCGTTCCAAAAATCAATTCTTATACCTTTTTCTATATTATTACAAATCTATGCAAAAGGTCTCGTCCACCTTTTTGAGGTTTCAATGATCACCCTTTTACCTCTTTTATTTTAAATACTGGGACACCTCGGTCAATATTTAACCAACATGCTACGTAGTTCTTTCCATTTACCATTTGAATAGCAATATGTAACTGTCTTAATCATCAAAGTCGCCAATAAATTGAAAACAAATATGCCCACCCATCAGTCTGTCGATTTATCGATTTACCCATCCATTCTGTGAAGGATAACCTGAAACTAAGCACACACATGCTGTTCCGAAAGTCTACTGCAATTGATTCTTCACCTTGCATTGATAATTTCTAGAACATGATTCTTTCCTCATTTTTGATTATTATTTCTTTTCTAACCCTTGATTTATACGTCAGTCCATAATTGAATCAATCAATCAATGTCGTTATTTTTTCTTTCTTTTCTTCTGTGTCTCTATCGACAATGATTTTCGCTATTTCCTCGCTAATACCCAAATGAGCTCATTTTAATAAATGAAATTACTCTTTCTTGTAAAAGTACATAGGATTTATTTATTGCAATCGTAAACGTGTCTCCAGAAAACAAGAAAGCAAAGAAATTATGATTTGACTAGTAAACTATGGTTGAAAAGTTAGAATTTGTTGTGTTTAATAATACCGTTACCCACGGATAATAATAACGAATCTTCTATTTTCTTGCTAACATGACAAAGTAGCTCGAAAGAATCTCATTTCCCATTGAGGTCACTTCCTCATCCTCGTGTTCAGATACAGATCGATGGGCAGAGAGAAAACCGAAAGGCCGGAATTGGCTGAGGTTAAAAAAAGTTGGTTCGAAAAGATAAGGAAAAATGTATCGATCTCGAAAGAAGAAAAAAAAACAAAGGTCAACTGAACAAGCTATCTTTGAAACACAAGTAAACATAATTCCAACATGCAACTCTATAGTGGAAAACAAATTCAAGAAGACTGGTCCTACAATCCTATTTCCCATGTGGAACCAGAAATACTATGCTTGGAGTGCTGTAAGCCGACGGCATTATGCGAAATTATGCATCAAGAGTGAACACGGATCACTATGTTTACACCTACTAAAATCACATGTTAAATTCTGATGGCCTATTTAATAGTACTCTCTAAGGCCCTCTAAATATACAAAACAGCCTTATATCGGTTTATTCTGACATTTGATTAATTACCTTATCATCAGTGTACATGCCATGATCTTCTAAACGTTTAATTGTGTGTATGTGTCTGCGTACGTATGGATTCAGTCTTTCTATGGCCCAGTTGATTGGGCTATTTTAGAACAAAATATCCTATCTAGATCCTAAATAGTATGCATGCTGCAACCTTTCATTTGGTGCTATACCTAATTAAACAGTGCCATGAAATGCAAGAAATAAATCAGTCGGAATCAGATATTTTCTCCGTACTTTCATTTCGTCATCTATTATATTCTCTACACATCCACTCTATTTCCTGTTAATCATCTGTCAGTACCTACACTTTTAATGCAATATGAAATAGGTCAACATGTACATTATATTTTTTGCTGACACACTGTCGTAATGTTGTCCACGAAATTTCCATGGTGTACTTAAAAGATATCAATGGTTATCATTTTACATATGAAGAGATTACATAAATCGACAGCGCTGTTACATTTAGTCCTTTTCACAATCACAGGCGAGTTCTTCTCATAATGAGCGGAGACACGAAGTCTTCGAAATAAAGTAAAAAATAATATTAACGAAATCTATAATAAACACGGTTGACTACCCGTGAAAGTCATCTGAAGAACAAAACGACCATTGGATAATAAATTTTAACAAATTATCAGAATCATTTGCAAAGAATACATACATTTCCTCACCCCAATGCCTACTTATAAATTCTGTAAAATATATTGTGAAGTAAAATTTTACAATGTCCGTCAATCTGTCGTAAAATCTACGGAAACATTTCCTTGATCTTGTTCTTGAACGTTTCCACCGTCTGTTTTTATTCAGAAATTCTACAGTACCTGTATCTGTCTGTATGTCTATATATCTGTCATGTGATAACCTGGATGTACTCGCGGTGAAAGTTATTAAAATATTCCATGGAATTTTGAGAAAAAATAAAGCACAAGAAACCAATGATTCCTCGGTAGAATGTGACTCTCCTCTAAACGCAGGTCACTTGAAACAAGAATGTAACTAAACGTACTGAATGTGTCTGTTATATTCAATTTCAAGCATGGGTTGATTATGGCTGTTGTATGTATAAAGGGTAAATTTGACATTTGAAATTGTGACGTTCTGTCCGAAAATTGAAAATTATCATGAGATGTCGATAAACATTGCTTGCTGTGCAATCTAAACAAGCTGTACCTTTTCCTTGTAAACGGAACACAGTGCAACGGATGAACAGCGAGCATAAAAAACCCCAGTTGCTGCAAGTTAGTATACGTCTCCTCTATGCATGATTACCCTATACATACTGATATTCTGTTCAAATACTGATGAATACTCATAATGTGTATATATTTTTATGTATTTATCTATGCGTGTGTATGACCTCGTGTATATGAGAGAGAGAGAGAGAGAGAGAGAGAGAGAGAGAGAGAGAGAGAGAGAGAGAGATTATGCATTGCCAGATTTCTTAGATTTTGAGTGTTACGCTGTTTTAGTACATGCGATACGATTTCTTTTATTCAGGATGTGGCTATTACTCACCGTCTGTTGCTCACGTTTGGACAGCTAGCTCCAGAAAGAAAGACAACAGTGAGTGGGGAAAAGTACTTTTCCTGCTTTCACCTCTGATATAGTGTTTAGAGTTAAGTTTTATGGAAAAGTACTTTTTCCTACTTTCACTTTTAGCATCGCTTAATATGCAAGTGCAACGAGCTGAATGGAATACGGCCCTCTCATTGGTTGACCGAAAATGACGTACCTAGCCTACTGATAATCTGATTTTCAGTCAACCAACAAGGGGGCAGAACTCCATTCAGTGCGTTGTATCTGTATTAAGTGGACGCGATCATGGCCATGTCGACCGGTAGCGTGGGAAAATGGTCTGTAATTCCTTAAAGGTGTGGAAGTAAGTCAAACTTTGTGTAGGCATAAAAAGTCGAATGCCTGAGCTAAACATCGGTACCAAATTTATTACGCTATGCGAAGTGTAGCTTGAAATATCAGGGTCGATCCTTAAATAGGTCGCGCGAGAAAGGAGAGAAGTGTCCTTCCTTGTAGTTTTATATAGTACATATATGACTGATATGTAAATTGTAAGCAACAATACGAGCCCCTGTGCATTTAGACACTATGTAGACATTATTTTGTTCAGTGCTGCTTTTACCAAATACGTCCATGATTTAATAGGTTTTGAATATTAAATTCGTTTTTGTAATGAGATAACAAATATCTTACCCTGACCGCAGCATATGTAACTCAGAAATGAAGTGCGCTCTTATCAATAATACGTAAACCGGTATGAGTCATTGGGGTTACACAGAATTCCCCTGTCTCCACTTTCACTAATATGACAACATGAAATTACGAAACTTTCACTTTTATGAAGAATGTACTCGATACCTAATCAAATTGAAGCCACTATGACTAAATGAGTTGACAAAGAAATCCAAAACTTTGACTGAATGAAGATACTCTAAGGAACAGAAAGAGTAACTACATTGAGTAAGAGTAACTACCGTGAGTAAATAGACCATAGAAAAAAATCAATGTTGTACGTTTTACGAAGAGGATACTATAACCAACACTATTCTCTCTCTCTCTCTCTCTCTCTCTCTCTCTCTCTCTCTCTCTCTCTCTCTCTCTCTCAAACGAGGTCATTCGCATGCATACAGGAAGAAACTGCGCGTACTCGTTGTCAAACAGTCTGCACTTCAGTCGTTGATCATTTTCTATCCGTATGTAGTTTTCTTACACAAGACCGTGACAAGTTTTGGTGTCATATTATTGATAAATGTGGGGTGCATGTTTACATGCACTTAGATTCAATGTCCAATATTGATTTGGTGAATACTCTTTTAGGAATGAGGTATTTCCATCTCATATGTATTTTAACTGTTGCTTCCATGTGGAGAAAATATACAATAAACTTTTGACTTATCGATGCTGATACTGACCGTATTCTTAGTTAAAGCTTTGTCAGTAACCCTGTATTAACACCATATATTCTGTGTAGTTCATCATTTGTAGTATTTATATCATCGCAACGGAAAACGATCCCAATACTTTTATATCAAGGAAGCAATGACTGTATTTGATAAAGAATTTTGTAATAAGTATATTGTGCTTATCTCTAATGGTACTGAGATTTGCTGTTACTTCCGTGTGTGTTGCTAACTGTTTAAAGTTTACTAATGCTAATCATTTAATTAATTTTCTGCAATTTATTTTCATTTTCCTGTAGCACGAAACCTTCAAAGCTACTTTGCAACTGTGCCAGTTGTGTTCACTTAAATGGTAATCCTACTGTTACATTGTGTAGAAAAACAAATGATGAAAACATTGTATGACCCGACGATATATCAAGTTAATTTTCCTTGGTTCCCATGGTGAATGTTCACCATATATGCATTTACTTACGCATGATCATTTGTAAATGTATGTTATTTCTAACCTTTACTTACTGTTACTTTCCATTTTTGTCGTATTCTTCGTACTCTTCGTAATATACGGAGGAAATAAATCTCTCTCTCTCTCTCTCTCTCTCTCTCTCTCTCTCTCTCTCTTATCTATCAAAGACAGACGTTGATTCGCGTTATAAAATGACCTGAGAATTTCCATGTACTTCAGCAAGTATTTATTACGGAAAAAGAAAGGGCTAGCATATAGAAAATCGTCTTGTATTAGTATTATGAGAAATAGTGTTAGTATAGAGAAAATTGTCATGTATTAGTATTATGAGAAATAGTGCTAGTATTATGAAAATTGTCATTTATTAGTATTATGAGAAATAGTGCTAGTATAGAGAAAATTGTCATTTATTAGTATTATGAGAAATAGTGCTAGTATAGAGAAAATTGTCATGTATTAGTATTATAAGAAATAGTAAATACAAACATTAATTCCCTTCATCATTTAAAAAATAAAACTATTAAACTAGTATGCAAAAGAGTTTATTCTGAAGGGACTCGTGATATTTTATGTATTTTTCAAGACATTTATACCTACATAGAAATAAATCGCCTTGCAACGGTTATATATTTTCCTCCTCATGCAACACACTATCTTCAAAGTGTCTTAAATCCGATCGAAATCACCTCCCAGGAAACAAAATTTCTTAACCCCGATCACCAGTTAAAGAGGCGGTGATTGTGATGTACTCATTAGTGAAAGGAGCTGACAAGGTTCAACAATGCGTAAAATAAAGAAGTACCTAAATATGCAACCCAATGCAAAAGCAGCCCTAACAAATAACACAGTTCCATTTATTTTAACAAATACGACTTTAAAGTTCAGTTTTAAAAAAAAAAGAGTCGTTATCATCATGTATTTGAGATATCGCATGGTGCAAAGAAAAGTTGTATAGCCATATGAAATGCAAGTCAACATAACTACACTTTCATTTATTATGGGTGTATTCTAGGACGTGCGATTGCGGACTTCACGTTAATTTATACGACCTCACACAGAAAAATTACCCAAATGGGCGAAAATCGCGCATAACTTTTGCAAGTCCTACCTTGCTTACTTTGTTAAATCTCCCTTATATTTAGAAAATATTTCCCTTTTCTCAAATGGAGGAGGGAGGAATGAAAGTCAGCCTCATTTAAGATTCAGTCTCACCATACTGATCATGAAATTAAATAGCATCGATTTTGGGATTGTTTTAACTCCAGAGCATTTCCTTGTTACCTTGTACCCCCATATGAGTACAAGAGTATCTCTCTCTCTCTCTCTCTCTCTCTCTCTCTCTCTCTCTCTCTCTCTCTCTCTCTCTCACCCCCCTCCCCCGGCAAAATCTTACCTTGGCTCTAGATCTCCTGTCCAATCACTCCTCTGTTTGGGTTTAGTACTGAATTCATCCGTCACAATGAGGAAAATAAATGAGTGGAAGATCATGCAGCGATTTCTCTCCTACTTCCACTTTTATTTTTGATCAGTGAACCGATAGTATACTGCTTATCGGCTATTTCGCTAACGTCTTTATGACACACGGCCTTGGCCTTGACATACATTTGCGAAATTCCCGGAGTGCTATTTTTAACCGCATATGATCGTGCGGTTTGTACTTAGTCAATACATGTTGACAGCGTTATATCGTGCCTACAGAATAGTTTACATCAGTACGAGCGGGTACACGGGTTCATGGAATAAGATAAAATGAAAAACAGACTCCATCAAAAATTCTTGATAGGACAAAATTTAATCCATTTATTCGATAGTGCATTACACTACAGTCCAAGTTTCATGACTAAGGCTAGTTTTTCTTCTTTTGTTTTTCTTCTTATTTTACTTTATTGAAGACAAGATAGCACAACAATCATAATTCTATTTACTATTTAAAAATTCAGTAGTTTACACAAAATTCACACATATTGTACTGTTATTTAAGTCCGAGATTTGTTACCTTGGTTTGAAATAAATGTGGGCAATTGCTAATATGACATTATTTTGGCTGCCAACATCAACATCCTGCTGGGCAAACCAACAACAGTCAACATCAACATTATATAAATATCAACATTATTTACAGTCATCGAACATCACCATTATATCAACAACATTATATACAGTCATCCAACATCCTCATTATTTACTGTCATCCAACATCAACATTATATCAACAACATTATATACAGTCATCCAACATCCTCATTATTTACAGTCATCCAACATCAACATTATATCAACAACATTACATACAGTCATCCAACATCAACATTATTTACAGGCATCCAACATCAACATTATATACAGTCATTCAACATCAACATCATTTACAGGCATCCAACATCAACATTATATCAACATCAACATTATTGACAGTCATACAACATCAACATTATATCAACAATATTTGACTTTGGGGAACAGAGGTAAAATGCAAATAACTGGTCCTTGGAGGAACAGTAGACAAATTCTGATAAGAAATAGTAATGTTTTCAATAAATTCAGTTTCATTTTACTTTCTGTCGCGCAATCTGCCAAATGGTCATGAATTTTGCAGGTGTATGGCTAGGTCAAGGTCGTTGTCAAAAAGGCGTTTACCCTACAATACTTTTTCTCTGCAACTATGAGGATTAGTGTGAGCGAACTGACTGATGAGTATCATACTTTTGAAACTTTTCGACCCAGAGGATATGGTTCTTTTAGGAACCCCCACTCCCCGAAAATGATAAAATCTTACCTCATTTATGATAAAGTCATTGAAGACTTCCAAATTATCCAATAACTCCTCTAACAGAGGCGGGGCATCTGTATTTAAATATAGTGATACAATTGTCCGTCCTTAATTTTACCTCAGCCTTATATCTCAAGTCCAATCGCTCCTTTGTTTGGGTTCAGTACTGAATTGATCCGTAACAAGGTGGGAAATAAATGAGAGATTGCGCACCGATTTCTCTTCAACTTCTATTTTTACTCTTAAGCAGTGTACCAATATTATGATACTAATGAGTCAGTTCACTAATGTTCATAGTTACACAGAAAACATATTTTATGGTAAACGTCTTTTTTTAGTACGTATTTGACATAGCCATATATCTGCGAAATTTCCCGAGTGCTATTTTTAACCGCATATCGATTGTGGCGGTTTTACTTAGCGGAGATAATGCATATATGTCGACAGCGTTATTTGTGGCCACAGAAGAGTTTGCTTTTAGCTCGAGTGGGTACACGGGTTCATCGAATATGATAAACTGTAAAACAGACTCCATTAAAAATACTTGATAGGACAAAATTGTATACACTTATTCGATGGTGTAGTACACTCCTGTCCAAGTGTCATGAGAAAAGCTAGGTTTGCTTCTTTGTTGTTGTTTTTTTAAATTTATTTTTAAAAAGTGAACAATGTATACACAAGAGAAGGAGAAAGGAGAAATATATAAAAAGATACAATGCAGTATGGGCATACAAGTTTAACACTTTACTCTTACTCTACTTTTCGGTTCAAATGTTTCAAGAGGAAATTTTAATTACACAGAGAAAAATAACAGATGTCAGGCTTTGCATATGAAAGAAGAGAAACGAGAAGAGAAGAATAGGACATAGAGGGGTGCTGTATTTTATTTACTTATTTATTTTTACACAACATAAAAAATTTCATATCAGTGATATTTGAGAAGAGAAAGATATTAGGGAGGTTCATACATCAGTTACATATTTTTAAAACAAATAAACAGAAATAAAATCTCAGAACTAGTTATAAATCAGATAGTCATCCCGGGTTTCCTTTGACCTTTCCCGCCCCATTTTAGATATTTTGACATTTATGTTGGGGTGTGAGGTCAGAGCGCATGGCCCCTCTAAAAGTTGAAATTTGCCGAAACCGCGCGGTGTCGGTATAGGGTATCCGCTTCCTACCGGGTCTAGGAAACTTAAATGACTTTATATCAAGCCCTGCCAGTGGCGTACTGGCCATCGGGCATACCGGGACAAATCCCGGTGGGCCGCCGCATCGGTGGGCCGGTGGGCCGTCAAAAAAATCCGTTTTTACCGGCCCTGTCTGTCCCTCGCTTGTGTGCCTGTCATTCCGTGCTGCGTGTGTGTGACACTGGCCAATCACAATCCCCCCCCCCCCCACCCCGGCCGGTCCCAGTGGCAGAGCTGAATTTCTTTCCCAAATTGTTTTGAGCGTCACAACCCCCGCGAAATGACTCGTTTCACTAACAGAATTTGATCCATTCTGTCCGATAACATTTTGAAAGTCTAGAAGAGCCGCACGATTGTATTATTTGATCAAGTTAGCATAGGTCTAAACCGGAAGTTAGCCGGCTCGGCCGGCGGAAGTCTCTGGTGCGCATGCGCGTTAACATCTTCTAGACTAACAAAATCTAGACTAATGCAAAAGTAGCGCGCAATAGTGAGATGGCAAACAAAAGTCATGGACAAGAAAATGTCAAAAAGTAAAGGAGGGGCCGAAAAAATTAGAGAAAAAAGGAAGCAGACATTAGAGGCAGAGGCCTCCAAATGGAAAAAAAGTGACACACTGTTTGGGCATCAAGTAGCCAGCAGCAGCAACGCCGCTATTTTCGAGGAGCAGACTGAAGCGGTAAGATAGTTAAGACGTAAGACGTTTAGAATCACATGTCAACAATAAGAGACTAATCATTATCAGCAAGGACTAGGGAGCTAAATCTAGTGGGCTATGTCCTTTAAGAGACTGTAAGCCTATGTAGCCTATTTATAAGCGAATAAATAAATGAATAAATAAAAATAATGCAATGATCTTAAAATCTCTGCAGGATTGTCAAAATGGCCCATTAAACTCATATTCATTTTTCACTTTCATTCATGTGAAAATAAAAACAACAATAACAACAAATAATAATAATAATAATAATAATAATAATAATAATAATAATAATAACAACAACAATAATAATAACAATAATAATAATACATAGGCTATGTGGTTCAACTTTTATATGTTGTATATTGAGTACCACTGTAGTCTGCCCATATCATGCATGTTTAGTACATCTATCATGCCTGCCCTAATAATTTTGTGACTACTTTGTATGTTCATGGTCAGGCTGGGCCCATTGTATCCACAGTGGAGGAGAGCAGAGAGGAGATATGTGAGGAAAAAGGAAAAGAGCAAGGAGAGGAGAGAGGAGAAAAGAGCAGACATGAGGGTACAGTTGAGAGACAAGAGGAGAGTGGAGAAAAGAGAGGATATGAGACAGATGAGGAGAGCGAACATGAGATGGAAGCAGGAGAGGAAGAGACTGAGGCACCAATCGATTATTACATTCGTCCCAATCGTGAAAGCCTTAGGTTGTTTTTTGCGTACCACCCTAAACAAAATGCAAATAACCCAGTATTACAGAAAGTCTTCTGGTGTAAAGATGGCACACATAGAAGATGGCTAACCTACTGCCAAGAACGTCACATATTGCATTGCTCTGTCTGCATGGCATTTGGCAAGTCAACTGACAGCTCTCCCTTCATAAGTGGCATGGCGGACTGGAGACATGTTCACCAGCGCTTAGAAGAACATGAGAAGAGAATGAGTCACAGAACATGTGCTGAGGCCTACTTTTGGATGCTTCTGAATCTGATATTAAAAGCTTACTGAGTGGTAGTCAGTTGTCTTCGCACAGGGAGCAAATCAAGAAGAAACGTCAGGTTCTAGAGCGTGTGGTGGATGTTGTGAAAATGATTGGCAAAAGAGGCCTTAGTTATAGGTCAAGGAATGATGCTGCATACATGCTTGAAGTCGAAGACATCAATGTTGATCATGGCAATTTCTTGGAGATCATACTCCTGTTAAGTAAGTATGATCTGTGCCTAAAAGAGCATGTAGCTGAATCCATTGACAAATCAAAGAAAAGGCATCAGTCTGGGTCAGAGGTTCTCTGGTGACGTTGCTGTCTGCAAGAACCATCAACTCCATCATTGCCACAATTCAGCAGCTTATTCAGGAGAGCATTGTGGAAGACATCACAAAAGCTGGGATGTTCTCTGTACAAATTGACACCACCCAGGACATCACCTCCCAGGACCAGTGTTCTGTTGTTCTGAGATATGTCACAGACACAGTTCATGAGAGGCTAGTCAGTATTGTGAAGTGCAGAGAATCAACAGGTCAGTATTTTGTCAACATGCTTTCAGAGGTTGCTGACAACCTGAAATTGGATTTAAGCAAATGCATTGGGCATGCCACAGATGGTGCATCCAATATGCAAGGCCACTACAAAGGCTTTTCCTCTCTCATGTCAGAAGAGTCCCCAAATCAAGTGCATGTATGGTGCTACGCCCATGTGCTTAATCTGGTCCTTGCTGACACATCACAATCAGTCTTTGAAAGCGGATCACGATTTGCACTACTAACTGATATTGCGGTTTTTCTGCACGAGTCATACCAAAAAGATGAGTGTGTGGGAGAGTGAGAGCCAAGACCAGCTACACAGACGCCTCTGTCCAATTGGAGTGACACGGTGGTAAGCCAAGGATGCTGCTTTGAGGAAAGTGTTTGGATCTTTTGCACATCCAGATAATAGTCTCTATGTGGATGTCATTCTTACAGCTATACAAGACCAGGTGAACACGAAAACAACCACACAGATTAGTGCACGTTGATTTATTGAGGCTTTGTTGAAGTATGAGACGGTATTGACAGCACAGATCTTCCTCAGGATATTTTTTATGTTTATCTTATTTGGCTTGTTTGAAAATACGTAAAATGCCGTAGTAAATGAGTAAAATACATTAGTTCATATGTAGGCAATGTTATGTTTTTATTTTAGGACATCATCATTGTATTTATTTTAGGACATCTTTTCATTTGTTTTCAGTAAGTAAGAATTAGTGCTGTTTATTTTCTACGAAAGATAATAAAAGAAGTAGCAATAACAATTTCTAGAGTGTTATTTACTTTAAAACATGACACAAAATGTGATAAACATTTGCATATTTTTCTGTGTGGGTTAGGTTAAACAAGACAGTCATCTAAAACGCCACCAACGCATTCACACTGTAGAGAAACCGTACTGGTGTGAGCAAAACATCGGGCCTGTCCCGGCAGATAAGTCCAGGGCCGAGTTGCTTACCCAGTACAACCCTGAGCCCTACCTGCATGAAATCGATAAGAAGATGATTTATCTTCTCATAAATTGGGAGTATAATATTCGTTATGCCTTTAATTCGTTGACAGACGAGACGAAACAAACTACAGCGTTGACAAAATTTGACTTGGTACTCTCAATTTTGCATTGATAGTCACATGATTACTTAGATCTCGCAGCCTATATGTTCATAACATCCGAGGTCCAATAGTTACGTTATACCAGCAAAAAACATTTAAAAAACTTCCAATGTCATTGTACAAAAAATTCAAAAATATTAAATGAAAGTCACATAATGTTTGCAAAAAAACAAAAAGGACACATACTTTTCAACATATTTATTCCGAGATCAACAACCAAAAACCTGTTGCTGTCGCAGCAACGTGGAAAAAGCTAGATTTATCACGTGTGATCTCTGCGTGATAAATCTTGTTTGTTCCAGGTTGCTGCGATAGCAACAGATTTCTCAGAATAAATATGTTGAAAGTATGTGCCCTCTCGTTATTCTTCCTAATAACGTTAAATTTCTTAATTTTCATTTTTCCAAACAAGTAAAGAATTCTTTTATTTTGGGACGAAAAATGGAACATGGGTTAGTTCTGATTTGAATAACAAGTGATTTCCAAACTTTTAAAGTTTAAAGACATTAAATTTAATCGTTTCATTTAAAGATCCAATTCTTAAAGTAGTGGATTTAGTTTTGCTTTTTCTTGTACCTAAAATATCAAGGTCCTTTCTGATGTGTGTTGAATACACTTGTTGAGACAACTTTATCTTACCAAAAATAGATTTGCATTCTTAATTTTCACGGTTTTTCATACTCAGTCGGTTTTTCATACACAATTTGTTTCGATGCTTCAAGCGTCAGACCAATATACAAGATACAAAGACCAGTATAGATTTCACATTTAATTTGATTTTCAAGCATACCCTAGTTTTCAGTGTTAGGTATGCTTGACAAATAGTTTCATTATATGACCTCAATTTTGTTTAATAATAAGTGGTTAAAACGCCACCAGCTGTCTTTGCTAAAACATCTGACGCGTATTTATCATTTTCTATTTTCACGGGATACATTCTCCACAAGTATGCATCACACATTATAGTCAGTGCGGAAGAAAATTTGCCGCTTCGTCCATCTGTCTGTCCTACCTTCACTCTTTTCGTCTATCTGCATTTTTGATTTAATGAGTTTTGGGACTAAAACCATCGAGGGAAAAGGACAAAATAGCTTTGGTCCTTTTTGTGTATTATTTTTTTTTTTTTCATGAATTTTTCATGTCAGTACTTCATCTAATAAAAATGGCCTACATTTTGTTGAATCTTGGCTGAGCTCTGCTTTTACTAATACAGCACAAACCTTAGTAATTGTTTTCTTAATACTATTAAAGCGAAAGGATATCAGGAAATTAAGTCATAAAATACAAAAATGAGTGACTTTTGATTTTGGTTGATGAGAGGACTTATCATCTCCATAAAGATCTATGTTCACCCCGGCCTGCTGCAGGTTTGGCGACTACCATAATTAAAATCGTTGTATCAACCTCATAAAAGGTACATAACTGTATAATGACGAATGCGTCAATACCAGGGTTGCTCAGTGTTTGTAAGCCACTATATATAATATTGAGAGAAATAAATTATTAAAGTGATCATCAACAAACAAAAAAATGCATTCCACTTATAGTTACCAGTGGAGACACCGGTCGTCAAGGTTGTTCTGACCCTTTATTTGAATTTTATTAAGTTTGAAAGGGATTAACTGGCAATTTTATTGATATAAACACAATCCAGAGGTAACATAGAGTAAAACGCGCAAAATACATGAAATATCAGACTCTATTTTTGAAGTTTTATGGATTGCATATGGTTACGTTTCATTGCGGTTTCTCAACCTAGTAAAAAAAAAGCAATCCAATCGCTCAACAACGACAAAACAGTCTCGTACTTCCAACTTTGAGTTTACTATAGGCGCGACTAGCACAAAGCTCTTCAGGAACGAAAGTGAGCCATATACATTTATTTTTTCAACATTGGTTAAATGTTTTTAATTTACAATTATTTAGTTCGCACGGAAGCGATTTTCAGGATTTCCGTCACACATTACAGTTTGGTAACTCATTCACAATTCAAAAGTTCAAATAGAAGACACTAATCACATGAAACATTATTATCCCTTTAACTGAGGGGTGGGTGTATGTGGCGTGGGTATTGTAATAACCTCCGCCCCTACGTCCATCTGTAACTCTATCGCCCCTTAAACTGTTTGGTGTAAATTCACCAAACTTAGTACACCCGATGTACATGTGGTATCCGTTTGCAAGAGGGTTATACTTTTTTAGTCCCTCCCATAGTAAATGTCATTATTACGCATCGTTAGACATTATCACTGTTTCATGCAGCATGTTCATGCAGAAAGTTACAAGCTTTAAGATAGGGTCACCATCTAAATTCTCTCTCGAAGAGCCATTGAAACTGCAGCTGCCTTTGTCTATGGTTGAATGTTTTCAAGGAGTATTTAACTGTGCACGGATTGTTGTCAGATAAAATTGTAAGAAAGGTAAAAAAACATCTAGCCTAGTACTTGTTTAATGCCTTTTGTGTTTGTAACCTTTCTAGCAATACGTGCAATGTTTAGTGTCTTGCGACAAATCTGTAATGCATTGCATTTTCTTCTGCATTTACAATTGAAAAAAATTCAGTTGTTTACAATTTTAATTATGCAAGATGTTTCTATGATTCCAACCGAGACAACTGCAATTTTGTCTAAATCTGTGTAGATCATGCATATTACAGATTCGAGATCCCTAATACGGGTTGTAAAAGCAAAAAAGAAAAAAAAAAAAAAGGAATGGTTTAGTAATGTTCTCGTATCCCTACACGAGACGGTATACCCAACAAGAGGTCCAAGTGTGCCTGAGATCGCTAATCTGGCTGATACATGTCTAATACCCCAATTCAAGAGCAGTTGGCCAAGAAATCTGGGTCGATATAATGTTTTCTGTTTCAAGGTTTCTCTAGATTTTCTATCTTCATCCAGTTTTAAGGCACATCAACGTTATTTGTCCAGTATTTGAAAGCCCTATGCCAGTATATTTGTTTTGAGACAGAGTTGTATAAATGCTTTTCTACTTTTAGTGATGTATTGACATCATTTTAAAAAATTTTAAAGCACTTTATGCCAGAATGCTTTTTTGTAAAATTTTGTCCAATTCTGTTGAGCAGTTTTTCAGAAGTCGTTTAATTTTGTTTCTTTCTATTGTTAGCAACAGTGGCGATATTTGATGACAGACTCTTATCACTTGCATAAATTTTAAAGCTCTCTATGCCAGAATACTTTCTGTCACATTTTGAAAAAATTCTATTAAGCGGTTTCTTTGAAGACATCGCACAAAGTTTTTATTTATATTTTTAGTAACTGGGGTTTAAGAAGTTTTAAAATAGCATTTGTTGACGGGCACAAGACAGACTCAGTGCCATACCATAAGCTGACTTAACCCTGTGACCAATGAGCTAAACATATAAGTGGTCTAGATATATTTTCGCATCCTTATACGAGACAGTATCACACAATATAAGTGGTCTAATTATTTTTTTAATTTGTTAAATAATATCATCCTTCTGGCTGGCGTAGTGAGTTTAAATTTTGATTTTTAAAAATCTTATATCCTTATAGGTGGTATTGGTGCTGGTGTGGTATAATTTTAAGTTTTTTATTGTAATGTTCCCGCTTCCGTATAATGGTTGTAAAGACAAAATATATGAGTGGTCCAGAACTCTCATTATTTTTTACTAGTATGATGAAGAAGAGGATGTGATAGCTCTGATAAAATGTGATTGGAAAGAGAGCAGTGTTGTACAGTGCGAAGGACAAATATTCCGAAACGTTGCTGAAACGAGTGAACTGTCGACAATTTTATTTAGACTTCCCTAAATTGGAAAAGAAATACAATAAATATAATAATACATCTGCTCATTATGGCAATTTCGTAGTCACCATAGTCACGTCCGATACCAAGGCTGTATGTAAGAGATTCATATAAAATTTCATTTTGTGTTATATTATATAACAGTGATTAGTTTGCACGTGAGTTCATTAACAAAGAAACCAAGAGACGAGGCTTTGCTCGCTTGAATATCGTGTTTCCTATATATTTTGTGTATCCGCCACAATTCCAACACCCGTATAGAAAGATGTGGTTGACAAATACTATCGTTACGTAATTGTAACCTTTACTTTTACTAAATTCGTATTCCTAATATCTATTTACCACTTGGTTTCAGATTAAACAGGTGTTAACAGTAGGTATTCGTTTTAAGTGTCTGCAAAAACTTATGATAACTAAATAGTACACTGTATCAATGTTTATGACTACTACCTTGTTCCCAGCTGATAATATTATACTTCATACAAAAACCTTTGTATGCATCTTTGCATTATTTTATTACAAGATCCCTTCGAAACTCAAAACTACAATCACCAAGACAGATAGTTTATATTGCAACGCTATCATGCACAATAATGTAAACATTTAAGAATCCTCACACACCGATCTTAAGGATGAAAGACCTTTCTCTAGACATGGTTTCTCATTCATTGTTATTTTTGTTTTGCAATTTTTGTTTTTCACTTCTGTTTACTTGTATTCCTTACTGTGTTCCTCGTCCTTATGGAGTGAAATCATGCGGATATGTGATGACAAAGATACCATTCAACAAAGTATATTTATGTAGCGTAGGTTTGGCGGGACGCATCTTCGAGGTGGCAATTAGTTTGTTTCTTCATCGACTTAAGACAATTACCTAACATTTCGCAGAAGCATCCCTCTTGCCATCATGAGGTTTTATAGTCCTAATCTCACATTTATACTACTGCTTCATGTTTTGATTATGTTCATGATCCAAATATGCGATGATAACACTACATCTATTTTATACAGGAGCAACTTGATAGGTAACTCTAGACGTGCTTTAGTAAACAAGTCTTATTTAAGTAACACCAGTTTCAAACTTATTCTTGTGAGCGTTCTATTTACCCTAGTTTGGACCACATGGTTACTGAACTTACTCATAATAGCCGGTGACATTCATCTTAAGGTATTCATCAGCCCTCACCGTACACATTCTAGTCTATACCTTCAACAAACGGTTCGATAATCACTGAAGACGTTGACAAAGCTGTCTTTTTTAACGATTTTTGTATAGAGCAAACTGTACTAGATGAAATAAATGTTAACCTTGTAGATATACATTTATATATGGGTGTCAGCTTTAGTTCTAAAGAACTAACGTCTGACGAGGTTCAAAATGTTTCTCAAAAGCCTTCCCAAAGCTTTTGGTCCCAATAACTGTATTCTGCGTGAGCTGGCTAATGAACTCTCATATCCACTTTGTTCACTTTTAACCGATCTCTTAGAGAAGCAACCTATCCAGACTCTTGGAAAGAAGCAAACATTTTTCCAATTTTAAAGAAAGGGGACCCTTCCACTGTATTTAATTACAGGCCAATATCGCTTCTCAATACTGTTGGCAAACGTACTTTATTACTTCCTTGAAAATAAAATTCTTACACCTTTCCAGTCTGGCTTTATTCGGGTGATCCTACAGTTAATCAATTAAGATACCTCAATATGTTTTGCAAAGCAATAGATTCCGGTAAGGAAATTAGAGTTGCCTTTTGCGACATAAGTAAAGTTTTTGACCGCTTGTGGCATAAAGGACTCGTCCTTAGATTGAAAGCTACTGGTATCAAAGGAGGCCTTTTAAAATGGTTTTGTAACTATCTTAAGGGGAAAAGACAGCGATTGATACTTCCGGGCGTGTTTTCAGAGTGGAGGTGCATTAGAGCTGGTGTGCTCCAATGATCAGTTTTAGGTCCCTTACTTTTCTTTGTATACATAAATGATATTGTACATTATATATATTCCAAAATAAGTGTATTTGCACACGTTACAAGTCTTTTTATAATTGTACATAATCCAGTCGTAACCGCTCATAACCTCAATTCTGACCTGGAAAAATATTGCTCAGTGGGCAAATAATTTGCTTGTATCTTTCAACCCTTCTAAAACTGATTCCCTAACAATTTCTAAAACAATTAATAAACTCTTCCATCCACAACTATATATGCTCAACCACATAATTAAAGAAGTTGACGTGCACAAACATCTTGGAGTATTTTTCTCGAATGACTGCTCATGGCACAAACAAATAGACTACATAAAAGAAAATTTCAACTTGACAGGAAATCTTTATAAATTATAATTACGTCTTTTATATAACCTATTCTGGAATATGGTAACGTGGTTTCGGACAACTGGACATTACTCGAGAAATGTGAACTCAAAAAAATACAAAAAAGGGCAACCAGAATTGTGACTAGTGCAACAAAATTAGTATCTATTGAAGCGTTACACCGAGAAATAGGAAAATCCAGACGACAAAAACACAAACTTACATTTTTGTATAAAATGACAACTGATTCAAGCCCTCTCCATCTCACTTCTCTGATTCCACCAGCTGTTAGTGATATTACTAATAACTTACGTAATGTAAACAATTTCCAATCAGTACAAGTTAGAACAAGTCTTTATTACAACTCGTTTCTTCCTTCGGCAATGCATTTTTATTGAGGCTCGTCAAATTGATTCCATTAACAACTTCCCAAGACCATTAAATAATCGCAACATTCATGTTCCCAGGCACCTTTACTGGGGTAGAAGGAAATTTCAAATTCTTCATGCCCGACTTAGAACAAATTGCAGTACACTTAATCAACATCTATTTACAAAGAATATAATCGAATCACCTCTTGGTAGATGTTGATCATCCTTTTTTTTTTATTACCAAGAAGAAGAACGCATCGAACTGTTTCAAACACTCACACCATATGGTACATTAACTTTAAATACCTGCTTGTATGATGATACAACGCTACCATATGAAGTAAACATTTGTATTTTCATTCATAAATTTATTGAAAAGTCAAAAATATTAACTTAAGCGCACATATTACTAACACGCACGCACTTCCACTGGTCATGAACAGCTGTAAACAGTAATGTCCCGTATTTGTCCTTATGATTCGCCACGCTTCCGCAACGATTCGCTCTAGAATGAAGTTTTGTTCACTTTTATTCTCGCTTGTTTCTTCCTTTTTCCTTTTCCTTTTCTTTCCTCCCTATTTTCTCACCTTTCTACACAATGTTCTACACATTTTAATTGCCAGTTTCTCTGTTTAACTTCTTGATTTTCTTTATCCCCGTCTTTCACCTACTTTCACCCACTCCCTCGTTGTTCATCCTTTTGCTTTATATACCTTGGCTAAATGCTTTTGTTTCACCAAGAAACTATTCACTTTGACTATTCAATAAGTAAATTTTTTTTTTTTTTTTTTCATTAAAACTTAATATCGTCTGTTATATTGTTATCGTCAAAGGAGAACATTATAAGCCATTGGCTTTCGTTTTAATCCTTTACCTTCAGTATTGTACATCTTGTAATCTCCAACAACAAATGTATGAAATAAAATATGCTTAAACTAAATGTCTTTTTATTTTTATTAACGGTGGCCATATTTGATGACGGATCGGCATAATTTGTATACATTTAAAAGGTCTAACCTTTTAATGACATATAATCCAGAAATCAGGAAATGAGAAGCACGTAGGCAATTTCCTTCCTACTTTTCACTGTTACTATCGATACTGCCATTACACAGTTTAAATAATATTCTGATTCATCAATGAGCCCCAGACAAAGGGGGTTTGACTATGAACTTGTTATAAATCTGTAAAATTCACCAATGTCTATTTTTAACAGCATATAGTTTCGACATGTGCAATTTTCTTAGAGTATGAATACATCGACTGCGCTATAACAGGCTTACTCAGAAAAAAAAAACAATTATCTGAAATAATCAAACTGAAAGTAGATGTCAAGTAACCAAATGATTGATTGGTAGTATGTGCATGAATTACGAAATTTATTTAAACACATAACCTGACGTGAAGGTCTGTCTGCAACGATTTCTTTTTTTTTTTTGGGGGGGGGAGGGGGAGGTAGAGAGGGAACTAATTGGAATAGTCTGGGTTCTTTGCCTCCAGCAGATGGCTCTGGCCTAATTCCATCAAACTTCCTCGATCTTAGGAAATGTTATACATTTTATGCCTTACTATTGACCAGAAATCGGAACTTAACCTTCAAAAGATACCGTTACAACAGATCTTCCTTTCCACCCCTTCTCCCCCGCCATGTAAAGATTTTTCTTTCAAAAAACATTTTCCCACACGCACGCTTGTCTTTCCTTTGAAAGTGGAGAAATGTCGTGGTGGGGCATTGCATGACCCTTGTCTATCCCTCCGTACGTCAGACCTTGGCTAGGTTTTGCGTTTGGGTCAGTTTTTAAGCACTGTCGTAGGGTGTCTGTGTCCTATTTATAAATTTCTAGTTTTTTTGTGGGTTTTTTTCCTTTCACCCAATGGGGCCTGACAGCAATGATATAAAATCAAAATTTAAAATTAAAATGCTGGCAGTTCTACCTTAAATCAGAATACATGCATATTCAATCGGGACTGAGTTCACTTGACAAACACATAAGGTGATTTGTTTTCATATTCATTTTGCTTTTCTTTTCTATTTGTGCTAACCAATCATTATTAAACATGCACAATTCTAGATCAGCACCACACCTCTATTTCAACTGTATCTTCTGAACAGAAATCCTACTGGCGTGTCGATCTAGTCGGTAACTTTAGGGAGAAAAACTTGCAAACAGACGGATGATGGATGGACAAAAGGCGGATGACGGACCAGAGACCATTGCATAAGCTCTTTTGTTTTATGAGCAGTAGATGTAATAACTGTTTTACACAATTTGACTAACTTATTTACTGACAGTGCATGTTTATGCTGGTACATCAATTGTCCACTTCCTGCTGTCCAAAACGAATTCAGATATCGCCTCACTTTAGTCAACACATTATATCACATGGAATTTCACCATGTTGACATTTGTAACTTATTCAGACTTCTCTATGTCAACTTTATACAACTGAAGACTTCATTTATGGTCATCATTGCTGAACTCTCTGCTCCAGAACCAACTTGTACTGTGTTCATACATGCGGGTTTGTATAATTATATCGATATAGTTGTACCAGTATCATTTGCATTCACACATCAAAACTTCATCTTTCGATACTGGGAATCACCGTCCTCTATTTTAAAACGAACATGCGTTGGGCATTACCAATGTAAACAAGATGGTAATTGCCGGCATTTTAATATTAGTGTTTCTAATGGCTCCACTCTTGAATTTTGGAGCACCACTGAAACTGGGGAAGGCACAAGGCAAATGTGTTTGCTCTAGAATTTTCACTATGTGGAGAAAGTTAACATACACTTACATGTCTCTCACATGCTTGGATTGACATTTATTTCTGATGTATATTAGGAAAATAAAACTGATAAAAATGACTGCTGGGAACTAACTGTGCCTGTCCTTGAAATAAAGAAATAAAACAAATTTTCAGTGTACGCATTGCTATTTTCTGAAAGTGCACTTATTTAAAAAATAATAAATTTTTTTTTAAAAATTTTAAAAAAATAAAACTCAACACAAAGATATCAGCTTGCTTGGGTTTTTTCTTCTTTATTATAATTTACACTCAAAATTTCAGGAAGTGAAATAGCCATGCAGAATTAGCAATATTATATGAGATGCACATCAGAAGTACGGCCAAGCTGTGTACATTCATATTCAAATCAACCCTATCATTCAGATATCAAAGAGAAAAGTGTAGGTTCTTTAAACCTATCCTAGGATATATACATTTCTTTCTAATAACACGGAGAAAATCAGGCGAATACCTTTTCTTTACATTTTGAACCATGTGCAAATATGCAAAACTCTGAGCGGAACCTCTGTGAATAATGAGAAAGTGAAGGATATAGTTGAATTTGAGAAGGAAAAAATTACAGAAGTACAAAGTCAATCAATTCTACAAAAAAAATCATCAAGAATAAGACTGCAAATGTATATTCTGTTATTTACAATACTTCTAAAAATGATGCAAAACAAATGGTCACAGCTAAGAAGTACACCCTGGTGGGATATTATTCTTGCAACTCTTCAAACTTTTAAACAGCTTGTAGCACACATTTTGAAAAATGAATATCACATTAACCCTGATAGTGCTGGATTATTTTTGCATAACCTTGTCACTTATACTAAAAATGAATATCACATTAACCCTGATGGTGCTGGATTGTTTTTGCATAACCTTGTCACCTATGCTAAAAATGAATATCACATTAACCCTGATGGTGCTGGATTATTTTTGCATAACCTTGCCACCTATGCTAAAAATGAATATCACATTAACCCTGAAGGTGCTGGATTATTTTTGCATAACCTTGTCACCTATGCTAAAAATGAATATCACATTAACCCTGATGGTGCTGGATTGTTTTTGCATAACCTTGTCACCAATGCTAATTTGTTTCTAACGGCCCCATCTGTGTATGCTGAGTTGTTTTAAACGACACATACTTATCTTTTTATGAACCAAATACATATCAGTGATAATAGATAAACTTTATTTGTTATTGCTTTAAAAGATGAATAATTAATGGATTTGTTGCTCTATGACCAAAAAGTTTTAGAATAAATATCCTTTACAACACAAAGCATTCTAAAATGTTATGAGATATGTCCTTTCATGTTAAGTTAGTTACATTATTTACTGTATGTTGATATATTTCCAACAAATACAACACGTGATGAACAGACTTTACTATATTTATACAAACATTAAAGATACTTTACTGTATGTTGATATATTTCCAGCAAATGTAATACGTGATGAACAAACTTTGCGGTATGTTGATATATTTCCAGCAAATGAAATACGTGATGAAAATAGACTTTACTGTATGTTGATATGTTTCCTGCAAATGCAATATGTGATAAACAGACTTTACTGTATGTTGATATATTTCCAGCAAATGCAATACGTGATGAACAGACTTTACTGTATTTATATAAACATTCAAGATACTTGAAATTAAAAACTTGTTTTTATGCCATTTTATAATATTTAAATTTGCTTGAATTTCATTCCTTTTTATGACAATTTCTAAAGACCTGAACATTTTCTCAGAATCCCCCAGTCACATTAACCAAGATAGGCATCAAGAGATTGTGATTACTTAAACATATACAAGTATATGCACCTGGTAAAACAGTCAATCGAGTTCTGTATATACTCACTTACTAGTCGAGTCCACTACAAACTGCACAGACCCATATCTGCCATCGCATAATGCGATGGCCGATCTGGGTCTATGTAGTTTGTTAGGATTGATCAGTAGAACATACAACATAGACCCTAATCAGCAACAGCAGATCTGGGTCTATGTTGTTTGCAGGTGGACTTGACTTATACGCAAGTATATAAGTTACTGACGGGAAAAAACTTTTTATATCATGCAAATAATGTTTCGTTCAATATCAGAAAATGTTTTCTTTCAGTGGCTTCATTAAAAACTGATTCAGAATTAATTTGTATTCTTGACTACTTGACTTTAATAGCTATCAATGTTCATGTCATGGGAGAATCTAAGATCTCCTTCCTACCATTCCAACTCACCGTGGCATTTAAGAAATTACTGACACCCTGTTTCTTAAAAAGAAAGTTAAAATCAAGTGTAGGAAAAATATACATTTTTTGTTAGAAGAAATAAAACATCAGAAACATCTACTGATATAATCTTTTAAAGTGAAGGCAAATATTTCTAAAAATAATTTCAAGATTAGAAAAATCTGAAACATCAGCTGACACATGTAATAAGATATTTTCGAGTGAAAGAAAAATATAATATTCATCAAAAATACTCCCTCTTATTATAAGTGTGCCCATTAGTTAATAACATAATCAAATAGGTTGCACATAGATTTTTATTTATTATTATTGTAACCCGTCTTTACTGTTTATTGAAAATAAAATTTAGGCTTATTTACCTCTTGAGATTCCGAGGCATAGTCAGTTGTAACTGTGCTAAGAATGTTGAATCTTGAAGTCACAAATAAATCCAAAATCATCCATGTTGAGCATGTCTACTTTAGCATGGGGTTCACAGGTAGGCCTAAAGCCTAATACTGTATCTAACTCCATAAACCACTTGAAAGATGGGGCAGCTGCTCCACTTTAGCATGGGGTTCACGGGTAAGCCTAATGGGGTTCACATGTTGGCCTACAGCCTAATATCTAACTTCATGAACCACTTGAAAGATGGGGCAGTTGCTCCACTTTAGCATGGGGTTCACAGGTAGGCCTAATGGGGTTCATAAGTTGGCCTACAGTCTAGGATCTCCCTCCATAAACCACTTGAAAGATGGGGCAGCTGCGCCACTTTTACTGGCACAAGAATTAGCTTGGTAAATGTCCCTTTTCTTGGTTTTTAGTTTGCCTCTGCATTCCTCAGCTGTTCTCCTGTATACTGCACTTTCAAGCTTGAGTCCCTGATAAACTTTAATGTTCCTTGTGTAACTTTAGAATTATTCCTTACGTTTTGGGTTACTCCATAGTTTAATGTCTCTGCGTGGGTTTCCTGCTTCTCTGGGATTCATACTAGGAAATGACCCACAACCATTACAATTATAATGGGCTGAAGACACATAGGAAACTGGGATAACTACACTGAGAGAAGTTAAAACTGTATGCATTTACTTGGAAGAAACTTTAAAAACTGATGCAGTTTGACTGGTTTTGATATGGTCTAACAGCTCTCATATGAACTGGGTCTGATTGACTTTGTCAGCTTGCAGAACTAACAAACAAACTCTATGACTTGGTTCTAACTCTTTATTTCAAGTTTCATATTAACAGTCAATGACTGACAGATTATGACTTTTGGCCATAATTAAAGTTTCCTATTGGTCAATTAAACTTATGGAAGGAGGAGTTACTATGCTTCCTAACTAAGAGTTCTATATATGTCTGCTAATATCTGCACTCCCTACAGGTTGCCTGACGAAATGGGACTTAACTTCATTTAACCATATAATCTACATGTCCTGGCCACTTCCTACCTATTACAGATCCCTACAGTTACTACTGGCCTACAGGCTCTTTAACTAATATGGCAAACATGTGCTTCTACAGAATGGTAGATACGTGTACCTACTTACATACATATTGAATACAGATCTAAGTAGCAGATAAAGCAGTCAAAGCTGCCCTGCAGTTATCCATTTCTGAATGGAAGATTCCATATACTGACTTTAAATACTGTATAAATCAGCATGTTCATCATTCTTGTCATAATATGTGAAACTAAAACTCCAGAAACTTCAGAATATTAAAACCTACTATTGAAGAGTGTCTTCCCTTGAATAGAAAATATTACAGAGCTAAGGTGATATTGTGCCAACCACTTATGAGACACACATACCTGACTCATGCACACCTACTGAAGTGTGAACCTCAACCTGAGTGCATGCCATGGCAGTGTCCACCAACAGTGGAACACATTCTTGTTGAGCATGTGGTGTATGTCAATTTCCACCATGTGAGAAACAAGTAGTTTTACTTGCACTGCATGATGAAACTGTATGATATACCACATGAGAAAATCTTGGGCTTTTTGAGGGATTGCAGTTTATATAACAAATGCAGACCTTATGTTTCAATGTTTTTACATGTGTTATCTTTCTCTATTTTATATACATTTCACAGAATTTAAACATCTTTTTATTTATATATTTTTTACTGTTGTTCAAATTTTTACATTTATTTGGAAGGGTTTATCTTCCTAAATTTTTGTGCAATTCATTTTATATTTTTCGAACTTTACTTTTTAGTTGCCATCATATAGCCACTATTGTGATGAGGTGCCATAAAATACTACGTGATACACACTTAATGCTTTGTAAGCCTTAGCTAAAATCTGTGATACTAATATCATTTAACGCATTAAAAATTATAATTTCATTGTTATTTATAAAGTAATATTTAATAGTGTAATTTATATTTCAGAATTATTATTTAACAATAACTTGCATGATGGCCTTTAAAGTTTGTACAAATGATGTCAATCCATCATCAAATATGGCCACCATTACAAAAAATGGTAAATAAAAACCACAAATGACTTCTTTTACAAACTGCTGAATAGAATTCTACTAGATTTGACAAAAGACATTCTGGCATAAAAAGCCTTTCCGATTTGTAGAAATGATGGCCATCCATCATTAAGTATGGTCGCTGATGCAAAAATAATCAAGAAAAAAGTGTTTAAAGGACAAAACCTGATAAACAGAATATGGCCAAAATTTGACAGAAAGCATATTTGCATGAAGGCCTTTGAAGTTTGTGCAAATGATGCTGATTCTGCCATCACATTGGGCCACTGTTATTGCCAACCAATATGTCTGCCATACAAAACCAGGGTATAATTAATGATTTCATAGATCATCACTGTGTAGCTGTTAATAGTTTCTGGTAACCATTGTAAACATTAATTATCATGTATAAAATAAATTTAGACTAAAGTGATCTTGACAATGAAATGTTGGCCTCATTCTTATAATGTTTTACTTTTATCTTTACAGCTTTAAAATATACATTTTAATCGACACTCTATAAACAGTATTGCACATACATACATACATACATACATACATACATACATACATACATACATACATACATACATACATACATGCATACATGCATGCATGCATACATACATATATGAATACATACATTCATTATATATATATATTGTTACGGAATCATACCTTTTTACCTTTTTATAATGATTTAATTTACTAACTTATGATTTCTGTTTTAGTCTGAATAGGGGTTAGCATATCAGTATAGATACGACTACTGCTCGATCAATAAGTGGTCACATGATCAATTGCGCGGGAAATGAAGTCGACCTGGCTTTGTACTTTTTAGAAATCAACATTGAAAGGTCACATTCCATACTACACAATAACATTATGTTTACTCTTTAAGATTTTTAGTACACTAGACCTTTGGGTAAATGACGCGTAACCTAGTTCCTGATTGGTTCTTAGAGGGTTGTGTTATTTTGAAATACCATAGTATTAAAGACGAAGAAAGGATATTCCCTTTGTTATTCTACGCACTTAGTAAAGATATATAGGGAATAATCTTTGGAATTATCATTCTTTACAATTGCTTGATCGAGGAGAGGTTATTGAAATTATTCAGTTCTGTGTGGAATTTATTTAATTAGTAATTCATCTGAATTACTATACAGCTCCGTGGAATTATCGGACATCATTCTAAAACTTGTGAGATTCCAGACTTGCAAGGATTATTTTGGATTACATCAGAACTTATCATTTTCAGCACATTACAGGCTTTTTCATTCGGAATACCACATCCGGATTATTCTGATTAACAACAGGAAGTGAACTTTAAAACATTTTAGGACTTTTTAGGATATTCTATACTGTAAGTTATTTTAATTCTTTCACTTTGATTGTTTGTTGAATTATTTTAATTCTTTTAATATTTTAGGAAATTAAAGTTTTGCATTTTAATCTTGAAAGCTTGTTTGTGTCTTTTATTCTGTTACATTACCCCTAGAGTCGTAACAGGATAAATTGGGGGCTCGTATTACGGGATTAGAAATTAGAATAATTTCGGGATCCGAATTTAAATATTTTGAAATTTAGATTTAATTAAATATTTTCGAAGTTTTAATATTTCAGAGATTTTGATACTTCGGAAAGTTTTCTTTTTTGGGATTTGAATTTCATTGTTTGAAATTTTAGTGGTTTTTTGATTTCCAGATTAAGAAATAAAGAGAAACTAACAGGCTTTCATAATGACATCCAGAGTAGAGAGTTTCTTAGCTGATCCTACCCAGGAGAAATTTGAGTCCTTAAAGAAGGACGAATTACTTGAAATTGCTCAACATTATAGTCTTACTGAAGCGAAGTCTTCCATGTTGAAGCAGGATATTAGAAGTATCTTGATTCAATATTTGGTACAATCAGGTATTTTTGAAGAGGTGGTTTCAAGTGTTAAGAAAAAATCTCCGTCTGGTTTGGGAAAGAAATTACAGATAGCTAAGGACATAGAGATTGAAAAGATCAAACTTCAATGGGAACAGATGCAGATGCAGGAAAGAAGGGAAGAAAGAAAGGAATTAAGAGAAAGAGAAATTCAGAAGGAATTAAGAGAAAGAGAAATTCAGAAGGAATTAAGAGAAAGAGAAATTCAGAAGGAATTAAGAGAAAGGGAGGATAAAGTAAGAGATAATGAGATACAAATACAAGAGAGAGATAAACAAAGAGAAATTCAAGAGAGAGATAAACAAAGGGAAATAGAGAAGGAATTAAGAGATAATGAGGAAAGAGAGAGAGACAAAGTTAGAGAATTTCAGAATCAAAATTCTGATAGAGAATTCAGATTAAGGGAATTAGAATTGACCAGCAAAGGGCACTCGCATGACAATCAGGGTTCATACTTTGATTTGGCCAAACATTTGAGACAGGTTCCCCCTTTTAGAGAAAAGGAGATAGACAAATATTTTCTCAGTTTTGAGAAAATTGCCGAGAATCTGGAATGGCCAAAAGAGAAGTGGACCTCATTATTGCAGAGTGTGTTAACTGGCAAAGCTAGTGATGTTTATACTGCACTCTCATCTGAACAATCTGCTGATTATGAAGTGGTCAAAGAATACATTTTAAGAGCTTACGAGTTGGTACCTGAAACTCATCGTCAAAACTTTAGAGAATGTAAAAAGGAAACAAATCAAACTCATGTAGAATTTGCTTGGGAAAAGAAACGTTTGTTTACAAGATGGTGTACATCTAAGAAGGTTGAAGGCAATTATGATAATCTTGAACAACTGGTATTGATTGAAGATTTCAAGAATTGTGTCAGTGATGATATTAAGGTGTATCTTAATGAGAAAGGAGTTGAGACTTTAGAAAAGGCAGCCATCACAGCTGATGAATATTCTTCAATACACAAGGTTTCATTGACAACTAAAACTTTTCCTCAACAATCTAATGTTAAGAAATTATTTCAAACTCGTTCAGGAAATTTCAGACCTCAGGGTGATGTGATTGTAGAGAATCAAAATTCTGATAGGGAATATCAGAAAACCTTATCTATGCCCACGTGTTCATATTGTAAGATGAAGGGACACGTTATTTCTGATTGCTTAAAGTTGCAATTTAGGCCTCAGAATTATAATAGAGCAGTTCCAAATGCTCTAGTTATTAAGAAGTCAAGGTCAGGGTCATTTATCAATGAGAATGATATTTGTTTGGAGGCTAGCTTATCTCAGTCTGATTTTACAATGAAGAATTATGAACCATTCATGTCGAAGGGTTCTGTGTCACTTGTTGGTGACTTGGATAAGGCTACTCCTATTAAGATATTAAGAGATACAGGAGCTTCTCAGAGTCTATTGTTAGATAGTACTTTGCCGTTTTCTGAGAAGTCTTCTACTAGTGAAAGTGTATTAATACAGGGGGTAGATTGTGGATATGTTAATGTCCATCTTCATTGTGTTAATTTGTCATCAGACTTAGTTTCGGGACCTGTGACCATAGGAGCAGTGGCTTCTTTGCCTATTAAGGGCATCCATTTATTACTAGGTAATGACCTAGCTAAAGATAAGGTCGTGGTTAATCCACTTGTAACTAACAAGCTTAGTATGGATCAAAGAGTTGATCATATTGAAGTAGAAATCCCTGGTTTAAGTCCAGCTTGTGAAGTTACTAGAGCTATGGCAAAGCGTGCTCTTGAGAATGTTGTTCTTGAACAGGATGAATTTCCTTTAGCGGACACCTTTTTGGGTCAGGCTTTTCATGAGGTCACTTCTGCTACTCAATCTAGTATTGATAGTGATACTCTTTCAACTACTATGCCTCATAAAAATAGTCAGGGTGTAATAAGACAAGCACTAGATGTCTAACAACAGGGGGATTCGGATATCTCCTATTTGTTTCAGGGGGCTATGACTGAAACTGAAGCCACGCAAGAAGGTACTTGTTACTTCTTGACGAGTGAAGTCCTTGAACGGAAACAGAGATTGCTTAGGGTAATTGCTGGTGATGAGTGGTCAGTTGGTAAAATAGTAGTTCCTAGATACTATCGTCAGGAATTACTTAGTGTAGTCCATGAAACGTCGTTGTCTGGTCGTTTAGGAATAAATGAGACGATGTTAGGCAACCAATACTTGTCGGCGAAGTGTGCGTCTACAAGTTTTATAAAAGCTATTCCTTTGTGGAATATTAAAACTGAGACCATAGTGAGAGTTTTGGTCGGGTTCTTCACACTGTTTGGTCTTCTGAAGCTGATACTATATCAGACTTTAGAACGAATTATTGTAACATATTGTTATGAGATGGTATATAATTGGGAATTGTTATGGAACAGGAAGGGAGTAGGTTGAAGGTTTCCAATTATTGTTGTTTGCTGTGAGGGGTCAGTGTAGGAGTTTTTTTTTTAGTCAGATAATAGAGTATTATTTTTGCTACCTATACCCCAAAAATCCTCTTTAGGTTAAGTATTTTGGTCCTTATACTACTGACAAAAGGTTAGGGAATTTAAATTATTATTAATACTTCTGGGAGGAGAAAGCAGAAACAACTTTGTCAAAATGTTAGATTGTTAGAACAATATGTAGATAGAAATAGCCATATAAATTATCGATTACTTTAGTAGTACTTGTCTCACACATTGAAGATTTGAATGAAGATGAGAAATCCGATAGGATGATTTGAAGTCACTACTCTTCGCACATACTGCCGCCTGAAATTTACGAACTGAAATAGTTGATAGAAGAAAATGAATATTTATTTACAGACATTCTACACGAACCAAATAAAAGTGACTGGAGTTTACCATGTTTCAGTGCAGAAACAAAATAACACTTTCCGTATATGTGTAAAGTATAGAAAGTAAATAGAGTCACCGGGACATATTCATTTCCAGTTTCTAGACAGGATTGGAAATGACTAATACGTCGCAAGATATTGACCTATTGAGAAGATTCTACAAAAGTTCACTTACGGAGAGATAGAAAAATTTGCATTCACGACTCCAGAACTTGACCAATACAAAGTCGTATCATTTGGGATGAAGGTTCCCCAAGTTTCCAACGTCTGATGAATATAATAACATCCGAATAGAAATTGCGATGCATACATCGAAGATGTCATCATCTGCAACGACATGTGGCAAGATCTAATAGAACCATTCTTCAAGAGATTCAGCGAAGCGAACCTGATCATCAATATTAAAGTGACTTTTATCGCGCCTGTGTTACCTTTTCAGGGCATGATTGTGAGACATGGACAAATAAAATCAATAGAAGCTAAGGTTACGGCTATTTCTTAGTAAAATTTAATCGATGATGTATTTTCATGTGTATAATACAATCGTTACACTGTTTTGTATACATGACTGTATCATGTATTCATTTATTTTTTTTATATAATTACTTGTATGTTGGAAGTACATATTAAAAAATAAGTTTTTATTGCATAAATCCTTATTTTTTCCGTGATGGTTGAGGGTGTTACGGAATCATACCTTTTTATAATGATTTAATTTACTAATTTATGATTTCTGTTTTAGTCTGAATAGGGGTTAGCATATCAGTATAGATACGACTACTGCTCGATCAATAAGTGGTCACATGATCAATTGCGCGGGAAATGAAGTCGACCTGGCTTTGTACTTTTTAGAAATCAACATTGAAAGGTCACATTCCATACTACACAATAACATTATGTTTACTCTTTAAGATTTTTAGTACACTAGACCTTTGGGTAAATGACGCGTAACCTAGTTCCTGATTGGTTCTTAGAGGGTTGTGTTATTTTGAAATACCATAGTATTAAAGA
Organism: Margaritifera margaritifera; assembly: GCA_029931535.1. NCBI lineage: Eukaryota > Metazoa > Mollusca > Bivalvia > Unionida > Margaritiferidae > Margaritifera > Margaritifera margaritifera. Next base: position 1,129,083 of record JAQPZY010001410.1, on the reverse strand, counting down.
CGAAGAAAGGATATTCCCTTTGTTATTCTACGCACTTAGTAAAGATATATAGGGAATAATCTTTGGAATTATCATTCTTTACAATTGCTTGATCGAGGAGAGGTTATTGAAATTATTCAGTTCTGTGTGGAATTTATTTAATTAGTAATTCATCTGAATTACTATACAGCTCCGTGGAATTATCGGACATCATTCTAAAACTTGTGAGATTCCAGACTTGCAAGGATTATTTTAGATTACATCAGAACTTATCATTTTCAGCACATTACAGGCTTTTTCATTCGGAATACCACATCCGGATTATTCTGATTAACAACAGGAAGTGAACTTTAAAACATTTTAGGACTTTTTAGGATATTCTATACTGTAAGTTATTTTAATTCTTTCACTTTGATTGTTTGTTGAATTATTTTAATTCTTTTAATATTTTAGGAAATTAAAGTTTTGCATTTTAATCTTGAAAGCTTGTTTGTGTCTTTTATTCTGTTACATTACCCCTAGAGTCGTAACAATATATATATATATATATATATATATATATATATATATATATATATATATATATATATATATATATTGTGACAGGTCATAAAAGACATAAAACAATAAATTAATTTCTATTATATGAAAGTAGAGTTACTATAATGAGTTTTTTTAAATCTTTGATCCTTAAAAATGGCTTCAGAAGCTATTATCATTGTTTACCTCTAGCCAGGTTTTACTGGGTGAAAGCCACATGCTCTGAGTAACCTTGGTGTGACAGCCAATATAACAAGCATAGTTCATGCATCAGTAATTTCCTTTATTAACACTTACAGCTGAGGCCTTAATTGAAAAGCATGCAGCATGCAGTGCACTCTCGAATTCTTATATTCATTCACATGTAAAATACAAATTGACTGACTGACTGATGCTGATGCCAGGAGTAGTCTCCTCTACTGAAGCGAGCTGAAAATATAACAACTTTAAATCACAGAAAACTATGATCCCAGATTTGTTGGCCACCTACTCTGGCATATGGTGTTGAGGTAAATGTCAGCAGGTGAGTGATCTGGGGCCCACCTGAGCCTTTTGTTAGAATTTGCAACTATATTTAAATGGAATCATTCATACAAACTAGAAGGGTCTTCTAGCCAAAACGCTCTGTCAAATTTGATCCTATTCTTTGAATTGGATTTTGAGATTAAGTCTTTTAAAGGCTTTTATATTTTTAGTGATACTGGGCATATTTGAAGGCATATCCAGCATCACTGAAAGGATATTATCCCTGGATAATTTCGGAATATTTGGTCAATTTTGTAATTAATTTTTTTTTTTTAAAGAAGTGATCAGGGGTTTGTTGTTTTTCTGTTACAGCGGCCATATTTTATAGTGACTTGACATCATTGTAACAATTTTAAAAGTTTCTATGCCAGGATGCTTTTTGCTAAATTTGGTTCTTTTTTTTAAGATCTGAAAATGCAAATGTTGATGACAACAATTCATGCATAATGGATGGAGGGGCATACCATAAGCTAGCTTGGACTAACAGGCTGATGAGTTAAACACATGTGCCACAAGCAATAAATGGGTATTTTAAGCACATGTATAAAATCCTTGGTTGAATATCTATTTTATATTTTGTATTTTAATCCAATGTATTTATCATGTCAAGGAAAAGAAAATTTGGAATGATGTCAATGCAGTGTGAAATAGGTCTGCTTATGGTGAAAAACTAATGGATTAACCAGGAGGTATACTAACAAAGTTATGTGAACCCGCAGCCAATAATGCATGAGAAATTGACTTAAATGCAAATGTTAACCAAGTCATGACATGCAAAAAATGGACGAAAATAACAATATGTTTACCATGTACATTCATGGTGGGACATAAAATAATAAACTTTAGAATGTTATACATCAAATGAAAAAGTTGATATTTAACTTTTTGCATTGCAAATCTTTTAAAGTAACCGAATGATGCATGGGTTTGTGTAGATGTGACTGTGTATTATTAAGACGAAGAGAGAGTTAAGTGTTGAGGTGAAGAGGCATAAGTTGGATAAAAGAAGGTCGATTTCATGGTACATTCATATAAATAGATACGAATGTATCCTACAGTGCTAGTTCATCATTTAGACTCATCACAAATTGATTAAAGAGAGACTAGTCAAAATTTTGGTAGTTTATTTATCCAAATGCATTGGTTAGACAACAAATTTCTGTATCAGATTTAAAATTATGTTATACATATTTAAGAATAGCAGAAAATATGACAACTACCCCCACCCCTCATTGATTCAAAGGAAGGATAGGACAATAAAGAAAACATAAAGTAAATTTATTTTTGTTGACATTCTTTTAAAATTATTAAATGAATTAAGTTCAAGTATCTTTTGAAAAAAAATGAAGTTTTCTGCCGTTGTATGACATATTTAATTCCTCTAATTTGTTATCTTCCAGCGCACTGTGAATGCTTTTGAAGAATTGGAAGTAATGATGGAAATTATGTCTGAAATATAATGAAGCAAGCATTATATAGTGCTTATTGGAAAAAAAAGTTATTGTATAGAAGCAAATCTGATGTAAAGGGAATGTTACTCTAAGTACAAAAACAACATATCCACAAAGTCTCTAATGGTTTTTAAAATTAACGTTTGGCACATTATATGACATAATGATCTGGTTCTACAGAATTTCGCATTCTGCGCAATACATATTTCTTTTCTAAGATTTCAATCAACTTTAATGTAGATGTTCCATATCTCAGATAAGTATGGTTGTGAGTGCTCATGCTTTTTCTTTCTGAGTTGTTCTCCTTACATTAAATAAGGCAACCATACATCAAGAAAGATTTGCTCAATAACCTTTCTTCCTCTCATAGATTATAATGACATTTTCTGGACACCTTTACATAAGCAAGATCTTACAGGTTGAGTTGTATACATTTTAAATGTTGTTTATCACTGTTTGACTTAATATATTGAAAGTTTTTCTTTAATGCCATATTTTGTTCTCTACAAAAAGTTGTTCTTTTCCTTTCAAAGCAGTCCAACTAAATTTAGAAGAAATATTTTTAATATCAATAAAGAGTATAAAAAGAGTACTAGTAGTATAAAAACTATAAAACTATGTCACTCTAACCTCATTTTCATTTAAGTACAGTCATACTCACCAGTCTAATTTTGCCTGTGAAAGGCATGTGACATTATAGATTAACATTCTTGGCTCTACCTAGTTTTGTTGATCTCTAAATTAATGATTAATTAAGTAGAATTCATTCCTGAAAATGCATCCATCAAGCACACACGCATATTTTATACATTTATCATAAGCACTTAATCATTCACCTATCATACCCAAATGGTACAGTAATATTTGACTATTAACAGTGTGAAAGAGGGACCTTGAAACATTGATGTGATTGTTGAGTTGCCTTTTGTTCGGTAAATGATCTTTCACAATTAAAGAGTAACATATACTTTCCCCTGATAAAAAATGATGATTTGCTTTTAGGTTATAAAACGATATACAAAAGGTGAATACAAGTAACTATTCATGAGGTCTACATTTACTTACATCATCAAAAGCACTCCAGTTAAAATTTCTGAGGTTGGTTGATGTAGGCCATTGTAAACTTCTTCTGACAGGTGTAACAGGTGCAATGTACAGATATGGGTGTCAGATCATCAAAATACCTGCAAAAGAAATTTACTGTGCATGCATTTTTGTTTTCTCTTTTATTTGCTATATTTTAAGTGACCACAGGTACACTGTCATCAGTTCAGTTCTAAAATCAACACTAAGTGCATAAAGAGCAATAAACTGATAATCAATAATATGGACCAACAGTGCAAATGTTTTGGATGCAAATAAAATTGACATGGCTTGAAGTACATTAACAATATCAGATCTGCCAACCCTAACAGATCCTTTTCAGTAAGGTAGTCACTATTTTTCTATAAGTTCGACCAATGTTCAGTAAGTTGTAATGAAATATCATGTACTGCTGTTGCTGACTAGGAAAACCTGCATTCAAAAAGTTTGCAAGTGTAATCTGAGACTGATGCAGCGAAGGCAAACATAATGTTCAACTAAACAAGTTTGTACAGTACACACGGACCTTGATTACACTGGTCTAAAGTTTTTTAGAAGTCGTCTGCTTCAGAGATAAAATGTGCTATTTATTAGGGATTTTGATTTGTTGAATTCAGATATGACAATTAAAACAACTGATTGGATGCTGTTTCCAAGATATTTAAGTTTTTGCATTTTAGGTCTATGTATATTGTTTACATAGTAGACTTTTAATCATAAATTGTAAACCTTGGTCATTTCATGTGTTTATGGTTGCTTTACATGATAATATTTCACCTGTCCTTTTTATGTAACACTTTAAAAAACAGCAAAAGGGTTATATAAATAAAAAATATATTGAAACAAAAGTCAAAAAACTATTATGTGTATATAAGTACATAGTTTAGTCCTTATTCAGTGTCTACTCAGCGCTTCTTGGCTTGTCTCGTGTATTCATTAAATGGAGCATCTCTTGTCACTGTCCAGCAATAGTCTGCAAGCATTGACGGGCTCCATTTGCCCTGATAGCCTTTCTCCATTGTTGCAATGTCCTGGTGAAATCGCTCGCCGTGCTCGTCGCTCACTGCTCCGCAGTTCGGTGGAAAAAAATCTAGATGAGAGTGCAAAAAATGTATCTTTAGTGACATGTTGCAACCAAGGCTTTTGTATGCCTTGAGGAGGTTTTCCACCAACTCCCTGTAGTTGTCTGCCTTGTTGTTCCGAGAAAATTTGTTGCCACTAACTGTTAGGCTTTCCATGCCGTCTTTTCCTTGCCAAGCAGTGCACGGTGAAATGCATCATCTCGAAGAAGTTCACGAATCTGAAGACCAACAAAGACACCTTCCTTTATCTTAGCTTCACTTAACCTTGGAAACTTTCCACGGAGGTACTAGAAATCTGCTATCCCATTCGTAGAGAAAACAGCAGTACTTTGTGTATCCAGTCTGCAGACCAAGCAAGAGAGCAAGAACCATGAAATCGCCACAAAGCTGCCACTGATGTTGATCATAGTTTATGCACCTCAAAAGTTGTTTCATATTTTCATAGGTTACCTTCATATGGACTGCATGACCAACTGGAATTGATGGCAAAGCACTGCCATTATGCAGCAAAACAGCTTTAAGACTCGTCTTCGATGAATCAATGAACAGTCTCCACTCATCTGGATCATGAACGATGTTGAGGGCTGCCATCACACCATCGATGTTGTTGCAGGCTACAAGATCACCCTCCATGAAGAAGAATGGGACAAGATCCTTTTGACGGTCACAGAATATGGAAACCCTAACATCACCTGCCAGGAGATTACACTGCTGTAGTCTGGAGCCCAACAGCTCTGCCATACTCTTGGGTAGTTCCAAATCCCTGACAAGGTCATTAAGTTCACCTTGTGTTATGAGGTGTGGTGCAGAGGAGGAGGATGAGAGAAAATATGGGTCATGTGACATTGATGGTTCAGGACTAGAAGTTTCATCCTCTTCCACTTCCTCGTCTGACTCAAGTGAGAATGATTCTGGTACATCAGGAACCGACAGTCCTTCTCCGTGAGGTATTGGGCGTATAGCTGATGGAATGTTTGGATAATGCACAGTCCACTTTTTCTTCTTTGACACACCTTTCCCAACTGGAGTCACCATGCAGAAGTAACAATTGCTGATATGATATGTTGGCTCTCTCCAAATCATTGGCACTGCAAAAGGCATAGATTTCCTTTTCCTGTTCAACCCACCTCTTGTCCTGATCTTCAATTTTGCAGCCAAAATAAAGTGATAGGCTTTCTTAACCATAGTGGTTATACTGCGCTTTTGTGATGCAAAAGTCACTTCACCACAAACATAGCAGAAGTTATCTGCATTGTTCACACAAGTACGAGACATCTCTGCTCACTTTCGCTAAACAGAAATGTGTTCCTTTGCAAAATCAAACACTGACAAATAAGAGAGCACGACACTGTATGATTTGTAGAGCTGATGTAGGGCAATTACTTCAGCAGAGTGATGTAAGCTTAGTTATGATTGCATCATCCATGACTTCTAGGAATAACATCATGCAATTCATATCATGTACGACGCAATACCAGCTTCAGATTGCATCATTCATTGTTTTGCCTAAAAAGCAAGTACTGTCCAAACCCAGTCATAGATTTATTCATAGATGCAGTCAACGATGTATTTTAGTCATTTCTGGTTTAAATTGAGATCCCTTCCCTTTATAACTCACTTATCCTCCGCCATTCCCAAGTCAAGGGACATGAGCCAGTATCATACCTGTAAAACTAGAGTCAATCAACAATTTTAAGCATCATTTTTGTTCTTAGTGACCCTGAATTAGTAAAGTTTGACAACATTTATTGCGGAAGCATTCTGGCTGTAGACCAGTGTAATTATATTGCCATGATTATTTAGCATTGACTGAAAGACTTTGTATCAATGGATATCAACATTAGTCTCTTCTGTGTGGAAAAACCCACCATATTTAGTATGATTAAAAGTATAGGAGGATAATGGCCTGACATTACATAGTAGTTAAGGGTCAATTTTTTTTTTTTTTTTTTTTTTTTTTGGGGGGGGGGGGGGGCAGTGACAGAAATATATACGTTGATAACCAGTGTATTTTGTCACTGGTACTCGGGATCTGAATCTTAATCAACACCTGACTCTATATCATTAAAATTCTGTTTTTCCTAAAATTTATATTTTACATTAGTTTGTATCTGTCAATATTTGCATTCTTGTCAGTATTTGAGTTAATGCAACTTATGAAAATAAAAAAAAAAAAAAAATTAGAAATGTATTTTCCCACTAAATAAAATATTAAAAACGCCAAAATATAATAAGCATACTAAATGTAATAAACTTGGCGATAAATGTAATAAAACTTGGCGATAAATTTAATGAAACTTGACCGAAACTGTAATACAAATTGTCGATAGATGTAATAAAAATGTCAAATGCAATAACTATATTAAATGCTAACGTTTATAATACATTTACAGTAAAATTTTATTTCCTTTGGTATGCTTATAACATTTAGCGTTTATATTATATTCAGTGGCATAATAGGTGCCGTTCTTACACAGTCAAATACAATGAATATAGGTAGTTATTATATACTTCATGAATAGTCCCAATAGTTTAACGTTGTTGCTACCGGTCAATATTCAGCGACATTGACCGTAGTTAAGTAAAACTATTCACCGCATCCTTATATGGTAAACACGTGCCCGCATTCGACGAACTTCTTCTGGCTACGGCTAAATAAAAATGGCGACGGAAACGTGGAACGCTGACCACGTCATAAATACATTGGCTACCAGATGCCGACAAAGACTGTAACCATTTCTACCTGACACTACTACCGGAGATTCAGTAGATCTAGCTCTCATCCAAATAAAACTATCTATCATACAAATTAAATAAAGAAAATCTGAATACATTCAAAGATTTGAATTGCAATGACAAACAGAAATTAAATATGATTTATAACAATATTGAAAATGGACGGCAAGTGATCGTTCGTTGCTGATGTTAAACCTACTACTACTACTACTACTACTACGAGAGAGAGAGAGAGAGAGAGAGAGAGAATCAAACTGACCTTTGATACAATGTATCAGTCAACAACTTCCCTTTAACGAAAACAGTCCACTTGTATCCACTCTGAATGGCATTGTTTTATCCTTTACTCGGAATTTAAATAAGCATAAGCGACTCCAAAATGAATCTATATCCTACATTTTGGAGGTATTATCCAAGACCGATGTACCACAATACCCTGGCAACAATCACGACGAACACTGCACTTTCAGATTTACCCTCCACCATGACAGCAGCATTGAGAGAATCGCAACAATACTGTAACCTTAGACCGATTTCTTCTGACTCATCTTTTCATAATGGTATCTTCATATTTCACTGATGTATTGCGTCATTTTTTCCTACTATCAATATTTCGTTGTGTTTCTTAGGCTACATGACATTCCATCCTCTTTAACAAATTTAGTTTCGTTCAGTGTTTAATTAGAATCACCCCATGTACGCGCGCACCTCCATAGCAGTAAGGTAGCGTGTATTACTGTGCAGTATTCCGGTTTCATTCATCAATTGAATTACGTATACAATGTTGAATAAAACGTTGAAATATTGTTTTGTTTCAAACTGTGGTATTCTGATAACATAACAGAATGATTGATACACTTGCAAGCTTGGGCATTCAGCGCCACATGACCTCGGGTTCAATATCTTTTAGTTAATAGCCTAACCCATCGACCTAATTCACCTAATTGCATACAGAGATAAACACAATTACGAACTCATTATAATCTCCTACAGTTTCTCAGATCGTTATAGACACTAGTCTCTCTCTTTGCTCGAAAGAAAAAACATGCACACACATGAAGAGGTATCAAAGGACGGAAAAATATTAAACATACATTTGTTTTGTTTTTCTTTTACGTTTCAATCTTTTTGCTTACAAGGCGAGTGGATATGGAATATGCTTTTCCCTTTCTCTTACCTGTAATTTTTACATTTCCGCTATATTCCATGAAAAGTATATATTATTGCCATTGTCCATGTGCACTGATAAGGGCGGATTCAGACATGTAATCAATGAGCTGGAGTGGGGGGGGGGGGGAATGAGATGGGTGGATATGACAATTTGTTTGTTTGATCAAGTACACTAGAGTATATAGTATATATATTGAACGGCAATGCAGTATTTTCAGATATGGTCTTGAACAGGTTAGACACAACCGGTTAATTCAATTATTATCGGCAAATACAGCAATAATAGCTCATTTGACCCATGAGGCAATAGCTCCATTCCTGAGTTGTATGCAGATCGAACACATCATGAAAAATGCGCATACTTTTGTTACGATCGATTGCAGCGGCAACTCGCCCTTGCATTTGGACAGAGAGACAGAGAGCAAATTAGGGTTTAAGATGACAGCGGACGACCAACATTGTAAATGTGGGTCAACTAACGATGGTTCATTTCTTCATGTTTACGCTGCATTATGGTCCTCATTTCTCTCCTGTGATATGTTAGAAAACTATAAATGTTCTTCTTCTTATCTCATTAGAATAAATATACAGTGACCCTTTTCCCGGTTCTTATACACTCCTCTAGGTGTTCGCATCAATATGTCTGGCATTAGCGTCTTGCATTGCGAATATCTACGGAAACCCATTGGAGACATGCGAAATGTTTGTTACAAGTATGAACGGTACAATTATGGAAATCCTGACTTGTTAAATTGTGTGTTTTTGTGTTTATAGTTTACCATATTTAAAAAATTCACTAATTATATTAATTGGTTTTACTAAACAGCTTATAAAATATTTGACATAATAATTCCCTATAAATAAAAATGAAGAAACCAGTTTGATTGTTTTAAGGCAATGACTTCTGAGCCAACTTATAAACAAACATATGATTAGTTTTTTGTTTCAGAGTAGTTCAGAATAGTTATAACTCCCTTTAACTTCTTTTTCTTTGAGGTTATCTTACTGTTTGGATATTCTCTTATCTAAAATATTTTTCATCAACGTCATCTCCAAATGTATCTCATACTTGTCATATCTGAAGTCATGTTTGGTTCATTAAATAAAGTAATTTATTCGAAGGTTGTTTCTAAACCTAGTCCTATTTAGGTGACGAGGACAATTAAAACAAAATGCTGTATTATAAATCATCAAAAGATTTATTCGTCTCGCTTTGGTTTTAGAATATGCATCAATAATTAGGTTGATACTCTAAAACTGGCAAAGGATAAGGTCCAAGTAAGCCTAATGTTATCACCTACTAGGTCATATTTTAAAATTATTGATATTTTGCTTATTCTTTTTTTACTGCAGTTCTTCTGTTTTTAATGAAGTGCAAACAATTTATCTCAACATCAAAAGGGGCATAAACAGACTGAAATCACATCAACGTAGTGTTAATTCATAGCAATGGAGTTGTATATAACCAAAATGGAATCGGCAATTACTGAAAGGGACACAACAGGAGTTTTATAACATCGACACGGAATTTAAAATCATAAAAATGGACTCTGGATTCAACAAAACGGAGGCTACATTTATTGAAGCGGGGTTTTATTTGATCAAAATGGACTCTTATAGTTCAAAACAAAGGCTTATATTTACAAAACAGTGTTTTCACTGCAACATTAAAATAAACTCTGAATTCGCGGAAATGGATTCTTCAATAACCGAAATACAGTGGTACACTACTGAAATTAACAGAAACGGACTCTGGAACCGCCTAAACATGGAGTTAAAATCATCGAATTATCGAAATGGAATTCAATGTTTACTAAAATGGATTCTACTTTCACCGAGACGAAGTTTAATGATGACTAAAACGGAGTTTTCAAAGGATTTATTTCGAGGTTTTTACATTTTTGTCTTAGTTCTAGCGTTTCAAATATTCGATACCCTAAAACCAAGAGCAGAAAGTCCGATCGTCGACACCTTGTGCTTTCCTGAAAATCAACAGGCCTGCTGTGTATGCATATTTTTCGTGATTAATCGGAAACAGAGAACACGTGACGTCAGATGTGAGAGTATACTTTACACGATATTTAGTAGTGCAGTATCCAAGAATGGACATTAAATAAGTTTAAATTCTTGTAACAACATAAATGATGGATCAAAATTACATTGTAATCCACTGAACAGTTTTCACAGAGGGGATAGAGATATTCAGTGACTTCAGCATAAAAGTAACAACCTCAGTATCAAAAAGTAGCGTGTGTTTATTTACAAGTTTAAATGAGATTAAAGTATATTCACAACTAGTTGTGATACAAAACAACATTCCAGATAATACAAATGTTGATCCTTCCCTACTTCAGACATAAAAAGATGAACTGCAATGTTTCAGGAAAGATGCCGATTTATAGATTACATTCAATGATATAAATCCGGGCAGTACGATGAATTAAATTGCCTTTTGATGTGGATAAATATACAAATTTGCATTCGGTTAAATTTACGTCACAACATGAAGATCCCTCATCAACTATCTAAGGTCAGTATACAATGATTCGTCAAAAACAGAGATAAAATTTGTGGAAAACAAAGTTAGATTCAAAACAGCACATGATGTTCCAGTGTATGAAAGTAGCTGTGTTTGAATCAACGATTAGAATGACAAAATATGACATCGATCTGAAATCATTGATCGGTTTGAAGGGATTGACAAAATGTTGCAAATTGTTGCAAATAAAAGTATCAGTTGTAGATAGATGTATAAGTTGGCTTCTGATTACGCCAAAAGACAATTTGTCTAGCGTAAGGTACTCTCTGAACATTTTTATAGTGCTTGCTTCCTCTCTCAAGTTTGACAGTTTTGCCATTTCCTTTCGAATGAAACTTCGTCCTGCATGCAAAAAATTGGTTACCTCTGTGCCCGTTCGGTAGTGTGACTTCAACCAAAAAGGAGATTATGTGAAGCTACTTTATTTTGCTAGGAAGAAAATGGAAAATTGGTCGAGGTGACTCGTATTCATTTGCAACAATGGATAGAATACGCTTAGTTGGCAGTTATCGTAATCAACTGTGAAAGGTTTTCCCGCTTAGCCTAATCGCTAGGTAACACTTGCATAAGGTAGAACCAGTGGTGATGGTTTATTGTGACATGTGCCGATATTACTGAATTTGATGTTGTTTGTGATTCTTTTTCGTAAAATTGTGTAGTTTGGCGATATAAATATGAATGAAGTGTATGACTTGAACAGTTTTTGCCATTATTATGTAAAATGTTCGTCGTGATTAGTGTTTGTATGGCACTGATCAGTGAATGAATGAAAACTGACAAAACACGATACAAAACTTGTTTATCTAGCATGGGCAAATCTGCGTTCTACTCAAACTTTTCTCAAAAGCACAAAACATTACTAAACAACACGCACACACTACATATGAACACAAACACATCTTCGATCAAAGTTGTTTGCTTGAAGTTGTTGATGCATGCATGACCGAAGAAAAAGCTAAAGTCTATTAATCATATATGGCTTAAAATGTATACGATATCTTATAGATCCTAAAAGATATCATATAATTCTTACGGATATTGTCTAAAATATATACAAAATATTCTATACTGTTCATAATGTATATTTTATATATATATATATATATATATATATATATATATATATATATATATATATATATATATATATATATATACTTCTCGAAAGAAACATTTACATGGCATTTCGGGAAGTTAGCTCCATGAAATAATTGTGATAATTTTCGTTCTCTTCAATGTTTAATACACACAAGAACAACTCAGAGGAGTGTTAGCTGTAGATGTTTTAAAACGCGGTATTCAGAAGTTAATTTCACACTCAAAATTAACGAAACTAGCATGTGTCCATGATATCAGGGTTAAGAAAATCGGGAATATTTATGAACTTAAGGTTTATGTACACAGTTTGGATATTACACCATCTGGGCCATATGACTTCAAACACAGCAGAAACTATACAGAATAATGAATTGTAACTGATAGGAGTAGATATATTACATAACGGTAATAACTAATGGCTAAAAATATTGAATCAACTCACACTAGAACAACCAATGTATTTATTTTAGTTTATGACACCTGAAACATGTAGTTGTAAAGTTGAGGTTACTCAGCCGTAACATCAGTGACCACTATGGTGTGAAAACAGTTGTTTCATTTGCTTTCATGTACATTTATAGGTGTTGTTGCAAAATAAGCTTGAAATGTTTTCACTTTGAATATTATTACTTTTTAATACTTATGTTACCCTGTGCAAGGGCACCAGATTGGTGCATGAGTACAGCATTTTGAATTCCAATCTTTATGTGTGCTTATCCACTACAGCTGTCAGTTAAGAGGCACAAATTCAAGTTCTAATTCGAGCACTCTCAATTACTAAACTACTCTAAAATGCGACCGAGAAAGCAATCCATAAGACACAGCGAATCATGACATATCAATATGTACTCCAACTTTTATATTGAGTAAACACTTTATGGCTTTACATAATGATATATCAATATGTACTCATTCATATTTTTATTAAACTAAAATACCATCGAGTTCTTCGACCAGATACTAATGTCTTGACTGTGCACTGAGTGGAGCTCAAACAGACTACGATATACAGCAAGCTGAGCGAACACAAAATCAATAATGACGCATCGCTGTGTGACCGGTCATATCAGCCATGTATTGTAACATACATTTTCCTGAGCTTACATAATGTGAAATATTGTATTCTATTAATGCAAACAATTACAGCGCTAGGACCAACAGTGATATGACTGTACATCTTATTTTCCACAGGCTCTGAATACGAACAAAAAATAAAAAATAAAAAAATGTAATAAAAATAATAGAAAATACAAATAAAAAGATAATTAAAAAAAGAAAAAGAAAATAATTACACTGTTACACTGATGAATTAATTCTAGCACTGTCTTTACACACTACTATAACACAATCTGTATTATCATTATGCTGAAATAATTATACTACAATAAATGGGGTTGTTAAAGTGCGCAGGTACTACAACACAGACAGACATACAGACAAATCTCTAACTCAACAAACAGTGCAGCCTGTGCCTGACCATAAAACCTAATATTGTATGTTAGTATGTTAGTCCATATGAAATTTTATAGTGGTATTAGACATGTTCAGTAGCGTAAACGGTAGAAGCGTTGTATTTCAAAATGAAAAGTCTGCGGATAGAATCTTGCTCTCGGATATTTTGTTTTCTATATAACTGAGCACACTTGCATTCACTAGTCGATTCATTCGTTCAAGTATGACAGTGGGTTGGGTTGTTTGATCTGAGTTTAGAGATTATGAAATCAAATCGGATCTAAGAATAACAGTTGACATTACATACAATGCGCGAGCTTCGCTAGTTACGCGAGAGCAAATTAATTTGTCTCTACCTGAGATATTCTAAACATACATGTAATTAGCATACCATTAAAATATATTACTTTCGAGTTATCTTTAATTTTTATATTTAATGTGTTTGTAGTACCTCTTTGCAATTGTTTATATGGACCATTAACGTCGTACGAGATGAAATCACCGTGAAAAACATTTTTAATAGTTAGGGACTCTAACAGAGTAGAGTAGGAGTCGTTACAATAAATCTTTGTATTGTTTAGTCGATCAAAGAAAAATAATTATATATCAGTTTTTAGGCTTTAAAAATCAATAAACTGTATTTTATTCAGTATATGTATTTATAGATCGCACACTATTAAATCCTAGTACGATCTATTTATAACAACATATAGATTATTGCATCTTATTTAAAAAGTGATACTGGGAAGTCAACAGCGATATTTGGTTGTGCCCCTGTTCAAAATCACTTACCAGATCGTCTGAGAATTAATAGACGACGTAAGATCCTGTAAAACAGTTTACATAAACATATCTTCCAATTTATATAAACATATCTTCCAATTTACATAAACATGTCTTCTTATTTACATAAACATATCTTCCAATTTACATAAACATGTCTTCCAATTTACATAAACATATCTTCCAATTTATGTAAACATGTCTTCCAATATTTTGTTTTGCTACCTAAGTTAAAGCCTTCTGAATGACTAAATTGTCATTGCCTAAATTGTAATAAATTGTCAGTCTCATTAGATAAAAGTGCCTGTACTGCTCGACTTCGAGCCTTCGAGAAGGTATTGCTGATTGAATTTATGCTGTCGTGGATAAATATGAGTTAGTCCCGTTTCGGTTAAATATAAGATGATTTGCATCACGTTAGTTATACTGGAGGATAATCTCCATCTTTTGTGCAAACAGAATGCGGCCGAGAAAGCACTCCATAAGACACAGCGAATCATGACATATCAATATGTGCTCCAACTTTTTATATTGAGTAAACACTTTATGGCTTTACATAATGTAAACACTTTATGGCTTTACATAAAGTAAACACTTTATGGCTTTACATAATGACATATCAATATGTACTCCAACTTTTTATATTGAGTAAAGACTTATGGCTTTACATAATGTAAATACTTTATGGCTTTACATAATGTAAACACTTTATGGCTTTACATAATGACATTTATTATCCTCTTAACATTCACGTACATCATCCACATTTAAAGAATTAAAACCAAGGAAGTACGGTGCGAATTTTACAACATTTTGTGAATTGTAACCTACAACCCAGCACACAAATGTTGTTCCAAAAACCCTACAGCAATTGAATCTTTACCTTGCCTTGATAATTCATAGGAAATTAGTTTTTCCCCCATATTTTACTATTATCTTTTTTTTAATCGTCCATTTATATGTCAGTCAATAATTGAACCTCAAAATTAATCTATCTTTCTTCATTTTATGTCTCTATCGACAATGTTTTTCGCTATTTCTTCGCTTATACCCGAAAGAGCTCACTTTAATAAATGAAGTTCCTCTCTCTTGTGAAAGTACATATGTATGACTTACTGCAGTCGTAATCAAAATCCCCTAAAACCAGAAAGGAAAAGAATTACGTTTTGATCAGTACACTCTGACTAAAAGATTATAATTTTTTCGAGTTTAATAATACAGATACCCATGGATAATAATAACATTTCTTCTATTATTATTTTTTATAGCAAGACGAATGAACTCCAAAGTACCTCATTTGAGGTTGAGGTCACTTCCTCAACCTCAAGTTCAGATACAAGTCAATGAGCAGAGAGACAACCTAAAGGCGGCAATTGGTTGAGGTTGAAAGTTGCTTCAAAAAGATCAGGAAAAATGTATCGAACTCGAAAGAAGAAAAAATGACAAAGGTCAAATGAAAAATCTGTCTTCGAAACGCAATTAAACAGAATTCCAACATGCAAGTCTAAAGTAGAACAAACAATTCATGAAGACTGCCATCATATTCCTGTTTTCCATGTGAAACTGTAATTATACGCTTGCACTTATGTAAGCAGATGTCATTATGCGAAATTGTGCAAGTAATAATAATAATAATGAATACAAATGAATACAAAGTAATACCGAATGAGCTTAATCCCTCAGTGATAGTTATTACCAGAGACCGTTCCATTACGGTTTTTAAGGGCTTATACTCGTATCATATGACATTTCGCCATTACGGTACTTTTATCGCCCATCGCTCGGTACTATGGAAACTGTATTCGTACAAATTTACTGTAAATATCATTTATTTAAACTGGTACTTAACTTAACAATGCATCAATGTGAAACAACATTCATCGAATCCTAAAGTTTCATTATTGTTAGAATATGGTCATTTTCGCTCATAATTGCGTGCCATTAGTTAGTATGATATCTTGAGACAGTAATTCATGGAATGATTGTTTTTCTTTTCCTCAACAATTTATATTACAGCTCTACATTTTGAATAATTTTACAAATTTTATCCAAGTGTTTACAAAATATTTCTTTTTATTCAAGATTTTAAGTTATTATTCATGTGATCTAGAATAGGTTTTGATTTTGATACCATAACTTTCGTTCAAGTATTTCTTCGTTCACTAGTTCTTTAAGTTTATCTGACAATACCACATAAATATGTTCATAAATCAACATATAAATAATCACAAAAATGAATCAATTTAACAGGCAATGAAAAAAAAATAATCATATGAATTGGTCGATCAATAAAAAAGCTATTTAGTACACCGATGAATGTAAATTTTTGTAATGAAATGGCTAAAAGATGTATAAACTATGTTGCTTATCAACATTTTATATTTACTATCTTTTACAAAATAGCTTGATTTTTGTACTGCACAAATAAATAAATAATCCCACTTTAATCATAACTAAATTTTAGTATGTTTGGACATTTTTTCAATATGAACAATGTTGTTTACTACATAACCAAGTATTTATTACAAGGAAATTAAAAAGCAGGAAAAAGAAACTGTAGATAATGACTGCACTCATGACCCCAACATCTATATCATCCTTGTTTCCCTATATATTTAAGTCAGTAATTATTAAGATATAAATGATTCACTTATCATAAAAACATCCAAGACAATAGTTATTTCTTTCCAAAAATTACTTGTATGACAGAGTCGCAAAAATGAGCCATTATTTCAAAAGAATGTTGCAAAAAGACTGTATTCTAATAAGTACATTTCTTGTAAATTTGTAAGAAAAGGAGGAAAGCAACCATAGTGTCCATAGCATATTATATCTAGTTTGTAATGCTATATTAAAGAGGAAAAAAATAAATAATTTCTTATAACTTGTTGGTCTCGTTTTTTGACTGAAAATGTGTCAATTTTCAAAATTACTCTCTAAGTTCAAATGTGTAAGCTTTTTTTGAAAATAACTTCCAAGTTTCATTTAAATCTAAAGGACAGTTGGATTTATGCTACATTTTCATCCAGAATGACTTTTCAGAAATACGGACAATGAAATGTGCAGAACATAAGTGTCATGATTAATATATCATCTTTTTCTCTACTTATTTTTTCTGATGTAAACGTTTACTATAATGTATGCAATTTTAATTTCGAAGCTATCTGCATAAAAAAGGTTTATTCATAGTAATATAGTAATACGGCAGTGTTTGAGTTGTCACCTTTCTTATTTATTTTTCTCTGGATCAGGCACATATATAATCAGCACCTGTAATCATTACCTCAATATCAGGCACATATATAATCAGCACCTGTAATCATTACCTCAATATCAGGCACATATATAATCAGCACCTGTAATCATTACCTCAATATCAGGCACATATATAATCAGCACCTGTAATCATTACCTCAATATCAGGCACATATATAATCAGCACCTGTAATCATTACCTCAATATCAGGCACATATATAATCAGCACCTGTAATCATTACCTCAATATCAGGCACATATATAGTCAGCACCTGTAATCATTACCTCAATATCAGACGCATATATTGACACGTAGTGGCCATGGAAAGGTAAAAGAATATGTAGAGAACTTACTGGAAAAGTCTATTAATATAATTGTATTTGTTATTAACACTGGGGTATGTATTTTATTGCTGTGGTGTATTATTTCATAACGAGGTACATATATCTAATAATATCGCCCTGAATATTCTGGGACTAACATACTTGTGGAAATGGAAAATCAGCTGAACACAGGGAGAGTTACTGTGCCTTCAGGCTATAAATCCAAGGTGTACCTACCTAGGTTAGAGGTTGCCTTTATGTGTAACATGGGTCTAATGAAATAAACCTATACCATCTTCAAGTCCCATTGTAAATTACAATCTTAAATTTGAATTGAATCTATACCAAAGGAAAAGCTCATTTCTTTTCTCGATTCTGATATATTATTATTTAATATATGATTGATAGAAACCGTGATATCTTCAGTGAAAAGAGACCATATTTTCTACCCACATGTGAAATGTGATCTCGGATTTTAAAGTCTATACATGGAACAATATACTTTATTTTTCGTGAATAAATAGCATCAATGCATATTTCAATGTGTGTGAAGTCTAAGAATATAAGTTTATTGATTCTATCACCAATATAAAAGTAGTGGAGTGGTTTACGAAAACTCAAAGTCAATAGCAAATTTTGTAAAATTTCAAAAGTTCAACTTTTGCCTATCATTTTCAAAATACGTTGTTTAAAAGATTCAAGTAAATTACACTGATGCTCATGTATCTTTTGCAAACAAAATGTCGTTTTTATCTTATCTGTCTGAAATAATGAAACAGTGTGGTTTAAAAGATACATACCATAAACAATGTTCTCTTGCCCCTAAATGCACTAAAATCCCTGCGGTTCTTTTGATCTTAGGTGCTAAATGCCTTCATTTGCATATAAAAAAGGAACCGACAATATTTGGAGGAGAAGATAAGGAGTTTCCTATCCCTATGTTAATCACAGGCATATCACATGATATTTTAGTTAATAACGTAGTATTTAAAAACATATACTAAAGCAATCTGATTCAAACGGAGATCTACCTTAATAATAAGTAGACAGACACAGATATTCATGTTCTGGTGATCTTTGGAATTTCCTGTTCATTTCTTTTAGTAACCAATCAAATGAAGCATTGCATTTCGTGTTAGGGAGAGTTATCGTTAGACACATTACGTTCCGAATAACGTCTTTCACTTTCATAATGTGAAAGTTGTAATTTGATTGGTGACTCTAAAAGTCAACAGAACATAACCTCATATCGGTGTCCGTCAGATCTCCACTATGTCGATTTTAATCAGATTAATACTAAATTACATGTATAGTATACCTTAAACTTACATGAATGGGTTGCTGTACTGCACAAGTAAGTAAATAAATGCCCTTTTGCTTTGACATAATGGTCGTGGAATTTCCGCTTTAGAATTATCTCCACGCTTTTGGAAGAAAAATGGGGATAAGTGATCCTGCCAGTCGAAACATGCGTGTATGCATGCGCATGGAATGTCTCGCGACTTCTTTTACTCCGTTCATGATAGAGACTTAAAACTTTGGGATGCTACTGAGGTTGGTATATCGATGTCGACGAAGATTTCAGAATTTTGATCCAGTTCCTGGAGCCATACAGTTGTGAGTTTAAATCCTACCATCATATCAGCCTCTGTCAGACACCGCGGTGCGTCTAAGGGCACGGCACTCTATTACAATTGCTTCGGCTCTAAATTGCCTTCATGTGTTTCTGTGCCGTCAAACACCAAACCAAATCTCGAGGCGGAGGTTAGTGTTGGTGGATATATGTATATATATATATATATATATATATATATATATATATATATATATATATATATATATATATATATATATGGAGATTGGGCATCGGATAAAACTAAAGAAAGCGTTGGGATAATTCTGCTTTATTAACTCTAGCTGCTTTGTCGTCTGGCTGCCTAGTATTTTGTTTTGGCATATTCTCTCTCTCTCTATCTCTCTGTCTCTCTCTCTCTCTCTCCGTTACGTTCACGTGAGTTCCACTATTCGTAAAGCTGAGGACAAATACAAGAAAAGAACTAGGTCATATAGGGAGTATTTATTGGTTTTCAAGTGTTTTAATGATAAATACAATAAGATGCAACTAGTTGTAAATTTTGTTGTTTAAGTCACTTATAGTCATTGCTTTTTTTCTAGTTCTTATTCTGGTACGCCATTCAACTCCTCATCTTCTATATCAGTAGATTATGTCGCTATCCATGATTTTACTTTTACATCATCACTGATATTTTAACGAGACATCTCTTTGAATTTCGCTTGCAATTGCCTATTTGATGACGTGATTTACTTTGTTTTCGCCCTTAGGTCTTATGACTTTGATGGAAAAGAAATTTTGTATGCTACTGTTATTTTTGGACTAAATTGTTGCATTTCCATCGAACCCAGGCCCAATAAATTCATATTGTGAGGATCTCAGTAAACTCAATTTTCGAAATTTGTAGCATGTAACTTCAACTTACATTTAGACACTATAATACAATTTTTGTCAGTGCTACGTTTACCAAATACGTCCGTGATTTAATAGGTTTATAATATTAAATTCATTTTTGTAATGAGAGAACAAATATCTTACCTTAGCTTTAGATCTCATTTGCGTGTAACTCAGAAATGAAATGATCTCCCTTACCAATTGTATACATACATAAATCTTTATAAGTCGATGGGGTTACCCAGAATTTCCCTGCCTCCACTTTTACTAATTGGACAATATAAACATTGTCAGGCTTTCACTTTTATAAAGAGTATGCTCAAACCTAATCAAATTGAAAGCACTGTGAGTAAATGAGGTGACAAAGAATTCCAAATCAAATTGAAAGCACTGTGAGCAAATGAGGTGACAAGGAATTCCAAATCAAATTGAAAGCACTGTGAGTAAATGAGGTGACAAGGAATTCCATATCAAATTGAAACCACTATGAGTAAATGAGGTGACAAGGAATTCCAAATCAAATTGAAGGCAATGTGAGCAAATGAGGTGACACGGAATTCCAAATCAAATTGAAAGCACTGTGGGTACATGAGGTGACAAGGAATTCCAAATCAAATTGAAAGCACTGTAAGTAAATGAGGTGACAAGGAACTCCAAATCAAATTGAAAGCACTGTGAGTAAATGAGCTGACAAGGAATTCCAAATCAAATTGAAAGCACTGTGAGTAAATGAGGTGACAAGGAATTCCAAAACTTTCACTGAATGAAGAAGATGCTCTAATGAACAAAAAGAATTACTACGTTTTATAAATAAAGCAAAGAAGAAAAAGACATGTCATAAAGAGAAACTTTATAAGTATAAGAGACAATAGAATATTCTTGTGTTTTCATTTTACTGAGAACATGATCTAACCAACACAAAAAGATGCCACTATTAGTAAACTGGAAAACAGAATTTTCGTTGAAGCTTATGAAGGTGCCCTAACCAACACGAAGGGAAATAAGTGATTAAAATTGGACAGCAACGAACTCCTGAGCTTTCACTATTACGACCAAGAAGCTCAAGTCAAAATATACACAGGCGCGCATACTAACGAGAACATTTCAGATTAAGCATATAAAACACCTTGCCACAAAACACACAATTTTTTTTACCTTATCCTAAACTGTGCATTTTTTCTTATTATATTTCTTGAGTATATGTCCACCCATATTTATCTATCTATCTATCTATCCCGAGACAGACGTTGATTCGCGTTATCTCATCACTAACAACTTAACAACTCGAGTGTACTTGAGCGAATATGTATCACATAAAATGATAAGTTGCTAGTATATAGAAAATTTTCATTGATTAGTATTATTAAATATTGTCAATACAAACATTAATCCCATTCCTCGTTTAAAGAAAAACTGTTGGACTAGTATTCAAAAGACTTTATTCTGAAGGGACGGTTGAATTTTCTGCATATTAAAAGCCAACTGGACCTACACGGCAATAAACTGCCTTGCAAGGTTTATGTATTTTCCTCTTTGTGCAACACACTATCTTAAAAGTGTCTTAAATCCAGTCGAAATCTCCTCCCAGAAAACACATTATCTAAAATAAAAACACTCCGATTACCAGGCAAAGAAGCTAAGATCTGGATGTACTCATCAACGAAAGGAGTTGATATTGTTCAACATACTAGAGAAGGGAAAAAATGCTATGGTGAAATAAAGAAGTAATTTAACAAAAAATATTAAAGAATACCATCCCATTTATTTTAACAAACACGACTTCAAAGTTGTTTAGTAAAATAAATCATGATCATCATCATGTATTTGATATCTCGGCTGGAGTAATCCAAAGTCGTATGGGCATTACAAATGCAGATCAACATTGTTTGGGTTTTATTCTAGGACGTGCGATTACGGATTCAAGCTAATTTCTGAAAGATCCACCCACAAATTAACCAAATGCGCTAATATCTCGCATAATTTATGAAAGTTTTACCTTGTTTACTTTGTAAAATCTCCCCTTTATTTAGAAAATCCTTCCCCTTTTTCGTATGGGGGTCGGGATGGATTTCCCCTTTAAATCTTCAGTTGTGGAATAGCGACTGTTAATTTTCACGTTAACCCTTATGTCTACATGCCAAAAAATTTTCTTCCTTAGAATAATCATTCCGGTTCTCAGATATGTGCAACATTTGAGGTCAGCCTCATGTAACATTTGGTTTTACTATACTCTTCATGAATGTAGATGCATCTATTTTGGAATTGTTTTAAGGCCAGAAAATGCAGTGGTATTGCTAGGGTTATTATGATGTGTATGCAGGGCTTGTTAAAACGACATAAAGATGGCTCCAGGAGCCTATTTCCTTATAAATATTAGGAATACTGCTCGCTCATATCAGTAATTAAGTATGCCTAGCAACACCCAGGCATGTAAGCAACCGTTCAATGGCATACATTGTAATATTAACTAAACTTTTGTACGGTGAGGATTAGCTTATTTTTTTTACACCCCCACCACCCCCCCCCCCCCCAAAAAAAAAAAAAAAAAAAAACTTACCTTGATCCTAGAACTCCTCTCCTCTATTTGGGCTCAGTACTGAATTGATCCGTGTAAATGTGGGAAATTAATGTGTGGAAAATCGTGCAGCGATTTCTCTTCTGCTTCCGCTTTTACTCTTAAGCAGTGAAACAATAGTATGAATCTCATCAGCATAATAATAATAATAATAATAATAATAATAATAAAAACTTTTTTTCCGAGGATAATATATTTGTTTCTGATTGAATCAACCAATCTTACATGTAGTCCTCAAATATTCAACAAAACAACAAAACAAACGTTTAATTCACTTACTGTTACACTTTTAACTAGTGCAATGGTGCCCGTAGCAAAAGTAATTGTATAAAGTGTGGAAATCTATTCGAGTCATCTATATTTACCTATTAACAAGCCTTCAAGACTTCATTTTAATATATTTTGAGCAGTTTAGTATTTATTCTAATGGGCTTGGAATAGAAGGATGGACGGACAGGATTAAATCAATAAATCAGAAATAATTTTGACACCTCTATTGATTTCCCCAGCTCAAATATACAATGATGCTAATGAAACTTGTAGGGGCCAAATAAACTCAATTGTCACTTGTTGAATGTTCTGTAAGAAGAATAAGAACCCCATCCAGATTGGGCCGGTTCACGAATTTGGCACACTCGTTGGAGATTTCTAAAATTGTTGACTAATGGCTTCTTATTTGAGACTGTGCTTAGGAAGCTTTTGTTAACTGAAGAGCTCTTGAAAAAGGTCTGGCGCTGATTTTAATGTTATCTAATGTCTGTGCACAAGTAACTTCTAGTTCATAAGGGTGTTTCACGTCAGGATTTAACAATATAAATTAAACTATTGTGTACGACCGCACATCCGTACGTTCAAGTTAATTAGATCCATCTTCTATCAACCGTCATGTTCACAAATTTCAGGTTCCATGTATACAGGTGTTCCTTGATACACATTACTTGTCCTAGTGTGGAGCAAGCTTGTTGTCTGCGCTAAAGCTGCCCTGCTCTCACCAAAGTCAACAAGTTTTGCTACAACTGGTTTGGTTGCCCAGTATATCCATCACAGGAAACTAATGTTGATTTTATACAAGCACACTTTCTGGTTTTAAATATTTGCGAACAATATAATTTTCAGGAAGTTAAGCAAAACTGGTACATGTGTCTCGAGCAATAGAACCATGAATATGTTCAAATGCTTCACAGTTGTATTTATCAATAAAAGGAAGTAATTCTTTGAATGAAGAAACCGATACATCCTGTCCAAGAGGCTTGAAGTCAAACTGTACATATTCAAGCAGCACTGATGTGTTTACAGTGGTGCTCATACCAGTATCAGACGTTTTGCATACGCTGTGAAACTTCACAATGTTTTCATGCTGAAGTCTATTCAAAACCTTGGCTTCCTTTATAAGTAAGCATTCGCTTGCCTCATCATCAACAATTGGCTCATCCAAAACCAACATTTCTGAATCCTTTTTGCTCAATGATATGTGTCCATAACTTCCTCTACCAATAGTTTAAAGTACCTGACGACATTCAAGATTACTGTCAGGGAGTTCTTTCGCTGGACATAGCCTTGTCTTTATTTTACTCTTGGAATCTTAGAGAAAGTTTAGGAATCTTTAATGTCATGACTCTATCTTTAGGAATCTTGAGTACCTTGACTTACCGTGATTCACTCTCTCTCTCTCTCTCTCTCTCTCTCTCTCTCTCTCTCTCTCTCTCTCTCTCTCTCTCTCTCTCTCTCTCTCTCTCTGAAATAGAATGAAAATCCTAACTCATAATGTAATGTTAATGATATGATAATAAAACTAAAGTGTGTAAAACTCATATTCCCGCACTCTCTGGTGGGTGATTGACCCTGTTGAATCTCCTAATCATAAATAAGGAATTGAAAACTCTTAATTTCAATCATTACCCAAAATCATGCAAGATATTAATTCATCAGCATAGATTCAGATTTGTTGCAGAGACTCAATCAAGATTACGAGCTTTTCTCACCATTTTTCTAAAATGTATTGCTTGAAAATCATACAAGGAGAAACTTGTCGGAAAGGTTTTAAAAAACACAACAAATCTTTTTTTGATTATAAGGTCTAGCTGTTAAATGTTATACTCAATTGACAGTTTGTTAAATATAAGTGTGGCAACCGCTGTCCATAATCAGTAATTTCCTTTGGAATCGTATGCTGCGAAAGTAGTTTTCTAGTGTTATAGCTGATAATTGATCCTTTATCATTTTGGAGGGAGGAATTGATCTGACTGAATCATCCAATTATAAATACTCTATTAGCATTAACTTACAACAATCTGAATTTATAGGAAAGATTTTGTACTTATGTACACAAATAAGAAAAAAAGAAATCCATAAAAAAATTCATCCTCACAGAAAGTGAGTCAATAAAACTATGTGAGAAATTGGTACAGCATGTTTTGCTTTTTAAATCTTTGTAGAAACATATTGATAAGTTTTCCAGTCCACGTGGGTTTAATGGTTTCCAAGACAACTTAATCAATATTGAGAACATACATCCTGGGGTACAGTCATAACTGGATGTAACCAACCTGGCTGCTCGCTTTTGAATTGTTTCGATTTCATCATGTAAAACCTGGAAATGCGTGTCCTAAAATGTAAAGCATATTCTAAAATAGGTCAAACTAAGCCCTTAAAAACTAATTCTTTCCCATTTTGTGGGCAAGATGATAGGTTACGTCCTAATACGCCTAAAGTACTGTTTGCTTTGGTGCATAATTCTTGAATTTGAATGTTTCATTTCAGATCTGTAATAATTGTGACTCAGAATTATTCTATTTGATTGAGGTTTCCTAAAGAAGTACTTTCCAATGAATATGACATACTGGTTTTATGGGATTTCTTTCTTGTCAGTTTGCATTATCTCGCATAATCGCATGCCCCCTTTTGTGCCCACCGTCCTAGTTTATTAATGTCATTTTGAAGTATCTTGGTGACCTTCTGGTTTTTGATTCACCTATACGATACACAGTCATCTGCAAAGAGGCGAATTTCTTAATCAATTCCAATCATGATGTCATTCATCTGCAAAGAGAAAAGCACTGGTCCAAGTGCCCTGATGTTCACCAGAAGCTACTTTGGACCAACCAGATGTGAAAGCATTTACCACCACATCTTATTCTCGAAAACATAACAAGAGTCTATCCAGAGTAGAGTTTTGTCTGCGATTCCATAATGAAAACTTTACTCTTCAACAATTCGTGGGGAACAGTGTCAAAAGCTTTTTCAATGTCAAGTACAGAAAAATCTATTTTTTCACCTTTATCTAAATGTTTAGCCCTATTATCAATAACACAACACAATTGTGTTTCACAACTGTCTAATTTCCGGAAGGTATGCTGTTTGTCAGATATAACAGAAAATGTATATAAGCGCTTCATGATGTTAGAACAAACAATATGCTCAAGCACTTTACAAAGAACACTGGTTAATGAAAACGAACGCTAATTACTAGCCATTGCGCAACCACCTTTTTTGAACAGTGGGCATATATTTGCCAAAGACCAATCCATTGGGATTTTGCAAATGTCCAAAGATTGTTGCAAAAAGTGTGTAAGCACTGGTGCCAACTCCGAAGACAGTTCCTTACGTATGTGTGATGTATATCATTTGGACCATACGCTTTTGAAGAGATTAAACCATGTAGCAACTTTATGAACTAATAAACATGTTACTACTATATTATTTAGTTTTGGTACTTTTGGAAATATATATGGTGCAGTTTCGGAGTGGGTACAATTACTGCAAAACTTGGTGTTCAGTGTTTCAGCTTTGTCTCTATCTGTTTCTTCTAATTTAGTATCTGTTTTATATGAAGGAATGCACTCGGAATCTTTTTCTGGCTGTTGATGTATCTCCAGAATGGTTTCGAATCCGAGGTTAGGTTCCCAATCATGTTGTTGACGTAGTTGTTAAGTGAATTTTTAACAAATTTTCTTTACTTTCCACTCTTAACTATTACCATTTTGTTCTCAATTTTTCACTGCCGACACGTTTTGTTTTAGCACAAGTTTTGTTCCTTCTTCTAACTAATTTTCCAATTTTTGTAATCACGGCATTTACGCAACTGATCTGGAAAATTTTTGAGGAACATTTGTTTGTATATACATATATATATAGAGAGAGAGAGACAGACAGACAGACAGAGAGAGAGACAGACAGACAGACAGAGAGAGACAGAGAGAGAGATAGCTGCAAGCCTGCCATAAGATTTAAATTGGCTTTGCCCCCACCCCCGGAAATATTCCTGCGGACGCCCATGACTGCTGTTCTCTACATCTACCCTTAATTTACTTGACAGACCGTTTATAGTAGCAGAGTGCATAAGAAAACATTGTGCATACTTCCGCTTGTCAAATATTACAATAGTGAATCTTAAAACATATTGGAAATTCATGAATACTAACATCAGCAATGTTTCCTTTCAAGCAACATTTAAATGTTGAGTTTCATTTGAGAAAATCAGAAGAAAAAAATATTAAAAATAAATCTGCGTGATCAAGAGTTACTTTCTTTGCTATCACCATTTATTTCTCTTCAATTTAAAATTAAAATATAATATCATCCTTCTCATATTATGCATTCAGTGAATCAAAGGTCAATGTGACCATCTATATGTGTATGCATTACTTGAAAAAGGAACATTTAAATGTAAGAAATTACTTAACATTCCACCAGAACGCATCTAATACAAAACTAAAGTAAGGTAGGCACAACCCAAAATAAATACAAGATATGAAGTTCCAAAACATTCATATAATGAAATTGATGGGAACAAAATCATGAGGGGTCGTCAATAACAAGCATTGTGGTAGTGATCTAAGTGATCAAATCTGAAGCATAATGGTTGAAAACATAGCTAGGAAATATCTACTTGATGACCATAATTACTCAATAAATTGTAAACCGTCTAAAATTATGTATTTGGTTGCATATATATTAACCAGTGTAGAGAAAGAAGAAAAAAACTAAATATAGAGAATTCCACATACTCTGCCCTCTCTGCCCCCGTTAATGGCAACATTTATCATATCTGAAAGTGTTCAATTTCCGATTGAACTCTTTTTGAGGTAGACAAAAAGTATTCATTTTCTTTCGTTATCCACAAATAAAACATATTCTGGTTTTCATTAATTGCGCTTGGAAGGTATATGAGCTGCTAAGGGCGTTTTCTATGTTTGTCTAGAATTGCTTCTGCGCGTTAAACGCTGTGTCTGTCCCGATGAGGCTGGTCTTAGTCTACGCCTGCGAGTCCTGGTTAACCCATGCGTACGTCCGGATCGACTCGTTAATATGCTAAACGGCAGCCTGCGAGTATTGCTGCATCTCGTCTGGCGACCAACCGACTGTTTCCGGAAAGTCTCTCTCATAGGTCGAGGAATGGTACGCCATACCAAGCTCAACATGGTGGCATTGTTTTGGCTTCAGTCTATTTGAGGCGAAACCCGAAACTCAGTGTACAGTATTTCGTATGCCGTCGCGATTTGGCCTGGCACTGCCGCTGGGCTGCGGTGCACTTATTTCAACCACGATGCGGCTCGTCTCATAATACACGTGAAACAGAAAGGCGGCGCGCATAGGAGGGTCTTTAGCTGTGAGGTGGTCCCCCAGCTCGTTGTTGCGCACCAAACGGCGAAATTATTTTTGCTTTGCCAAAACTAAATGGGGTTGTCGCTCCAGTTTCTGGCAGCCGTGTCCACCAAGTTAATATTCGGGTGCCGATATTGGGTAAACACGTCTGGAAAGGTGGCGGTGAAGCTTCTAGTCGAATTAATCTGCAAAGTTGCAACCGTAAAATCCTTTCCACCGGGCATGGTCTTATAGACCATTCCCCCTCCCCCTCCCACCGACTTGGCATTTATCATTCGCAATTAACGCTAAAGTCTTTTGGCACCATCTTATATCATGTTTGCTATGCTAGCGCATGTTCAAAACGGGGAGACAATCCCTCTGCTGCAATACAGTGACAACTATTTGGTGTATTTAATGATTGGCCTTCGATCTACAACCTACTGGGTTGACTAGCACAATATTGGGGCGGGAGGTTCGACGTAGCGCTAATCACGTTTCCCGCGGGGAAAAAAAATATCATGAACCATAGTAGTAGATATAAGTACCGATTCTGGCTCATTTCCACTATTTTACTTTTTTGTACTTGACAACAACATCTCGGGACTTCGCTTTGCTCAACCCCTCGATGTCATTGTGCAAGTACCAAAAAGTAAAATAGTAAAAATGATCCATAATCATGTACTTATATCTACTTCTGTCTACTATAATCATTGTAAGTGTTAAAATCACTTACTTTCCCTGCTGCTTATTATATTCTGATTCATAATATTCGGGTAATTGCTCTTCGACTGTAATTTGTTCTGCATTATCAATCAAGTAAACGTCATCTTTGTATTCGTATAATTTGAGTTTACCGCTCTTTTTGTTTTCTGTTTTGTTTTCTTTCATTTCTTATTTCTTCTGGTGTTTTTTCTTTAGCAAAATCATTTTCATAAACCTATATTTTTGTTGCTTCTGCAAAATTAAATGGTTTAAAAAGTAAATTGAAAGCAAAACAAAGATAACAATTAATAATCCTTCCAGGAGTAAGCATTTCAGCTATTTATTTTTATCTACTATGAATTCCATATTTGAATACTTCAATACAATTTAAATCAACTATTATTTTGCTGCTTCTAAAAGCAGATTTTATTGTGAATATAGAATCACCTATTTGTTTAATCAGTTTATCATAATATCTATTTTTTAAATAAATTGCAATTTTTTCTTCATTTGGTATTTGTCTTATTGATTTTATTTTCTGTTGATAAATTAATATTTCTTGTGGTCTGTTAAAAAATTTTATTGGGATATTTGTTTCTTCTTTTCCTAATTGTATTATTGGTTTGTCTTTTTTAAATAATTTGATAAGATCTTTTGATTTCATCTTATATTTAAGCATCATACAAAATTATAATCTACAACAAACCGAGCTTCATTAGTAGATCAGTAAAGTCCTCTGTTTGTGGTTCTGCTTCTTTTTCTGGGTTAAACCATTGCAAAAGTGTTGATTCCATCAGAGCAATATCTTTTATCGTCAAAAGTACTTAATCCTTTTTTATTTACAATATCAGTTTCTATTTTATGACAATTAGATCTGATTACTGTCATTTCCACATGCTTTCTATCACCTTCTAACGCTGTTCTATAATCCTCAATCCTAATCCCTTTGTCAACAATATTTTTCTTTATTCCCTTTGCTCTCTGTTTTTCTTTTTTTTTTTTTTGTCCAGCTTGATGCTGTACATTTTACTCCTTAACCAGATAAATTCTGTTATCTGAATAAAATTTGTTTCATCTTTAAACTTGCCGATCACCTTTTTGTTTGCATCACATTGAGCCCGCTAATTTTTTGGATAATCCGACAGATCAAATAATTCTTTATTTTCAAGCATATCTTTGTAAATATCTTCTGTTTGAATAATGTTGCAAAGAGAATTATTATCAGTAAACAGCAGCTCAGCTTTATCTGTTACGACTCTATGGTCTAAGAAAAATGTAACAGAAAGAAAGTGAAACCAACAAATCAAGTAAAAATCAACAAGCAATTTATTACTAGATAATTAAAATGAAAAATCAAAAAGTCACTTACAGTAATGTGTTTTGAAATCCTAATAATCCAATAAGAATGATTGTTCTAATCACAAGTCCTAAATATAGAATGTTCCGAATTCACGGCTGTGTCCTTGAATGTTATGATGTGCTTATGGTCTCCAAAGTCCTGATGTACTAGAAATCTTGATGTGCTGATGTCAAAATGAAGTATTCCAAAATCTCTGAATAAGTTCACATAAATTCCAAAATCGTCAATTAAAAATCCAAAATCCAAAAGTTTATGAGCACTGTTATAATCCAATGAATATTTAAAATAATTCCTCTCTTAGAATTTGGAATGAATTTTCACAACTGTAATAGCTCTTTACAAGACTGATGGTAATGTCAAAACTGAAAAAGTGTCCACCAAACATGGTATATATAAAGATTGGTCACATGACAGAATGTTCTAGAATATGAGTCATCTTAATGGAATTCTAACTGTAAACAAAATTCAACCTTGACCTTCAAATTGAGAAAACATATTGATCAAAACAACCTAATTCAAGGACACTAGTTAAACATGTTTTTCCTGATAAACACCAAGATTCAAGCAAATATTAAAGTGAAGAAACATTTATAATTTCCTAAAATATTTATAATATTATATAAACATCATACATAACATATCATATTTCTTTTTGATGACATCATAATGATGTTTGTACATGTGTTACTTTGATAAATCAGCAACACAGCAGCTCCAATATAGACTGGTTTATTGAGTTTCAAATTGTTTTTTCTTTTGTTAACAGCAACAAGATTCTCATTAAATATTCTCATTGACACAAAATTATCTTCTGATACTATTTTATTTCGTCTCTCAGCATTGGTTATTATTTCAATATTGACACGTTTTCTGGTGTTCTCCATTGTTTTACCAAATACACTGTTATTCATAGGCTTAAAGAAATCATTCTCAAAATTGGTTGCAGCTACTGCTCATTTGTTTGTGTTAAAATCGATATAGCTTTTCAACCATGGCTTTTGTTTAAATTTGAATACCCTAGGAACCTTATTCAACACAAGCCCATATTCCAAAGCTTGTTTTAGTGTCGCAATATTCAGTACGTAACGTTTTTATCAAGTACATTTGATACTAGCTTTTCAACTGTGTTATTTCCGATTCCATACTCCTCTTTTAATATCCTTTGTTCAGGTGATAGCATATCGTCTGTAATCAATATAGTTTCTGAACAAAAAAAGCATATTTCTTTGTTATTACTGAAATTCCGACTCTGCTGCCTTTCTCAATAAAATAAAATTGATCAGGATCTGTCAGTAATTCTAATTTTATTCCGCTTAATTCTAAAGCAGCATCCCACGAAAGTCCAGGTGATGAGTAATACCAAGCAGGATCAAGCTGATCTAAACAAATTGATCTAAATTCTTCAAAAACATCTGCTAGTAACAGAATATCAGTTTTTAAATATAAATCATCATAATCTCCTAAATTCTGACAGTTAAATCTGCTCCAAATTGTTTGAGCATTATAATATTCTTATCACTTATTTCTTCAAGCTTTAATGATGAATAGAATTTAGATTTTTCTGGTAAATTTGTTTCATTAATTCGTTCCCAATTTGACATGTATTCGTAAGGATAAACTCCTTTGTAATTTAAATGATCTGATTGTTCACCAAAATATTCTGTTAAATTATCAAAACTGTTGCAACTTTTGACAAGCTCTTGCAAACACGCTGCCATGAAATGAACTCTGTCAATAAATTTTAATTTACTAAGAGATATTGACATATACTTCTCCAAATTATTTGGTATGCATTTTATTTTGCAATTCCCGGTTATTTTTGTTGCTGCTATTACCTCTTGATTTCCAAATGCCTCAACAATAATATGAGCATCATACCCTTGGAGATTATGAAATACAACAGGAATAAATTATGGTAGCTTATAATGCAAATTACAGAAAGCATGTGCAGCACCGCGATACTGCTCGGTAATGTGACAATGATCACGAACTCTATCATTTTTAAGCGGTAAATTACAAATGAAACAGTTTATTGCTGTTTTAATTCTAAATTTTGTTTCTTTTGTTAAAAGTATCATCGGGGTCACCTTTTTATTATTATTATTTTTTTATATTTCATTTATTTCTGCTATCAGATTTTTTAGTAACCAGGAAGCAGGATCAGCTCCTCTATACATTTGTATTGGTTTTGTTAACCTTTGATCAACAGCACAAACAATTTTGTAAGCTACACCACAAGGAATATGATTTTGAGTTTTTGTTGTAAATGATTTATTTGGATCACGTTGTGGACCTGCTACTATTTCCAACAACGATTCAATATCAGCATAAATGATAAAAGGAACTTTCATTTGATTATTAAAATTTTAAAACTTTAATATTGATTCTTTCTTTGTTGGAAGTGTAATAGCTTGAACATTTTTACAATATTCAATATGCCTGTTTTTTCATTCTCATCAACACCTAAGTTATTGATGCTAGTGTCATTTTGATTTTAAAATATTAGTATCTGACGCTCCTCAACCGGGAATTGGATATCATTCAAATTTAGTTTATTAACAAAAGGAGAATAGCAGGAAATTCTGTTTGAATTTTTTATCAGTTGGAAATAATGCTGATAGAACGGTCCACATAAAACATTTATTATCGTTATTTTTCACATTAATTATACGTTTATTGTTTTTAATTTTTGTTGGAAGCTCAACAAAGGAGTATATTTCATTGTGTGAAATATTACGGATTTTATTGCTTCAAGCTTCCAACCTGAACCAGTTGAAGTATAATCCTCAATTTTCTTTTGGATCTCGTGGTGGATCTCATCAACTATTTTTTTGAAATTTGTGCCTTTTAAAATTCGTTTTCATTGAGCTGTGATGGAGGGTTCAGCAAGCTCCTCGTCATAATTATAATCACCTAAAATATTTATTTTAGTCAATAATACCCGATATTGCACAATTAATTTTAATCCTCCAAATGTGTTTAGTTCATTTTGGATAACAGGTGATAGGATATGAAATAAATCATGTATCAAAAATCCACCTGCTAAACCAAGTTTATTATCAACCTTCCGGCTTTTATCATAACCTGCAAAAGCTGTTGTTGTTTGTTTTGCTATCATCATGCTTCTTCTTGATAGTGATGATATGCTTTTGGTCATTATATAATACAGTATATTATTCTCTAATAGGGCCACAGATCACAAATTTTTTGAACTACGAGCTGATTAAACAAACAATTAGAGAAGCGTATATATTATAATGACAACCGGAATAAACATACCATGTATCACACATGCAAGTAACCTTGAGATATTTTACTACCACAGCAAGTATGATTTATATGCGGGTAATCAACTTGGTGTTGTTAAAAACAGGAAAAAGTATTGGGAAGAAAACTTCAGCTGGTTTTCTGATCAGAGTGAAAGGGAAGAATGATGAAAATTTCACTGAAATGATGGCTCATGAATTTATTTGGAGCTTATTCAAAGGTGATATCCCAGAAGGAAAACGCGTTTATCATAAAAATGGAAGTAAAATAGATAATGCTCTTGTAAATTTAGATCTCCAAGAGGAATATCAACATCATTCACATTTAGATCTTTATGAAGCGTCAGACAAAGGTATAATCAGAAATTTCAGAACAAAAACAAAAGAGTTGGGTAATGTAAATAACACAGGATATCTTATGGTAAGTGTAAGAGGTGATAACACTCATTTTGTTAATTATTGTGCTCATCGTTTTGTATTCGAGAGCTTTAATGGTATGATTCCAGAAGGTTTTGTAATCGATCATCCTGATGGAATGAAAACAAACAACCGCTTGCAAAATCTCGAAGCTGTAACAGAGTACAAACAGCAAGCGCGGCGGTACTGCAAACATAAAAAAACGCGACGACCTATTTCACCAATCAACCTCGAAACAGATGAAGAAATTATCTTTCCTTTAATGAACACTGCTGCGAAACATTTTGATATTGACTCAAGGGCTGTAAAATCTGTTGCTGATGGAATACAACATTTTGATATTGACTCAAGGGCTGTAAAATCTGTTGCTGATGGAATACAACATTTTGATATTGACTCAAGGGCTGTAAAATCTGTTGCTGATGGAATACAAAATTTTGCAACATCAAAACGTGTTAATGTTGAAAATGATTTCTTATACCTTGATTAACATTCTTCGTCTCCTGGTATTCTCATTGCTTCATCATCTGTAATACAATTATAATACCACGATTCAATTGTTTCTTGATCGTATTTCACAGAATGCTTCCCATTTCTGTCAGGAAATTTTTTTTCATAATTTGTTAACAGAATTTTATGCTTTTCTCTGATTTCAATAATTAATCCAACACTTACTTCTGGAATTGTCATATCAAAAGGTTTTCTTACGGGATCTTCCAACTCCTCCAAATTTAAAATGGTACAATTGGTGATAAAAGGTTTTCTGTTATTTATTTTATTTTTTGGAGGATAATCAAATATATTTTTTAGAACAGCAATAAATTCTTCTTTATTCATTTTATTATTTTAATATGCTACACAAAATGTATTTTATTACGGGTCAGCGATGTCAAGAAGCTGATCGCGATTCAAACATAAATTAATATGCAAATTAAGCCAGTATAAATTATAACAAACTGTAATCTCTCATTGTTCTAAAATGAAATACACCGTTCTTCTGTATAAAAACATAATCACTTGTTCCTTCTACAATTTTAAAATTACAACAAAGGTTTATTTTTCTAGAAATAGAATAATATTTTATTGTGTATATTTCTTTAAAATGCTTAACAGCTCTCCTTCTTTTAAACAGGAATGTGCGTGTTGCATCAGGAGATCTGTATTATAACAAATTGCAATATCCCCATGCCTAACAAACAAATGCGTTTGTTGCCGGTCCAAAAGAAACTTATCATCTGCTCCATACGCGATTTTAAAATCATAAGAAATATTTATTGATGGATCAGTAAACATTTTGCTTATTTCATCTGTTAAACTATAACGATCAACAATTTTACACCTGATAATGTATATGTTTTACCGTTTTCATTTTATTTTATCAATGTAGAGTAAAATATTCAGTATAATATGTTCAGTATTCTGAAGAGGATCTATAATGCATCAGAAACAGAGCAAATACAAACAATTCCTGCTATTATTCTAGAACCTAATACTGTGGAATATAATAATTTTATTGTTCAGCAGAGGGAACCTGATGAAGGAGAAATTGTTGAAATTGAATATGACAATAATGTTGCTGATAAAAAAAAAACATCATGAGAGATCAACAACCGGTCGATATGATGTGAAGTATCATCTGGCAAAAAAAAAAAT
Source organism: Margaritifera margaritifera (assembly GCA_029931535.1). Taxonomy (NCBI): domain Eukaryota; kingdom Metazoa; phylum Mollusca; class Bivalvia; order Unionida; family Margaritiferidae; genus Margaritifera; species Margaritifera margaritifera. The sequence continues at coordinate 1,093,039 of JAQPZY010001410.1, read as the reverse complement.
TCTTCTGATGAGTATGAAAGCTTTTACTCGCGATTAAAATATTTCATGAACATAGCAATACCAGGGCGACAAAATAATAGTAAATTTGATTTTATATTTGTTAAAATATTTAACCTGATAGGAGAATTAACAGAAATAAGAAAACAATATTTGATATCACCTTGTAAACCTGTCTTGTGTAAATCTGTTCTAATAAAATACGAGAGAATGTATTTAAATATTATTAGAGATCTTTAAGTGGACGGCTCGCATTGTGTTTACAATAAGCTGACGGCTCGCGGTGTGCTTGTAATAAGATCTCCTCTATTAATTATGTTTGTTATGCTGCTTTTTTTGTATCCAACTGTTAAACACATCAAAGTAACCGCGCCATTTGACCAAACTTTTATTGCCTTTTGTTTTTATAACCTGCTCTATAACAAATACGTCCTGGTCAGTTTTCTGTAGCTCCTGTTCATAAAATGATCCTGTTATATCATCTCCATTAAGATTTATTAGTTTATGTCACGGTGATTGTTGTTAGTACTTTAGCAACAATAAATATTTCTTCTGACCAATTTGGGGTAAATCTTTTTTCAAATATTTTTTTTTGCTAATGAAATTCATACTTTATCATATTTTTTAAATTTATGTCTTCGGTATAAGTTTTCATTTGCTAATATCGGGTTATTAACAGCATTATTTGGTGTCATTGTGATTGAGCGATGTTTTGCGATGTTTTGTGTTATTGTAATCGGAAACAATCTCCTGCAGTTTATCAACGTAGTGGGTCCCAAGGTCCCGTGTAGTTATGCCCTGGTAGTGTCCATCCACCTTCTGGTCTTGGAAGCTTTCCTATTATTTTATGGATATCAATTGCCCCACCAATTACTTTTCAAAATTTTTGCGATAAGTAACAATTTTATTTCCTTCAATACAAAGATGCCTATCATCATCACAATTACAATGATTCATTTTATAATTTCTGTTATATTTCATTTTAGCAAGGAGAATGTGGTTCAACAAGAACAATCTTGCTAAGAGCTTCTTCTACCTTTTCTACTTCAGCTGCTACCGTAGGATCAACTGGTTTCTTAAGTAAAACACTTTATTTCTTACCACAAACAGAACATATACTTTTTGCTATCAATCTACCGTTCTTTGTTATCTCAACTGTTTTATCAACATCATCGGTTTTGGTTCTGCATTTCAAACAGTATGTTGTCATTTTTTATACTTCAGTGTCACACAAAAGTAACATCTATTTCATCATTTTTGTTGCTAAATAAAATAAATTGATAATTCCACATGGCATTTGCTTAATAAACATGATGTAATAATAACCACGAGCAGATCATCAACAAAATAATTTCTGGTTAAACACTTCAAACAGTATGTTTTCAGTTTTTATACTTCAGTGTCACACACAATTTACTGCAATTTCATCATTAGCAGTATTAAGATAAGAACCAAATTGGGTACTAAAATCAACAAATGAAATTTCACGTGACAACTGCTTGATAAAAATAATACAATAATATCCACAAGCAGATGTGCCTATTGGTTGAATCTGATTTGATGAATACTTTATTTTTTGTTAACATAATTTTTTACATCATCAGATGTTGGGAGACCAAATGAACCAAAATAATTATTTTTGTAGAGCGCGACCCAATGTGTTCCAGATCCATCATTAAAATGTTAAATATTTATTACACAGGATGAATTAGGTTTTAATTTTTTTGAGCAATTGGTCTTTGGAGAAAACTATAAAGTATCTCAAAATTGCTTAATGATTCTATTGTTTGGTTCCTGGAAGTGTTAGGCCTCGTCCTATTCCCAGTAAATTTGGTAACAGGCTCCCTGCTATTCCAGCGAGCAGTGGTCCTAGAAAACCTTCCTTCTTGGTTGCTGCTCTAGTCATCTTTTTTTTTTCTTTGTTGGTGATTTCGTTTTTGTTGGTGATTTCTTTGGTGGCATTTTATTTTTATTGTTCGATTAAATTGTTTGCTTAATACCATCACCTGGGACAGATTTCTTTGTTGCACCTGAAATACTCCTGATGCTGCTGCTAATCCCAGTGTCAAAAGCACTGGCAATATTTTAGACAATACTGTTTTTGCTATTGTTGCTAATACAAGTCCAAAGAACCAACCGTGACGGGCCATTGCTGTCAACTGTGTTTTTGAAAGGTTGAGGATAAAAGGTTTACCAGCAGCTATTTTATTGATTTATGTTTGTGTCAAAAGCAATTTAGTTACTCCACCTTCTGCTGGTATTATTTGAATTGATGTAGCTTCTTTTTTGGAAACAGCTGTTGCTATTGTTTGTTTGTTTTTTTGTTTTGTTTTGTTTTTGGTTTTTTTTGTTGTATTTGTCCTTGGGATAAATTTACTTCTTGCTCGATATATTTCATTTTTATTTATTCTGTTCGATAAAATTTTTAAACCTGCACTGTCATTCTGCCATTTACATCATCAAGTGTAAGGTACCTATCAGATGATATCAGGGAATAAGAGCTGTAAGCACCAGCTGGTGCGGCTGGTCCACTAGCAAGTGAAAATGTTACTTCAATATCAGCAGTTGAACCTGACATTTTTTCTTGATGCTTTGTGACATCAAAGTGAAATCTTGGATAGAGTGTCCTAAACTCCTCAATAGAGAGCTGCGATCCACTTCAGCGTCCTGGAACTTCTTGTTGCAGTAGTAAAATTACATTCAAGCGGTTTGTCAGGATATTGTCTCGAGTTTATTCTAACGTTTATTCTGTTGACATATATATTATCAAAAATTATATTATTTTGTGTTTGATCATTAAATCTTGTATCAAGTTGAAACACAACAGAAATGTGTCGTGGAAGCTGCTCTGATGGTGCTGTTGTTATTCTCCACGTGTAATTTGTTGCTGCTGCTGGTATGTTAGCATGTCTATAAAAAAAATTCTGCTCAAAATAAATCTTTCTTCAGTAAGGCGATAAAGATGTTTCAAGCTCAAGGCTCTTTGTCATTGATAGCACTACTTTTGGCATCCACAAAGGAAGCTGTGTTATAACAAACTGACCATCAGCAACACCAGCTGCTCTCAAAATAGGATTATTATGCTCTGCTCTGTTACGAACGACCGTGTGTTGTTTTACACTTCTAAATATTTTATTGACATCACGACAAAATCCAAAAATGCTGCTCAGTGGAAGAAATACAAAAATCTGATTACCGTTGTCTGTGTAAACTCTTCGTTTATTATATCCTTCATTGTAAACAAGGATTTCTTTTTATTTTAAATGCAGCCTCTTGTGCTTTTGTAAGAACAACCGCAGTTACTGCTTCTACAGCCATCGGGTGTTATACCAACAAGATTACAAATGTTTGTTAAAACAACTAATGTTGCAGCTAAATCTTCTGCAGGTGCAGGTGCAGCAACACCTTTTGATGCTGTCATTCCAGCAACAGACGCTCTTATATTAATCAAGCTTGTTGCATCATATGCACCTACAAAAGGATAATTTGCTGCTGAACGGGAGTAATCCTCAGAAAATGATACTAAATTATAAATTGTGCTTGCTATTGGCAAATTCATTGAGATATCCTCTATTGTTTGATTATTAGGCTGATATCGTGCGCTTTGGAACAAGCTCCAACCATTGTTAACAAGAGCTATTTCAGTACCAGCAGGAAAAGGAACAGCAGGATCTGCCATTTTCATCAATTTACCACGTACTTCAAGGAAAGCTTTGTGAGGTAAAAGATATAAATCCTCGTCTCGTGTGCTTATTTTACGTTGTCCTTGTGTATTTTGATTGTTAGAATTATCATCAAGGTACTCAACATATTGTTAGAATTATCTTCAAGGTACTCAACATACTCAAATTCTGTTGTAGAATCATCAAATTATGTTATTTCATTAAGATCAAGATATGTTTTTGTTGACATTTTATTGTGATCTGTCACACAAAATTATTGCTTGTTAAAATAATGGGTAGTATAATTTTGGTCTGGTTTTTGTTACCAAATTGCTTACGATCTGTTCACCTTGTGGTGATAAAAAAAATTTTGTTGTTGCTATCATAGCACGAGCAGTTTCTTGTGTAGGAGCTATTTCATTTATTGCTTATTTTATTTCTGCTTGTGATTGTTGACCTTTTATTTTATCAGCTATTTTTTTGACCAGCAGGTGTCCCTGAGGCAGAGATTGCTTCTGTTGCAAATGCTTTTGAAGCATCGATTGCTATTGGTGCTACTTTTTGTGCTATTCCGGGTATGTTTTCAACTATTTTAGAAAAAAATCTTACCAAAAACTCCTCCAACAATATTTCTTTTCATAAACTTTTCTTTGTTTCATTTTATTATTTTCTGTTAGATAATTATGTTGCTGCTCTCAAGTGTAAGTAATATGTTACCTGCTCGTTGTTTAAATCAATTTGACGACATGTTTGATCTGTTAGGGTCATTGTAATGATTGTTATTTGACTCTCAGCATTTAATGGATAATAAATTATTTGTCGTGGTTGAATCTGAAGCAGAGTTCCACCTGGATGGTGGAACATTAGGACTAAACGAATAAATTGTTTGTCCTCTGCTTCCTTTTGCGGTATCAGATCCCTGTGCAATTGAGCAGTTGATTAAAATAAAGCTTACATCTGTTATGTTAGCAGGCATCTCGCCTTCAAATGTTATTATTGCTGCTACTACAGATCCGTACTGTTGTTTATTGAAACCTAACAGCGAACCAGTTGCTGTAGCAGTAATAAGTTTAATAAGAAAATTGTTTTTTAATGTTATTTTAGCTCACAGTGTATTATAACTTGGTTCGAGAGCAAAATTAGCAGCAGGAGCTCCTTGTGATGTTAAAAGAGATTTTATCACAGAATTTAGATCAATAACGTTATATGCTCCAGGTGGTATTTGAAAGAGGACCAGACTCCTTTAGAATAAGTTAAATCGTCATTGTAATTCTGCTTCACGTGAAAAATATAGAACCACATTGTTGTTGATATTAGTCCTATTTCATATGGCACTTAAGGAGATCAAGCTCAGTTGGTGGAGTATAGGTAACAGAACTATTAGCACTATTTGATGATGATTGTGAAGAATCAAGTAAAATTGTTGCGTTTTACATTTTATTTTTTATCGTTACACTAAATCATTGTGGAGTATAGTGTATTCGTTTGTTGTTAAGCTACCGTTAGCTCTCAAATGATCAAGTATCTCAACTATTTCATAATCTATTTCAATTCCTGTGTTTCCTGCTTGCTTTGCTGATATCAATAACATTAATCTATCAACAATTTCTGCTTCCTTATTAAGGATCTTAATGCCAGATCCAACAAAAGGTGGAGGTCTTTGTAATCCCTGTCCATATTTCTCAAGCTGATCAATAATATTCTTTTGTGCTTCAGCAAAATTTTCTATGTATCTCAAAGAAATAACGTCATGTACAGATTTATTAGTATATTCTGATGCTTTTATTTGGCCAGCTTTTAATTTTTCTAAATTCGTAATATAATTTCCAATAAATTTGGAATAAACATATGAAACAGAATATTTTTGTGTTACTTCTCTTATTTCATTTTCAGCAGTGCTTTTTAAAATTTTATCAAAATTGTCTTCTTTTGTTGTTTTAAAAATTTCTTTTTTTTTTTGTTTTATCATTATCATAATGATCAATAAAATTTGTGTTGTTAAGCATATTAAAATAATCATTTAATTGTAATATGTTTTTAACAACAGCGTCTGCATGTGTCTTTATATCAATACACGTTTCTTTTATATTTTTTTTTTTTTTTTGCTGAAGATTTTTCATCTCCATCAGTTTGAAATAATTGTCATTGTCACTCTTCTTCTATTCCCTCAATAACATCTGCTAATTTTTGTGTTTGTTGTTGTGTAAGTTGCTGTTGTTGTGTAAGCTTTTCTAGTACCTCATTTTGTTTTGCATCAATTGTGCCTTGTAGTCCTTCTTCACCTGTTATTGCTTGTATTACAGGTTTAAACAACCTTGCTGTTTCTTCTTGTGTTTGTTGTTGCTCAAGACGAGCAGCAGTAAAATGTTCTTTATTTCTTTTCTTTGCTTCAATAAGTTTTCTCAAAATCTCTTGCTTGTTCATTCTATAATTAATGTTTTACAAACGTTTGTCAATACCACATATGAACATTTTATTACGATCTGATGCAAAGCGATCAAACATAAAGAATTCGTGCCTATTTTGTGTTGCCTGATGATAGAAATCAACAAATTGTTATTTGTTACATCTCCACATTGCTCACGTGCAATGTTCTGAACATCTGTATTATCGAGTCCAGCAAACAAAATAAAACAACCTGCGTTTCGTCTGATAAAACGATCAATATTACAAAATCCTTGTGCAAGATAAACTGTGTTAAAGCGTTAGTGTCTCGACAAAGAAAAATATGATTTAATTTTTGCCATTTCCTTGTTTTCAAGCGGGATATCATCAAACAATAATTTTATGATTGTCAGCGTCCATTTCATTAACAAGAATAACATCATCATTAAAACCTAATGCTTCTTTTGGTTTATCATTGTATTCGGTAAGCAATTCATATTTGTTTAGTTGTAGGTTTATTGCGCAAATATAAACACGTTCAAAATTTTAAAAAATTGTTGAGTAACATGTCCATCAGTAAATTTGTTTTACCAGATTCCGTTCGTCCTACAAAAAGGTAATGACAATTTGGGAGATCAAGATTATGCTGATGTCTTATAACGTTTTCGGTATCAAAATTCATTACGCTCATGATTTATTTTAGTACGCAATACAAAATGTTATCACACAATAATAAATAAAATGAGCTACATGAAATTTGGAACATTAAGGAGCAATGAAGGAAATGGAACTACTGTTATACTGATCTAACAAATTATGTTAAGAAAAATGGTGACACAATAATAGGTGATATTAATATGAACGGAAAGAAAATAATAAGTTTGGAAATAGATTATCCTCCTGCTAATATTAATGTGTCCCAAGCAGTAAGTATAAATCAACAAAATACTGTTGGAAATACAAAAATTAGCAAAACAGGAGACACTGTACCAGGTGTTATTCGATTTAGTAATGGAGGTAGGATAACCGGCCTACCAACAAGTTTGACACTGGCTGATATATCAGATGCTGCATCTGGTGCACGGGTTGACACAGCACTAATGTTTTATGTACCACGTGCTGGAACAATTATGACAGGTTCTCTCGACATGGGAGGTAAGGTGATTAACGGATTAAATCACGATCCACATGGTGATTTAACATACTCTGTTAGCTTAAAACACTAGCAAGATTACGCACTAAAAAAGACAGTAGATACAATGACAGGAAATTTTAATGTAAATGGTGATCTAAATATGTACGGAAATCTTAATATGGCAAGTTATCGTTTCATGAATATACCGAATCCTGCTGCTCATTGGGATGCTGTTCCTTATCAAAATATAATAAACCTAACAGCAGGGATAATAAGAAAAACAGGGGACACTATGACAGGAGCATTAGACATGGGAAGCAACAAAATAACATCATCAGCTGTACCAACAGGAGGATCTGATTTAACGAATAAAACGTTCATTTTGTATCAGGTGTAACAAAACGTGTTAAAAATTGTGTTGGTCATATTCCGATATTAACAGGAGACACTGGTAACAAAAAAGGATTTATTGCAAGTGCATCATCAAATTATGTTGGATTTAATCCTTTTAAAGCTTTTGCATGGCATCTGTCTGGAATTTGTAACAATTTTTGGTTCAATTTTGAGTGCCCTAGTGCTCTGTCAATATGGAAATTTATGCTACGAGGTAGAACAACAAATACAGAAAGAATTTACAATTGGCGATTAGAAACGTCTAATGATAATGTAAGTTTCACAGCACTTTACACTCCACCTGCTGTTCCAACTTACATTGGCACTATAGCAACGGAATTTATTTTACCATCACCTGTTGCAGTAACAAAATACAAATGGTTTAGAATTTTTTGTATTAATGCAGAGACAACAAGTCCTGGACTAACAGCTTTTCAAATTTACACGTTAGATGAGTTAGTGTAAACTAATAATATAAAAAATGTCATAAATAGTTGATGCAATTTTTATAATATTGTTTTTAATCAAAATTTTAGTTTGTCAGATGCTGGAAAAATTATTGGTACAGAAAGTTTACCTGCTACACTAGTCGAGCTTTTTAATATGAAACAAAATATTTTAAATGAAGAAACGACAAATGAAAAGGAGATAAATTTTCTTTCAGTACTAAAAATGCGTGGTAATCAACTGCGTGATCATTTAGATCATTATGATGTTCTTGTTAAATTTTGTTCTGAAAAAGCTTTAACAAAAGCTGAAAATTTACTAGAGGAGCTGGTGCATAATATTATTCTCGAGTTTTATAGATAAAACGTTCTGATGATTGTTAGGTCAAAAGGAATTGTCAAAAGGAAATTTGCTAATAAAAGAGATAAGAAAGAAAAACAAAAAAGTGCTGATTGTATGGACGAGCATGCTCACAAGAGAAGATATGTGTTAAATAAAAAAACTGAAACTAAAAGAACATTTTGAAAAACGTAGATTAATTAGGGAAATTGGGCTTGATTACAATGATATTGACACAACAGTTGAAGTCCACAATGAGCTAGGTGATGTTTCTGCTATTAAAACAGCTTATTTTGTGATAGTATCATCTATGATAGAAAGCTCTCCTTATAAGCACAACGAGAAAGAAATTTATGCTGCGTTAGACGCTATTGGGAAAATAGAAGATAATTTTGAAAAAGCATCAGCAGAAGAAAAAGAGCGTTTTAAAAATGAAATAGCAGAAGTAAAAAAAAGGTTAATACAAAACTAACATGGCAATTGGAAACTGAACAAAATGGTGAAATATTAAAAAAGATACGAACAAAATATTATGTTTCATCAGATGAAAAATTACTAGAAAAGAAATATACGAATATCAGAGTTTTGATAGCAGGTGTAATTGGTATTGATCCAAATGATATGGCGTTCAGTGGTAAAATGTTCTTAGTGATTTTGCTGCAGCATATGCTATTATCCGACAGTATTTGGTAAGATGTAGGACTCCACTTGATTTAATAAAAACAGCAACAGAGTTTATTGATAACCATGAAAATACAATAAAGGACGATATTGTTGATATTACAAGCGCAACAGAAACTTTGATTATGTTGCTACTTGTCATTTTACAGAAGAAAAATTATTGAGAAATCATGCATCAACTAAATTTACAAAATACAGAAACTTTCTTGTAGCACCAGAAAGCGCAGATTTTGGGATATTAGTTGATAATGCAGCAGCAAATAATAAATATTATAAAAATAATTAAAATAAAAAATGAAACAAAAAACAATAAAAGAGGTAATTGATTTTAATCATATTTCCCATAACATTCCAGATGATGATCGTAAGGAATTAACCGCGTATTACAATTATTATCATAAGAAAGCTTATTGTGCCAAAAAAGCTTATAGGTACTATGGTCGAATATTAAAAGCAATAGCTTATCTCCAAATGACACTAACAGCTGGTGGTGTTGCATCAGCAGGTGGAACAGCAAATCCTTTTACGCTGATAATATCCGATGTAGGTATTGCATTAAACGCAGGAAGTAAAAACATAGAACCAAAGTTTGAAAATAAAAAAGCTGCTTGTAAACTCGCTCTGATAACATACAACAAAATTTTGAATCAGCTGCGTACTTATCTCAGTGGAGAGCGATATATCATGCTGTATCTTATTCAGGAGTTTGGAGTAAAAGATGATATACTGAGTGATTTACTTCCTTTGAGATTAGGACGATATGAATAAGAATATGGAAAAAAAATATAATGAGTTTAAGGATATACCAGGTCACTCTGTTATTGTGTAAATTGTGTGTGACACTAACAAATAAGAAATGACAGAATTAACAGAATTAATCAATGAGATAACAGAAGATAAAACTATAATCAAAATTTGAAACAAACAAAAGGAAAAACTTATCCCATTGTTCTATAAGGATCAACTGCTAGTGGTATCAATCAAAGATGAAACTAGTGGATCTTGTTTTTAATCAAGTAACAACAGAATAAAATTTTCTTTGGTTAAAAGAAAAAAATAGTAAATATTTTAAACTACTTGAGCTGTTAACAGAAGCAATAGGAGGGAAACTGATAGATTTTATGATCCAATAAGCAAGGACAAATACACCAAAATACATATCACAGAAGAAACAGAATTCTAAAAAGGAAAAATAAAAATAAATAAAAACAATAATAAAAATGTTAGCGGTAAACTCAAATTGTCATTATATGAATACAAAGATGACGTTTACCTTATTGCTAATACAGAAAATATTACGGTCGAAGAGCAATTGCCCGAATATTATGAATCAGAATAAAATAAGCAGCAGGGAAAGTAAGTGATATTAACACTTACAATGATTATAGTAGACAGTAGTAGATATAAGTACGGTTCATGATTATGGATAATTTTTACTATTTTACTTTTTCGTACTTGCACAATGACATCGAGAGGCTGAGCTAAGCGAAGTCCCGAGATGTTGTTGTCAAGTACAAAAAAGTAAAATAGTGAAAATGAGCCAGAATCGGTACTTATATCTACTACTACCATCAAATCCGCTATATGAATACGTGGCTAGAGCGAAAAACAGGCAAGTGATTCCATGTAGAAAGCGAAGCTTTACATTATCATTCCCGCAGGGTGGTAGCACCGCTGTTGGCTATTCTATTTAGAGATTCCCAAAGCCAGTGTTATTGTAATATGTTCGACCTAGACGAAAACTTGTACTTTGCTGTTGTCCCGTATCTTAGAAACGAGGAGGGAGTGTTGGACATTTTGAAGTTTTGAATATGATGGAACAGTCCAAGCAAGCAAGCAGAGATCTACGTTTGGGCTTATAAGTTTCCCCAGCCAAGCCTAGAAGCTCTCTAAGTTAATATCGAAGAGGCACAACTTCTGCAACAGCTGGACGAAAGATAGCGACCTCACAGGCATAACCCCATGCATGGCATGTAAAAGCAACCTGGGGAGTTTGTTAGGCTCGAAAATTTATTACCAGTATGTATCATTGTGACAAAAGGGGAAGGCGATTTAACCATCACGAATGGAAATTATAAAATCATACCAGAAGAACTATATACTGTTCTCCTAACTGGTAAATGCGGCACAAATGGAGATTCTAAATCCACTACCATAATGTATCTTGAACCCAACCACGTGTGGGTGCTATCGGCAGGGGTCACTTCTTGGAAAATCCTGTTACGTCTTCTTTTGCTATGTAAAAAAGCAAACAAACAAAGACAACAACAAAAAACCTATATAAATCTGCATTTAAATGAAATCACTAAGGAAAGAGGCATAAGTAGCACAAACATTGGAAATATCCACCATGTTCATGGTATCTTGCTGTTATTAATTCCGCCAAACTGCAATATTTTCAAATGACAGTAGTGTTTCAAAAGGAAAATCAAGCAAAGGAAGCAAGGAAATAATTGGTCAATTTAGCAGGGTAAATTGCGATCCTGAAAAAAATAAAAAAATAAAATCTGCACTTTAGGCAATAAGATATAGAAAATTCAAATGACCTTAGAAATTAAAACAATTTACTTCTGAAGTGAAAACAATAATCCTAAATGGAGATTCAGGATATTCTTAGTTGAAGAAACCGAGATTAAATGCAAATAAATTAGCTTGTAAGTTTTGCTATTATTTTCCTCACGCGACACAGTAATAATCTTCTAAACAAATTTCTCTTGGAGTTCGCATTCCATGGATATTGTACCTAATGTAGTTTCTTAAGAACGTAAATAGTCTTTGAGTTGCCAATAAAAAACAACAGATTTCAGCTGATCATTTTAATTCCTCTCATTTGAAATACTGCCAAAATAGTATCCATATCCCACAAACAGGTAAATATTGAAATATGGAACTAGATTTAATGACCTTGCTAAATCCGTGAAATTATCTTCATTGATCAAGAAAGAGGTCATGTAATATATATTAAACAAATCATAGTACAGTCATAGTGGATTTAACCTTTCCAATTATACTTGACGGAAAATTCATCCTTTCCACTCAGATGCCCACTCAAATCCTCTTACATGTCCACTAAACCCCTAGGTAGTGTATATAGTGTCCTTCAAGGACCTGATTGGACATGTTTTCTTGTATTCTACCCCCACCCCATCCACCCATGTCCTTTAAGGAAAGAAAGTATCCTTCAAGGGAATGAGTGGACAAAGAGTGGAATCCTTCATACATGTAGTTAAGCTTGTTGTAATTAGATATTTTTAATTAAATTTTTTGTTAATGATATAGCATAATCATATGCATGAAATTTGAAGTTATGATACCATTTCTTTAAACCTCTGAACATTATCTATATAAGTGTAACTTCTTAGCAAAGTTTATTAAAGGAAATAGGCTTATATCCTGTATATAGCAAGATTACTATATACGGTACAGTATACGCCACCCCATGTTTAATAGTAATCTATGTAGGCACTAGTAGCGCATGGTTGACTCTGGAGATTATTGACCAACGGGTCTCAGTGACCTTGATCTTTGGTCAAGGTATGCGGTTTTGAACTAAATTTACTGTGCAGAAACCATTGTTTTCTAATAAACCATTGTTTTCTAATTAGACTTACTATGATCGTGACCTCTGACCTTTAGGCTCCAGCTATAGGTTTCTTTATTACCCTAAGTTGCAGCCAGCCACAAAGTTTGGTCATGGAACTTACTCTAGAACAAAAGTTACTCTGCAAACCAATGTTTATTTGAACAACAGTGGCCATGATCTTTGGCCTTTTGACCCCCCCCCCCCCCCGAACCACAGACTTCTTTCATACCTTAAGTGCAAGCCCTCTACAAACTTTGGTCAATGTACGTGGTCTAGAACTAAATTTATTATGCAAAATCCATTTTCTTCTTTCAGTCACAGTGAACTTGACTTTTGACTTTTCGATCCCAAAATCAATAGGCTTCTTTCTTGTTCAAAGTGCAAGTCATCCACTTTGATGAAGGTACATGGTCAAAAACTTAACAGTTTGTTTATAAACCATTTTTTCTTCTTTTAGTTACAGTGACCTTCACCTTTGATGTTTGGACCCAAAAATAGATACGCTACTTCTTTACTTTAAGTGCAAGCTTAGATCTAGATCTTTGATGTAGAAATAATGTTATTGTGCAAAGACCATTTTCCTCTTTAATGTACAGTGACCTTGACCTTTGAAATTTTGACCAAAGATCACAAGGCTTTTTTTCTTACCACAAGTGTAAGCCATATGCAAAGTTTGGTCCAGACCTTTGATTTAGAACTAATCTTATAGTGTATAAATCATTTTTCTTCGTAGTGACCTAGAGCTTTGATCTTTTGACCCTGAATCTATAGGCTTCCTCCTTACCTCAAGTGCAAGCCATTCACAAAGTTTGGTTTATGTAATATTATTGTGTAGAAACCAGGTAATGTTTGGTCCAGGTAATGTTATTGTGCGGAAACCATTTTTCTTTCTCTCAGTCAGTGACATTTGACCCTTGACGGTTTGAACCCGAAAATAATAGGCTTCTTCTTCACCCCAAGTACAAGCTATCCGCAAAATTTTATAGCTGTAGATGGCGGAGAACTCAGATTATTGTGCAGAAACGAAATTTGTAGCAGATGGACAGAAGGACAACATCATAACATAATATGCTCATTTTCATTCAAACATTTAAACTCAATTTATTATACTTTCCGAGTAGGTCCCTGTCCTGCGGGTCACAGCCATGATACATGCATGGGAAATGTTAAACCCATGACAACTGTACTATAGGATTCCAATTAGTTTATATTGACTGGTTTTCTGCAATGTGATTGGATATTAACAGTCACGTGATACTGATCTGAATTTGTTTTACACATCGGTAGATTCTGAGGACTACTTTTAGTTTCCAATAATGTTTCCAATGTAAGCTAACATTGCTGACATGGCATTGTGAAACGGTTTTTTTTTTCTTTAAAATTTTTAAGTATCTAAATAAATAGAAATGGCAGCCTTTCTTCTTCTTTTCCAATATCTTATCATTCAGTTGCATATTTTAGCATACGCTTTTGGTGTTCGTTTGACATCGTCTAGCAATGGCCGTTTACGGACATCTTTCCATGATACTTCATCCGTATTTTTGGACCAATTAGATGACAAGGAGCTAGAAGAAATACTAGCAGTGCTAGAGAAAGATGCTGATGGATTTGATGATATTGTAATGGATATTAAAAGTGCTGTAAATGAAATAAAGAAAACAGTAAAACACCGAATCCCTCAAGCAGTACCCTATGACCTCTGTTGCCCAAGATATGCACAACAACAACAATAATAGTGGGTAAACTGGGTCAGTCAAATTAGTGGCTGATGAGCAGCAGCTCAAAGGCCACCAAACGTAACACAAAATAAGGCATTGGCTTATTCAGTGGTAATTTGTTTTGTAATCAAGGGTGTGTGTATATGATGGGATATGATGCCAAATTACAAGAAGAAGAAAAACATCTCAAACATATGAAATATCTTCGATGGATAATTTTTGAACATTTAATATAAGACATCCTTTGATGATGAGACAATACCATTCTCCCTCCCCCTATGTGACAGAATGATATCGAAAATGTTGTATATATTTATACATATAGCTGATTTGTTTTTATTAACTTGAATTAGTATTTAAATGAATGGTCACTCATTTAAAAGAAAAATAAATTACAACACTTTGTTTGATTGCAACACTTTTTACTTTTTAAAGAAATAAAACTTTTGTGTAAGTTAAAAATATTTGAATATTGAAGGATAAGAATTCCTAATAAGATCATATCACATATATGCATGCAGTTTCTTGAATCTCATGACAAAAAAATACTTCAAACTACAATTACAAATTCTAAAAGCCCAACAACAAATTTATGAGAAATCTGTATAAATTATACCATGTTGGATCAAATGCATAATATGACGTTATTTATTGTGAGATAGAAAATGTGTTTTCTTTTTCTGTCATTCAAAATGAATTTCCAAAGAGTGAAAACTGTATGACTATGAATTTTGTTGCATTTATTTAAAGCTTGGGACATTTAAACCATTGGACACAAGCTGGACTTCAACACAATCACACCAGATAAACTGAGTGGCCACTTAAGAAGGTTTTATGCAGAGGTCAAAACAAAATTCTTATCCTCCAGGATAACAAAAATGACAGCTGATCAGGTGCAGAAATATAATAAGAATTCCTGGAAATATGTTCGTGCAGCCACAAACATGACATTGGAAAGATATTGACATTGTCAGCAACAATGAATTTAAATATGCTAACTCAATGTTGAATGCCCAATTCAAATTTGATCTAAAATGAGGCATTTCAAAACTTACCCAGCACAGTTCACCAGAAGAATTATGGCAAATCAATGCATATCTTCAAAAATCTGGTACCTTCTGGCTATTTATTTTGTGAGCAGAGGTGAATAATATCACCATCAATTGACCCCAGCTTCTTTAAAATTTGAAACTGATAAATCTTTCATGGAGTACATCACTCTAACTCATGAAACAGTTAAAAAATAATAACTGAGGTTATGTTGATGAGAAAGTTGAAGAAATATCAGATAAGAGAATGAATGCAACTGGCACAAGCACATATTTAGTGAAATCAGCACCAAAAAAATCTGGAGAAATCTGACAAAGCAGTAAAGACATTATTTACACAATGCAGCAAAGAAGTGCTAAAATTTCTTAAATTAGCTTGTAAATGGTATATCTGTGAACTTGTAAAACCAAAACAATGGATAGTTCCGATATCGAATGAGAAGCTCCGCCCATTTAGTTACTGTTACTCTGTCTCACAAGCTATCATCAAAATGGCGGATTCAGTAGCATCAGCAACAGATTCATTGATAAATATTTCCAACAATATTTCTGAACCTTACCTACCTGATTGCAAGAATCTTTTAGATCATGTGTTAAAGAAAGGCTTCAACTAATACACACATGGATATATTAATGAAATTATTATTTTCAATGGCGAAAATCAGGTAAAAGTTGCAGCACATTACTCTCTTTCTATGAGAAAGAAAGAACATCCTCACAAACTTAAGTAGACATTTTGCTAGAAGAGGACAAAATAACAGAATCTTTCTGTTCTTGCAAAGTTTGGTATGTTTATTAATTAAATCAAAATTTCTATTAAGACTTCAGTAATGTTAATTTTGTTTTAAATTTAAAATAAAACATTTGTTATGTATTTGCACCCGTTAAATTTATATCGTATTGTCCAACCACCCAATGTTGTGCTAGTCCTTCAATCGTGCCCCATGTTTCTCGTGACCTAACGCGTTTGTTTCGAGATATTGATGTCATCAACTGTGTCACCAGCGTTCTTCAAGAGTGACCGGAATGAATTAAACAGTAAAATCAGACAAAATGAAATTTAAACAGGTAATTTCATGTAATTTAAAAAAATCACAATGAAAATCTATATTTTCACTAATGCCTTATTTGTGTCAGACATTTTGGCCTTGAATTTTCTATTATATACTAAGATAGTGCCGCTGATCACATGATGGCTTTGTTTACAGGAAAACCAAATTTGGGAATTTCTACAACGGGATAACTAATGTAAATATTTGGTTTAAGTCATGTGGGGTTCTTAAACAACGTAAGAAAAATTTACACTCGAAATGTATATTCACTATGGACTTTTTCGTTTCAGTATTATTTCATAATGAACATATATTCTATATCAAAAGACATTGAATCTATTATAATAAAATGTGTATCCATTCACCAGTGTCTATTTTTAAATTTCTCTGTCTGTCTGTCTGTCTGTCTCTCTCAGACTATTGAGTCATGTATTTATATGGTAAAGAACAAGCAAGTTGTAATGTAAGTGCACAAATTGCATATAGAATTAACGAACAAAATGTTCCTTTTAATTAAAAAAAAAATTATTTCAAAAACATGGATAAGCTATAAACTAATAATATCCATACTTTGACCTAACTGGCACATTCTGGTCATATGCCACATGACTTTTTAGTCAGAGTCACGAACCAAGGATGTCACTTCCGGAAATAAGTAAAATAAAAACAACTAAATTAAAGTTGCTGTTGTTGATGTGTGCAATTTATTTAATTTCTTATCATATTTAGTAAGGTATTACTTCCTATATTTCATGTTTTCCGGTTTTTCAGTGATAAATTCCCAAATTACTACTCCACAGTTTTGCTTCGAAACTGAGTTTGCACAATCTTTATATCAGCTGTTATTATCCAATGTTATTGTCATATGACGTGTAGAGCAAATGGTCTGACTAAACATGGACAAGTATTTTTTTTTCTTTAAACAAAATCTATGGAAAACAAGGGCAGCAAATACTAAACATGTAAATTATAAAGTTTCTCAAGAAACATCACTGTGACCCTCGTCAATCTTTTGCTGTGATTTTACATGGGATAGTTATTCTGGCGCTATTTGAAAAAGCCCATAAAAGAAAATTAAGTCCTACGTAAGTCATATTTTTGTCTCATGGAATCCTCTAATTTGATGACAGAAAGAAAGAAAATTGGGATTATAAGGAACAAATGCTCGAGGTTGGGTAATTTTCGAAGTACAAAACATCGGAAGCAAGAGTACCGCAAACAGTCATAATGAGCCTGGCGCCTGTCCTGCTTAGGAAAATTGTAATCCTGAAATCAACAGGAGATTTTACCCCATCAAGAGCATCCTACATGTAAGATTGTGCAGGTATATTAAGTAGATCTTGGGTTATCATGTAAAAAGTTATTTCACTAGGCCTTTGTTAAATAACGGTGATCTTAATCATTGAACTTTGGATGTAAAATTAACCCATAGGCTTTTTGTTCCCATTACAAACATCATATCTATAACAATTGATGATGGTATATTCAGTAGAACTCAAGGTACTATGTAGAAACTACTATACTTTCTCAGGTCATGGCCATCTTGACCTTGACATGCAACTCCATATCAAGTGGTTTATTTCTATCTTATAAGGTAAGCCATCTGCAAATTTTAGTGAAGGTATATCAAGCAAAATTCAATGAGTTGCACGAAATATTATTTTGCTCTGGTCTATTAGAGTGACCTTAATCATTGACCTTTTACTCCTAAATCAATAGTTTCTTTTTTCCTTTCTTACATAGGAACCTGCTTGCAAAGTTTGGTGAAGGCATGACAAACAATACTCAAGTCTTTGCACGCAATTCATTTCGCTTTGGTCTCTCGCGGTGACCATGACATTTGAACTTTTGACCTCAAATCAATTGAGATTGTCTTGTCTCCTATAGAGCAACTAACCTGCAAAATTTGGTAGAAGCATTCTGAAACAGAACTTCTGTGATTGCACTGAAATCAATCTGCTCTGATAGATCAAAAGTGACCTTACCCTTCGAGCTTCTGACCCAAATTCACAGGACCTTTGTCTCCCACAAGACAAGCAACTTGCAAAATCTAGCAAATTTATGTGAGGCAGAGTTCAAGTATTCACATGGAAACTAAATTGTTAAAGTACAGAGGGACATGATCATAACATCATTTATTACCTCATAAACACAATTCTAGGGATATGATTGTTCAATCATCAAGATATAACATTTAGTATTTGTGTTAAATACCAGGATGTTGGAACTCCAGCAAGGTTATAACAACATTATGTGATTAATAAGATTTAAGTCGTAAGTCACATGATGACTGGCAATGTACAACTGGATGAAACAAAATGGTGGATAACCTCTGCTTCAAAAGTTAAAATGCAAATATCTAATTTATGATCCAAGTATATGAAATGATTCATTATATATATATATATATATATATATATATATATATATATATATATATATATATATATATATAAAAGTTAGAGTAGTGCTCAGAAAAATTTATGAGGTAATAATTCACTGCATGCTAGTATACTTCTGTGTACGGATGTTATGACCGTCTTGAACCGCATGCACCCTTCACTAAAGGTTTAGGGCGTATGGGGTTCAAGACGGACATAATGCATTCCGCACACCTCGGTAAACTAACATGTTACTAATAAAACTCAACTGTATGGACCGATTATAAAAATAAACAGCAAAAAGTACATATAACATATTAATATTTTATAAAATGGAAAATCTAATACACAGAATCACTATCAAAATAACGTCTCTCAAAATATTAAACAAAATGATCTTTTAAATTCTCAGCATCTCAGTTTTTATGTATATTTGAGAAGTTTTTACATTTTCATAGTTCATGTTATTTCTAAATTTAGATGAACCATATACAGCTTAAGTTATAAAGGGAACAAACAGTTGAGTGTAACTATAAATTATTGGTTTTCTTTCTTTGTACAGCAAAAAGGTAACAAACAAAGCTGTAATTCAAAAAACACATTGTCAGTCAATACACTACATTATATATGGGGCTTTCTGTTGCATGATTTCTAAATCATTTATATTTAACAATTCCATATATCCTTATGCCATTAACACACGCATATTTTATGTTGTGCAAACCTTCATGATGTTATTCAAAAGAATTAAAAAATAACAAACAAGAATCACAACATCACTGGAACTTTCCTTCTTGTCATATCCCTCTGAGTAGAATTCTCAGTAGAAATCACAGACAATACCACCGAATATGTATACATGTGTTGGTGACCTATGTACTTAAAGTCAACTGACTAAAATGTATTGTGTTATAGTACCTTCGTAAGAGTGGAGACAGTGGTATAAAAGCTTTCAGCTTTCTACTGAATCCTCAGACATCTCACCGAGATATGTGTGTGTGTGTGTGTGTGTGTAACAGATTTATATTTCTTGAATAAAATCTTTTATGAAGATATTATTACTTGCGTCACTATCGCCGTTACATATCTTATTGTGTTACATGAATAATTTTCTATACGCAGCATAATAAAAGTGTGGCACATGTGTGGTCTGCAACAGCAATATTCAAAAATTATCCTCCAGATTTATTCAATGTCGCCACTGCTTGCATGAATAAAAAAATTTGGAAATTGGGTAATGTTGGTCATACTGTTTGGAAAATAGAGGTGAATTTGTACAAAATAAAAAGCGATTATTTAACCATTTTTTATATAGTGACAGCTGCCATATTGGCAGTGGATCTAAGTTATGTCTATTTATTTTTAAGTCTTTGATTTTAGTAAGAAATTTGAAATTTGAGTGAAATTTTTTGAAGTTACATTTTGAAGTTGAAAATTGCAATTTTTGACTGATGGGTTGTGGAAGACCCAATAACGCAGAAGTGGAGGACGCGAAAGAACCACATCCATATGCTAAATTGGTCTATGTCTAACTGAGTTTTACTGATTTCCAAGCATTAGCTAAAACATAAGTTAAAATCAAGAATTTCAGAACGATTGAAATTTTTCATGTAACACATGAAACATTTTGAAACCGAAATCACTCTGTTACTTATTCTGCTTGGAAGAAAAAGAAGCCCAACACGTTTCTCACATGCACATGACATGTGTGCTTAACCAACATCAGATATAATATATTTAACTGATTTCTTAATTATTGCATTGCTGGTTTAAAATAGCAGACAACCACCTCCTCCTCCTCCTCTACCTTGCTGTCTGATTCTCAGGTTTTCTTGACGTAACCTCTCAATATCTTGCCTCAACTTGGCAGCCTCTGTGTTGAACCCCTCTTTAAGTAACTGTTCTTGTTCTTTGAGTCGATTCTCTAGAACTGTGTTCTGATGGTCCATTAAGTTTTTAAGCTCCTCCTGTTGTTTTCGCTCCAGTTGTCGTATATTTTCTTCCATTTGGCGTCTCTCATCTTCGAACTTTTGTCTCTGGATTTCTGCAAAGCGTTCTGTTTCCTCCCTTTGTCTTTCTGCTGCGATGGCCTTTTGTCTTTCAACTACAATAATGTTTACAAAAATCACATTAAGAAACAAACGTCGTTTTCAATCTGTCAATGGGAGCTGGGTCCTTATGATTTTAGATATCGCTAGAGTTGATCAATTTATATCTGGTGGACACTAAAAGGTACAGTTTTAATGATCACTTAATATTGCCGACTTTAAATTACAAAACCACATATGTAATTTGATATTTAATTGTAAAAAAAATGTTTATGCAACTCAACAAATATGTCACATCAGCCAAACCTTGATGAAAAAAGAATTATTGATTTAGTCTCTTAAAATTTCCTTTGAAATTTATATACCAGGCAATTAATTTGTTATAATTTGAACTACTATCATTTCAGAAACACTTTAATATCTTTTTCTTAATACCAATTAAAAATATCTCGAATTTAAGTCGACCTTATGACTTTGACACTGTGCAGAGTGCTCAGTTGCCATTAGCTAACAAAGTTTTAAAATAGTAAAACAAGAGAGATGCACACAATGTATTGAACTCTGAAATATGTTTACTTTCTGCTTCCTTTTCCCTTTCTGAGACTTGTTGGTCTGCTTGAAGAATGGTTTGGCCTTCAATCCACTTGTTCTCTAGGTATTTCAGAAGCGTCTCCTGTTTCTGCATTTAAAAATACGGAAAGCAAAATTGGTGACGTTTATTTTACAAATCAGTTATTACACAAATGTCTATCATGCAATGGTCTTTAAGTTCAACATCATCTACAATCAAACAAATCAGTATTTATCTGTTTAAATTAATAGCATGTGTATTACCTTGCAACCCAGACCAGTCAATTTCTCATACTCTTCTTTGATTTTCATAATGTCTTGCTGATAGAGTCCATATCCGCCTGCACGTGTGTACAGCTGTTGCTTGATCTTTGCCTCAATGGTCCTGTTTAGCTGTGCAAGAGCTTCTTTGGATTTGACCTCAGATTCCTGCTCGTTCCATCTCTTGAAATTGTCATATTCAGCATTCATTTTCTCCTGTATAAGACAAAATAGTACATACACGACAGGTTGAAAGAAACTGTTAAATAAAAAAGTAATGCAAAGGACTCTCAATTATATAAGCACATCCAAGCATTTCGTTTTGTTCATTTCTTAATCATATGTCTATGTAATCAATAAATTCCAAATACTTCACTGACTTTTTTATTCTGTATGTAAATAAGAGTCATTCGGTATTTCGAATGATGAGATTTATCTGCCAAGCATCGGCCACTGTGCAAAACTAATTAGAACAAAGTTGCAATTGTTTCTTCTTTTATTTGTTTTTCTCACCAATATCAGATATCTCTTCAACATTCAGTGCAGATCACGAGTTGCTTCCTATTATGATTCTTTAGAATTTTTACTGTTTAAACTTTCTCAAAACTGCCAAAGAATTAGTTCGATTATCCTCTTCATATAGCTTTAGCTGTGGTTAGTGACAATAACAGTTCCGGCAAATACCTGAAGTTCCTTTTGTCATTGACTATTTTAATAAATAGCATCTGATTAGTTACTATGAGACTAAAAATGTATAAAACTGAGAGTGCAAAACAACCTAAAGTAACTTCAGGTACCGAATCCTATGGCTATCTTTTTTTAACCCATTTTTTACAAGTAACCAAAAGGATATCATGCTATTATTTTTTCCTCTCCCTTATATAGTTCTAAGTCAAATGATCTTTAAAGACTTACATTTGCCTCCCTTTGGTACTCATGCTTTTTGTCATAGACAGCCTTTTTCAGGAACAAAGCAATGGCATCCTTTGCGCAGCTCTGATGGGCATTTGATAGGATGTTGTCATTCGGAACCGGTAACTGTAGCATGCCCTTCATCTTCTCTACATAAATTCCAACACTAGCCTCTACAGCCTTGGTGTTCTCAATCTGTGCCATCGTATCCAAGGCGCTCTCTATGCACGGGATTTTCCCATTCCGAATCGCCTCAACATATGCCATCGTCAAAGTCGCAAACACTGAAGAATGATGATAAAGCATTTGTGTGCTAGGAAGTATAAGCTAATTATGAAGATGATTGTTATTCTTCTTCAAGGAGCATGAATAATGTCCACCATGGAATTTGATATTGGCGGTGCAATGCAACTCATACACTGAATTTGTTTGATGAAAAATTAAGCCCAATACTATTGAAATATTCTAATGCCACGTTGACCTCATTTCAGAAATTCTAATAGGTAAAAATGTGTAGGCTGAATTCTTGCGCCAAGACTGTACTCTTACACTCTTGTGAAATCACAATCCAAAACAATGTGCATCCTAACAGATCCGGTACATTTCAAAATTCATTAAAATAGATAGATATTCATATACCATTAAACCTACCTTAGTGGACACCTTCATATACTGGGTAGCTGCCAAAACAAATAACATTGCAAATATTTCTTACCTTGCTTACATACTTAATATCTGCATCAAGGACACCTGTCCAGAAAATGGCTCCTCGAGAATCCTCAATAGACCGGTTTCGCTGTACACATGTATAAAGATTGTCATAAAAAAAAAATTGTAATATAGAAGAATGTCGAACAGTTCGTGAAATCATATTGCATGCACATGTACAACAAAGAAAGAGTAATTTCACACACATATACACACATTTTCGCGTGCACAAACAAATATACACGAAAAAACAAAACCAAAACAAACAAACAAACACGCTCAAAAGATAAAGGACAGCCTACTCAACTTTATCCGATGTCCGTTTAACCGCCAATCGCCTTTAAAGAATGAAATTTCTCGAAGCGGTTCTTTTCCTAAAGCTATATGTTCAACCGATAGTCACATGTTCAGACTCCGACTCCTTAATTCGGATATAAAATTACATATATATATATATATATATATATATATATATATAAATATACATATATATATATATATATATATATATATATATATATATATATGCTGTCAATTCATTCTCTGAGGTTAATAATCGTTGACCTAATTGTCCCAACAATCTAATATCGGGTGAGTTGCCTTATATGCCTCGACGTCACGATAATGAACAGATGACCCATACACCCGATGCAAAGGTCAAAGGGTATTAGAGTTACCTATCACAGAATTAAATCTGATCAGCAATAGGTAAACAATGCACAAGAGTCCAACAATTAACTCTGGCTTTTGGTAAAAAAAATGAAATTATCCGATAATCGCATTTTTCGACGATTTTTGGTGCAACTGACTTTGTCGGATAAACGGGGGTAGACTGTATCTTACTTCTTCCATTGACTGGTTGTCCATTGTCAAGATTTTTTGGAAGACATTCACGGAATATAAATGTCGTGAACTTCTTCGAGTCTTCTACGAATTCTTCTTCCAGATCGTTATCAGTTAAAGTTTCTAACTTTTTTAGAGTTGCCTTCGATCCTGGCCTTTCAAACGTAAAGCACTTCCGTCTCCTGAAGTACTTCCTGATACATCTGCGCGGTGTATTGTATTTGGCGTCGGAATCACTGTTGCCGGAGCGAAGTCTCAAGCATTCTTCTAGATACTCGTCACTGGTTATTTCTCTACCGTTATATACAAGATCCAGAGTGAAGTCCCGGAGGGTCAGGATAAAGAGCGGGAAGTACAGGTCCAAGTCTTCATCTCCTTTCTCACTTGATGGACTATCTGATATCTTAACATGTTTCGACATCTCCGTGATAAAACTGAAAAAGTCAGATTTTTAGTATGGCTTTACCTTGATAAAGAATCCCTAAGAAAAGCATACTGGCGCGCGTACAATCCTTTATTAATTCTGAATACTTTACTTAAATATTTCAAGGAAACTACATAAAAAGGTAATTATGTCGATAAAATTTATAAAATTTTTAAAGACGTTCACTCTTGACTTACTTGATATTCTAAATTATTTTGAAAGTTAAAAGAATAATTATCTTCGATGGTAAGACATAAATATTTACAGGGGAAAAATAATGTACCAATTGAATGCTATGATCATGCTATGATCATCCCCAAATACGTTAGCGCGCAAACGTCTGTCGTATCTTACCTACAATGAAATAGGTTTAAATGCATCATGTAATCTGTAATAAAGCAAACATATTTGGTATTGTTTTGGGTCCAACGTGGTACGTTCCTTCTCATTTTGATAAAATTATGTAGCGTTGGAAGAGAATTCAATCCACTAATATCACACAATGTGTGATGAAACATTTTACAAACTTTTCCAATAATAGTAAGTACCTCAACTTCTCCAATGTGTCTTGGTCAAATTTTCCCAGAGCATTGTACACAAGCGTACTGCTCAGAAGTGTGGCCAAGGTGAAGATCCAATTGTCATGGTTCTTGTCTCCCTGCATTGAAAATAGCATGAAAAATCCTTAGAGTTATTACTAGAAACATAATGAAACGTAAGGCATCGATTGGAAAAGGTGTAACATGATTAGTGCTACACATTTTTGTAATGTTAATATACAATTTGCGATACATTAATTAATTTAAGTGAAACACCCCACATGAAATAAAGAAGGCAACTGGTAGAATACCAACTTAAAATAAATAATTTTTCCTGCGCTGCTAAATTCGTAGTCTGCTTGCTGTCACTTTTTTTTAATTAGCACAAGGCTACAATGTTTAAGGTTGGCTAATGCTCAGAATGTACACCATGTGATTATGTTTGCGCTCTGTACGTATGTATATATGTGGGTGCACTGTAGACTTTTGATAGCTGAGAGATAATGCGGATTCAAATGTTTTCCTGCAGTTTTTCTGCATGATCGTCTCAAGGGTACATCAGATTCAGCTTTTGGTTCCTCAATAAGCCGCGTTGCACCGTCTTCTTCCACGTCTAAAACTGCTGTCGCAGTACAAGCGCATCGGCAGACTTCCCTCTTTTGTCAAGAATATCAGCTTCAACCAGAGAGTCATCTTCATGGAAAAGATTGGGTTGCTCTTACTATCATCAGAACAAGCATTTCCTGCTTTTCCGTAAGTGTGCTTTCTTTTGGTCTGAATTCTCAGATAAGAGACGGTTTATTCTGAGCTGTCATCTCCACCTATTCCACCTTAACTCTCCTCTGCACTTGAATAGCTGCCCTCAGCTGCATCATAAATCCTGGTCCGGGTTACAATTTTAGTCGGTCCAATACCATCTGCAAGATGAATGATATGCACGTTATCTTAAAGTTTATGTATAACTTTGTACGAGCTAGAATTCCAAGCATCCTGAATCTTGCTCCGTCCCGGTTGGTGATTTCGAAGCAAAACATGGACTCCGATAGAGATACCTTTAATCCGTATATTTCTGTTGTGTAGCTCCCTCCTTTTCTAGGCTTTCTTCACCATTGTTTGGCGTGCAATTTCAGTAACGCATGTAAAGGGGAAACAATTTTGGCGAATCCGTAAACAAATCTCCGGTAATAATCAACAAGCCCAAGAAACGACCTCAATCTCAATTCTTTCTCCACTTGTGGCTGTTCCTAATTAATGACTGCTTTAATTTTGTCTGGATCTGTAGCTATGTCATCTCTAGACACATGTCCTTGAGACGTTACTTCTGTCATGAAGACGTGACATTTGCTTGATTTGACTTTAAACCATGATCTCAAAGATGTCTCAATATGTGTTCTTTAATGGATGCAGAATATACGAAATATCATCCAAATAGACGAGAAGATGAAAATTAGCTTCGCCTATGCAGGCTTGCAATAATCTCTGGAAAGATGTGTGACTGTTCCAAAGGCCCACTGGCATGCGTACATATTCGTAGAGTCAACATGTTCCAACTCTAAAGGTTGTTTTGTGAGCGTCTCTCTCATCTATTGCTACTTGATAATATCCTTGAGCAAACTCGATGAAGCTGAAGTATTTGGATCCATGTAGGGCTTCCAGGGCTTCATCAACGCGAGGTAAGTGGTGTGCATCCTTGATTGCTTTATCGTTAAGTTATCGGTAGTCCACGTAGAATCTGAGGCTGCCATATTTCTTCAACAACTGAGACAGCATAAGGACTTGTACTCCCCCTAATGACATTCTGTCAAGAGATTGTTAATATGCTGCTTTACTTCATCCCTGTAGTGGGATGGCACCGACGATGAGGTAGTTTGATAAGGTTGTCATTTACAATGGATATCATATCCTTAAACAGTTCAGTGTATCTCAAATCATCATCATCCTGGCAACAACGATCTTTAAGGAATGGAAGAGTTTAACCAACGCTATTTCCTTCTCTGGGGTGAACTTTACATCCTCTAATTCCAGCTTGTATGTCAAATCTGCAATGCTGACGGTAAGCTCAGGTACATCCGCATCAACTTGTATCTTTTCAATTCTCATAGAAATCTCAGACTAAGCTACACCCACATAGAATTTCGTACTTGACGCATTGTCACGAACAATTCAACCAGGTGTGCTCCTCCAAGACGGTTTTTTGGTTTGTAGATACACACGTAATTAATGACTCTAGCAAAAACGTTCCCATTAACAACTTCAGACAATGTATCAATAACAGTGATAGTCTTGGCAAGTTGTCCATTCTGGTTCTGGATAGTTTGAATAACAACACAATACGGTCGATTCCGTTTCCCATGCCTTGTAGTAGTGATTAACACTTTCATCAACGAGGCTGGGGTCCTAATTGGATTACTTCCGGCGACTTTGATGAAACTAACACGATCATCTTAATCTGTAGACACAGATATTCCACACAGAGACAGAAACTGAGACCACTGCTTTCCGCCATCTTTACTATCAAAAGTCGCCAAGTCCAAGTTCTCTTTCTTCAACAGAAACACATTGCTACACAACAACTCAGGCACTCTAACTATCCTATTCATTTCGACTTTGTCTGTGGAGTCTCTCTCCCCAAGCATTCCTACCCAAGGAAGTGTTTGGCCAAAGACTTGTATCTCCACTTCGATGTATCCTATAAATGGAATCTCCAAATTCTTTGCCCCTGTGACTCTAATCCATTTTGTTAGTCTATTAATATGGGCTTCTTTATTAAAAGCTTTCTGAAGAAACTCTCTGTCACCGTCGAGACTTGAGATCCAGTATCTAACAAACACATACTAGGTTAGTCTTCTACCTTGTTTTATACATCCAGGCATTTTCCTACGGCTTTTTCTAAAGTATTCTGACGTTGATAGGGTGAGTCTTGTTCATTTATTTCTCCTTCTGATAGACTCGACACAGCAGGAATTATCCGTTTAAGGGATCGTCTTGCTGATTCTTGGGCTCCCGAGTTGGTGGAGTGACTTTTGGGCAACAAAAAGTGTCATGCAAAATTCGCAGTATCTTCGCGGTAGTATTTCTCTTACTTACTATTCAATCCACTCTGGAACTGTAGGGTCTGTCTCTTTGTCAGGTCTCACAGAAAACTTGTGTGATTTTCTGTCTCTGACTATCAAGAACCTAGGTGCTACACGATATCCCTGAAACAGCTTTTTATCTTATTTAATTCTTCCTCGAAGTGGGTTGATTTCTCAGTCTGAACCCGCACATGCTTAATCTCTTTCTATACAGCAAACAACGATGCTTGAAGATCAGCTACCTCCGCCATGTTGTGTGTGCATGTAATGCGTAAATGTAATGGGACCCGTATGTGGTGTGTGTATACAACAATGAGACTATGTAGCCACAACACGACCAGGAATCAAATCACCGATAAAACGGAAACCGAAATTATCTGTTAAATCAGACACATTATATCAAAATAAAAGACACGCACAATTAACATAACACTACTCTAAGTGATATTGAAACTATATACATATAATCAGGCAAAAGGTGGGGGTTATGTGGAATCGCAATCGATAAACTAAGGAAAATGTTACTAAATATCACACTAACAATGTCCGGATGCCGTCAAAAGCAGTAAGCAAAAATATGGAGACTCATACGCAGAATCACATATAACCAAAATATGGAGACATGTATACAAAATAAGGTACCCAGTGCGTACATCTAATGCACAACAAAGGTTGCTTTGTCACCATATAAGGCAAAAAATGAAATATAAATACTGAAATGTCATAACATGATCGCACTTCAGCATCCAAAAATGCAAACAAATTACACAATTCTGAGCCAAAGTGCAACCACTTTACTAATGTGGATTTTTCCAAAGTTCACTCATTGATCAATCAAAAGATTTTTTCAGCTGTTTGAAAAGTCAGTCATAGATAATTATTGCAATTATGCAATATGATATGGTGCAAATATCTCTGATATTAAAATTTTCAAATTAATATGTCACCATGCAAGTATAAGGTTAACAAATAGCTATGAATAGGGATCAAATTGAAGTTGACCAAGTACTACAATATAAAACTTCAATAAATAATTGTCCCCGATTTTTAGTCCTTGAATCCGAAACAATTAAAGTCTATTATGAAATCCGATCCTTGAATCTCTTTTCCGTGCAGTCCTTTAAATCAAATATCAGTTCCTATATGTTTGGTTTTAAGTGGCGAGTCGAATTCTTCAAGTCTCCGAGTCAAAAAGGAATAAGAAAGCATAGGTATATGCGCACAGGAACTTCCAAGAAAGTACTTCTGCACACATAAATAGTCAGTATCAAGGCAAATCACGAAAGAATCAGTCTCAAAGAACGTCTTGTCAACGAGAATTTACATCCGGTTGATCATCATAACCAGTCTATAAAAGCAGCAGTCGGATGAACACCCAGTTCCGATCTTGACTAGTATTAACGGTGAACCAGTCCAGGTGGCCTCATGATGTCGTCGCAATTAGTCGGACCGTCAGGCCGTCAAACATCAAACGGCTCAGGTACCGTGGTCGGACCGTACGATACCACATATTGCCAACTAATGTTTACCGATCTTACTCGGGCAATATCCTGTTCGCAGTGCCAAAATGTAGCAGGGAAAAATGCACGGCCGGACCTTAAACCCGGACCTCCCTAACTCCAGACGGGCGCTCTACCACTTAAGCTATCCGAGTCCTACCCGTACTAATTAGATGTATAATGCATTAACTGTACGTAGCAAATCAAGATGTATACATAATACACAAGGGGATGTCATAACCGATGTCTAGAGACATAATTACGTTTGACGACGGGAAGAGCAATCGATGACAACAATTAAGCAAGGTTAATTTGAAAAAGTTACACAAGAAAATTGGTGATAGAACGGCATTTCAGAGTAATAGCACCAAATTACAAATTCACTATCAGTTTCTTTTGTCTTTTCCTCATGGCTTTGAATTTCAGTGCAACCTATATACAGATTTTACCATTCTCATGAAATAAATTGTATTTTTTTCCAGATAAGTTCATATTTTTGTAAATACAAAGCGATAATAACTTTTTTTTAGACTGCAGGAAATTAAATAAAACCACATCTTCTCCACTGCATATAGATAAGTTTTGTTTTACATTGTCTTCGCCATCGCCTCTGCACCGGTGGGTGCGAAAAACCCTAGAGAGAGAGAGAGAGAGAGAGAGAGAGAGAGAGAGATTAATCTTAGGGGTCAAGGTCTTTATTTATTGTTAAATCTTTAAAACAGTATGGTACATTCCCTTTTTCTCTGAAACAAGTTAATACGCTCTCTTTCTGTACATACATGCACAGTGTTGCACCTTGAGCGCGGGATCGCGGGGTTCCATCAATGTCCTATGTCCCCCAAATCTTGACCCTGTGCGCCCCCCATGGGCGCGCTTTTTCGTCTGGAAAAAAACGAAAAATACGCCTACAACTTTTCTTTAGTGAACGTCCATCCACGTCTATGTCGGCGCTAGCAATGGCCAAAGTTACTAAAGTTGATAAAAACTTTTAGATAGCAATGAATATATATTTTAAAAACAATGCGTCTGACAATGAAAACATTCAAGGTTTCTGCTAGTTGGCCCAGTTGCAATGTAAAGTCTATGACGACAGATAGTGAAACGTATTTTCCAGGTTAAAGTCACATCTACGGCAAAGAAGATTTAATTTTAAAAGACAAAAGAGACTAAATTTATGAAAATACACAATTTGTCATTTAAATAAAGATTTATTAATTTATAAAAGAAAAGTAATTAAGAAAACATCGGTATTTATTGTAATAAATGCTGGTAGTGAACACTAAAGTTAAACGAAAGCAAGACCAGGAACGATATATTCAATGTGCAGCTCATTTCAGGTTAACCAAATATATAAACACGGTAATGTATTCATGAGTTACTTGGGTACACGATAAAATGTTTATTGCAATAATGTAAGTGTCCAAGGAAAATATGATAGTACAGTGCAGAGGAGAAAGTTAAGGTGGCAAAACTGTCGACGCAAATAAGATTATCTCACCTTTTGGCATTACTAGTGCATTATGTATTCGAATTTGTCTTTATTCCTTTAAAATTTTGTGTGTCCCCCAGATTGGAGGGTGGGGGACACAGTCTCTCCTGCCTTTGCGATCCCAGGTGCAACACTGCATACATACATACATACATACATACATACATACATACATACTAGAAGAAAAAAAATCTAATTTGTAATGCCAACCAATATATATGTAGATGAAGAAAAAGTTGTGTTGAGGTAATGAAATTATATTTAGATTTTCTGTCGTAATTTAGGCTAGTGTTGATAATAAGGAATAACAATAATATCCTTGATTTATCCAAGATGACATAATTAGCTAGCAGCTACTTTACATTATGGCATATATATATACCTTTGTTGTTAAGTAACCAAAACATGCAGAAATAATAAATTATATTTTGTATCCTCGAAGTCATATAATTTGTTACACTGATAAAGCAATCGATATATAGAAAGATTGGTACCCTATTTAAATTCTCAATACATGTTCTACCTTCTTGATATCCCCAAGACCCTCGGTATCCAGAAGAAGAAGGACTTCATCTCTTTTGACAGGATGAGGTCGACACCACGCCCATATTCCCTTTGTCTTAGACTCGATTGTAGAACCAAGTGGGAATCCTATAATAATAATAATAATAATAATAATAATAAAAACAGCAACATCATTTTGTTTTTAGATAATTGATGGTCATAAAAAATATCTGTTCCTTCCATATGAAACGCTAAATATGTTTTTCATACAAAGATATGAATTAGTTTACCCCTTTTTGTTTCTGATATATACATGTATATGAGGAGGCCACAGCTATGCCGGTACTCAAATATTCTTGAAATATACTGTACTCCAGTTTCCTGTTCATATTTCTGACACAAAAGAAACTGCGAATACTAGACTGTGATATGGAAACTAAATTGATGAAAAACGTCGTTGGACCATTCAACATGAATTATAATTTATCCGGTTGCAATAATGTACTGAGTAAAATTCCTTGGCATATTATATTTGTATTAATAATCATAGATTGTAAAAGACTGGTTCTTTCATCATTACCTTTAAAAAAAACGGGTGAATTTTACGAAGGCGCATTGTAATAGTTTCTGTGAAAAAGATATATATGTCACACAGAACATTAGCATATAGGCAGTGTGTTAAAAAAGATATATATGTCACACTTAACATTAGCATATAGGCAGTGTGTGAAAAAGATATATATGTCACACTTAACATTAGCATATAGGCAGTGTGTGAAAAAAGATATATATGTCACACATAACATTAGCATATAGGCAGTGTGTGAAAAAGATATATGTCACACATAACATTAGCATATAGGCAGTGTGTGAAAAAGATATATATATCACACATAACATTAGCATATAGGCAGTGTGTGAAAAAGATATATATGTCACACATAACATTAGAATATAGGCAGTGTGTGAAAAAGATATATATGTCACACATAACATTAGCATATAGGCAGTGTGTGAAAAAGATATATATGTCACACATAACATAAGCATATAGGCAGTGTGTGAAAAAGATATATATGTCACACATAACATAAGCATATAGGCAGTGCTAAACTATTAAGAAGGATTTATACAGTGTTCAAAACAAATGCATATTTCCAGGTCTGAAACCAAGGGATTGCGCTTCCGTAATTCCCCAAATAAAAACAGTATACCCTTTACTATAATTACATTATCTCCAGCAGTACATACAAAAATTAAAATGGCATGCAATTTAACTAGTTATGGCAAATAAATAATTCCGCAGATGAAAATCCTACTAGATAAGCATCGCAATTGTAGTTAGAATAATTATGTTCCGCCTAAATACACTGTTTACATGTTTTCAAAGAATTTTAACATAGAAAGTTCGATGTAAAACTTGTTAGCATTAACTAAGTCCAATAAAGTTGTGAACTCAGTTAATTATACAATTATAAAGTGTATCATGGCAATGATTGGGTATTGAGAAAACGAAACTGATCTACTCGTTCTGACCGAAAAACTAACATGTATTTGTCTCAAATGACGGCGAATGTAAATGGTGATGCATGCATATTAGCTCAGAGGGCAACTCGGACAGAAATAAACAGGACCGATATGTATCACGTGCAGCCTTGAGAACAATTGGGTTGAACATTTACCTGTAAGCAATATGTATGTTATTTTCGCTATCAGTCATGGAAATTGACATCATGGTTATGCTTTGCACACCTGTTGTTCAATATCAATTGAAATTACTCTTTTTCTGGCAATGACACATGTTCATATGATTCTGATTACAGGTAAACGCTAGTGTCGTTTGTTTTCACGGACACACATGCTGGTTTGTTGATTTCTCTCCGACTGCGCCCGGAACAATTACGTACGCACCGATATTTACATTCGGCATAAGTCGGGACAAAAGAAGGTTACATTTTTCATATCATCTAAGCACTAGAACTTGAAAGTTTACACGTTACAAGTGTCAAATTAACACAGGGCCGATACCTTTATATGATGTATGGAAAGATGTCTTTATCTACAATTTCATTTTATTTTATTTTTTTTATTTTTGTGTGTGGTGGTGGTGGTGGGAAGGGGGGGGGGTCAAAATTTAGTACAATACGTTAAACAGTCCCTGGAAGTAAAGTTCTCTCATGCTGCGTAACGACCTACCTTTATTGACTAGTGCCAGTCGGTTGAGAAGGTAGGATTTTCCAGTCCTATAGAGCCCAGCTATTGCAACAACATTCAGTTGCTTTGGGATCTGGGATATTTGATTCAAAACATCTTCAACCACCATTAGCTTTCCATCTTTGTCGGAGTCAATTAAGCATAGTGGCTCTTTAAACACCGGACATGACTCGTACGCCATGACAGATATGTGATCACTATCGTACTGGAAAGAAATCAAATAGAAATTGACAGCACAGTGCTAGGCGGAGCAAATACAAAATATATTAAAAAGACGCAAAGCTCCTGAATGTATATTGTTCCGCTTCTAATATTAAATCTGAATTCAGATATTGTGGTATTGAATTACACTCAAATATTCGTCGAACTACTCTTTGTAAGATTATATCCATAATTGAACTTCTCGTCTTGCATAACTCGTTCCAAAAATCAATTCTTATACCTTTTTCTATATTATTACAAATCTATGCAAAAGGTCTCGTCCACCTTTTTGAGGTTTCAATGATCACCCTTTTACCTCTTTTATTTTAAATACTGGGACACCTCGGTCAATATTTAACCAACATGCTACGTAGTTCTTTCCATTTACCATTTGAATAGCAATATGTAACTGTCTTAATCATCAAAGTCGCCAATAAATTGAAAACAAATATGCCCACCCATCAGTCTGTCGATTTATCGATTTACCCATCCATTCTGTGAAGGATAACCTGAAACTAAGCACACACATGCTGTTCCGAAAGTCTACTGCAATTGATTCTTCACCTTGCATTGATAATTTCTAGAACATGATTCTTTCCTCATTTTTGATTATTATTTCTTTTCTAACCCTTGATTTATACGTCAGTCAATAATTGAATCAATCAATCAATGTCTTTATTTTTTCTTTCTTTTCTTCTATGTGTCTATCTACAATCATTTATTCTATTTCCTCGCTAATACCCGAATGAGTTCATTTTAATAAATGAAATTAATCTTTCTTGTAAAAGTACATATGTAGGAGTTATTGCAATCGTAAACGTGTCTGCCAAAAAACAAGAAAGCAAAGGAATTATGATTTGACGAGTAAACTATGGTTGAAAGGTTAGAATTTGTCGTGTTTAATAATACCGTTATCCACGGATAATAATAACGAATCTTCTTCTATTTTCTTGCTAACATGACAAAGTAGCTTGAAAGTATCTCATTTTCGTTTGAAGTCACTTCTTCATCCTCATGTTCAGATACAGATCGATGAGCAGAGAAAAACCCTAAAGGCCTGAACTGGCTGAGAATAAAAAAATTGGTTCGAAAAGATCTGGAAAAATGTATCGATCTCGAAAGAAGAAGAAAGACAACGGTCAATTGCACAAGCTATCTTCTAAACACAAGTGAACATAATTCAAATATCCAACTCTAAAGTGGAAAACAAATTCCATAAGACTGGTACTACAATCCTATTTCTCATGTGGAACCAGAAATACTACGCTTGTAGTGTTGTAAGTCGATGCCATTATGCGAAATTATGCATCAAGAGAGAACACGGATCACTGTTACACCTACTAAAATCACATGTTAAATTCTGATGGCCTATTTAATTGTACTCTCTAAGGCCCTCTAAATATAAAAAAAACAGCCTTATTTCGGTTTATTCTGACATTTGATTAATGAACTTAGCATCAATGTACATGCGATGATCTTCTA
Source organism: Margaritifera margaritifera (assembly GCA_029931535.1). NCBI lineage: Eukaryota > Metazoa > Mollusca > Bivalvia > Unionida > Margaritiferidae > Margaritifera > Margaritifera margaritifera. Next base: position 1,057,449 of record JAQPZY010001410.1, on the reverse strand, counting down.
AACGTTTAATTGTGTGTATGTGTGTCTGCGTATGTGTGGATTTGGTCTTTCTATGACACAGTTGATTTAGCTATTTTAGAACTAAATATCCTATCTAGATCCTAAATAGTGACGACCTGGATGTACTCGCGATGAAAGTTATTAAAATATTCCATGGAATTTAGAGAAAAAAATAAAACACAAGAAACCAACGAGGAGGACGTGAACTGTGTTTTCTTGACTTTCTAGGAAATGTTTTTCTTCACGTTCGTCTGACTCATACAGATTTTTCACAAAATATAAATAACAGATAATTTTTAAAAAATAAAAACACAAATTTGAACAAAAGTTAAAAGAACAAAAAGAAAATGTATAATGAAATTTTAAAAAAATAAGAAACAACTTTCAACAATACAAATACAGAAAATATACAACAGTTTTAAAAAATTACAAAACTTTGAAATATTTTTTTTAAAATTAACAATTACGAAAATAAAATTGAAACAAAATATTTCAAACAAAAATAATTTGTTTCTAAAAAAGATCAGTATGATTCAGGCGGACGTGAAGAAAAACCGTTTTCTTGACTTTCTAGGAAACCCCCAAGGCGATGCTAAAAGTGAAAGTAGGAAAAAGTACTTTTCCATAAAACGTAACTCCAAACACTATATTAAAAGCGAAAGTAGGAAAAGTACTTTTCGCCACTCACTGTTGTCTTTCTTTCTGGAGCTAACTTAGCACTCAAAATCTAAGAAATCTGGCATGCATAATCTATCTCTCTCTCATAGACGAGGTCATACTCACGCATAGATAAATACATACAAATATATACATACTATGAGTATTCATCAGTATTTTAACAGAATATCATTGTGTATAGAGTAATCATACATAGAGGAGACGTATAATCACTTTTAGCAGCTGGGTTTTTTTTTTTATGTTCGCTGTTCATCCGTTGTATTGTGTTCCGTTTACAAGGGAAATATACAGCTTGTTTAGATTGCACTGCAAACAATGTTTATCGACATCTCATGATAAATATTAAATTTTCGGACAGAATGTCACAATTTCAAATGTCAAATTTACCCTTTATATATATATATATATATATATATATATATATATATATATATATATATATATATATATATATATATATCAAGAGCCATGGTCAACCCATGCTTAAGTGACCTGAGTTTAGAGGAGAGTCACTTTCTACGGAGGAATCATTGGTTTCTTGTGCTTTACTTTTTCTGTAAATTCCATGGAATATTTTAATAACTTTCACCGCGAGTATATCCAGGTCGTCACATGATAGATAGATAGATAGATAGATAGATAGATAGATAGATAGATAGATAGATAGATAGACAGATACTGGTACTAGAGAATTTCCGAATAAAAACAGACGGTGGAAACGTTCAAGCACAAGATCAAGGCAATGTTCCCGTAGATTTTACGACAGATTGACGGATATTGCAAAATTTTACTTCACAATATATGTTACAGAATTTATATATAGGCATTGGGGTTTAAAGTGAGGAAATGTATTCTTTGTAAATTATTCTGACAATTCGTCACAATTTACTATCCAATAGTCTTTTTGTTCTTCAAATGACTTTCACGGATAGTCAGCCGTGTTTATTATACATTTCGTTTATATTATTAGTTTACTTTTTTCGATGACTTTATGTCCCCGCTCATTATGAGAAGAACTCGCCTGTGATTGTGAACAGGAGATAAATATAACAGTGCTGTCGATTTATGTAATCTCTTCCTATATAAAATTAAACCATTGATATATTTTAAGTACACCATGGAAATTTCGTGGACAACATTACGACAGTGGGTCAGCAAAAAATATAATGTACATGTTGACCTATTTCATAATGCATTAAAAGTGTAGGTACTGACAGATGATTAACAGAGAATAGAGTGAATGTGTGGAGAATATACTAGATGACGAAAATGAAAGTACGGAGAAAATATCTGATTCCCACTGATTTATTTCTTGCATTTTATGTCACTGTTTAATTAGGTATAGCACCAAATGAAAGGTTGCATCATGCATACTATTTAGGATCTAGATAGGATAGGACCCCAACATAAATGTCCAAATATCTAAAATTGGTTGTGAAGGGTCAGAGGAAACTCGGACTGCATACTGATCATGAAATTAAATAGCATCGATTTTAGGATTGTTTTAACGACAGAGCTTTCCTTGTTACCTTGTACCCCCATATGAGTAAAAGAGTATGTCTAACTACTCTCTCTCTCTCTCTCTCTCTCTCTCTCTCTCTCTCTCTCTCTCTCTCATCCCCCCTCCCCCGTCAAAATCTTACCTCGGCTCTAGATATCCTGTCCAATCACTCCTGTGTTTGGGTTCAGTACTGAATTGATCCGTAACAATGAGAAAAATAAATGATAGTCTGGTTCCCTGCTCCGTATGTTCCCTGCTGGGAACCAGACTAAATAAATGAGTGGAAGATCGTGCAGCTATTTCTCTCCAACTTTCGCTTTTATTTTGGATCAGTGAACTGGTAGTATTCTGCTTATCGGCTATTTCGCTAACGTCTTTATGATATACGGCCTTGGCCTTGTCATACATTTGCGAAATTCCCGGAGTGCTATTTTTAACCGCATATGATCGTGCGGTTTATACTTAGTCAATACATGTTGACAGCGTTATATCGTGCCTACAGAATAGTTTACATCAGCACGAGTGGGTACACGGGTTCATGGAATAAGATAAACTGAAAAACAGACTCCATCAAAAATACTTGATAGGACCACATTTCATCCATTTATTCGATAGTTCATTACACTACAGTCCAAGTTTCATGACTAAGGCTAGTTTTTCTTCTTTTGTTTTTCTTCTTATTTTACTTTATTGAAGACAAGATATCTCAACAATCATAATTCTATTTACTATTTAAATATTCAGTAGTTTACACAAAATTCACACATATTGCACTGTTATTTAAATCCGAGATTAAAACCTTGTTTTGAAATAAATGGGGGCAATAGCTAATATGACATTATTTTGGCTGCCAACATCAACATCCTGCTGGGCAAACCAACAACAGTCAACATCAACATTATATAAATATCAACATTATTTACAGTCATCGAACATCAACATTATATCAGCAACATTATATAGTCATCCAAAATCAACATTATTTACAGGCATCCAACATCAACATTATTTATAGTCATAAAACATTAACATTATATCAACAACATTATATCCAGTCATCCAATATTAACATTATTTACAGTCATACAACATCAACATTATATCCAGTCATCCAACATCAACATTATTTACAGGCATCCAATAGCGAACTGACAGATGAGTATCATACTTTTGAAACTTTTGTACCCAGAGGATCTGGTTATCTTAGGACCCCGATAAAGATAAAATCTTACCTCATTTATGATAAAATCATTGAAGACTATCAAAATATTCAATAACACCTCTAAAAGAGGCGGGGTATCTGTATTTAAATATAGTGATACACTTGTCCGTCCTTAATCTTACCTCAGCCTAGATCCCCTGTCTAATCGCTCCTTGGTTTGGGTTCAGTACTGAACTAATCCGTAACAAGGTGGGGAAAAAATGAGATCATGCACCAATTTCTCTCCTACTTCCACTTTTACTCTTAAGCAGTGTACCAATATTATGATACTAACGAGTCAGTTCACTGATGTTCATAGTTACACAGACGTATTTATGGTAAACGTCTTTTTTAGTGCGTTCTTGACCTAGCCATACATCTGCGAAATTCCCCAAGTGCTATTTTTAACCGCATATGGATTGTGGGGTGTTTGCTTAGCGGAGATGACGCATATATGTCGACAGAGTTATTTGTGCTCACAGAAGAGTCTACTTTAGCTCGAGTTGGTACGCGGTTAATGGAATAATATCAACTGTAAAGCAGACTCCATCATAAATACTTGATAGGAAAAAATTGTATACACTTATGCGACCGTATGTTACACTCCAGTCCAAGTTTCATCACGAAGGCTAGTTTAGCTTCTTTGTGGTTGTTGTTGTTGTTTGTTTTTTTTTTTGTTTTTGTTTTTTTTTGTTTTTTTAAGTTTATTTTCAAAAAAGTGAACAATGTATACATAATACAAGGAGAAAAGAGAAACATATAAAAAGATACAATGCAATATGTGCATACAAGTTTAACACTATAATATTACTCTACTTTTCTGTTCAAATGTGTGAAGAGGAAGATTTAATTACACAGAAAAATCACAGATACCATGCTTTGCATATGAAAGAAAAGAAACGATAAGAACAGGATATGGAGGGGTGCTGTATTTTATTTCCTTATTTACTTTTACACACAACATAAAAGAATTTCATATCAGTGATATCTGAGACGAGAAAGATATTAGGGAGGTTCATACATCAGTTACATATTTTTAAAACAAATAAACAGAAATAAAATCTAAGAACTAGTTATAAATCAGATAGTCATCCCTGGTTTCCTTTGATCTTTCCCGCCCCATTTTGGATATTTTGACATTTATGTTGGGGTGTGAGGTCAGAGCGCATGACCCCTCTAAAAGTTGGAATTGGCCAAAACCGCGATGTGTCGGCATAGGGTAGCCGCTTCCTACCGGGTCTAGGAAACTTAAATGACCTTACGTCGAGCCCTACCTACATGAAATCTATAGGAAGATGATTTATCTTCTCAGAAATTGGGAGTATAACATTCGTTATGTCTTTAATTCGTTGGCAGACTAGATGAAACAAACTCTAGCGTTGACAACATATTACTTGGTACTCTAAATTTTGCATTGCTAGTCACATGATTACCCAAATCTCGCAACCTACATGTTCATGACATCAGAAGTCCAATAGTTACGTGATAACAAAAAAAAAGTAGTTCTACAAACATTTCGAAAATATTAAATGAAAGTCACGTAATTATTGCAAAAAAAAAAAAAAAAAAGACTTAATTTTCAACATATTTCTTCCAAGAACAACGACCAAAAACCTGTCGCTGTCGCATCAACCTGGAAAAAGCTAGATTTATCACCCAGAGGGCACATATCAACGCTGAAGTCACGTGATACCAACAAAAACCTCATTAACGTGTGTTCTCTGCGTGATAAATCTGGTTTGATCCAGGTTGCTACAATAGCAACATATTTCTGGTTGTTGTTCTCAGAATAAATATGTTGAAAAGTATGTGCCCTCTCGTTATTCTTCCTAATAATGTTCAATTTATTAATTTCCAGTTTTCCAAACAGGCCAAGAATTCTTTTATTTTGGGATGAAAATTGAATTCATGGGTTAGTTCTGATTTGAATGACAAGTGATTCTCAAACTTTTAGCGCTTAATGACGTCAAATTAAATCGTTTGTTAAGATCATATATTAAATCTGTTTCATTTAAAGATCCAATTCTTAAAATAGTGGATTAAGTTTTTCTTTTTCTTGTATTTAAAATTTAAAAGGTCCTTTCTGGTATGTGTTGAATATATTTGTTAAGACAACTTTATCTTCCCAAAAATAGATTTGCATTCTTAATGTTCATTGTTTTTCATACTCGGTCGTTTTTCATAACAGTCGGTTTTTCATACACAATTTGTTTCGATGCTTAAAGCGTCAGACCAATATACAAGATAGAAAGACCAATACAGATTCCACCTTTAATTTGATTTTCAAGCATATTCTAGTTTTCAGTTTTAGGCACGCTTGACAAATAGTTTCATTATATGACTTCTAATTTTGCTTTATAATAAATGGTTAAAACGCCATCAGCTGTCTTTGCTAAAATATCTGACGCGTATTCATCATTTTCTATATTCACGGGATACATTCTCCTCAAGTATGCATGACACATTACAGTCAGTGCGGAAGAAAATTTGCCGTCTGCCCGTCGCTTCGTCCGTCTGCTTGTCCGTCCGTTTTCACTCTTTTCGTCTATCTGCATTTTTTGATTTGGTCCTTTTTGTATATTCTTTTTTATTTTTCTATGAATTTCTCATGTCAGTACGTCATCTAAAAAAAATGGCCTACATTTTGTTGAATTCTGGCTGTGCGTTGCTTAATATTTGTTTTCTTAATACTATTAAAGCGAAAGAATATCAGGAAATTAAGTCATACAATAAAAAAATGCGTAACTTTTGATTTTGGTTGATACAAGGACTTAGCATCTCCATAAAGATCTCTGTTCACCCCGGCCTGCTGCGGGTTTGGTGAATACCATGATTCAAATCGTTGTATCAACCTAATAAAAAGTACATAACTGTATAATATCGAATGCTTATACTGACAATACTAGGCATTCTCAGTGTTTGTAAGCCACTACATATAATACTGAGAGAAATAGATTTTTAAAGTTTTTATTATATCGATCATCAACAAACAAAAAAATGCATTCCACTTATAGTTACCAGTGGAGACACCGGTCGTCAAGGTTGTTCTGACCCTTTATTTGAATTTTATTAAGTTTGAAAGGGATTAACTGGCAATTTTATTGATATAAACACAATCCAGAGGTAACATAGAGTAAAACGCGCAAAATACATGAAATACCAGACTCTATTTTTGAAGTTTTATGGATTGCGTATGGTTACGTTTCATTGCGGTTTCTCAACCTAGGAAAAAATCCAACCGCTCAACAAAGACAAAACATTCTCGTACTTCCAAATTAGAGTTTACTATTGACGCGACTAGCACAAAGCTCTCCAGGAACGAAAGTGAGTCATATACATTTATTTTTTCAACATAGGTTAAATGTTTTTATTTTACAATTATTTAGTTCGCACGGAAGCGATTTTCAGGATTTCCGTCACACATTACAGTTTGCTAACACATTCACAATTCAAAAGTTCAAATAGAAGATACTAATCACATGAAACATTATTATCCATTTAACTGAGGGGTGGGTGTATGTGGAGTGGATATCGTGATAACCTCCGCCTGTACGTCCATCTGTAACTCTATCGCCCCTAAAACTGCTTGGTGTAAATTCACCAAACTTAGTACACCCGATGTACATGTGGTATCCGTTTGCTAGAGGGGTATAATTTTTTAGTCCCTCCCATAGTAAATGTCTGGTGGGCTTACTCTATAGACCTCAAAATGCAAACAACGCGTATACTTCAATGACAGAAAACTCATACACCTTGCTGTAGATACGGAGATTACACTGGTATACAGCCAAAATGCTTCCGCAATAAATGTTGTCACACTTTACTAATTCTGGGTCACTGAAAAAGAAAATGATGCTTAAAATTATTGATTGGCTCTAGTTTTAAAGATATGATACTGGGTCAGTATATACGACCCTTGACTTGGGAATGGCGGACGATAAGTGAGTTATAAAGGGAAGGGATCTCAATTTAAACCAGAAATGACTAAAATACATCTTTGACTGGATCTATGAATAAATATATGACTGGGTTTGAACAGTACTTGCTTTTTAGGCAAAACAATGAATGATACAATATGAAGCTGGTATTGCGTCATACAGAATATGAATTGCATCATGTTATTCCTATAAGTCATGGATGATGCAATCATAACTAAGCATACATCACTCTACTGAAGAAATTGCCCTATATCAGCTCTACAAATCATACACTGTCGTGCTCTCTTATCTGTCAGTGTTTGATTTTGCAAAGGGACACGTTTCTGTTTAGCCAAAGTGAGCAGAGATGCCTCGAACTTGTGTGAACAATGCAGATAACTTCTGCTATGTTTGTGGTGAAGTGACTTTTGCATCACAAAAGCACAGTATAACCACTATGGTTAAGAAAGCCCATCACCTTTATATTGGCTGCAAAACTGGAGATCAGGACAAGATGTGGGTCCCACACATATGCTGCAACACTTGTGCAACAAATCTTCGCCAGTGGTTGAACAGGAAAAGGAAATCAATGCCTTTTGCAGTGCCAATGATGTGGAGAGAGCCAACAGATCATATCAGCAATTGTTACTTCTGCATGGTGCCTCCAGTTGGGAAAGGTGTCAAAGAAGAAAAAGTGGACTGATTTTTATCCAAACATTCCATCAGCTATACGCCGAGCACCCCACGGAGAAGGACTGCCGGTTCCTGATGCACCAGAAACATTCTCACTTGAGTCAAACGAGGTAGAGGATGAAATTTCTAATCCTGAACCATCAATGTCACATGACCCATATTTTCTCCCATCCTCCTCCTCTGAACCACACCTCATAACACAAGGTGAACTGAAGGACCTTGTCAGGGATTTGGAACTAACCAAGAGTAAGGCAGAGCTGTTGGGCTCCAGACTACAGCAGTGAAATCTCCTGGCAGGTGATGTTAGGGTTTCCATGTTCCGTGACCGTCAAAAGGATCTTGTCCCAATCTTCTTCATGGAAGGTGATCTTGTAGCCTGCAACAACATCAATGGTGTGATGGCAGGCCTCACCATCGTTCATGATCCAGATGAGTGGAGACTGTTCATTGATTCATCGAAGACGAGTCTTAAAGCTGTTTTGCTGCATAATGGCAGTGTTTTGCCATCAATTCCAGTTGGTCATGCAGTCCACATGAAGGAAACCTATGAAAACATGAAACAACTTTTGAGGTGCATAAACTATGACCAACATCGGTGGTAGCTTTGTGGCGATTTCAAGGTTCTTGCTCTTGCTTGGTCTGTAGACTGGATACACAAAGTACTGCTGTTTCCTGTGCGAACGGGATAGTCGTGCGAGAGATTCCCACTACATCAAGAGAGATTGGCCACTCCGACAGTCATTGGAGCCTGGGATGAAAAGTTTTCAGCATCCTCCACTTGTTGAATCAAGGAAGATTTTGTTACCACCCTTGCACATCAAGCTGGGTCTGATGAAGAACTTTGTCAAGGCCATGGACAAAACACAAGCAGCTTTCAAGTACCTCCGTGGAAAATTTCCAAGGTTAAGTGAAGCTAAGATAAATGAAGGTGTCTTTGTTGGTCTTCAGAATCGTGAACTTCATCGAGATGATGCATTTCACCGTGCACTGCTTGGCAAGACGGCATGGAAAGCCTTCCAGTTAGTGGCAACAAATTTTCTCGGAAACAACAAGGCAGACAACTACTGGGAGTTGGAGGAAAACCTCCTCAAGACATACAAAAGCCTTGTTTGCAACATGTCACTAAAGATACATTTTTTGCACCCTCATCTACATTTTATTCCACCGAACTGCGAAGCAGTGAGCGACGAGCACGGCGATCGATTTCACCAGGACATTGCAACAATGGAGAAACGCTATCAGGGCAAATGGAGCCCATCAATGCTTGCAGACTATTGCTGGACAGTGACAAGAGATGCTCCATTTAATGAATACAAGAGACAAGCCAAGAAGCGCCGAGCAGACACTGAATAAGGACTAAACTATGTTCTTATATATACATAAGTTTTTTTACTTTTGTTTCAATATATTTTTTATTTATATAACACTTTTGCTGCTTTTTAAAGTGTTACATAAACAGGACAAGTGAAATATTATCATGTAAAGCAACCATAAACACATGAAAAGACCTAGGTTTACAATTTATGATTAAAAGTCTACTATGTACACAATATACAAAGACGTAAAATGTAAAAACTTAAATATCTTGGAAACAGTATCCAATCAGTTGTTTTAATTGTCATATTTGAATTCAGCACATCAAAATCCCTAATAAATAGCACATTTTATCTCTGAAGCAGACGACTTCTAAAAAAGTGTAGACCAGTGTTAGAGATATAACTATAACAGTCGAGTTTATCTTCAATCTGCTAAATCCTCTCTCAGGTAAACAAAAAATGAAATCACTATATGATGAGCTTTCCCTTGACCAATGCATTAATCAGCCGACTCATTTCACTGAAAACTCTTCAGCGCTGATAGATGTTACTTGTAATGAACAATGAAAGTTTAAATCTCAGCGGGGTTGGAGATCCTTTCTTACATGAAGATATTAGATATCAATGCCCTATTTATGGGATATTTAACTACAGAAAACCAAAAAGGAAATCGTTTCCAAGGCATGTATGTATATACGGCTAAGATGACAATAATCTCCCGAGACATAAAGCATCCAATACCGACAGGGATTGCTGGAAATGTGAGGATATTAACAAATATGCACACACACCAAAAATTTGTTAAAAAATATCAATAACAACATAGTCTTGATATCTGGCCAATGTATTCCGAACAGAACTGTTAAAGTTCAACCATCAGAACCTCCAAGGATCACAACGGCAATCAAAAGATCAATATGCAAACATAAAAGAGCCTATCGAAAAGCCAAGCAATCTAACTGAACGTCTCACTGGACTAAATTTCGTTCCTTGCGGAACAAAACAATCTCTATGATTCGAGAAGCCAAATAGCTACATATTGACAAATCAGCACAAAAGCTGAAATCATGCACTGCATCATCCAAAAATTGGTGGTCAGCTCTTATGGTATTCATTAGCCCTCACCATACACATTCTAGTCTATACCTTCAACACACCGGTTCGATAATCACTGAAGACGTTGACAAAGCTGACTCATTTAACGATTTTTGTATAGAGCAAACTGTACTAGATGAAATAAATGTTAACCTTCTAGATATACATTTGTATATGGGTGTCAGCTTTAGTTCTATAGAACTAACGTCTGAAGAAGTACAAAATATTCTCAAAAGCCTTCCCAATGCTTTTGGACCCAATGGTCTAAATAACTGTATTATATGTGAGCTGGCTAATGAACTCTCAAATCCACTTTGTTCGCTTTTAACTTATCTCTTAGAGAAGCAACCTTTCCAGACTCTTGGAAAGAAACAAACGTTTGTCCAATTTTAAAGAAGGGCGACCCTTCCACTGTATCTAATTACAGGCCAATATCGCTTCTCAATACTGTTGGCAAGGTTTTTGAAAGACTGGTTTTTAAATGCGTACTTAATTACTTCCGTGAAAATAACATTCTTACACCTTTCCAATCTGACTTTATTCCGGGTGATTCTACAGTTAATCAATTAAGATACCTCAAAACGTTTTTCAAATTTATAAATTCCAGTAAGGAAATTAGGGTTGTGTTTTGCAACATAAGTAACGTTTTTGACTCCGTGTGGCATAAAGGACTCGTCCATAAATTGAAAGCTTCTGGTATCAAAGGAGGCCTTTTAAAATGGTTTTGTAGCTATCTTAAAAGCAGAAGACAGCGAGTGATACTTCCGGGCGTGTTTTCAGAGTGGAGGTGTATTAGAGCTGGTGTGCTCCAATGATGGGTTTTAGGTGCCTTTTCTTCATATACATAAATGATATTGTACATGCTATACATTCCAAAATAAGTGTATTTGCGCATGATACAAGTCTCTTTCTAACTGTAGATAATCCAGTCGTAACCGCTCATAACCTCAATTCTGACCTGGAAAAATATTTCTCAATGGGCAAATAATTTGCTTGTATCTTTCAACCCTTCTAAACCCGATTCCCTAACAATTTCTAAAACAATTAATAAACTCTTCCATTCACAACTATATATGCTCGACCATAGATTTAAAGAAGTTGACGTGCACAAACATATTGGAGTATTTCTCTAGATTGACTGCTCATGGCACAAACAAATAGACTATATAAAAGAAAATTTCAACTTGACTGGAAATCTTTATAAATTATACAACCTATTCTGGAGTATGGTAATGTGGTTTGGGACAACTGGACATTACTCGAGAAAAGTGAACTAAACAAATACAAAATAAAGCAGCCAGAATTGTGACTGGTGCAACAAAATTAGTATCTATTGAAGCGTTACACCGAGAAATAGGATGCGAAAGTCTGGAAACCAGACGACAAAAACACAAACTTAACACTATTGTATAAAATGCCAACTGATTCAAGCCCTCTCCATTTCACATCTGATTACACCAGCTGTTAGTGATATTACTCGCTATAACATACGTAATGTAAACAATTTCCAATCAGTACAAGCTAGAACAAGTCTTTATTACAACTCGTTTCTTCCTTCGGCCATACATTATCTATTGAGGCTCATCAAATTGACTCCATTATCAACTTCAAAAGAACATTAAATAATCGCAACATTCATGTTCCTATGCACTTTTACTGGGGTAGAAGGAAATTTCAAATTCTTCATGCCCGACTTAGAACAAATTGCAGTTCACTTAATCAACATCTATTTACAAAGAATATAATCGAATCACCTCTTGGTACATGTAGATGTGGATCATCCTTTTTTTTATTTATTATTTTTTTGTTTATTACCAAGAAGAACAATGCATCGAACTGTTTCAAACACTCACACCATATGGTACATTAACTTTAAATACCTGCTTGTATGGTGATACAACGCTACTATATGAAGTAAACATTTGTACTTTCATTGATAAATTTATTGAAAAGTCAAAAATATTTACTTAAGCGCACATATTACTAACACGCATGTACTTCCACGGGTCATGAACAGCTGTAAACAGTAATTTCCCCTATTTTTCCTTATGATTCGCCACGCTTCCAGAACGATTCGCTCAAGACGGAAGTACTGTTCACTTTTATTCTCGCTTTTTTCTTATTTTTCCCTTTCCCTTTCTTTCATCCCTATTTTCTCAACTTTCTACACCTTGTTCTACACATTTTAATTGACAATTTCTCTGTTTAGCTTCTTTCTTTTCTTTATCCTCGTCTTTCACCTACTTTCACTCACTCCCTCATTGTTCATCCTTGTGCTTTATATACCTTGGCTAAATCCTATTGGGGGCCCCGGGTGGCCGAGTGGTCTAAGGCGCTGGCCTTTACGATCACTGCCATCTCACCTCTGTCTGTGTGGGTTCAAGTCTCGGGCTCAGCCAATGTGGATAAGTGAGAAAGCTTGCCATGGGTCAGTGGTTCTTCCCGGGGTTTGCCTGTGTTCTTCCTCCACCAGATAAAACTGGCCGCCATGTATAGCCTATCATGTGCTGAAAAATGGTGTTAAACCCACAACAACAACAACATAAATGCTATTGTTTCACCAAGAGACTTTTCACTTTGACTATTCAATAAGTTAATAGTTTTATTTTTTTTCATTAAAACTTAATATCGTCTGTCATATATTCATATATTTACAATTTTTGTATCATCAAAGGTGTACATTATAAGCCATTGGCTTTCGTTCTAATCCTTTACCTTCAGTATTGGACATCTTGTAATCTCCAACAACAAATTTATTTTAAAAAATATGCTTAAACTAAACGTCTTTTTATTTTTATTAACGGTGGCCATATTTGATGATGAATCAGCATAATTTGTAAACATTTAAAAGGTCTAACCTTTTACTGACATATGATCCCGAAATCAGGAAATGATAAGCATGTAGGCAATTTCCTTCCTACTTTCACTGTTACTATCGATACTATCCTTACACAGTTTAAATAACATTCTGATTCATCAATGAGCCCAAGGCAAATGGGATTTGATTATGACCTTGTTATAAATCTGTAAAACTCACCAAAGTCTATTTTTACCAACATATAGTTTCGACGTGTGAGATTTTCTTAGAGTATGAATACGTCAACTGCGCTATAAAAGGCTTACTGGGAAAAAAACAAACAATTATCTGAAATAATCAAACTGAAAGTAGATGTCCAACTAACTAAAGTGATTGGAGGTATGTGCATGAATTACGTAATTTTTCTAAACACATAACAGACGTGTAGGTCTGCCTGCAACGATTTGAGGAGGTTGGGAGGTTGGGTGGAACTTATTGGATTAGTCGGGGGTTATTGGCCCCCAGTAGATGTCTGTGGTCTAATTCCATGGAAGTTCCTCGATTTTAGAACATTTTATACATTTTATGCTATACTATTGACCAGCAATCTGAACTTAACCTTCAAGGAAACCGTTACAACAGACTTTCCTTTCCACCCCTTCTCCCCCACCATGTAAAGATTTGTCTTTCAAAAAACATTTTCCCACACACACGTTTGTCTTTCCTTTCAAAGTGGAGAAGTGTCATGGTGGGGCATATCATGACCCTTGTCTATCCCTCCGTACGTCAGACCTTGGCGAGGTTTTGCGTTTGGGTCAGCTTTTTAGGCACTGTCGTAGGGCGTCTGTGTCCTATGAATAAATTTCTTGTTTTTGTGGAGTTTTTTTTCCTTCCACCCAATGGGAACTGACAGTAATGGCATCAGATCGCTATTTCAAATTAAAATGCTGGCAGTTCTACCTTAATTCAGAATATATTCAATCAGGACTGAGTTCACTTGACAAACACATAAGGTGATTTGTTTTCATTTTCATCTTGCTTTTTTTTTCTATTTGTACTATCCAATCATTATTAAACATTCACAATTCTTGATCATCACCACACCTCTTTTTGAATTGTATCTTCTGAACAGAAGTCCTACTGCCGAGTCGCTCTGGTCGGTAACTTTAGGGAGAAAAACTTGCTAACAGGCGGATGACGGATGGACGATGGATGGACAACAGGCGAATGACGGACCACAGACCATCGCATAAGCTCTTTTATTTTATGAGCTGTAGATCTAACAACCGTTTAACAAACTTTGACCAAATTACTTACTGACAGTGCATGTTTATGCCGGTACATCAATTGTCCACTTCCTGCTGTCCATAATGAATTCAAAATATTGCCTCACTTTAGTCAACGCATTATATCACATCACCATGTTGACATTTGTAACTTATTCAGACTTCTTTATGTCAACTTTATACAACTGAAGACTTCATTTATGATCATCACTGCTCCATAACCAACTTGTACTGTGTTCATACATGCGGGTTTGTATAATTATATTGGTATAGTTGTACTAGTATTATTTGCATTCACACATCAAAACTTTTTCTTTCGATACAAGGAATCATCGTCCTCTATTTTAAAATGATCATGCATAGGACATTACCAATGTAAACAAGATGGTAATTGCCAGCATTTTATTATTAGTGTTTCCAATGGTTCCACTCTTGGATTTTGGAGCACCACTGAAACTGGGGAAGGCACAAAGCAAATTTGTTTGCTCTAGAATTTTCACAATGTGGAGAAAGTTAATATACACTTACATATCTTTCACCTACTTGGATTGACATTCATTTCTGATGACTACATGTATTAGGAAAAACAGCTGATAAGAATGACTGCTTATGTGTGATGGGAACTAACTTTGCCTGTCCTTGAAATAAAGAAATGAAAAAAATTCTCAGTGTAAGCATTACTATTTTCTGAAAGTGCACTTATTTAAAAAAAAAAAAAAAAAAAAAAAAAATAAACAAAAAGATATCGGCTTGTTGGTGCTTTTTTCTTCTTTTTTTATAATTTACCTTTAAAGTTCAGGAAGTGAAAATAGCCATACATAATCAGCAATATTCTAAGAGATGCAGATCAAAAGTACGGACAAGCTGTGTACACTCATATTCAAATCAACCCTATAATTCAGATATCAAAAGAAAGAAAAGTGTAGATTCTTTAAACCTCTCCTGTGATATATACATTTCTTTTTCATAACATGGAGAAAATCCTACGAATACCTTTTCTTTACATTTTGAACCCTGTGCAAATATGCAAAACTCTGAGATAGGTAAGATATAGTTGAATTTGAGAAGGAAAAAATTACATAAGTACAAAGTCAATCAATTCTACCAAAAAAATCATCAAGAATAAGACTGCAAATGTATATTCTTTTATTTACAATACCGTATGTGCTCGAGTATAATCCGATACCAACTGCAAACTGCATAGACCCAGATCTGCCGTTGCATAATGCGCCGGCAGATCTTAGTATATGCAGTTTGTAAGGACTAATCGGTTGAACAAACAACATAGACCCTGATCTGCCGGCGCATTATGCAATTGGAGATCAGAGTCTATGTTGTTTGCATTTGGACCCGACTTATATGCGAGTATATGGTACTTCTAAAAATGATGCAAAACAATGATGCAAATGGTCACAGCTAAGAAGTACACCCTGGTGGGATATTATTCTTGCAACTCTTCAAACTTTTAAACAGCTTATAGCACACATTTTGAAAAATGATTTCACATTAACCCTGATGGGGCTGGGTTGTTTTTGCATAACCTTGCCACCTATGCTAAAAATGAATACCACATTAACCCTGATGGTGGTGGGTTGTTTTTGCATAACCATGGCAGCTATGCTAAACATGAATATCACATTAACCCTGATGGTGCTGGATTGTTTTTTGCATAACCATGCCACCTATGCTAATTTGTTTCTAACTGCCCCATCTGTGTATGCTGAGTTGTTTCAAACAACACATATGCTTTGAGACAAATCCATATAATTGGTACAAAACTAGTATTTATGGTCAGATTGGGGTGAAATTTAGTGATGTATTTGTGTATGCAGATTGCCAACATGAAAAAGTCAGTGAAATTGATGTGCGTTCATGATTACCATAGCAACCAGAGGGAAATAGGGTGGAGAAATATTTGTTGAAAAAATCAAATATAATTTAGAATTTTCCATCAAATATAATTACCCAAAATATGTATATGAATACTCAATTTTCTGTCTACATATCACTTACATCCTCTGTACATTATCTCTAGGTCTAACCTCGATTATTACAGTTTTACTTTCTAACATGTCTATACATATCAATATATATATTTAGCTGTTGCAAAGTTTCTGTCACACTAGTGTTCATTTAACCACAAATTGTTTCCACATGAAATAAGACTCAATAATGTATAGTTAAAAAAACAATATGGAACCAATACTACTCATACAGAAAATGATACAAAATTGTGGATTAACTTTGGTTGCCATGGTGACCAAAATAATCTTACAAAGGTTAAAAGCATTAAAAAGATCTGGAATATATTTTTAAAAAATATATTTGGAGAATCTTTAATCCCAATAAAAACAGCATTCATTCTTCAAAGAATAAAAGATAATAAAAATGTTTCAATTTTACCATAGAGGTAAATTACTAATTTATTATACATGCAGAACAATTATATTGATTGAGTGTGTGTGTGTGTGTGTGTGTGTGTGTGTGTGTGTGAAGAGAATACTGTTTATGCAAAGAAGTCAAACTAAGGCGGTATAACAGAAAACTAATTTAAGTTTCTCGTTGGAAATTTTTTTAAAGGAAGTTGTCTCACAGATTTTGATGCAAACACAAATATGTGCAAATTGTACTACTAGCAAGAATCAATTTGACAAATACATGACATATGTAATGACTGACATCAAACCCAATGATTAATTTTTTTTTATCATACACTTCAAAAGTTATGATTTTATTCATGGATTTAAAGACTTTTTAATGTGATCTATAAACTGAATATTTTGTTTTTGCCAGCTCCACTATTGTATTTTCTGTATTTATAATCTTATATTTTTCTGCCAATATATGAACCAAATACATATCACTGATAATGGATAAACTGTATTTATTATTGCTTTAAAAGATGAATAATTAATGGATTTGTTGCTCTATGACCAAAAAGTTTTAGAATAAATTTCCTTTACAACTCAAGGCATTCTAAAATGTTATATGTCATTTCATGTTACGCTAATTAAATTATTTACTGTATGTTGATATATTTCCAGCAAATACAATATGTGATGAACAGACTTTACTGTATTTATACAAACATTAAAGATACTTAACTGTATGTTGATATATTTCCAGCAAATGCAATACGTGATGAACAGACATTACTGTATGTTGATATAGTTCCAGTAAATGCAATACGTGATTAACAGACTTTACTGTATATTGATATATTTCCAGCAAATGCAATACATGATGAACAACAATACGTGATGAACAGACATTAAAGATACTTTACTGTATGTTGATATATTTCCAGCAAATGCAATACATGATGAACAACAAACAATACGTGATGAACAGACTTTACTGTATGTTGATATATTTCCAGCAAATGCAATACATGATGAACAATACGTGATGAACAGACTTTACCGTATGTTAATATATTTCCAGCAAATGCAATACATGATGAACAGACTTTACTGTATGTTGATATATTTCCAGCAAATGCAATACATGATGAACAACAATACGTGATGAACAGACTTTACTGTATGTTGATATATTTCCAGCAAATGCAATACATGATGAACAACAATACGTGATGAACAGACTTTACCGTATGTTAATATATTTCCAGCAAATGCAATGCATGATGAACAGACTTTACTGTATGTTGATATATTTCCAGCAAATGCAATACGTGATGAACAGACATTACTGTATGTTGATATTTTTCCAGCAAATGCAATACATGATGAACAGACTTATCAGTATTTATACAAACATTAAAGATACTTGAAATTAAAAACAAACTTGTTTTATGCTATTTTAGAATATTTTAAATTTGCTTGAATTTCATTCCTTTTTAAGCCAATTTCTGATGAATTTAAAATGTCCTCTGAACACCCCAGTTACATTAGCCAAGAAAGGCATTGACAGATTGTGATTACTTAAACATATACAAGTATATGTGTACCTGGTAAAACTGTCAATCAAGTATTGTATATACTCACAAGTTGCATCCACTGCAAACTGCACAGACCCAGATCTGCCATTGCATAATGTGATGGCAGATCTGGATCTATGCAGTTTGTTATGATTAATCAGAAGAACAAACAACATAGACCCTGTTATGCAACAGCAGATCTGTGTCTATGTTGCTTGCAGATGGACTTGACATATACACAAGTAATTAAGTTACTGAAGGGAAAAAACTGTTTATATAATGCAAATAATGTCCCCTTCAATATCAGAAAATGTTTTCTTTCAGTGGCTTCATTCAAAACTGATTCTGAATTTTAATTTGTATTCTTGACTACTTTAATAGCTATCAATGTTCATGTTATGGGAGAATCTAAGATCTCCTTCCTACCATTCCAACTCACCATGGCATTCAAGAAATTACTGACACCCTGTTTCTTAAAATGAAAGTGAAAATCAAGTGTAGGAAAAAATATAAGGTAAACATTGTTTAGATTGAAAACAAAAATAACACATCAGAAACACCTACTGATATAATCTTTTAAAGTGAAGGAAAATATTTCTAAAAATAATTTCAAGATTAGAAAAATCTGAAATATAGACTGATACATGTAATACGATATTTTCAAGTGAAAGAAAAATATAATATTCATCAAAAATACTCGCTCCTATTATAAGTGTGCCCAATCGTTAATGACATAATCAAATGGGCTGTATATACATTTTTATTTATAATTATTGTAACCCGTCTTTACTTTTTATCCAAAATAAAATTTAGTTTTTTTTACCTCTTTAGATTATGAGGCATAATCAGTTGTCACTGTGCTAAGAATGTTAGATCTTGAGGTCACAAATAAATCCAAAATCATCCATGTTGAGCATGTCTACTTAAGCATGGGGTTCACAGGTAGGCCTAAAGCCTAATATCTCACTCCATGAACCACTTGAAAGATGGGGCAGCTGCTCCACTTTAGCATGGGGTTCACAGGTAGGCCTAATGGGGTTCAGAGGTTGGCCTACAGCCTACTATCTCACTCCATGAACCACTTGAAAGATGGAGCAGCTGGTCCACTTTTACTGGCACAAGAACTAGCTTTGTAATATTCCCTTTTCTGAGCTTTTAGTTTGCCTCTGCATTCCTCAGCTGTTCTCCTGTATCCTGTCCTTTCGAGCCTGAGTTCCTGATAAACTTTAATTGTTCCTTGTGCAACTTTCCAAATACTCCTTAAGTTTTAGGTTACTCCATAGTTTAATTTCTCTGCTTGGGTTTCCTGCTTCTCTGGGATTCATACTAGGGAATAACCCACAACCATTACAATTATAATGGGCTGAAGACACATAGGAAACTGGGATAACTACACTGAGAGAAGTTAAAACTGTATGCATTTACTTGGAAGAAACTTTAAAAACTGATGCAGTTTGACTGGTTTTGATATGGTCTAACAGCTCTCATATGAACTGGGTCTGATTGACTTTGTCAGCTTGCAGAACTAACAAACAAACTCTATGACTTGGTTCTAACTTTTTATTTCAAGTTTCATATTAACAGTCAATGACTGACAGATTATGACTTTTGGCCATAATTAAAGTTTCCTATTGGTCAATTAAACTTATGGAAGGAGGAGTTACTATGCTTCCTAACTAAGAGTTCTATATATGTCTGCTAATATCTGCACTCCCTACAGGTTGCCTGACGAAATGGGACTTAACTTCATTTAACCATATGATCTACATATCCTGGCCACTTCCTACCTATTACAGATCCCTACAGTTACTACTGGCCTACAGGCTCTTTAACTAATATGGCAAACATGTGCTTCTACAGAATGGTAGATATGTGCACCTACTTACATACATATTGAATACAGATCTAAGTAGCAGATAAAGCAGTCAAAGCTGCCCTGCAGTTATCTATTTCTGAATGGAAGATTCCATATACTGACTTTAAATACTGTATAAATCAGCATTTTCATCATACTTGTCAAAATATGTGGAATGAAAACTCCAGAAATTTCAGAACATTAAAACCCCCTATTGGAGAGTGGCTTCCCTTGAATAGAACAAATTGCAGAGATGAGGTGGCATTGTGCCAACCACTTATGAGACACACATACCTGACTCATGCATACCTTCTAAAGTGTGAACCTCAACCTGAGTGCAAGCCATGCCAGTATCCACCAACAGTGGAACACATGCTTGTTGAGTATGTGGAGTATGTCAATTTCCACCATGTGAGACACAAGTATTTTTACTTGCACTGCATGATGAAACTGTATGATGATATACCACATGAGAAAATCTTGGGCTTTTTGAGGGATTGCAGTTTATATAATGAATGCTGACTTTATGTTTCAAAGTTTGATAATAGTACATGGTGGAGAACTTGATATATTGTTAAGAAACAAAATAGGGAACAGATGGATGGACAACATCATAACATGATATGCGACTCCGTTTGGCAGGCATATACAAAAGAGGCAAAGAGGAGGGCATTTCCATTTACATCCATGAAAAGGGTGAAATATGTAATTGTGCCAACCATTCATTAGCTTGATGATAATCATTTCATATGTTAATGATTAATGCCATAAGATATCCAGCATTTTGATGATACTACAATTGTGATTATATTTCAGAATTATTATTTAACAACAAATTTCTCTAACATCCATTGTGAAACTTGCATGATGAACTTTAAAGTTTGTACAAATGATGTCAATCCATCATCAAATATGGCCACCATTACAAAAAATAGTAAAAAAAACTACAAATGACTTCTTTCACAAACTGCTGAATAGAATTCACTAGATTTGACAAAAGGCATCCTGGCATAAAAAGCCTTTCAGATCTGTACCAATGATGGCCATCCATCATCAAATATAGTCACCATTAAAGGACTTTCAAAACCTGATAAACAGAATATGACCAAAATTTGACAGAAAGCATCTTTGCATGAAGGCCTTTAAAGTTTGTGCAAATGTTGCTGATTCTGCCATAAAATTGGGCCGCTGTTATTGCCAACCAATATGTCTGCCATACAAAACCAGGATATAATTAATGATTACATAGCTCATCACTGTGAATCTGTTAGTAGTCTCTGGTAACCATTGTAAACATCAATTATCATGCATACAATAAATTTTGACTAAATTGATCTTGACAATGAAATGTTGGTCTCTTTCTTATAATGTTTTGCTTTTATCTTTACAGCTTTAAAACATACCTTTTAATCGACACTCTATAAACAGTATTGCACATACATGCATACATTGTATATATATATATATATATATATATATATATATATATATATATATATATTGTGACAGGTCATAAAAGACATAAAACAATAAATTATTTTCTATGACATGAAAGTAGAGTTACTATAATGAGTCTTTTTAATCTTTGTTCCTTAAAATTGGCTTCTGAAGCTATTATCATTGTTTACCTCTAGCTAAATTTTACTGGGTGAAAGCCGCATGCTCTGAGTAACCTTGGAGTGACAGCCAATATAACAAGTATAGTTCATGCATCAGTAATTTCCTTGATTAGCAATTACAGCTGAGGCCTTACATGAAAAGCATGCAGCATTACTACTTTAATGAAGCGAGCTGAAAATATAACAACTTTAAATCACAGAAATCTATGATCCCAGATATTTTGGCCACCTACTCTGGCATATGGCTTTGAGGTAAATGTCATTAGGTGAGTGATCTGGTGCCCACCTGTTAAATTCCTGTTAGAATTTACAACCATATTTAAATGGAATCATTCATACAAACCAGAAGAGTCTTCTTGCCAGGAAGCTCTGTCAAATTTTATAATATTCTATTAACTGGATTTTGAGATGAAGTCTTTTACATTTTCAGTGATGCTGGACATTTTTGAAGGCGTATCCAGCATCACTGAAAGGATATTATCCCTGAATATTTTCTGAATATTTGGTCAAATGATGTAATGCATTCTTTTTTAAAAAAGAAGTGATCTTGGGTTTTTTGTTTTCCTGTTACAGTGGCCATATTTGATTGTGACTTCACATCATTGTAAAAATTTAAAAGGTTTCTATGTCAGGATGCTTTTTACTAAATTTGATTCTTTTTTTAAAGTTGAAAATGCAAATGTTGATGACAACAAGTCATGTGTAATGAATGGAGGGTCATACCATAAGCTAGCTTGACTAACAGCCAGATGAGTTATAAATGTGCCACAAGCAATAAATGTATTTTTTAAGCACATGTATAAAATCCTTGGTTGAATATCTATTTTATATTTTAATCTAATGTATTTATCATGTCAAGGAAAATAAAGTTTGGAATGATGTCAATGAAGTGTGGAATAGGAATACTTATGGTGAAAAACTGGTGGATTAATCAAGAGGTATCCTAACCAAGTTATGTGACCGCACAGCCAATAATGCATGAGAAATTTACCCAAATGCAAAAGTTAACCAATCTATGACATGCAAACAATGGACAAAAATAACAATATGTTTACCATGTAAATTCATGGTGGGACATAAAATAATAAACTTTAGAATGTTATATATCAAATGAAAAAGTGGATATTTAACTTTTTGCATTGCAAATCTTTAAAAGTGACCTAATGATGCATCGGTTTGTGTAGATCTGACTATGTATTATTAAGAGAAAGAGAGAGTTAAGTGTTGAGGTGAAGAGGCATAAGTTGGATAAAAGAAGGTTGATTTCATGGTACATTCACCTAAATAGATAAGAATGTATCCTACAGTGCTAGTTCATCATTTAGACCCATCACAAATTGATTAAAGAGGGGCTAGTCAAAATGTTGATAGTATATTTATCCAACTGGGTTGGTTAGACAACATTTCTGTCTCACATGGGAAAATTATGTTATACATATTTAAGAATAGCAGAAAATATGACAACTACACCCATTCCTCATTGATTCAAAGGAAGGATAGGACAATAAAGAAAATATAAAGTAAATTTATTTTTGTTGACATTCTTTTAAAATTATTAAATGAATTAAGTTCAAGTATCTTTTGAAATAAATGAAGTTTTCTGCCGTTGTATGACATCTTTTAATTCCTCTAATTGGTTCTCTTCCAGTGCGATGTGAATGCTTTTGAAGAATTGGAAGTAATGATGGAAATTATGTCTGAAATATAATGAAGCAAGCATTATATAGCGCATATTGGAAAAAAGTTATTGAGTAGAAGAAAATCTGATGCAAAAGGAATGTTACTCAAAGTACAAAAAAAAACATATCGACAAAGTCTCTATTGGTTTTTTAAATTAATATTTTGGCACATTATATGACATAATGATCTGGGTATACAGAATTTTGCATTCTGCACAATACATATTTCTGAGGTGTGACTCATTTTCTTTTCTAAGATTTCAATCAACTTTAATGTAGATGTGAGTGCTCATGCTTTTTCTTTCTGAGTTGTTCCCCTTACATTAAATATGGCAACCATACATCAAGAAAGTTTTGCTCAATAACCTTTCTTCCTCTCATAGATTATAATGACATTTTCTAGACACCTTTACATAAGCAAGATCTTACAGGCTGAGCTGTATACATTTTAAATGTTGTTTCTTGTTGTTTGACTAAATATATTGAAAGTTTTTCTTTAATGCCATATTTTTTTCTCTACAAAAATTTTTTCTTTTCCTTTCAAAGTAGTCCAACTAAATTTAGAAGAAATATTTTTAATATCAATAAAGAGTATAAAAAGAGTACTAGTAGTATAAAAACTATAAAACTATGTCACTCTAACCTCATTTTCATTCAAGTACAGTCTTACTCACCAGTCTAATTTTGCCTGTGAAAGGCATGTGATATTATAGATTAATATTCTTGACTCTACCTAGTTTTATTGATCTCTGCTAAATTAATGAATAATTAAGTAGAATTCACTGATGAAAATGCATCCATCAAACATGCACACATATTTTATAAATTTATCATAAGCACTTAATCATTCACCTATCATACCCAAATGGTACAGTAATGTTTGACTAATAATAGTGTGAAAGAGGGCCCTTTAAACATTGATGTGATTGTTTACTTGCCTTTTGTTAGGTAAATGATCTTTCACAATTAAAGAGTAACATATACTTACCCCTGATAAAAAATGATGATTTGCTTTCAGGTTATAACACGATATACAAAAGGTGAATACAAGTAACTATTCATGAGGTCTACATTTACTTACATCATCAAAAGCACTCCAGCTAAAATTTCTGAGGTGTTCAACAGGTGGTTGATGTAAGCCCTTGTAAACTTCTTCTGACAGGTGTAACAGGTGCAATGTACAGATATGGGTGTCAGATCATCAAAATACCTGCAAAAGAAATTTACTGTGCATACATTTTTTGTTTTCTCTTTTATTTGCTATATTTTAAGTGACCACAGGTACACTGTCATCAGTTCAGTGCTAAAATCAACACTAAGTGCATCAAGAGTAATAAACTGGTAATCTATAAAATGGACCAACAGTGCAAATGTTTTGGATGCAAATAAAATTCAAATGTCTTAAAGTATATTAACAATATCAGACCTGCCAAAGCAAACAGAACCTTCTCAGTAAGGCAGTCAAGATTTTTCCATAAGTTCGACCAATTTTCAATACAGTGTAATATAATATCATGTACTGCTGTTGCTGACTAGTAATCTGAGACTGATGCAGTGAAGGCAAACATTTTGTTCAACTAAACAAGTTTTTAAAGTACACTTGGACCTTAATTACCTCCAGTACAGTTTCAGAAACTGCAGTTTCAAACCCCATGGAGCTGAATGGGTTCTTGCTAGATCTCTCAACTTGATGTAATCTTTGGAGTTTTGTTCAATTTCACATAGCCACAGCAATCATCTCTCCCACAATAAGACAGACAATAAATGTAATTGTTGCCTTTCCTGCTTTTTTCCTGAAGAATCTGAATACTTCTGAGTTGACTGTCTAAACTTGTTAAGAGGTTTATTGTCCCTTTTGCCTTCGATGTGTTTTCATTTGTTGGATGCTATTTCTAAACAATACTATACACAGTTGATCATGGAGGCATTTTGCATTAAAAATATGGACAGTTTAAAGCATCTGAGGTACTCCTGTAAAGTTAGTCTGGTACCCTGACAAACTCTAGTCAATCTATGAAAACTGGATCTGGATGAAACATTGACAAGTCAGTATCTGGATATGTACCACAATGATTGTATTTTCATAATTTTTGCCATTATTCTGTAAGTTCATAATTTAAGAGTCATTTCAGAAAGACTTATGGGCAAATCATAAGAGTTGGCAGGTCTGCAATATCTATGAGTGACTCAATTGAATTGAGATTGAACAGTACATACATTCCTATATAATACAGTGCACCAAATCCAGGATGGAAAATTCCACAGTACAGCCCTTTTCTGCTACAGTAAAATCTGTCTTGAGAGAACACACTTTCTGCCAACAAAAACAGGTTGCCCAAGACAGTTGGTCACTCATAACAGGTCTGTGCAGGAAGACCAGTTTTTAAGGTTAAAATTCAACTGAGTATAAGAAAGAAAACTACCCATAATTTCTGTACATATATTTTGTTCTTTATTCATAGTTCTTGTCGAAATGTTACATGCAAGCATATAAAAAACATATATAGCACTAAAAATACATCATTCATAAACATTATAATTTTATTGGAAGTTCATGAGTAGTCTGTTGGCATAATGGCATATGAATTACAAAGTTAACCATAAGCTAACACTTACTTATCCTGTCCATAAATTGTAAAGTTAATTATGATAACACTTACTCAATAATTTTATTTACAGCCAAAATCCAAATCTAAGTCATCCACGGCATAAATAATAACTGGATCAACTCAATAAACACAAGGATTCACAGATTCACTGTGGTGAACATATGGCAAGATTTCTGCCTATGGCACATTTGGCCTCATGTCTGGGTTTTAATAACAGTAACATCAATAAAGCAACAAAGAATACAGACCTTTACAAAAACTATAAAATCAACTCATCCAGAAAAGACAAATAACTTAATATGAGAAAAAGACAAAGACCTCAGTCACTCTGTTCATTATGTATTGTAACTCAGCAAAGATACAATTTAAGGCTGTACCCATCACACTACAATGAAAGCAGGGTGGTAATATATCTCATTATGACATTATTGGCATTGTGCAGGTTTTCACAACAGTTAAACAAACAACAGAACTCTTTAAACTGTGTGTGTCCATTATTGCTAATCCTTTAAAGATGGAATGGGTAATTGTGATAGGGATTTTAATGACTATGAATGGCAGTTTGTGACATGTACATAAACCTGTTTTATTGTCTGCAGCATAAAAATGAATCTTATAAATCTAACAAAAGCAGTAACTAGACTCAACTTTTTCCCTTATTTTTTTGTGCATCTTGGTTCAAAACAATCTTCACTCTGCCTGTAGACTCTTCTCGGCAATCATGGTTACAAGGTATTAAAATAAAGGTATGTAATGCTTATATCTGGTTTTATGATACAGTCATTGATAGCAGTGTTGAAACACATATTTTGCCCCAAAAAATCAAGGTCACTAGTCATGTTTGGCAGTGGTTGCTCATGACAGCGCATTTATCGAACAAAATCACATGACGATTCTGGTCATAAATAACTGTTACTCGTTCACAGCAAAGGTTGCTAAAATCTGGTTTTACTGTCAACTGTATAACTGAATATAGCAGTTTTTTTAAGGGCCAAATTTTGGTGATTACCTGGGAGATTCTAGCACCAACCGAGAATAAGCACATTACCAATACCTACGATTGACTTGAATCAACTCAAATTTAATAGTGCATACATCCTACACAACATAGTGCATCACAGATCTATCAACATTTGTCAATCAAGCACAGATTATTAGTGCTCTCAGAAGACCCCTGACCAATTAGATTGTGGTACTGTGCACACCACATATGAATCATTGCATAGTTACCTAGGTAGCTGTAATTTGTCATATGTCTACGGTATGGGGATTCTAACACCTAGGCAGTTTTCACTATATAACATACAAATTTATATCAGCTAACCGCTTTCTGTCAAATAAATTTTTAATTTATACCAAAGAGTGCTGCTGAAATATGTCTGGAAATGTTTACAAGAAAATCTTTAATTCTAAAGCTGTTGAAATGCTAATGCATATAGGAGAAGCATAGTCAATAAGTCAATTAAGTGTTGTTCATGTAATTAGAGAACAGTGATCTGCTTGTGTAGTGTAAATCATGACCCAGTTCACAGCAATTCATGTTTTATTATAGTCAGAGTTCACTTTGAAATCACCAGATTTATGCTTTTATTGACTTTACTATTATATTTACATAAAAAGCATTTATTATTATCTGATACTAGCATTAAGGTGATTATGTTATGAAGCAGTCAGAGTATGTTGTAAAAATCAGCAAAAAAAAATGAATGTGCAATCAATGCATACAAACACACAGATAAACAAACTTACCTTTTGTCATTTAAGTTCATTTCAAACCCTGTATGGTCTATTTCAGAGCTGGATTCTAAGTTCTTGATATACTGGTGACTAAATGTCAAGGCTGCACCTCTCTCTGTGACAAGGTAAGGATATCTATATCTGGTTAAGGACAAATATCTCTTTGATAAATGAAAAGGCAGAAATATTATGGCAGGGATTCAATTTTTTTTTCTTTCCATTAATGGAAAAATCCATTTAAAAAATCATCACCTAAATGTGTCATACATGTATGTTAAAGTTAAAACATGACATAACAAAATGCCAAAAAATCACCAAAAACTTTACCATAATGCAGAAAGCAACTTAAATCTAACCCAACTAAACTCTTGGTGTACATGAGGTGTCTCAAGTATAACCATTAAAATATTTGACTAAAGCAATCAAATTACGTATTTTGTTATTTATAAATATATACCACCCGAGCTGAAGTTAGAAGTCCTTTATCCAACACCCCCCACTCCATCAGTGCTAACATCTTCATATTTTTTTTGTTCTCATTTGTTGTTTTGCAAGTATACAGTAACATGTTTATGCTGTAAATGCTTATAAGTTACTGTTTTCTTCAATACCTCATTAGCATGTTTCAATGTTTACAATATTATGCCTTCATTACTCACATCAGCCACATTATAAAAGTAAATATTATTGTTAATGAGGAGAGAGCTCAAAATAAGTTTATGCTTGTTGCTCAATCCTCTATATCTCTAGTTTGATTTTATTTACTTTCCACAATAACATCTGCAAATAAATACTGTTTAAATCAAAGGGATCAAATTAACATTTGGGTGTCCAGAACCTCTAGCAAATCAATTAGAACACAGTAACTGAGTCTCAAGGATATGACAAATGACATATGCAACTAAAAATTCAAAGTCAAACCGTGGTACTTTTGTAGTTTGCATGTTGCTTCCTTCATGCTAAGGCCTACACTCTCTATATTTCAGCTTTGAAAATTCCAACTGTTCAGTTTCTTCAAATTATATCATGGCTGCAAATTGCTAAACCGACAAAACACCAGAACACAGATAACCATGTCAACCTATAAGCATAGCATATTACAGAGATATTTTCAGTTGAGAGTAAAAATTTCATGCTAATTTGATGAAAAATAATGAAGTTATCTAGCACTGATTTTATACATGATATACAGTGCAAATTGTCCAGATGTCTAATCAAACAGGCAGCAAATATTCTCTTAGTCTGATAAGCTTAGCACAACAAGTGTCATTACATAACAGCTCACAAGTTACCTGGGACAAGACTGGTTAGTGGCCCATTGGAATGTTGAATAAACAACAACTGACTGACAGCTTGTGTTAGGTGGAGGTTTGCATTCGTCATTTGAACTTTAATGAGAGGCCAAGCCCATTGCTATGCTATCATATACAGCATGCGTTACATCTAATACAGTGATGATGCCAATACCTGCAATGTTCAAAATTAAACTCATTTAAAGTTCCTACATATAACATGGTAGTCTAAAATAATAATTTAAGCAATACAATAAGTAAACTTTACACAGTATTCTGACCTGTAAATCAATAATATCTTCCAAAAGTTATTTTACTTCTCACATAAATCATGGACATGTACACGCATGTATCAGAACATGGGATACGAGCTGTCAAATATATCTATTCCCAGTTCTACAGCCTCTAGAACCTGATCTGGTGGCCAAACTCCCTGCATTAAACGTGGTTTGTCTTCAGGAAGAAAATTCTAAAACAAAAAGAGGTCAAAATTCCTAAACTTCTGAAAAGGACTAACATGATTAAACTCTGGAATTAAAATGAAAGCTTTTCCAAGTCTGTCACTGCTAATATGGCAAATGTCTGTCACTGCTAATATGGCAAATGTCTGTCACTGCTAATATGGCAAATGTCTGTCACTGCTAATATGGCAAATACTACAAGTAAAAATATTGTAATCAAATGTATTTTTTCTACATAAAAGACAAAAATATAAAGTGTAAAAATTATGTGCAAAGCTTAAAAAATCATATACTAGCCTGATGCCCTGGCCCCTCTAAATCTAGATCAACCCCCTCCCATATTCTAAGTGAGTTGACCGTCAAGCTTTTAAAAAAAAAATCTTATCTAATTTGCATGACAGAAACCTTGACAACGAAATGCAGCATTTTCATTTTGAAGTTCTTGAAAAACACTGGTAAATTATTAATATTTAGCCTCCTGCTGGGGCTCCATTTGTAGGTCGCTCAACCTCCTGCTGGGGCTCCATTTTGTAGGTCCCTCAACCTCATGCTGGGGCTCCATTTGTAGGTCCCTCCACCTTATGCTGGGGCTCCATTTGTAAGTCCCTCCATCTTATGGAGATTGTCTGCTTAATTGTATTTCAACCTATAAAGTTTGTGTACAATGCGAAGCACGTGACTGATGAATGGGAACAGTACTGTTTCTGTTCTCTATATTGCACTGGTTAACAATAATTAGCACTCACTTGTCATGCATGAATAATAATGAGCCATCCCTTACTCCCGTTGACTTGTTTACTAATGCATCACTGGTTAATCGAGCTCTACATAAGCGATTGGTTGAAATTAAGCTAAGATTGGGGATTAGCAACTTATAAAAGTCCCCAATACAATGTTTTTCACCATAAAGAAAATGAGATAATTACATCGTAGTTTAATCCAAGTAGTTCAATGAGTTGGTAGCCACTGGTTCTGCTGATACATGGAGTGAGTATTTTCAGTAATTATGACACATGCACAGTACTATGACATGAACTAATTATAGAACTTGGAGCGACTGTTTTTACTGATTGATATCAAAATGGCCTAATATTATGTCTCTCTGGCTTCATTTGTTTTTAACTTTGATCAAGAAACATGTGGAGATTTTTGCAGCATTCAGAAAACAAAACTACTGAGCACTGGATTATATCAGGGAACTGGAGAAAGCACTACTTTTACTGAAATAAAATTTAAAAAATCTTAGGACACAAGGTCACACACATTTTATTCTAAGTGCACTATTTTGAGTGACAATTACACAATGAAAATTAGTAAATTTAAACCATTTTTTATATATTTTTATTTAAAGTATAGCAGTTTCAAATTTTATCAAAATAATAGTAAAAAATATGGTCCTGATGTGGATTATTGAGTTAGGGCTGATGTGCTACATGATTTTAATCTGTTTCTCACACTTAGCTAGGAACAACAATCTATATATTGTTGACAATAATGAAGGCACTATCATCATCGCCACTGGAAAATGTAATACAAAATTTGCTTATGCTAGGAAAACAATAATTTACCAGTGTCTTCTGGATAACAGTTGAGACATCTGAAATGCAGAACTGTTCTGATTTGGGTCCCATGTTGTGAAATCCTTCTATGATAAAACCTGAAGGGACAAAAACAAGACACAAATTACTTACAAAATCATTGCTTTTGACTGCTGTAATAATGTTGATAGGATCTAAATTTCAAAGTATATTGAGATAAAAAAAATAAAAAAAATAAATTGACCTGATGAAAGGTGTGATGGAATGGTAACATTTTGGCAGTTTTGCAAAGAAAATCTTGTTCCTTTCCTGGTCTAAAGATGTGAATGTAAACCACAACACATTTAAGTACTATTCAAATTAAAATCTAAATAAAAAATAATAGAAAAATCACACTAAAACCTAAAAAGCAAATAGAAAGTATTACAACCTGTAAAATTCAAACCCTGGCTACTTAACAATTTTGTTGATTCTGACCAAGTATATTGTACCCTGCAATCAGTCAATGCTGCCTGACAATATTTATTTAAACTAAGTTAACAATGATAGGTCATGGTAGGAGGGTGACTTTAAAAGAAAACTCAATTTATATTAAAAAATGACTCCCAAGGATTGGAATACATACATGCATAACTGTAGACATGAAAAACTGTAATTGAAAATGAAACAAAACCTCAAATAATATTAATCACCAAATGTTCATAAGCATGTAAGTTTTGCAAATTTAGCCAGGAAACTGAATTCCACAAATAGTTTCCAGAGTGGAAAACCATGATGCAAGAAAAGAATACACAACTGATCAGGAATTTGTGAAGCTGTATGTTGTAAATATGTGACATTTACTTAGATTGAGAAAATGAATGACACTGATAAACACAAGATAGAAAAAAAAACATGAAACCATTCTGATCAGAGGTATTTCGATGCGATATAAGGTTTCAGTTTCATTAAATAAAATAATGAAATAAACTATGCCTGAGCATGATTTGAACCCATGCCTCAGTGGTAACTTCACCTAGTACTACTATGTCCATTGTCCCTACCAACTGTGCCACTGAAACACATCAAATAAAGGCTGTTCAAATGCTGCTGATAATGCTGTCAGCTATCACAATACATGAGGCACATGAGGGGTACGTTACATTTCAGTATTCAAGTCTTATTCGGACATTACTATAACTGCATCATCATATAGTAACAACTTCACATCTTTTTTTTCTTCACTTTATGTGTGTTATTAAATCCATTAAAAAAAATTTCATTTTAGAGATCTCTCTTTTCCCAGTGCAGGATTCAAACCCATGCCTCCATGGCAACTTTGTCTAGCACTGCATTACAATTTTCATACAATCCAAGAGCATGATCACATAAAAATCTTATGTGATGCATTTTTAATGCTGATCAGTGTCATATGTGATTTCTAACACTAAAATACCTGAGACTGGTCTAGCAGATGTCTCCTTGGCTGAATGTTCACGATCCTTCTCACTGTAACCTCCTTCTATCACACCAAACAGGGCACTATTCCTTAGCCTCTGTGCATGGAAGAAAACAATATATTCATGAGACTGCTGTATTATTTAGGTTCGCATGCCCATATCATAATTTCTCTATAAAACATAACATCTAATGGCATCACAAATGACAGCATGGTGTCAAGGGCATAATGACCAAGGCATCTAGATGCTTTTCAAAGTCATTTAACAACACTATGCTGCAGTTTCATCAAATAAAATCAGTATTTTTTCACCATGTGATAAAGGAATCTCACAGTTGTGCTCACTCAAAATGATACTTCCAGGACTTGTTCAGTAATTTCAATCTTTTGTTAGTCAAGGCTCACAAAAATTGAAATTATTTGATGTTTTATTAATTTCATTTGAAATGAGCTCATGTACAGACCCTGAAATAGGTCATTTTACCAGTGAAGCGAAAACAGAATGCAAATGTACTGCAGAATGAACACAAATGAAATGATGTAAGCATTTTAAAGAAATTGGATAGCACAAATGCAAAATGCAGCATGATGAATGATAAATGAGAATGGAATGAAACATAAATGCATTTCATGAATGGATTGGAAAATCAATTATTTTCAACATGGCACTAAATTTCCTCAGTCAAAAGTCCATTCAAATAATAATCCAGGATCAGATTCTTTACTCTGACAATTTTATCAGCCCTTACAAGCCATGAGATTGTTCCTGGCAAGGCAGACAAAGAAAACACTTGCCATTGATGTGATGACATCTTCAATGGTGGCTGTATCTGTGCAATCTTTATTTGAATGAAATGAAGAAATAAACTTTTCTGATCCTCTATAACTATCATTTAACATTTATTGCAGATGCAGTTTTATTTTTGTTTATCATCAATTCAATGTTGTCTTTTGCATTTTACACAATTGCTATTTCATTAAAGCACACTTTTAATAAGACAAGATAAGAAAACTATATTTCTTTCCCGTTAACACTTGAAATCAGAAAACCTGACTTCAGTAAATGCATTTCCATTTCTTTGCAAATGAACAAAACCAAAAGGAAATGATGGATTTATACACAACAAAACACAGATCCAGTTAAGTTTTTATTTATAATTATAATGTTTGCCTAGGGGGACTGCCTGCTGCTACTGATGAAACTGTTTTGGTTCATTTTGTCAGTGAGTGATTCAGCGGTTACTGAATGGCACAACGTGGTTGTACGGAGGTCACAGCTGGGCTGTGAAACTCCCTGACAGAATGTTATGGATAACCCTTGAGCAAAGTTTCTTCAGCGGAAACTGGGATGCAACTTCTTCTTCAGACTGACGTGTGCTTGGTTGCGATTGAGTTAGGTTTTTCCTCTCTTGTCTCAGTAAACGATCAGCAGGCCATAAACTAGTGGAAGGGGCATTATCCATGTATAGCTGTCGCAAGGCATGCTTCAGGAGAACAGCAGACACTTTAATGCATATAGATTCCAGTTTCTGCTTTAAATGGACAGTAGTCCAGTTGAAAGGATTGTCCAAGTCATATGGGACTGACCTCTGTCTTCTTGAAGAGCGTTATGCCATTGTTTGCAGACAAAGGAAAGACCTTGAGGGTCTAATGAATGGCAATGAAACTCCTGATAAATTCACGAAATGTGAAGAGGAAACAAACTGTGAAAGTAAGCAAGAGATGCACACACGAATAAAAGTTGTAAAGCTCAATTCGACAGAAATATGCGTGCTGTCGCTCTCCACTCCAAACTAAGAACATTGAACAAAGACGCTGCATGTGACAGCTGGGAATGTTTTGATTGGCTGACAAGTGATGTATTAATATAGCTGATGCATATTAATGCGGACTGTTTGCAGGAATGGTAGTGAGTGGGTCAACTTTTGCTGTGTATAAACTATGCTTAAGCAATCGCATAAGCAACACATACAAAATCTGAATGCATTTGTGAGACCATAAATGAATAGGCAATGAGATGATAGATGCAATGCAAATGAAATGCAAACTGAATGCAAATGGATTACAAATGAAATGCAAACAAAATGTAGATTTGGTATTTACCCAGTTCATGTTCTATAAGATCCTTTATTTACCACAGTCCTACCCACTTATATCGTCATCGCTTAAATCGACAAACCACCTATGTCAACAATAAAGCAAAATCTCATGGGCCCATGGTCTTTTGTTACTACCAAATCTGTCATGCTTACGTCAACGTCAAGATAAAAAATAAATGTATATGTCGACAGAAGCCCAAGGTCCCAACTTGAACAAATCCTTTGTTTTCTAATCGTTTATGTCAACAAGGTGCCAGTTCTGACCCATACTTTGTTCTACAATTATTTGATGTTGCCGCCAGGCTTTAATGTTGCCATTGCATGAACAAACAGGCATTTGTTTGGTCCTCCAAAGCTGGCATTTCATGGCGACTTCAATAATGCATGCACCCTTCATCAAAGCAAGCCAGCTACAATCTTCAAAAAAAAACAATGCACTTTTCATCAAAGGAAGTCATCATCAAACTTGAATAAAAGCAATGGATAATTTAGATAATAATCTTAATTATATGTATTATTCTGTAAGCATATTGTGGAATTTGTGCGTGTTTTACAAGTTCTACTTGTGCTTAATTAAGACTTTTTAAAAAAAATGTAATTAAATATTTTGCAATCATTTGTCATTTACAATTTTACTGCTATTTTCAGAAAATTCATAACTTGTTCACAGGTTTTCCTTTCCCTATGACTAGCCTCATCCCCTTGGTAGCCTCAGTAATATGATTATGTCTGTTGGCTCAGTCAGACTAAAATCTAGACCAATTTAATAAGCATGTAAATAACAACTATACAGCCACATGCTACTGACGACAATGAATATCATAGTGAATTGTTTAGTCACACGTGCTGGTTAACAATGGAATATGGATCAAACAAGGATTACCATTTTATATATGTGTTTTCTAACAGGAAATGACCAATACATGAATTTTCTAACATGTGACCTATACTTAATTCATGGATTTTTCATATTACATGTATTTAATACATTATAGATTTTATTACACAAAGGTAACAAAAATGTAAGTTATCAATATACAAGTGTATTTAACACTGGTTTTGTCTTCATTTACTCAAAAATTCCATTGTTTATTTTCCCAAAGTGCAAATCCTACTCACTGATACCAGGTCATCCCTTACAGATGAGTTTTACTTGTATATGGGTCAAAGAAAAATTTGCTTTTTTTCAGCCACTCCCCCCACCCACCCCACCCCCCACACTTATCTCGGCATCTGCTTATGTCAACAATATTACCTCGGGCCCAAGGATGCCAAGATAAATGGGTCAGACTGTATAAGATATAAGCACAAATTTTAAATGTGCATCTAACTTTCCTGTGCTTAAATAAGAGAGTCCTAATGCAAGCAGTCTCTATGCTATAACTTTGGTTTAAAAACTGGGGCATTTATCAGTTTCTAGGTTATAAGAACAAACTATGAGAAAATATTGGAGATATTTCTGGAGTATTCTGCATGGTGATAGACTTATAGGTAGGATCTTCTATATAACCATGTACTATAGACCAAAATATATCACTAGTCACTTGTAACTAGCTAACTTAAAGTCTGATCCAGCTGAGGCTGTCAAAAAATAATTCTCTGTGTCAATTGTCTAAGGTTTAGCAGACACAGCATTACAGAAGTGATATGAGGCAAAGAAAAAGAGCTATGGAGTATGGTCAAAATGAGATAGGATCATCAATTGTCTACTTTATTTTTTAGATGTATATGGACAACAATTATTAACAATTATCCAGATTCCCATATAAAAAGCAACCTGCCTGATCTTAAAGACATACCTCTGAATGACTGTGTCTCTTTACAATTTGGTCCAGGAAGCTGAGTGTTCTTTGGACTGATTTACCAGCTCTTTTTCTGGAGGTGTCCTTGCTGGTGTCCCCATCACTAAGAGCCTGGTACCAGTCAGGAAGCAAAGCCTCTTGTATCTTTATAAAGAGATCAACATCTATCTGGAAACAAAATATGAATAATTCATTTTTAACATTTCTTCATGGTTTTTGTGTGTGAAATACACAATTTTAGGGGCTGAATGACACAAAGGTTATGAACAATGGTTTATGCCCTGTATTTCTGGCTTCAGTCCTTCCCAATTGCTCTCATGATCATATGTTTAATGGTAGCCCATTTATGGACAGTCAAACTGAAGCCACTGCCTGTACTGTGCAGATTTAGTGTGCATGATGTACTGTAAAACAAGAAGCTGGTCATGGCCTCCATGTCATGCCTGCCCCCAGCTATATTCTAAATCCAATGAGAGTGGGATAAAACAGTATTAAAATAAAAGGAAAATAAAAAAATTTTAACACTAAGGTAAATCTAGAGTGCGGACCGGCATTGAGACAGATGTAAGGACACAAATACAGACATCAAAGTGATTGTTATGTCAAACATCAGACAAGGTGGGCTTAACAGTTATAAAATATAAAGGGACAATTTTAATGAATTTAGCAAGGAAACCAATTTTCACTAAAACTGTATCAATGCTAAAATAATATAATACAGAGAAGTACCCAGACAGACTGTTCCATATGTTGGTAATGATCATGGTTACATTTGAGTAGCTGTTATTTCATAAATGCTATGTTATACTCAGGATGTCAACAAATGAGAAGATGGACTGAGGAGTGTTGTTTAAAGTGAATTACTGCCATTGTTGTATTTAAATTTGAACAATCTTCACTTTCAGCAGTAATCCCAGTCCTTTTTGGTTTGAAATATGCTTGTGCTAGAAGAAAACAGCCACATTTTAGGTTGTCTGAATTAATGAAAAGTATTAACACCTATTTTTGCCCCTTGCTAATTTGCTTAAAATGTATGCTTTTAATATGCAGTAGTTCAAGATTTGCTTAAAATGTATGCTTTTAATATGCAGTAGTTCAAGATTTGCTTAAAATGTATGCCTTTAATATGCAGTAGTTCAAGATTTGCTTAAATGTATGCCTTTAATATGCAGTAGTTAAAGACTTGCTAAAAATTAAGCGTGGGTGTAAATAGGATTTTGATACTGTGACTGTCACTTGAAAGAATCTTGATTTTAATAAAATGATGCAAATGCCTGCAATGAAAATCTTAGAGTATAATGGTATTATCCTGCTAGCATAAAGAAATAAAAAACATTGTTATACACCCACTGCGTCATTATTGTTCCCTTCAATATACTAAAATGTTACCATGTATTGATCCATGCAGTGTTAATTAATCTTCCTTCACAACCAAAATAAGAATCCTGTTTTACAAAAGAAAGTTTAATTCATACATGTATCTATTGACAAGACATGCTATGTCAGCATAATTTTGTATGTACTAGTTTTAGACATAAATGGACATAACAGACCATGTGGTTCATATGGGAGATGCCACTTTTATTTCTGTACAAGGATAAGCAGCTAAATGATTTGCGGTTTCAAACTGGAGATCAGCTGCTTATATGGTGATCAAACGTATATTGGGATAAAATACAGCATGAGTTTTGGGCAAATGTCCAGATTCTGAATCTTTGAATAACAAGTGACTGAACCTTTGGATAAAGTGGCTAAATGTCCATTTGAATAACGAGTGCCTGAATCCTTGGATAAAGTGGCTAAATGTCCATTTGAATAATGAGTGACTGAACCTTTGGATAAAGTGGCTCAATGTCCATTTGAAAAATGAGTGACCATATTTTTGGATAAAGTGGCTAAATTTAAATTTGAATAACGAGTGACTGAAACTTTGGATAAGTGGTTCAATGTCCATTTGAATAATGAGTGACTGAACCTTTGGATAAAGTGGCTCAATGTCCATTTGAACAACGAGTGACTGAATCTTTGGATAAAGTGGTTCAATGTCCATTTGCATAATGAGTGACTGAACCTTTGGATAAAGTGGCTCAATGTTCATTTGAAAAATGAGTGACTGAACTGTTTTTCTGATTACACTAGGCCTGCTGATGCTGATGAGTTCCAGATTCCTACAACAGCCATGTAGTTGTTTGCATGCCATATAACCAATAAGGAAGATTTAAATATAGGTTAAAAATTAAATATCAATAAAACTTAAAGCTGATTGCATATTCTGACAATATACTTGGTAATTACACATGCATACTATATTTTATCACAATTCATCATACATGTGTGTGATTCGGCTCCATTTGTTCACACAATACGATCTCAGCTGCTGAAAAATGTATGTATATTACAGGTCATTCGAGTTTTCTGAAGTGAAGTGAAGCAAAATACCTTTGGATGTGTTGTCCTTCGTGATCTCAATAATCTCTGTGATGAGGAGTGCATTTGTCCTTGCCTATGATGTAGATCAGTGATAACATTCAATATGTGAGTTTACTGTCAATGTTAGTGTATGGGAGCACATGCATGCCACTTTTCAGTAAAGACATTAATGAATTACACATGATGTGACCTAGTTCATTGATACACGAATACATATAAAAAGAACACATGCAATTTATTGTATCAATGACTGTTGTATATTCCTCTAACACTATTATTAGATTGTCATGTTTTCTGCAGTACCATTAAAATGAATTGATTTTGTTGCATTATAAATATAATTTATTATTACTATTATTATTCCTTAATAAGAACACAAATGATGATGATGATGGGTATACAAACAGTGTCACCACATGTACCTGTGATACATTCAGACCACCAAACTGTAAGATTTGACAAACTATTCTGTGAATTTAATCAAATTCTGTGACATGATTTTTTTCTTATGTCGTCCATGTGCATATTGATGCAAAATGTTAACATGCTGTCCCTTGGCTTCACTTTTACCAGATGTTAATCAAGTTTTCTTTTGGCTTCACTTTTACCACATGTTAATCAAAGCAAATGTTAATTAGTTGTCCCTTGGCTTCACTTTTACTACATGTTAATAAATTGTCCCTTGGCTTCACTTTTATCATATGCTAATAACTCTGTCCTTCAGCTTCACTTTTACCACATGTTAATAAATTGTCCCGTGGCTTCACTTTTATCACATGTTAATAAGTTGTCCTTTGGCTTCACTTTTACCAAATGCTAATAAATTGTCCCTTGGCTTTACTTTTACCATATGTTAATATATTGACCCATGGCTTCAAATTTACCATATGTTAATAAATTGACCCTTGGCTTCACTCTAATCACATGTTAATAAGTTGTCCTTTGGCTTCACTTTTACCTAATGCTAATAACTTTGTCCTTTGGCTTCACTTTTACCACATGTTAATAAATTGTCCCTTGGCTTCACTTTTACCATATGCTAATAAATTGACCCTTGGCTTCACTTTTACCACATGTTAATAAATTGACCCTTGGAGTCACATGATGCAACTAATGCTGTACTGTGTGAAAAGAATTTCCAAGAAATCAAGATAAGATCATTTCTTCTTTTTAACTGATGATTGTTGAAACCATCTCTGACATTCTTGAGCGATAAGATTTTCAAATTAGTTGCTGTGGCAGCCATATCAAATGTAAGATTGGCACTATTTTTATTTAGAACAAACTAGACACCATTAGAAGACTTTGGGTGAAAACCCATGCCACAATGACCATCCATTCAGGAGAATTAGTGACAAGATTTTCAGTATGTTCCTTGTGGCAGCCATATTGGATGTCTATGGGGCACCTTTTTCATTTAGGATTAACTATATATCATAAGAAGTCTTTTGGTGAAAACCCTATGTCAGTATGACCATCAATTCTGAAGGAGTGGCAATAACAAGATTTTAAAGATAGCCTAAATGGTGGCCATATTGGCTGCAAGATCCACATCATTTTCATTAAGAAGCAGCTTGACACAATAAGAAGTCTTCTGGTTGAAACCCCATGTCAATATGACTTTCCATTAGGAGGAGTAGCGACAAGATTTTCAACATGGCTGCCATATTTGAGGTCAGACCAGCACCATTTTCATTCAGGACCAACTAGATATCATAATTAGTCTTCTGGTGAAAACCCCACATCAATATGACTTTCCATTTAGGAGGAGTAGCAATAACAAGATTTTCAAGATGGCTGGATTTCAAATCGGCACCATTTTCATTTACATGTAGAACCAACTAGACATCATAAGAAGTCTTTTAGTGAACACCCAATGTCGATATGACTTTCCACCTATTAGGAGCAGTGATAAGATTTTCAAGATGGCACCTGTGGTGGCCATATTGGACATCAGATCAGCACAATTTTTATTTAAGACCAACTAGACAGTTTATGAAGTCTTCCATTAAAACTTCATGTTGATATGACCATCCATTCATGTGGAGTATCAATAACAAGATTTTCAAGATGTCCACTCTTTTTTCTATTTTTATTTAGGACAATCTAGACAACATAAGAAGTCTTCTGGTGTAAACCCCAGGCCAATATGACTTTCTGTTCTGGAAGAGTAGCAATAACAAGATTTTCCAGATGGCTGCCATGGTGGCCATATTGGACATCAGATTGGCACCATTTTAGTTTGGAGCCAACTCGATATCATAAGTCTTTTAGTGAAAGCCCCATGTTGATATGACCATCCATTCAGAAGAAGTAGCGATAACAAGAGTTTCAAGATGGCTGCTGTGGCAGTCATATTGGATTTCAGAGCAGCACCATTTTTATTTAGAACCAACTAGACCTTGGAATAAATGTGTGTGTGTAAAGTTTTATGGCAATCTTCCAAGTAGTTTAGGAGGAGTAGCGATAAAAAAATTTGTGCTAACAGATGGAAGGGCAATGGCCAACAGGTCATTCCATAAGCTCTTCTGGACTATGACCAGTAGAGCTAAAACAAATTGAAAAATATGGTCACAATCACCAGAACCTAATCAGGTCTTGGAACCCACTCAAGGTATCTATATCCAATTTGGTCTGGCTCAATAGTTCTTGACATAGCTTGCATACAAGGTAATGTGATGGCTCAATAGTTCTTGACATAGCTTGCTTACAAGGTAATGTGATGGCTCAATAGTTCTTGACATAGCTTGCGTACAAGGTAGTGTGATTACTCAATAGTTCTTGACATAGCTTGCTTACAAGGTAGTGTGATGGATCAACTGCATAAAACCAATACATGTCCTTCTATTGGAGAGTGGAAATATAATGAGTAACCAAGTAGCATTGGTACTGATGCATTGTATTGAGAATGTCTTATCTCACTTGTATTTGAACTTTACACTTTCATTATTTAGAATAATTTTCTTCATAAATGAGCTTTCTGCAAGACAAAAGCTGAAGATTTTTGGACCCAGGGTCATTCCAGCACTTATCATCTAGAAGAGTTTTGAGGACCTTTCTATGATATATACAGCACTCACTATCAGGTCCAACATTATAACACCATTTCTGTTTTAAGGTGGGTATGGTTATGGATTCCATTTCATTATGTAGTAGTGAAATTATATGTATGCTGTACTTCATTATAATACAGTTTTAGTGTAAGCTGGTATACTATATGGCTCCCATGGACATTGTTGTAATGAGGGAGAACTATATAGTGTATTTCATGATAAGGCAGTCTCACTATAAGATCATATACTATATGGCTCCGAGTGGCATCATTATACTGAGGGAATTCTGTATAATGCACTTCATTATAAGGGGTCTCACTATAAAGTAGTATAATCTGGCTCCCATGGGCAGTGTTATAATGAGGGATTATTGTATAATGTATTTCATTATAAGGCAGCATACTCTATGGCTCCTGTGGACAGCATGAAAATGAGAGTACTGTATCATATTTCATTATAAGGCACTTTCACTATAAGGCAGTATAGCTCTATGACTCACATAGACAACATTATAATGAGGGAGTGCCGTATCATGTACTTTATTATAAGGCAATCTCACTATAAGGTAGTATACTCTATGGCTCCCATGGAGAGCATTATAATGAGAGTACTGTATCATGTACTTAATTAAAAGGCAGTCTCACTATAAGGTCATATACTCTATGGCTCCCATTGACAGCATTACAATGAGGGAGTACTGTATAATGTACTTCATTAGAAGGTGATCTCACTATACAGCAGTATAC
The DNA here is from genome assembly GCA_029931535.1 of Margaritifera margaritifera. Taxonomy (NCBI): domain Eukaryota; kingdom Metazoa; phylum Mollusca; class Bivalvia; order Unionida; family Margaritiferidae; genus Margaritifera; species Margaritifera margaritifera. Next base: position 1,014,667 of record JAQPZY010001410.1, on the reverse strand, counting down.
TCTGACTCTCATGGACAGCATGATAATGAAGGAGTACTGTATCATATACTTCACTATAAGGCAAGTCTCACTGTAAGGCAGTACACTCCATGGCTCCCATGGACAGCATTGTAATGAGGGAATACTGTATAATATACTTCATTATAAGGCAGTCTTACTGTAAAGCTGAATACTCTATGGCTCCCATGGACAGTATTACAATCAGAAGAGCTGTAGTTGCCTTGACTTGGAAATATTACCAAAATGTCAGTGCACCTTAATGATACCAAAATGACTATGTGCAATGTTTAGACCCACCTTAATGATACCAAAATTACTGTGTGCAATGTTTAGACCCACCTTAGTGATACCAAAATTACTATGTACAGTATTTAGACCCATCTTAATGATACCAAAATTACTGTGTGCTGTATTTAGACACACCTTAATGATACCAAAATTACTGTGTGCAGTATTTAGACCCATCTTAATGATACCAACATTACTGTGTGCAGTATTTAGACACACCTTAATGATACCAAAATTACTATGTGCAGTATTTAGACCCATCTTAATGATACCAAAATTACTGTGTGCAATGTTTAGACCCACCTTAATGATACCAAAATTACTATGTGCGGTATTTAGACCCATCTTAATGATACCAAAATGACTATGTGCAATGTTTAGACCCACCTTAATGATACCAAAATGACTATGTGCAATGTTTAGACCCACCTTAATGATACCAAAATTACTGTGTGCAATGTTTAGACCCACCTTAATGATACCAACATTACTGTGTGCAGTATTTAGACCCACCTTAATGATACCAAAATTACTGTGTGCAGTATTTAGACACACCTTAATGACACCAACATATGACTTATGCCATATTGTAAAAACTTGCTTTAAAATTTTAAAAAAGGTAATTTCAGTAAATGACACCAATAGTTGGCTGTCTAATTAAAGCTGCCACTGGAATTAAATATACAGCTCTCATGAACAATTATACTTAAGCAATTCAGTAAGTAGTTATAATTACCTTTGTTTTTCCTCCTTTTCCCCAGATGGCAATTCCGGATTTCTCATTAAACCCAGAGTGAACTTCTACTGCTGGGTCATGAAGTGAAGTAAATACCAGGTGATCCTGAAATAGAAAAGTTCAGAAGACCTTCCAAAATGAATTTGATGACACAGTTTTGTATGCTAAAATCAAATGGGCCTGAATAGTTCAACCTGAGACTATCATATAGAGTGACTGGAAACTCACAGCCTAGCCCATCAAATATCACCCATTCTCTACTGTTATACAAACGAGATTCCCAGTCCACTGCAAGGTCATAAGGTGGATTTGTTGATGGGTCAGAGAAGCTCATTCATGGTACATATTTTGTAAACCACAACTGCTCCTACATTTCACCATTAACATAAAAAATAAGGTATCCTTTTATTGGCAAAAAATATGAGAGTTCATCTGTGTGTTTTATTTGGACATTTAAGCAACACTGTTGGAAAAATGAGAGTGAAAGATGAATTTGGATTTGCGTAAAAAAAAATTCACCATGGCCTTTTGTAAACTACTTTACAAAATTTGCATGCAAGAAACACTTATAAAATTTACATTTGTATACTCTCTGTATACTGAAACATGCATGGCTATTAATTTTAACACAATAACTTATTTAATTTAGCCATTTGTATACTCTTAAATTGAAAATCATGATTAACTTAAGAATATGAAAAGAGATCTTTTCACCGGCATTATCCCTGACCCTATAAATCATAAAATTACAAACAATTGTACCTGATAAACCCATCTCTTTGCTTTTCTCCTGACCTTGACCTTTGAGCTAAGGACTTGACTTTTGTATGATAGGGTGTGGATATGGGTAAAGTTTCATCAAAATATCTGTTGGAGTTCAAAAGTGATACCACTCCTTACATTATCCCTTATTGTGACCTTGATGTTGAGGCAGGGGGTATGACCGAATATGTGAGAAACTGTCAATTTAGGATTTATAATAGGCTGAAGTTTTATTAAAATACCTTCATTGGTTCAAAAGTTATACCAATATACAGATTGCGGTCACTGATTTATAGTTTCCCTTGCCATGACCTTGACCTTGAGACAGGTGGCATGGCTATAGTATGTCACACACTATCTTAAGTTGATGGCAAACAATCCTATACCGGCAGTTTTCTGTGACAATTATGTCTATTAGCTATTATTTTTAGTAAAAAGCATGACATACCAGAATAAAATCAGCTCTACAATCTTTTTGTGAAGTAATAACTTGCTGGCCTTGTTAGAATTACACTATATATACAGTAGTCTATGAGAAAAACTATGATGATGAATCACATCCAGTAGTCTATGAGAAAAACTATGATGATTTATCACATCCAGTAGTCCACGAGAAAAACTATGATGATGAATCACATCCAATAGTCTACGAGAAAAACTATGATGATTTATCACATCCAGTAGTCCACGAGAAAAACTATGATGATTTATCACATCCAGTAGTCCACGAGAAAAACTATGATGATGAATCACATCCAATAGTCTATGAGAAAACTATGATGATGAATCACATCCAATAGTCTACGAGAAAAACTATGATGATTTATCACATCCAGTAGTTCACGAGAAAAACTATGATGATGAATCACATCCAATAGTCTATGAGAAAACTATGATGATGAATCACATCCAATAGTCTACAAGAAAAACTATGATAATGAATCAGATCCAATAGTCTATGCAAAAAACTATGATTATGAATCACATCCATGTTGGATTAAACAATAAGCATGGGAGTGTCCTGGTTGCAACACATGCACCATGACATGCTCTTGGTCATGTCATCAACTGGGACAACCCTTGCAGTTGGAAGTTACTCTTTGTACTGGCCACCATTTTTGTGCTGGAATCTGTGCAAAATTTTCCTACACCCCAATCATTTCAGAGAATATAATTATTCTAATTATGGATACATATATATTATTATCATAGTAATGTCATCTTGATTGCTATATCATGTCAAGTTGTCAGCATCAGAAAATTCGGATCATGACGAGACACAAAGTGTCAAGCCATGATCTGGATTTTCTGATGCTGTCAAGAAGATATGATCTACCAATCAAGATCAAATGACTATGATAACAATATTTTTGTTGTATATCTATCAATTTTCAGATAATTTAATAAAACTACCACACATAACTGAAAAATAAAAGAAATTGATTAACATTTCAACCTTTTCAATACAAACTTATCTTAAATCATAAACCACATTAGATTTTGGCCAGCTGATATATGCATGAATATCGCAGTTTTATGAATGAAGCATGTGAAATGATGTTTCAGAGCAATGAAGTTCGAACAACAGTACCATCCACTCTCTGATGAGTACAAAGATGACATATGCATCACCTGAAAACCCGATACTGAACTACTGACGGCAGCAAAGACTGCATCATGTTAAGACTGTATTCAACTGTCCAATGGATTTTAAAGACAGGAATTTGGTGTACTTTTTATTTAAAGTCTGTGTGGTTGTGATTATGTGAGTGTGTGCACATATGTGTGTGTGTGTGTGGCAATGGTATTGATGATGCTAAGTCTACCAACTATTTTTTGCATAACTGTATTAAATGCTTCAAATAAAACAATTTTATTGTCTTTTATTCAGATTTGAATTTGCAGTCATTTTCTATTGATTTATATGTACAGATAACTTATTCTTAATAATGTGACATCACTTTTTTGTGTCAAGTGCACTGCTTTTTGCGTCAAATGCTTGGGACTTCAAAACATACTTTTATTTGTAAACCAGTCTTATGAAAAACTGATCCCAATGCTATACCAGTATACACTACTCCCTCCATAACTCGCGCACAGTGGGGTCCAAAAACACAGACCACAGTGTAAGTGAGGGCATGATTCACCGAGGGACCTCTGAAAAATTAAAAAGGGGATGCCATCCTGGCTGGACATCAACAGTGAGAAGATGAAAAGGTGGGGCTGTTTAATGGTTTAATACTCATTTTATAATCGCTTTGGAAATAATTGTCAATTAAAAGCTTTTTCTAATGAAATTGTTCACTTTTCTGTATAAATTACTTTTATTTGCAAGATAGCCAACCTCTGAAAGATCACTGACAACATTACTCTAAGAGGTCTCAACACACATTACACGTGTGCCTGCAAAAACATTGTGTATTACATCACTGCTTTTTGCATGTAAATGTGGATATATTGAAGTGTTATTGTTGATTTACAACAAGACAAGATTTCCTTTTTTCAAAAACTAGGAACATTTATTTCATGAAACAACAACCGTCAATGTTGAACTTGATTTTTGTATTGTTCTACTGGTAAAATATTGATGCCATGATTTCACTGCAAGTAACAGTGAAATTTCTGCTCATCTTTAAGCCTCTGAGTGCCAATTCAGGAATTTTAAGTTCACTACAAACTTTGGAACGCACTTCTCCATAGTGAACCATATCTGTGAAACAAGCTTTTCATGCATTGAGTACTCCTTTTGCTGACTTCCCTTGCTATCCAAGCTAACATTCGTGAATTAGTAGGATAAATCACTGTTTAATGTTAGATACTTTAATTATGTTTTACTTACATAATAATATTTATAACAGAGTTCGATTGGTCAATATTGAAATGGGTTGACCTGAAACACTACCGTGACCATCTTTTAACTTTTTCTTATTCCACCCCCTTTATTTCATTTGATACAAAAGACGTAATTAATATGATAATACAAAGCATGTCTACTTTTAATTGATTGTAACAATACAACTAACACTTCCACAAATCAGAGATAAAAACACAGTTCACACTTAATGAGGCTCACAGAAATGATTGCGGACAAAGCACAGTAGATTGACACTTTTCATGTTTGAATACAAGAGGGCATGTCACGTTTATGATGATTACACTGAAACCAAATTAAAAGATAAATAGAACTAAAACACGAATTTCACTTGACAAAACTTATTTAATTGGTATTTATTTCTTAAAGTGTTGCCACCAGTAGGCATTACAGACATTTTCATGGATTGAAATTTCGGCAAATATTGTTATTTTTTAAAGTGTACTGAGAACTCTTTGGTAAACAAAATTTAACAAAATATATAACTTCTTATCAAAAGTTGTGAATTTCATGATGTTGATTCAAATTTCCAGGCACAAACTGCTGTTTTCGATGATAAAATCAGTGATATATCACGGTTCAATTTATCAGTTTTGATCATGATTTTCTTTATGTTTAACAAATAGAGGCCAATTCTTTTGGTATTTTCAAGGAAAAAAAATGGGATCCACGCCTGACCTAGCATTATAAGTAGGTTCACAAGTTATCTGGGCATGAGTTATCAAGAGAGAGGTGTACATTGTAAGAATCTGCAACAGTCCCATGGGAGATCCTGTCCAAATTACCTTTAAATTAGCCAATCAAAACTTCTCTAAAATTTCTGATAGTGAAAATATTTCATTATTGTAGAAGAATTCCAAAGTGCAATAAGGAATGAACTGAAATGGTGTATTAAACAAGGAGAGGTTGGAAAAGTTTGAATACCAATTAGTGATGGATCATTCAGACATGATCTATAATGGGAGTGTTTCAGATCTTTATAACATAGATTGCATACTTGCCATATTCCCAGACAGTGTTTGGGGCTTTTTGTGACTTAAAAAATGTGTTTTGAGGTCCCAAGGGGGGTCAGTGCAAGTGACCCCCCAAAAGTGACATCATCCAAATGAGAATATCTTATCTTTTCAAATCAGCCTATAGCAAATGACTGAAAATTCAAATCTGAATAAAAGAAAAAAACATCTGTTTTCTCTGAAGCATTTAATATACTTACAAACAAAATATCAATATGGTGGTTGCAATATGTGCACACAATAAAATGTTCCCCCTTGCTGCTGCGCTTCACAAAGTCAAACTCTGTCAACCAGGAGTTCTGAAATTTTATTTTGCTGGGCTTTGCTTGCTTCGCAGTTGGTTCCACATTTCCTGAATCACAACTATGTTTTGACATTTTGCCTTCAAAAATGAATCACACTTGTACACTTTTCAAACTACCGAAATAATCATGTTTTGGATTTTTATATATGTAGTAAAAATCCGGCTTCAAAGAAATGTAGCTGCTGATCAAAAACTTTAATAAAGATGGCTTCAACATTTTCATTCGATGCAGTCAGTGATGTGTAATAAACATTTGTACTTCAACATGCATCTCTTTGATGTACTTAACATCAGACAAATTGGGTTGTTCCACTACTGTACTTTACCTATGCAAATTAGCCTAATGGACTCTCCCTCAGCAGTGCTCAATGGATTTGACACGACACATCACCCTAGCTATTGTGAGCCAATTAAGTAAATCTCTGAAAGGTGGATATTTATCTCCGGCTGCCTTACCTTTTAATTGCCTACAAAACAGCTGTATATACTGCCCTGACGATAGTTTTATATGAGCTCTGAGTAGGACTGTTTACTGTTTATACATACCACAGATTACGGGCATATATCATGGTTGTCAAGAAATATACATTTTTTTTTCTTTTTCTTGGAGGGGACATTTTGTTTTCGCTAAGATTGCTGAAAATCATGTTTTTCTAAACACGACCATGTCGGGGGGGGGGGGGGTTAGGAGTCCAAAATCTTGTTTTTTGCGTGACATGTCGTGTTATGGCATGTATCTGATTGACAGAGCATTAGGATCTAATCATACTGGATTTTTTGTAAGCAAATACAACCAGAGTTTAAATTCATCATGCATCGTGTAAGAGAAAACTGCATATCATTATCATTTTTAGGCCTATGAATCAGGATCCAGTTACATTTTCCTTTTTGGCATAGATATTATCTATTACAGGCAAAAAAATCTTCTGTAGCAAGTTGCTGCATATTTCAAAGCTCTGTTGGTGGATTTTTTCACTTATGCATTATGTTATTTTACATTGACATGACAAATTAACCAGAAAGAAAGAGAGAGTGGACGAACAATATTATAGAAACTAATCCTGGAACTGTCAGCATTATCAAAATGATTCAAGTTCATTCTTTCTTCAACTAACGTTACTAATGATGATAATCCAGTATAATAATTGTTGCTTGTGCCAGTTTTTATCTAAAGCTTGATCCATCTAGCAAACCAATATTATCAAGCATCAACATGTATTATCAACAATGATAATATTGAAATATAATGGTCATAATAAAGGATACTGTACATAATTTAGGATACTGGACATAATACATGATACTGGACGTAATACAGGATATTGGACATAATACAGGATACCAGACATAATACAGGATATTGGACATAATACAGGACACTGGACATAATACAGGATACTGGACATAATACAGGATATTGGACATAATACAGGATACCAGACATAATACAGGATACCAGACATAATACAGGATACTGGACATAATACAGGATACTGGACATAATACAGGATATTGGACATAATACAGGATACCAAACATAATAAAGGTAACTGGACATAATACAGGATACCAGACATAATACAGGACACTGGACACAATACAGGATATTGGACATAATACAGGACACTGGACACAATACAGAACACTGGACATAACACAGAACATTGGACATAATACAGGATTCTGGACTTAATAAAGGATACTAGACATAATACAGGATATTGGGCATAACAGAGGATATTGGACATAATACAGAATACAGTTTTGAGTTGACCCAATACATTTTTAAGTGACAAAAATGGTATGTTGCAATACAGTAGAATGCCAATAATCTGGATGGCAATCATCTGGATTGTTCTCTCGTGCAGACTCCCACAATTTCCAATGAAAATGTAAATCCTCAACTGATTAAAATACAGTAGATTATCTGGAAAACAAGTTTGTAAACATAAATAATGTCTTCCCAGAGCTCAAACTAGCATGTGAAAAAGCAACTAGAATATTTTTTTCTGGCAGAGAAGTAGCCGTTTTTAATGCATATGAGTGATTTCCACTATGTCCCCTGATTTGGAGACCATCTTCAGTCATATATGGCATTGAAACATACCCTCTTACTCCCTTACTAGGGTTCCTAAAGTATATCATCAACAGGGTCCTTGTATGCAGCATATTCACAGCTGTGACACTCTTATTATTTATCTGTAACTAGTCCAATTAAAATAATTACCAGCAAGGATCAGTTATCAACCAGAACCTTTCACTCTGATGGGTTACAAGGATAATGAAACCGGTCAGGGATAGGATGGTGGGGTGGTGATTGGACCAGCCCAGCAGATGGGAGGGAATGCCTCCGCATTCCTTCAGGCAGCTTCTTCTTCCATAATTACCAGAACCGCCCATTACATAATCATCCACTGCCTTGCATGAACTGCTCTTTGGAAGAAGTTGAAAGACCCATGGGAATAGGCAGACATGTGCAAAGTTGTCACTAGGATAACATCCAAGGTATTGAAAATGGAGCAATTTTATTTAAACTGGTTCAAGAATTATGCAAACATAAAATTACTGAGTGACAAGCTAAGAGTGAATAAAGAAAAGTAAAATAAATGAATAAATACATAATAAATTAATTTAAATATTTTTGCAAAGCTCTCATGAAAATGCAGGATTTATAAATTCTCAACAGGATATTTGCAAATATTGCTTTGATTACTTCAGTTTGTGCACCAGAATCAGAAACTTTTTTAAAAGACTGTCAGTTTTTGAGCAATACATTATAAAACAGGAATGGTGAGCAATTTACTAGCATAAATATACCCCTTCCTCTCCCACATCCCAACCCTACCCCTTGTTTGAGATCAATCTATAGTGAAAAAACACAAAACTCTTCTGAAAATAGTGCAAGTACAATGATTTCTCAACATGCATATCTTCTATGTACTAAATTTCACAGCAATCAACTAAAAACTACAAGTCAGAGTAGTTGCATTCACAAAATTCTGACATACAGCTGTAAGTGAAAAAGGGCAACACAAAAATCACGGGTACACAAACATTTGTCTGGATGTGCATCTTTAGATGATAACCATAATATGTACCAAATTACATGGCAATCCATAAAAAACTGCAGGACTAGTTGCACTAATGAGATTGTGTCATACACTGCATTAAGCTGCAAGACAAAAAGGTCAGTAACTCTAACAAAATATCCGGAAGTAAAGTGATTTGTTTGTATAATTATCTTCAGGTGATGACAATCATATTTACCAAGTTTCGTGCCAATTAATCAAAAACTGCAGGCATAATTGTGCTAACAAGATTGTGTCATACTCTGTTACAAGACAAAAAGGGGCAATACCTCTAACAGCAAGAGTTCCTCAAAGGGAATGATGCACTAGGGATTTCCAGGAATCCAAGATAAGACTGTTTCTTCACTTTAACTGCTGAGTATTGAAACCATCTCCAATATTCTTGAGAAACTCCAACATACCAAATTTGGAAACAAAAATATTTTCTTATAAGTCTGAGTTAACATGTTCACAAGATACCTCAAGTGCAGGACAAAATTATTTGTCATGGCCACTGACCTTGAACCTCATATCATGGATAGAAAATCATTCAACTTGTCTCAGACAATGTCAAGATATACCCACATGCCAAGTTTGGTTAAATCTATAATTAATAGGTTTTTTTTCACACACAAAACAGTTATTTAAGTGGCATCATTCAAGGTATTCATCAGATATATCAAAAAACTGGATTTGATAACAAGAGTCCCTCAAAGGGACTAATGCTCTTTTGCCGAAAAGAATTTCCAGGAATTCAAGATAAGACCATTTCTTCCTTTTAACTGCTGAACATAGAATCCATCTCTGGTATTTTTCAGCAATAACAAGATTTTCAAATTAGCTGCTGTGTTGGACATGTTTTATGTCAGATTGGCACCATTTTCATTGAGGACCAATACATCATTAGAAGTCTTCTGGTGGAAACCCCATGTTCATATAACTTTCCATTTTGGAGGAGTAATGATAACAAGATTTTTAAGATGGCTGCCATGGTAGCCATATTGGATATCAGATTGGCACCATTACCATTTAGGACCAACTAGACATCGTAAGAAGTCTTTTGGTGAAAGTAAAATATCAATATGACCAACCATCTAGGAGAAGTAGAATAAAAAGATTTTCAAGATGGCAATTGTGGTGGCCATATTGGAAGTCAGATCAGCACCACTTTCATTTATGACTAACTAAATATCATAAGAAGTCTTGCAGGGAAAACCCCATGCTGACATAACCATTCATTTAGAAGTAGCAATAACAAGATTTTCAAGATGGCCACTGTGGTGGTCATATTGGATGTCTGAGCAGCACTATTTTCATTTAGGACCAACCAGACATCATAGGAAGTTGTTTAGTAAAAATCCCATGTTGATACAACCATCCATTCAGAAGAAATAGAAATAACAAGATTTTCATGATGGCCACTGTTGTGACCATATTGGACATTAAATTGCAGGGCTGAGCAAATCCCATAACCTGACGTCCTGGACTATTCATTTTCCAAGTCAGGCAAGTAAAATTTTCCAAGTCGCTAATCCAGGACAAGTGCTTTTTACCTATTTTTAAAAAGTCAGGCAAGTCCTTATTTTCGTGCTTTAATCACTATATCTACCTTTATTTGGCCATTCATGCCCTCCGGGCGTACTGAATACTTGATTCTACCCTTTTCCATGTATACATTTACATCCTGTATGACACCTACAGATAGTCAGTGATAACTTTTGCATATGCGCACGTTCTGTTACTGCTAGACTGCGTACTGGGATAAGCGACCAAATTATCGGCAAATCAAAACACGTCAAACAAAACAAAGTCGGTATGATTAATTAGCAGTGTTTGAAGCGGCTTTGCTACATTGTGTTTACTCAAACCATATCCTCATGAGCGGCTCACTCTGATTTTAAACCAGCGAGTCAGTGAAATTAAATTAATGAAAGGTACTTTACCGACATCTGTTTTCGTTTCCTTTATGAACTGATTAAATGACATTAATGATTCTTTAATTTTCAATTAATATACAGAGGATTATCTTCCACGTGCGACATTGCGTTTGAAGCAAAACAATTACGCTAATTAATGAGCTGTCTCTGTTCATATTTTAAAAGAGAAAATGTATGTTATCATCACTTTTGAAGTAGTTGTCAAGCAAGCTGATATTTACTCTGTGGATAAAATGAGTTTGCTAAATTATTTTTGCAAGGAAGGTAATAAGAACGATTCGGAGAAGGAAAATTTTTGTGAAAGTGGAGGGATAAAATATAAGACTGCTGCTGAGTGTGAGAATTCCTTAAACCAAGAGAGTTTACAAATTCTAATGAACATTTCAGCAAATGGACCAGAGCTCGAGGACTTTATCCTAGACAGCTATCAACTGCTGGCTTAGTGCTAGTGCAGGTGGCAGACATGTACATGTACATTTTTTCAAATCCAGCAGCTAAAACATATATACCTAAAGTAGCCAAATGTATATCAACCAATGTTTTTGAAAAATTAAATCATTTTAAGAAATAATTATCTTGTATATTATTTTGTTTGTTTTTTCTATGGATTAAGTGTATACATCTCATCAAATCTTGGCATGTGATTACCAATTTGGGACAAGTGAAAAATAAGGTGGGACAAGTGAAAAGCAAGGTGGGACAAGTGAATTTTCTGAAACCACTTGTCCTGGACAAGTGGATGAAAAAAGAATTTGCTCAGCCCTGAATTGGCACCATTTTCATTTAAAAGGAACTAGACATCATAACTAGTCTTTTAGCGAAAACCCCATGTTGATATGACCATTCAACCAGTAGGAGCAGCAATAACAAGATTTTCAAGATGGCCACTGTGGTACGATACTGGATGTCCGAATAAAGCATCATTTTCATTAAGGACCAACTACAGCATGGGATGAATGTGTGTGTTAAGTTTCATAGCAATCCTTGAGGTAGTTTAGGAGAAGTTGCGATAACAAATTTGTGCTAATCTTAAGACAGATGATGTAAGATGAACAACAAACCATTCCATAAGCTCTCCTAGTCTATGACCAGTAGACCTTTCTTTTTAAAATCAATATCAGAGTGCTGACTATCAAGTTTTCATTGGAATGCACCTAAATATAAAGTTTGGCCAAATTCATCTGTATATGTAGAAGTCACAGTGTTTACAAGCTCAATGAAGTAAAAAAAATGCAAGATATGACCTTTGACTTGACTCCAAGGTCAATTAGGGCTGGCTTTCAAAACTCCTTCACAAAAGTGCATATCTGTTGGTGGTCAGATCTGCACCATTTTCATTCAGAACCAATTAAATATTGCAAGAAGTATTTTAGTGAAAACCCCATGCCAATATCATCATTCATACGAGAGAATTAGTGATAAGATTTTCAAGATGCCATGTTGGAGGTCAGATGAACATCATTTTCATTAAGAACCAGTTACATATTGCTATGATAGTTTTGAGTGAAAACCCCATGCTGATAAGACCATCCATTTAGGAGAAGTACCTATATAAAGATTCTCCGGATGGCCATCAAGGCAGCCATTTTGGAGTTTAAATCGGCGTTATTTTAATATAAGAATAACTATATATTTGCAAGAACGTTTTTTTTAAATGTTCATATAGCCATCAGATTAGACAATGTAGCTGTTACAAGATTTTTCAAATTTGGGAGGTCACATTGGCATCATTTTCATTTAGGACCCAATGTTGTTGATATGACCAATCCTTAAGAGAAGTAGTGGTTAGATTTTCGATGAACTATGTGTTAACCAAGGAAAAGCATCCTTTTGGGAGTGAAAAAAGCTCAAAACCACATAATATCAAGAAAGGAATATTTAATTTGGATAGTCTACTCATGACATCTGTTGAGTTGCAAAATCATTAAATTTTCGCATTACATTTTGCCAATGAAATATGTTGTCAGATGATTATGGCACTCAGTTTACCTCATGTGGTAAAACATTTCTATATCCCTTTATTTCCAGGTCATTTGTGAACTTCCTTCCATAGCAGCCATTTTGAAGGTCCAAGGGGGATCATTTTCATTTAAGACCAACTAGACATTATAAGAAGTCTCTTAGTGAAAACCTGATGTCAATATGACCATCCATTCAAGAGGAATAGCAATAGCAATCTTTTCAAAATGGTCAACATGGTGACCACATTGGATATCAGATTGGCATCATTTTCATTTAGAACGAACCAGATGCCATAAGAAGTCTTCTGGTGAAAACGCCATGCTGATATGACTTTCTGTTCAGGAAGAGTAGCCATAGCAATATTTTCAAGATGGCTGCCATGTTGGATGTCAGATTGACACCATTTTTATTTAAGACCAATTAGACATCATACTAAGTCATGAATGAAAACCCCATGACAATATGACCATCCATTCTGGAGGAGTAGCGATAATAATATTTTCAATATGACCACTATGGTGGTGGCCATATTGAATGTCAGGTTGGCATCTTTTTCCTTTAGAAGCAACTAGACACCATAAGAAGTCTTCTAGTGAAAACCCCATGTTGATATGACTTATGATAGCAGCCATAACAAGATTTTCAAGATGGCTGACATGGCAGCCATGTTGGATGTCTGATCGGCACCATTTTTATTTAGGACCAACTAAACATCATAAGAAGTCTTTTGTGAAAACCCCATATCTATGTAATCATCCATTCTGGAAGAGTAGGGATAACAAGATTTTCAAGAAGGTCACTGTGTTGGCCCTATTGGATGTCCAAGAAATGCAGTTTTCATTTAGGACCAACTAGACCTTGGGATGAATGTGTGTGTAAGGTTTCATGGCAATCCTCAAAGTACATTTTGTTCACAAGAAATAGCAATAACAAGCTAAAAGATAAATAGGGCAATAACTCTAACAACAAGAGTTCCTCAAAGGGACTGATGCTCTACTGGCCAAAAGAACTTCCAGGAATCCAAGATAAGACCATTTCTTCTTTTTAACTGTTGGGTGTTGAAACCATCTCTGATATTCTTGAGTGTACAGTATTCAACAGTCTCTGAGAGTGACTAGTGTATGTACCCTTTGAAGTCTGTCACCCAGTAAGGTTATGAAATATACAGTGTCTTCTGCAGGATTTTCACACAGAAGGGGAATTTCTCCTCTGGTCTGATTTCAATTATCAAGGGGTGGTGGTATATGAGAACAACCATACCTTTATTACCCTTATTAGTATGCAGTGATGATGCCTGGAATTAGCTGAAGAGGGGATGCTTCCTCCTTGGCTTCTATAAATAAGAGGAGGGGGTCAGAAAAATTACAGGGTGGTATAAATCTTACCATTAACATCCTTCTGTGTATCCAGTGCTCTACTGAAATTAAAATCTTCACATTAACCACCATGTAGCTGTATTAGTAGTATTCTGTTGACATTTTCAGAAGTTAATCTGTTTCTGATTGCAGTATGAATGTTAGTCTGAGCTGAGAAACTCTTCTCACAATCTGCGGTTTGAAGAGGCATTTGCATAACTGGCTTTTCTAATTTTAACAAGACAACAACCTCTGAAATATTTATTCTTATTTTTTGTTGTTCCTTTGGGGGTTCATTATATGTAGTCTGAGTCCTAGCCGGCTCCCGTCCAGAGAAACTTCAATTGTTTCTGTTCGATCAGAGGTCCCCTGAGATGCATATGAAGTATTAAGTCTCCAAATTATCAATGACACATTCAGTATCCTGATCCAAGTCAGAAGTGCAGACAAAGTGAACTTTAAAGCAATCCCTTATCAACTTACAACTGGCCATTGTCTTGAACAAATGAATGGATTTCCTGTCACGTGCAGTTCAGCAGTGTGAAAGATGCTAAAGCAGACAACCTTTACACAGAGCAAAACATGACCAGACTTTGTTTAGATTATTTGTGTATCATACATTTTTATTTGCAAGAGTTCAGGTTTCATTGCATGAGTTCTTGTGCATAGCTAATTTCAAAAATCATGTGACAGTTGACCAATCTGCATGATTAGTGCACTTGCATGGCCTGGCAGCTTCATTGAGTATGTTCAACAAAAAGTGTGTGATAAATAACTTTAAATGAATACAGATAAAACTTAAGTTGTTTATCTTTATTATCGATACAGCCACATGATCGTATGTTATGACAATAGCACTGCATTGTATGCGTTAGAATTGCATGTAATGGCAGAGATATTACAGTTGTTTATCTTTATTATCATCAAAGTGGCAGTAATTGTGTTTTATGACAATGACACTGTGTCATATGCATTAAAACTACAGATAACAGCAGATACATTACAGTTGTTTATCTTCATTATTGGCTCAGTGGCAGAGATCATGTGTTATGACAATGACACTGTGTCGTATGCATTAAAACTACAGATAACAGCAGAGACATTACAGTTGTTTATCTTCATTATTGACACGGTGGCAGAGATCATGTATTATGACAATGGCACTGGGTCATATGCATTAGAACTGCATGTAACAGCAGGGACATTACCACTGAATACCCAAAACTGCATGTCTGCTATGGTCACCAAGTGCATTTGGTAAAATGCTTTTAATAATTAGATAATTAATGAAAGTGTCTCATGGCTCAATTGCAAAAAGTCCCTCAGTAAGTGCTTGATTATGGTGGTTGATCTAGAGCTCAAGCACTTAAATGATCAGACCGAGCTTTGTTAATATTAATGAATGTGACAGGTTTGATTACGCTCACAGTAAAATAACTGCATGATTTTCATGCGCTCTCTCATTTTTAAGGAGAAATTCCTTAAATTTGGGGAAAATTAGCACATTCACACATCCTGAAGAAAACACTGATAAACATCTTTAGTTGTCAGCACTTAGTGTCAGCCACACTGTCACTTTAAGTTCTGAGGTTCAGTACACGTGTACTTTTAGCAAGATGTTGGCAATGATCCTTTTGAATGCTAGTGGCAGTAGATAAGCTGACTGGGAATAAATGTAATTTTTACAGACAGTTTGCTAAGAGATGCCTAAATCAATGATTAACATATTTTCTCATCAGTGTCCCCTCAAGGTAGTGACTAGGTACAAAATGACACCTGAGTAGGCATTGTTTTCTTAATTAGGCATCAATTAATAGGCACAACCAACTGGCTCTAATGGCAGAGGTAAGTTGCACCTGGGAATGATTGGGATAACAGGGGTTTATTACTTTAGCATATAAGTAGAAGAAAGAGAAGTCCCCAGGCTATTCACTGGAAGAAATCTGTGGGAGTCAGGCTTATAATATGCCATTAACAGAACCCCTGATATTTTAAATCAGTAAATATACCTTTGTGAAAGAAAATTATATCTACACTTTCCTTAATTTTCCTTTACTTCTATTTCAAACTTTTCTCGTTCCTTTCTTTATCATCTGGAGCTAGAGGTCACTTCTCCCATTTTACTGACCCTAGTTTGAGCCCTGTCACACGATGGATCTGAAAAATTGGCCCTTGACTGTAATTTTTAAAAAATTGGGAGTGGTATATGACTCTGCATTTACAAAAGTGCATGATTTTAACCCACCTTTAAGGCTGTAAACTTGGCCACTCCATCCTGGAAAGCCTGTACTGCCTCGTAATGATCTGACCTGCAACAAAACATGTCATGTATCAAGATTAACATTTATAATGTAAGATAAGAATGTTTATTTTAAAACAAAGAGTTAGAAAACATATGCATGTAATAATTTGCACAATTTTTTAAGAAAATAATCAACTGCATCCCCCAACATTCAGTATTTAAGGATATGGAGGGGGAAATATTCACTGTGATGTGAAACATCATTGTCACACTCAAGTAGAGCCTTCATGCTTTTTTTTAGATGACTCAGTTCCTCAAATTATTACCAGTTGTGGTCATAACTAGCATAATGATCCCTAATATAGTCACTACATTGGTAATTATGGGTCTAAAGACAGTCTTATATCATAAGAGATTGGTAATTATGGGTCTAAAGACAGGCTTATATCATAAGAGATTGGTAATTATATGTCTAAAGACATGCTTATATCATAAGAGATTGGTAATTATGTCTAAAGACAGGCTTGTATCATAAGAGATTGGTAATTATGGGTCTAAAGACAGGCTTATATCCTAAGAGATTGGTAATTATATGTCTAAAGACATGCTTATATCATAAGAGATTGGTAATTATGTGTCTAAAGACAGGCTTGCATCATAAGAGATTGGTAATTATGGGTCTAAAGACAGGCTTATATCATAAGAGATTGGTAATTATATCCCTAAAGACAGGCTTGTATCATAAGAGATTGGTAATAATATGTCAAACACAGGCTTATATCATAAGAGATTGGTAATTATACGTCTAGAGACAGGCTTATATCATAAGAGATTGGTAATTATATGTCAAAGACAGGCTTATATCATAAGAGAATGCCATTTGTTTTGTATGTAGATTGTTGGTTCATAATTGTTAAAGAGGCTTTCTTATGCATAAACTTGCAAACTAAGTGTATATACGATGCCTGTGCTGGTAATGACTGTAGTGGTAGTGCAGAACAATCTATAAAATTGATGTATTCTTTTGCTTGCAACAAAAATGTCCTTATTTTTTAATCTTGCTGTACATTCTGGTTCTGTCTTACAAAAAGTATACTGTACCACAGATGAAATGTCATCAGATATTCCAAAGAAGTTTACCATGGGAAATATGGTATGGAGTATCCAAAAATTAATATTGACCCCTTGTTGTATATTAACCACTGTGACGCTGATCATTTAGTTTTCTGTCTCACCTTGTCCACTACAGCTAATGAAGATAGACTGACTAAATTGGAAATCTTAATTAAACAGTTGACTTCATGTGGATATAAGGGCATTGCAGCCACTTTACAACATTTGCTGCAAGTGTGAGAGCAACAATAACAACAACAAAAAAACAATAATAATAATAATATTTAATACAGGAATTAAACCACTATATGCTGAGGGGCAAAAAGGTGGCACCATCCCAAATTAGAGGGGGTTATTTTTCATTCCATTCGCTTGTGACACTGAAGCCATGTTTCTGTACTCAAACAGGTGCAAGAAATTTCCCAATTTGTAATTAAAACACATCACACTAAGAAAGATGCCCACACAAACATTTGAATTTAAATTTCAAGCATTTCCTTTGTGTTCCTTCAGCTGACCAAAACATACTTATAAATCCCACGCTGTATGTACTAGACCAAACACCAGCATGATTAGGAGAAGACAAACTCAGTACTGAAATCAATTTAAAAATTCTTCTGTCATTTTTAACGTATAACGCTTGATGATATTAAACATTTGATAAGCTAGGGGACAAGTTAAAGTTAAGAAATAACAAGAAGGCCATGACTGTATGTCGAGCCCACAAAAAAAAAATTGCTGTAAAAATGTGTCCTTGACCTGCAAAGTCAAAGGGTGGAGCAAGCATATGGCAGAAAGAATTTTTTTAATCCATTAAGGAGTTTAGGAAATATAAGCAAATGAAAAAACTTTAACCAAAACCTGAATGCAATTGTTCTATATTTATAACCTTGACAATAAGGTCAAAGCAGCAAGTGAGCATGTTGCAGAATAAATTGTCTTAGATTCATAATGATTCATTCCAACTATGAAGACAATCCATCAGTTACGAAATATAAGCAATTGAAAAAACTTTAACCAAAACCTTAATGTAAATTATCTATGACTGTGACCTTAGCCTCAAGGTCAAAGGGGAAACCACAAGTGTCACAGAATAACTTGTCTTAGCTTCATGATGATTCATTCCAAGTGTGAAGAAAATCCAGGGTTTAGTCAATATAAGCAAATGAAAAAACTTTAATCAAAACCCTAACCAATGTTCATTCCAGAAATTGATAACGTGGGGCCCAATGGCCCCTACCAGGTCAAAAAGTGGGTCAATAAGAAGAAAAAAAACCAGGGGCAGTAAATATCCTTACCTGTTTCCTGTTTTTCTTGTTTATTCAAGAAATTCAAAGATGCATCATTAACACTGGCACTCACATTGTGCATTTATTAATTAAAATTAAATCATGCAGAAATTAATAAATCTATGACCCAAATGCCTGTGATCATTATCAGCTTCTCTATCATGAGCCTTACCTACTGGGATTTGAATTCCTCGTGCTTTAGTAACTATTACCCTCTAGAACTTACTTTTGACATCTGAGTCTAGATTTATTTACCACATGTATGCTACTTTGAAAATAAATGCAGCAGTGCTTTTGCCAAAGATTTCATCTTCTCTTCTTTACATTTTCTTTCAAAGATCATTGATCATGTGCTCTCAATTAGTGCCCAAGCTAACCAAAATCAGTAAGATATTTCTCTCAGACAATAAAATTTATCATCTTATTCTTCACACAAACCATAACAAACGGTTTATGCTGACGCCAACACCAATGTGGAAAAAGTGACTGCTATGTCTCACTTGCCACTAATATAAGGCTGTCATGTTTACACGGGTAAACAACTTCATTTTGTGTCAGCCCTGTAAATATTTACAAAACCTGCCTTCTGTTTAAACGATAAATAAAGTGCTTCACAAAATGATGTAACTTTGTATCCCAATCCTATTCAAAATGGCTGAAAGTAAGCATAACAAACATCGCCAATTTGGAAGTATTTCACAATTGTTGATGCTGGCAGCAAACAAAAAGCTAACAGTAACCTATGCTCTACAAAGGTTTCCTTCACTGAGGGTAGCACTGCTGCAATTACCAACCAATCAAAACATATGCAAAAGTCTCTTAAAAGTGAGGCTAGTGAGCACATGGTCACTGGCAGAAAAGTACTCACCCAACAGCCAATTACCTCAATTAAGTCACCAGTGGAGTACACAGTGTAAAGTGAAATAACAGTGGTGTATTAAAAACTAGCCATCGTATGCACGTTATCTCCTATCACTCAGTATAGTTGAGGGGGAATGTTTCAAAAGTTTTTGTCAGCCAGGAAAAACAACAATTTCCAAATATGCTTCTGTCTGCTTTGACTTAATAAAAACTGACCTTAAAAACACACTGAGCACACAGACAGGGACATATGTGACCACTGGATGAGTCTTGCAAACGTAAGGCTAAATAACAGTGACAGTTCGCTTTGGGTTTTTCATAACTATGTTTAAGTGACCACCAGCAGGGGGTACCATTTGAGATGACCCCCACTGTTTAGCGGAAAAGCCAAGCAGCTGACTAAACTTGTGAAAAACAATGTAAGCAAACATTGAAGGAGAAAATTAAGAAAATGTCTTAGATCGTTTGTTTGTAAATTCTAGGTGACTGAATTTGCACATTTCTACATTATGTCTATGAAGTAAAATTGTTGTGGGCATAACCATTTTTTTTTAAACAGTGTAGTCATACAATACACATTTTTTATGTTTGGTGTACATGTATGAACTGATGTTTAAGGATATTTATGTATCATGACAGACTCAGCTGATCAGGACAGACTCAGCTTATCAGGACAGACTCAGCTCAGTTGATATGGAGGGGTGAGTTTGATTCTCACTTTAATCTTGGTAACATTAATGTCACTTATGGACTCATTAGAGCAGTGAGTCACTCTGTATTCTGTAATACACCTCATCTTGCTGAAGTTTAGTGATTGTTCTGTCAAAATATGAGCGGAATCTTAGGTAAACAGGTAAATAGTCCTATCAAGTAATCTGAATTATTGTGGAATATATTTATTTTCAGACTTAATTAAGAAGTCATCACTTTCCATATCAATAAATTTAATGAAAACAACTCACATTTGCCACAAATTGCCAGTTTTGGCATGCAAGTGGATTAGTCACATTTAAACAGAATCATTTCGTGTTCAGATGGTTATGTAAACATTTAAAATTTCGTGTAAACATGACAGCCTTACACTAATATGGTCTCAGCAATAAATGAAGTTTTGCATTATGCACCATAATGATATCTTTTCACCATATATCTATTTTGCACTTTCACAGACAGCTTAATGGAACTATCAACCTTCAAAATATGGATACTGGGTTTTCTTTGTTCATGTGTTAAGCTAAAACTGATTTGTCACTTACAGCTACACCAACCATACTATATCCCTCCATAAAAATGCAATACCCAATGGGGACATAAATTCACACAATTTTTCCAAAAATGGCCATAAAAGAGTGCCTGAATCTCTATAATAATAATAATAATAATCCTCTAAAACCCCTAGTAATTCTAGGCATGTTCAGGCAGCCACTGTCATCTTTATCGAGGTGTTTATGTGTATTGTTTTTAAGATGTGTACAATATGATTTCATACATTATATGCAATGAAAGTTTCAAGTCTTAAAATGTTGAATTGTGAGTGCCCACAAAGTTTTTGAGAGAGTTCTGTGCTTTCTGCTTCATGGACAAATGTACTTACAGGTGACTCAGTGCTATATGGGCAACAAGGGGAATATCCTCCATTTTTTTCAGCATATCCAAGCCCAAGTATGGTGCACTACCTGTCAGTACAGAGAAAAGAAGTAAACATCAGGGCTCCTGTTAATTCTCAAATTTGGGAGAAAGGGACTTCCTGGGTTGTAATGGTGGCTGTTTCTTGATTTAAAGTCCACATCACCAGACTGATCAATCGGTAAATAGATAGTACTGGTATTTATTTGACTAATTATTTACTTCTTCTCTGTTCATGAAAGAGAAAGTAAACATATACATGTGTTATAATCCACTATTATTTTACAAAAATTAACACAACATATACATGTGTTATAATCCACTATTATTTTACAAAAATTAACACATCAAGATTATAACTGTCCATTTTCACTGGTATTTTTTATTTATATAAACACTTACAGCAGTAAAATTACATGTTTATTTATTTACACAATTATTTCAACCAAGTCAGGACTGGGAAATAGGCTAGGCCTAGAAATAACCTCTCCCTGCACATGACACTAGGATTTGTATGAATACATGTAATAAGATTAATTGTTACACAATATATATATGGATGGATGGCCAACCAGCCAGTCAGCCAGACAGATAGATAGATTGACAGACAGACAGACAGACAGACAGACAGACAGATAGATAGATAGATAGATAGATAGATAGATAGATAGATAGATAGATAGATAGATAGATAGATAGATAGATAGATAGATAGACAGATAAAGCATTGGAATAATTAATGCTTTATCAGTTATTTGTGTGTGACAGTGTGATTATGATTAATAATTACACTTTTTGTGGACATCTTGTTTTTTACAATGTAGCGAAATTCAGCAACATCATTTTATAGCAGTAATGTCTCAAATTTGTTTGC
Source organism: Margaritifera margaritifera (assembly GCA_029931535.1). Taxonomy (NCBI): domain Eukaryota; kingdom Metazoa; phylum Mollusca; class Bivalvia; order Unionida; family Margaritiferidae; genus Margaritifera; species Margaritifera margaritifera. The sequence goes on along the minus strand of JAQPZY010001410.1, from coordinate 992,365 downwards.
ACCTGTGTGAACCATTTCACTATGCCTTAACAAGTTATTCAAAAGTCATACCAACAAAGACATCTTGAAGTTCCCATTTTTGTAAAAACTTGCTTAAGTTAACTACCATATTCAACATATGATATCTGCACAGTGCAAATTTTGGGGCCTCCATCCCTTGAATTGGGAATGTTTATTGCGGAACAAGTATTTTGGGAAATTTTTAACACATACATGCAAGCTTCTGGTTTCTAATCTAATATCATTCATCACTCATGTAATTTTCATTGCTATTTTTTTCAGATTTCTCTTTATAGCCAATTAAAACATTAATATTAAAAGAGTTATTGTATAGTGTAAACCAAATGTAGTTATATAATATTGTAATTGTTTTGTAGAGTTGTTGCTTTTTCATGTAGTAGTAATAGTACATGTAGTAAAATTGTTGTTGTGTTCTTTTGTATAAAAAACAACTATCTTCGAACAAGTCCTTAATATGAGACTGAGTATCATCAGTCAACTAATGTATCTGTTTATTCATGTAACATAATACAAATTTGGGCTGCATTATAATAATTATATTTGTTACTTACATGTGTTCTATGATTATTTGGCACCTTTAGTCTGTTTTATATTGAATGAAAATAATGTTCTCTTCTAAAGGAAAGTAATCATTTGCAACAAATTTACCAAGCAGACACAAGTCAACAAACTAGAATACTGAACACTATTAAAAATTCTAGTCCTTTCTCAATAAAAAAGCATAAAGAGAATGTCATATAAAACATGATTCGGTTCATTAGAAGTAAACTCATCAAAAAGTAATTTAGCATTTCATGCTACACAACATGACTCCAAGCATACCTCGGTAGATGAATTTTAGGCCCTGTGTTCATTTTAAGCAATTCAAAGCACAAAATGTCATTACCAGTATGTCAACTATTCAAACAGCTATTCCAAAACATTGATCCAATTAAGAAATAAATACATATTCATCGATACTAAAATGGATAACTACATGTAATCCTGGGGATCTGACCACCTGCTATTTAAAGTTGAGTAATAATCATGATCATTCGGGGACTATATGTGTAGAATGAATAGATGTTGACACCTTTTGGGATGGCAAGGCATCTACCGTATATACACGCTTATAAGTCGACGTTTTTTACTTAGAATTTGACTCATACAGAGTAGGGGTCGTCTTATAATCGCGACATTAAAAAAATAAAAAAAACTTGGGGTAATGTTGGAAACTCTAGATGTTTGCAGTACGTAAAAATACTGTCAATTCATATATTTTTACGTTTTCATGCCACTATTCCTATGCAGTAATGCATATATGGTATGCACTGTGTTTATTCGTTTCATGATGGTATTCATTACACAATACATGTATCTACAGTTATTTGGATTTTATTAATTTGAAAATATTACCGGTAAATTACCGAACAACCTGTATTTGTATTAATATTTGTGTTTTGCTGTATAAAGACTGTGCTTGATGCATTAAACGTTTTGATTTAATTTGTATTTTCCTTTTCCACAAGTCAGATTGCATTCCCAAGTGATATTTCCCAAGTTATCTGCCAGTGCACATGGGCCGATAAGCCTTTGGCTTGTAAAGGGACTCACTTTGTTTTCAAGTTGACAATCCTTTTGATCGAGCCGCCAATCTATACTTGTTCAGTGCCAAGGTAGAGTTCTATAACTTCCTGTGCATATACTTTGACCTAAATCCCTTTGCTTGTTAAGGCATCACACTCTTTGTGACAACCCTTTGATCAAGCAGCGAGTTCAGTGCCAAGTAACAGAGGGTGGCTATTTGAACTCCCTGTGATCTTGCTGCACAATTGACATGTGTTCAGTTGCAGCCTTTAATAGATTTCTGACTTTATGATCAAAGTATTACTCACAGAGCCCAAGCTCAGTCTTTGCATAAGTACCCGCATATGACAGTAAAGCTGAAAATCGGAGTCGGACGAGATTTACGATGACTAGATGACGACGATTTACAATGACTAGACGACGATGTAGAATTTCAGAACTTTATCAGACAATGTGATTAATTCTTGGACTTTGTACCAGATGACATTGGATAGTGACATTTATAGGATACCGTGAATCTCAAAAAAGTGGACTTAACTTTCATTGTTTATTTGTACGACGTGTGGAATTAATATATTACGGGATATTGTGAATCGGATCATTCTGAACTTCTATTTTTATACCGGTATGTGACCTATAATTGAATTCGTGGATTTATCATATAAATAGATTCAGAGTTGGACGATGTTTACGATGACGGGATGACATTGGAGGAATTTATAACTTTATTTGGTAACTCTGATGATGAGGATGAATTCTTGGACTTTGAACCAGAGGACATTAGACAGTGACATTTATAGGATACCAATTTTATACCTGTATGTGACCTATAATCCAATTCATGGATTTATCATATAAATGGATTAAAAATGTTAAGCTATATGGATTTCATTACACGAAGAGAGACAAAATGTAAGTTGTAAATTTATTTGTACATATTCAACTCAATAATACAATTGTATTTATTCTACATTGGTTTTTGTTTTATTTGTCCTATCCATCTATATGTTTATCTATCTATCCAGTTTGGCTCGTTTATTTTTCCTAAGTGCAGCTCTGACTCAGTGATGACATGTCACCCCTTGCAGACGGATTTAATTTGCAAAAAACACCTCGACTTATAGGAGGGTCATAGCTGAATTGGCTTTTTGCAGCCATGAAAAGGGGGGGGGTCGACTTATAGTCGAGTCGACTTATAATCGAGTATATACGGTAATTATTGTAAGGGTGAAACAATACACCTATGCCATGTATCGATAAATATGGCATTTCTTGGATCACTTTATTTATGTTTTCCATACAGTTTGTTTATACTGTAATGACATAGAATGGGAATGAACAGATAGAAAGAAGGCCATAGAAATACAAAGGTAAACTAATACTAACCCCCTCTTGTGTACAGCATACACATAGGCGTGTCAAGTATCTTGCTTCCTTGATGACCAACACCTGACAATCGACCTAGACGAGCTCCATGACCCCTTACACAGTGGATTGAAAACTTCATGTCCACTCTAGATATACTGAAAGAAAATATATACACAATATTAGAAAAGAATAAAAATGCATGCAGAATTTTAAGAATGATTACCATGTCAGCTCTGTGCAGGGGTAAAACTGATATATAAAAGTACAACCTGAAATCCCTGACTGTATGAACCTTGAAATTGATCTGAAAACCCATAAATCCAATTGAGCAGCATGTCATTGTTCCTAATCCCTCTCATATCTTCATGTATTCATTATCTGATTTTCTGCATATTCAGGGTTTTTCACAGGATTTTAATATCCCATTAAAAGTCAAAATAGTATCTACACATATGTACAGTGTACCAGATCTTTTGTACAACTGTGTAAATGTAAATGTATCAGTAGGATAAATCTAGTACAATTTGGACACATTTATTGCATCTTCAATATCAGCCTTTCTCACTCAAATCTCTGATTCTCTATAGCTGAATTCTATCTCTTTCTACATGTATGTGGCTGATGTTTGCTGTGAATATTTTGGCTGCTGAAATTAGCATCTGATTTTCCCAAAAATGAAGTTTATGACCTTACAGTACACTCGGGTTATTTCATGCAGTTGCCTAGTCCTAGTGTCACATAACTTTGACCAGACCTGTATATACTTGTTGATAATCTTAAATTTCAATATGATAGTATCAGTACAATCCATCATTTTTACCCCTATTTTCTTTGCCAAAACCAAATCTTCTTGAGTTTAGAGTATTGTTAATACCACATTTAATCTTACAAAAATATTTTAAAAATATATTTTACAAAACTGTTTAAAGTTGACTATACTGTAAGAAAAAAAAGGGGGGATAGTCAGGGCAATTATGCTCTATGTTAGGCCAAATCTTCATTTTGTATACACTACTCCAGGATTTTTTCTAAATTTTTATTTTACCATATGATTCAAGTGAAAATAATTGAGATTTCCAAGTAAGAGTTGCAATACTGTACATGGGTCATAGTAAACAGAGGCCATTTATATACAGTGTAGCACTATATGTAGATAAGATTGTAATAAGTTGTGTATTATACTACCAAGTTTGGAACTAACTGAATTTGTCTTTTAAATTTGATGGGATATTTTCTGAACACCACAAAACATAAACTTATGATACCAGTGGGACATAATCATCAAAACATTAATGATGCCATTTGAGAATGTGTCCAACATCTTAGCAACCAAGATTAATAGGTGTTTTCCATTGTACGGCTGAACTTGAGTGACTATTCTCACAGTGATCAAGTACTATCATTTCAAACATGTACAAAATATCTGGAACATGTCAGATAGCATAGTTGGTATTGACTGAATATGCCATCTTAAAACATGGACTGTGCTTATAGCATAGCCAATACCTAGAGCTCTTTAGTTATACAACTAAATGTGATATGTTTGTCACTACCTGATACATACTTGCCAGATGATAACGTGCCACATGAAAAACATGATTTTTTAGTGCCTTCAGTTAATCTTATTGTTACAATGCAATTAGGAGCATTGGTTAATGGATGGAGGGATGGGGGAGGGGGGATGAGTCCAAACTTGTAACTATCATTTACAGGTCTGGACTCTCCCCACTCCCATCCCATTCCTTTATCTATTACCCAATACTCTTTACCTCATTAGTAACAAGGTCCTATGTTCATTCCATGATTTGATGCACGATCATTCATTGTATTTTGCTACAGGGGGTACATGGTAGCTGTGCAAATACTCTTTGTAAAATTCAGTACAATGCCACATTACAAATAGACACTTTCCACATTCAAACCCTCCAATAAACTTTTGACAGCAGCAAAGTCAGCAACTACAAGTTAATACTATATTCCAAATTCATACACTTTGTGAATTTTTTATTTAATGTATATATGGTTGTGATTATATGAGTGGGTAAATTTGTGTGTGTGTGTGTGTGTGGTGATAATATGACAATGCTAAGTCTACCAGCTATATTTTGTTTGGCTATGTATTAAATGCTCAAAAGAAATCATATATTTTAAGTTCTTTAATTCATATTTTAATTTCTGGTCATCTTCCATAGGTTTATATGGGTAGATAACTTATTGTCAATTGTATAACGTCACTTATATGGGTAACTTTCACTGACCCCCACCCACCCCCTTCTACTCTTGGAACCACAAAATACACTTTTTTCGCGTCTCAAACCCCCCAGGAATGTCTGAGTGGTTGACAGGTATGCTGATATCTGAATGTATCCAAAATTATCCCACCGTATTGGTAAATATTCTACAAAGTCTCGAGAAACATGGCGCACGATTTAAGGAGCCTATCGACATCGGGTTGTTGTACGATAGTAACACCATATTGGTTACTGAACAACAATACCCTCTAAGTTCCTTGATTAAAAGTCAATGATTGTAAGTCAACCTGCAACTCATCAACTGATCTCAACAGTATAACAAAATGCACATCGTATCTCGTCACGGGTAGACCTAGCATTCGAAAATAGGTTTCTAACACACTCATACACGATAATAAAGCTTGACTGTCATCGATTCTGTATAGATCAAAATTACAGTATGAATGGACGGGTTACTAGAAACACCGAAATACACTGAAACACCGAAATACACCGAAATACACACCGAAATACACATGTATTTACATCTTCTCTCTGTATATATCGGTTTTCACTCACAAATTATTATTTGTTTTTGTTTGAAGAGTAATATAAAGCAAAATAAAATATGATTTGAGCAATTTCGATACGACTTATTTACTTTTTCATAGTTATAGCACTCGTCAATTGGTCGTACTTTATTGGAAAGGTTGATCGTTCCGGAACGGAGGTGGTCTGATAAACTACTGATAGTTCCGGAACGGATGTAATCTCCGGAACGGACGGTATAAGTCGGCTTAATTCATATTGTTTCAAGTCGCTTAATTATTGTTTTAATTGACTGCACTGCACACACATTTATTGTTCTCCCTTTGATCTCATTTCTTATTCAATTTTTTCTTCTAAGTCGCTTCATTCGGAACGGACAGTGAAAGTCGGCTTAATTCATCTTTTAAGTCGCTTAATTCATTTTTGAATTGACTGCACACACTTTATTGAGATACACAACGAGGTAAAAGATGGAAATGACACATACAAACATCCAGCAAAAGGCAAATTAGACCAGGGTCATTTTCTTGACACGGGAAAAGCAGTGGATTTTTTGTTAAAATCAGAATCGAGCGTAGAATGCATTCCATGCGGTTTGAAAGAAAATGTATATTTCATTGTGAATAATGCGAAAAACCTCGAAAAGAGGTCGAATAATGGCAAAAGTTCTTTTTCAGACGACTGTGGTGTATGGGATACATCTGCTGGTGCATCCCCTAAATCCTACTATTTGCTGTCTGACAACGGGAATCTGACGATGATTTTTTTTAAAAATGGGAAGAATTCTTTAAAAAGACAAGTCCAGCGGAAAACTGTGTATCGAACTTTTGATCCGCAACCTGGCAAAGATCAAGTTGTCGTGATCCACAGATACTATACTCAGTTAAAAAAGGACAATATGTACAAAAAGAGGGTCACATGGCTTGGGGAGGGGGGTCTGGCAAGTAATTTGTCACTGGTTGAATATGTAGGGAAATTTCCTGGCTTAACGCCGCATGGAAACTCGCGACAGACGACAGAATATTTGCGGATTCCTGACCTTGTTTTAGACGACATTACAGAAATGACTGGAAAAATGAAACCCCATCAAATATTAAATAAACTTACTTCAAAATATGGTGAACTGTCACAATGGACCGCTCTTCATTCACGACAATAGCGATTTCGAAACTTACAGTCATTTTTTTCATCATCTGAAAGTAAAACTTATTGATTCGAATCTTAAGAGCCTTGTAATTGGAAGTGATGATGAGAAGGCTCTAGTCAAAGGCATTACGGCAGTTCTGCCCGAAGCAACACACGTTTTGTGCACACGCCATTTACAAGAGAACGTTAGACATATATTGACAGACGACGCAGTTACCATGACTGACCGCAACAATATCTTGAAAGAAATTAATGGGAAAGACGGACTAGTTGACGCCAATGACATCATCATATATCGTGGCTTGTTACGATCACAACATTTCACTTTCACTTTGTGTATATATTTCAATTCGCCGTTTATCATATATATGTCAAATCAAGTAAAGAATAAATTATTCATATAAATTTAAATTATTTTGCTTTTTATTATTATTCAAACATGTATGACTATTCCCCGTTCACATATTTCCAAGAAGAAGACTTTCTTAACACCCTTACAATCAACTGTCATATCATCAAAAGCAGTATATATAAGAACATGTTTCACTATTGCCAAATATTTGGAAACCTTTTAAACAAAAATTAAATTAAATGTTATTTATTTGTCAAAAACTATATCATTAAAAGTTAAAGTAAATATATAATATAATGTCGGCAAATATTTTTGCTACTTCGATACTTTTCACTTTCACTCTGTGTATGTATTACTACGATTCAAAATATATCAGGTCTGTCGAATCGAGTACGACCGAGTGACATCATGACATGAATTGTGCTATAAATAGGAAAAAAGTAAATAATTCGTATCGAAATCACATAAATCATATTTTTTTTGCTTTATATTATTATTCAAACAAAAACAAATAATAATTTGTGAGTGAAAACCGATATATACAGAGAGAAGATGTAAATACATGTGTATTTCGGTGTGTATTTCGGTGTTTCAGTGTATTTCGGTGTTTCTAGTAACCGTGAATGGACTGGTAAGGCAATGATAAAAATATCTGGAAAAGACTCATAATATCATTATTAATTTTCTTATCGCATAAAAAATACCAGATTCACAATTAATCATAAACATCCAAAAATTGATTACCTTATAACGCACAACACTCTCCGTTGAAATCCGAATGCAACCGATTAAAGACTGTAGTTAAACGCATTGGGAGATTACTCGTCTCTTTCCGATGCGAGTTGAATAACTTCGACTCTCTGATGCGACTCCTTTGAGAGTCGAATAGTAATATAAAGCAAAATAAAATATGATTGGAGCGATTTTGATACGAATTATTTACTTTTTTCCGAGTTATAGCACTCGTCAATCGGTCGTACTGTATTGGACAGGTATCATAAACGCTGATCGTTCCGGAACGGAGGTGGTCTGATAAAAGACTGATCGTTCCGGAACGGAGGTAATCTCCTGAAAGGACGGTGTAAGTCGGCTTAATTCATATTGTTTCAAGTCGCTTAATTAATGTTCTAATTGACTGCACACACATTTATTGTCCTCCCATTGATCTCAATTCTTATTCAAGTTAAGAAAACAATCTTTTTTCTAAGTCGCTTAATTCGGAACGGACAGTGAAAGTCGGCTTAATTCATCTTTTAAGTCGCTTAATTCATTCTCGATTTGACTGCACAGCCTTTATTGTCATCCCTTTGAACCCATTTCTTACTCAAACTAGAACAAAATGTCGCGCACATTAAAGATAAGGCACTCTTTTGCTCAACGTTGTCATTATTCGTTAATTGAGCACTTAAAGAAATCACGCCCGACTTTGATTATGCACACATTTCATAACTGAGAAGTAATTGTTTTGATATAAAAGCTTTATACAGTACTGATATTATCACATACACATACATACGCAGCATGACCAGTTTACTTATTTTTGAGTCTTTGGGCATTAAATGAACTCTTTGTCAATTCCGAATCTTTTATGAATATTCCCCGTTCAAATATTTCCAAGAATAAGACTTTCTTAACACCTTTAATATCAACTGCCATATCAACAAAACCAGTATATAAGTATATGTTTCACTATTGCCAAATATTTGGAAACCTTTTAAACAAAAATTAAATTAAATGCTATTTATTTGTCAAAAGCTGTGTCATTAAAAGTTAAAGTATGTATATAAAATAATGTCGGCGAATACTTTTGATACTTCTCACTTTCATTCTGTGTGTGTATTACTACCATTCTCTATTTTTCCTATCCGTCGAATCAAGTACGACCCAGTGACGCCATTACATGAATTGTGCTATAATTAGGAAAAAAGTAAATAATTCATATTTAAATCGCATAAATCATATTTTATTCTGCTTTATATTATTATTCAATCAAAAACAAATCAAAATTCCTGTGTGTACACCGATATATACACCGAGAAAATGTTAATACATATGTATTTCGGGGAGTATTTCGGTGTATTTCGGTTTTTCCGTGTATTTCGGTGTTTCTAGTAACCCACTCGGAGGTAATCGTTGGCGGACGAACATCCGGTTAGATGTGAGAAGAACATATTTTTATAAAATGGTAAGTAGCCTCGAATAACCACCTTTCGTTCACTTAACGTGAATTTTAACGCATTCGTTATAATATTATGATAATCTATTCAAATAAACCATAAAAGTGTTCAACTATAACTACCGGTACTTCATTTAATCAGCGTGAGAAAAAAAAAAAAATTGGCATCATGTACATTAGTTCATAATTACCGTTTTTCCGAGCGTGTGTATGTTCACTTATTTCCGGAAGTGACAGCCATGGTTCGTGACACTCACTAAAAAGTCACGTGGCATTTAACCGGACCGTGCCAGTTAGACCAAGGTATGGATATTATTAGTTTATAGCGTCTCCGTGTTTTTGAAATTTAAAAAAAATAAATTTAAACATGAATAATTTTTTTCCCGTTAATTCTATATGCAGTTTGTGCACTTACATTACTGATTGATTGTTCTTTACCATATAGATACATGACTCAATAGGCTGAGAGAGGGACAGACAGACATACAGAGAGACAGAGGGAGAGAGAAATTTAAAAATAGACACTGGTGAATGGATACTCATTTTATTATAATAGATTCAATGTATTTTGATGTAGAATGTATGTTTATTATGAAATAATACTGACACGAAAAAGTCCGTAGTGAATATACATTTCGAGTGTAAAATTTTCTTATGTTGTATAAGAACCACACATGATTAAAACCAAATATTTACATTGGTTATCTATTTGTATTAATTCCCAAAGTTGGTTTTCCTATTCAAAATATGTAAACAAAGTCATCATGTGATCGGCGGCGCTATCTTTAGTATATAATAGAAAATTCAAGGCCAAAATGTCTGACACAAAAAAGCATTAGTGAAAACAGAGATTTTCATTGGGATTTTTTTTTAAATTACATGAAATTACCTTTTTGAATCTCATTTTGTTTGATTTTACTATATAATTAAATTCTGTCGCTCTTTAAGAACGCTGGTAATACAGCTGATGACGTCATTACCTCGCAATAAGCGCGTTAGATCGCGAGAAACCTGGCGCACGATTGAAGGAGGCTCACAACAACTGGCTGTTGGACGATTTTGAAAATAACATTCGATGACTTTTCAACAATCAATGAAATGCCTGCATTGTTATTTTTAATGTTAATCCTGCAACTTTGTAATGAAAAAATTTGAATAAATCATTCCGTGTTAATAACCTGACACTATTGCTTACGTTGATGTTAGTGATTACACGTCATTTAGTCATTGTGACTTCGCGAAGCAATTATGACTTAATAGCAACCACGGGCTTGAGAGCTGTTCAAAAATGGCCATTGTTTACATCCGAGGTTTTTTTCCAGCACGCGATGGAAAAGGCAGAGGACGTTCTGATTGCAGTTAACGTTCGCAACTTCGAGGTCAATCCTACGGATCATACCAATCGCTGGAAATGTCTTCGAACAAAAAGAATCTGCAATCTATTCGGACCACCTCGGCTATTTCTACTATTAGATTGACCGTAGGATTGACTGAGAAGTTGCAAATGAAAAAATAGTTCGATGCATTCGCAACTCCTCGGTCAATCCTTGTTTCGTAAATAGCCGAGGTGGTCCGAATAAGAGCTATCAACATATATTCGAGGTATGATTCGTAGGACTGACATCGAAGTTGCGAATGCTGTGGCCGCCTGTGCGAAAGATTTCACGAGTTCGCATGAACAAAAATGCAATAAAACAATGTAACAATCTCCAACACATAAATAAAAGTACCCGTTTTATTGATCGTGTTTGAATGAGAAACTTTTATTGGCTTATTCAAACTGCATGAGATTTCATCTCGAGTCACAAGGGCGAGAAGATTTTATTTGCGTTCGCAGTCATTGGTTGAGCTGGTTTATGCATTGAAACGAGGAAATCTCCGCACAGCCAGCAACGGGTGATAAAGGAGCGTAGCGGATTCTCTCATGTTGTTTGCGATGGTCGATTGTCGCAAGCCACGGGAGACAATCCGCTACGCTCCTTTATCATTCTTGGTTTGCGACGATGGACCGTTTCGACGATACAAAATCGTACTCTTTGTAGGTCGGTACATTGACGAAAGTAACAACAATTTATTTAAGAATATTTGTCAAAGGTGTCATTTCTTTAGTTTGAAGTAGGTATATGCACTAACTTTACTGTACATTCCCAAAAAAAAAAAATAAACAAAAAAAAAAAAAAAGACATATCGGTCTTTATTATTTTGCTTTTTTTCAGGTCACGCAATATTATTTTTTTATGTTTATAGAAATAATATGCATACATTTGCATTTTTTCAAACCAACCTAATATACTTGATTTTCTTTTTTAATATATAATATATATTTATTATATTTTATTTTACGTCACAAATATACAAAAACAAATTGAAGAAAAACCTCAGGAATTATGCGTTCAGTACCCTCGTTAACGTATTTCAGACATTTAATTCATTTTGTTTTACATAGGTATTTTCTTTAGCAATTTCCATTATTATAAAATCAGTTTAAACTTCTGAGACTCTTTATATTCTGATCAAATTATACGCTCAGGCTTACTCCAATTGGCTATAATTATTTTTGAAGAGCAAATTGAATACATTTACACTTATAATAGTGTTTATCAAGACACTAATTTTACAAGCAGTCAGATGGCACCGAATGGCGCAGAGGTACAAAATACTTTGACGGAAAAGATTGCTATATATTTTTAAAACAATAACAAACAAATTTATTGCAAAAAAAAATCATTTTTTATTAAAAACTATGCATTGTTTTATAAAATATAATAAATTTCCACCAATAACATGTTCTCATTACAATGCTCTATAAAGCTTAGATGTCTGGGTTAGTACGTCACTCGTTGCATAGGTCCCAACTGTTGCGGCAAGTCTGGATCCTTAAGTACTTCTTCCTGAATGATGCCAGATTGAAATACATAATATGAGTCTTTAAAAATCTTTTTTTTTTTAAAAAAATATCCCATAAAGCTTAGACGTCTGGGCTAGTGCGCCTTTTTGATGCGCCCGTGCCAGCCTGAAATATATAACATTCTCTACATATTATTTTTCAAAAATATATAGGTCTCGTTGATGCAGTTATTTTCGTTTTTATTATCATAAAAAACACCATCAGAAACAAACCGACATTGAACCCTGAAAAAACTGTTGATTTTTAAACAATCCAAGTAATCGATAATTACCCTCAACGTGATTATTTGTCCTTATTGTTGTTGGATTGTTCAAAAGATGAGATGAATGATATTCCAATACAAGAATTTTGTCGTCTTCAAAGTAAGAAATGGTCATAAAACAGATCAAGTGAGCTGCCAGTATTCCCTCTTTCAATACTACTAATAAACTATACTCTAATACCTATTTCCAGAAATTTAATCAATTAATATTTAAAATATTCTAATTTTATTTTAACAAATTAATCATATTTTGGCAATAAACTGCTATATAACATGCATAATATATCTAGTAAACATACTTACCTGTTTCACAAGTCCTGTGGAGCCATCTTTAACAAACATCACATTTAAGGGCTTCTGTCTTGTACGAATAAGTGAATTGCATGATGTACAAAAGTCAGACATGACAGAATATCTGAAGATAAAAAAGAATGAAATACGACCAAAAACAATCATGTAATGTGAACTATTAATAACACTATTCACTATGAAACATCAACGAGCCTTTCAGTGAAATATGTTGGAATGACGCTTCTACAAAGTCTATATTTTATATTTTGATAAGGAACGACGATATTTCTTATTCTTCAAATAATCCCATAGACCTCTATCGAGAAACAATTGCAAATGCATACCACTTTGTTTATATATATATATATATATATATATATATATATATATATATATATATATATATTCTTTCATTTCTATTTGAGCAACGGTAAGTCAAAGGGACCTAAATTCTTTTTTTATTTTTGTTTTTTTAATTTTTATTTTAAAACAAATCACTTAAGTAGCTATCGCAATGCCATCTACTCATTACTCATCAAAGCCACACTTTAATTAGCCTCCACTTTCCGTTACGGTAACGTGTTTTTCTTAGAGGAATTCATTGTTTAGCATTGTGACTTTCATTAGAATTGTCGTGCACACACGTACATGAAACAAGAGACATGAAAAATGCTTTGAAAAAAAAAAAAAAAAAAAAACAACACTGTGCAAGTTTATCTTATTCCACTAACTTACCCGAGTGACATATTAAACCAAACCTAGGAATGGATCTGGTACGAAATGACCCAAAGCCACAACGGCACGAAACGACCCGGGCGAAACGAACCAGGACGAAACGATTCAGGGACGAATCGACACAGAGCCAATATTACATAGGTAAAATGTCATATGGCACCTGGAAAACAGACTAGCAAACAATTACGACGACGAGGAGGAGGAGGACAAACAAAAAAAAAAAAAAACAAGACGGTGACAAAACAATTTCGGGCAAAAAATGCCGGACGAATAGGCCATATTGAATCAAACCAGGTCCAATGTAGGGTATTATTTCTGATTAAAGATGGTAGCGTGTGTGTGTCTGTGTGTGTAACAGAGAGAGAATACTGCAGAGTCACCAGTTGATGAATATGCAAAATTGAACTTACTCGTGGAAGAAAACGGCTAAGCTAGACTTCTTTATTTCTCTATTACCACTCCATCGTTTTTATCGACTTTTGTTTCCTTCCAAAACATAACATGCTGGGGTTCCTCAGGCTGTCGTTTCCAATAAACCAACCAGATGAGTCCACAATTATACAAGGGAAGTGTCACTGTATATCTTTGCAATCCCGTACATCATCTACAATATTCAGAAGAATTTCATTGGCATTGCAATAGCTAAGTAATTATTTGTGAATTGGGTTGGAATTTCATTTAAGTTCCAACCTTTTGCATTGTAAGACCAAAATGTGGAAAATACTTTATTTATTCGAGAGCTAATACTTTCCCTTCTCCGGGCTCGTAAACCGTGGAAGAAAGTTGTGATGTGATACAAATCCATTTCTTTTAGTGCGGGGATCATCTCAAAAGTCTCTCTCTCTCTCTCTCTCTCTCTCTCTCTCTCTCTCTCTCTCTCTCTCTCTCTCTCTCTCTCTCTCTCTCTCACACACACACACACACACATACACACACACACACACACATACTAGATTCTCTCAACATCAGAATTAAGTTTAGTTAACCACTATATATGATTCATATTTGTCACGTTCTTTGCTCGTATAAAATAAATTTTGTTAAAGATATATGTATTTTGTATTTTCGCCCGTTACTGAATAATACATAATTGTGCAAAGAAATAAATTTGATACGCTTTTAGGTTAACGTCTCTGACTTTCAGGTTCAGATCCATATAAACAGACAATGAGTCGCGTTATATTCCTATTTGTTTTATCGTCTATTCTCAAAAAAAAATTTTAAGTTCACTACAAGACTTAAACTGTATGAACCAGATTTGTGTTTGTAAAACACTTATGTCCCCACTGATAAAAAACGTAGCAAAATAACTAAATGGCTATGTAATCTATTCGTATTAGGTACATATGCATTTTTGTATCCATACGAGAATGTTTTCATTATTTTTACATATTTTCTTTTTTTTTTTTACTTACCAACGCCTTGTTAGTAAGATTAAACAAAGGCCACTCGAGGTAGACAAATGCAATTTAATTTGCAGTAGCTGTATGGGACACTTGGGGACAATGGGACATTAACATTAGCCCATAGATTACATGGAGAAGCACTTGGGGAACAAGGGGAAAGCCTATTTTAAAATTGTCCGTAGGTTTAACATGGGGATGGTATTATGGGGACAAAAGTGTTTATAGGGATAAAAGTGTTTATGGGGTCAAAAGTGTTTATAGGCGCAAGAGAAAATGTAATGTTAAAATTGTTAAGGGAAAAAGGGTCTAAAGTTTATAGGGATAATGAAAAATGTAATGTTAAAATTGTTACGGGAAAAAGGGTCGAAAGTTTATGGGGACAAGGAAAAATGCAGTATTAAAATTTTTATGTACAATCCAACACACCACATATATTATCCAGCAACCACTTTTTGATTGCTATCCAAACACACACCCTTACTATCCAGCAACCCGCTTTTTGAATACAATGCAACACATCACATATACTATCCATCAACCCGCTTTTTTATTACTGTCCAACATACACCCCTACTATCCAACGAAAAGGGTACGAGTGTTTATACACACACTCTATACTTACATACATGCAAACACACCATCACACAAGAGGGGTAGGATGTAAAAGAAGGGAGATAAAATAGACACACTCTCTCACACAAACATACAAAAATACTATCAAACACATGGGTAGGAAGAGTTTATAGACACACCACTATACCCTTACACACATACAAACACAAGAGAAGTGGGAAGGGGTTCTAAGTTTTAATGTTTGTGAAAGACATAGACATACACAAAACATAAAACACACATTTTTGGCAAATATGATTAGTATCTCTCTTTTCTAGAGATCTGGGTGGCCCTGAAAAGGGCCGTTAGGTTTTCTGCCACCACTCTCATTAACGGTCGCACCTCCTTGGGTCGAGTACCGAAAACCGCCCATCTTTGCCCCCAGTTGTTTTCATTTTTCCTCCAGCATGTCTTGGTGGAGACCACGAGCCTAAAACAAGGCTCGTTGACGTCCTTCTCCCAGTCTTCCTTCTCCTCTTCCGGCATCCAATCTGGATGGCCCATCTGGCGAAATTTGTCCTGAATCTTCACCCAGTTCAGGTTTAGGCACTTAAATGGCTTCTCCTGCTCATTGAGCCTCCTCTCCTCCGCCCACGCCCTCTTGATTTTCTCCGTCTCTTTATGCATCACCTCTCTAGCAATTCTCATAGAGATGATTTCCCTCTTCAGGTCCCTCGTGTGGAGGTAGCACTCCATCTCCTCCACTCGACCCAGGAGGTGCTGTGCTCTCTCCATCAAAGATATCACTTCCATCACCTTGCCCACTATACAGTGCTGGTCTACCATTCTTCTTTATCAACCAGTAAACGATGAATGGCAAGATTGTTTACTTACTTAATTTGCATTAGAGACGTCTGCGGTCATACGGCCATGTACGTCTGGTAAAATATGGAATGAGTGCACATCATACTATTCCATGATTTACTGTGTGCACTGCACACTATTCCATGATTTACTGTGTGCACAGCACACTATTCCATGATTTACTGTGTGCACAGCAGACTATTTAATTAGTTGTGTCTGGATGAGGCTTAGGAGGAAAAGGACGTAGCCGAAGTCGCAAAGTGGAAGCGGAAGTGTTATTGAAACGCAATAGACGTTCTATTGATCAAATTCTGCCCAGTTATCTAACTCGGGCAGTCCCTACCAACCAATTATGTGTAAGCCACATCTTGTAATTGGGATCAAGCTATATAGTTTCGAATTTACCTACTCTGTACCATTGTTAGAATTTAGTGTATATATTGTACTTTTAATTTCGAAAAAAATTACTCAGTGCCAGATTCGAGTAACCCAGTACTATTTTAGTGATCTTAATTTAGGTATAAAATGTTATCAAGTAGTTTTTGGAACGGTGGGCGAATGAATCAAATTTGTGTATTAAAAGAGTTAATATCGAATTGGGTTTTCGAACTCAAAGTGAAAACCCTCAGGCAACTGCAATTCTTTTAGCCCTAAGAAAGGCTTGGAGGTGGGGTTCCATGATCTTTCTGGAGCGCTGATTTCAGGTGGGTCTGGAAATTCAAACCTCCGTCTGGAGCGACTCCTTGGTATTCCTGGGTCGATCAGGTCAGCTACATCCATCTCCCACATCCACTCGTAAGGGTGTGCGGGTGCGACTTCATTTCCCATCTTATGTTGTATTTCGAGGTTCTTACATATCATCGCATCAAGAATTATTGAGCATGTGGTGTATTTTTCGCCCCTCTGTCTGAGGTTCGTAGCTGCCTTCCTGGCGCGGGCTTGGGCGGATTTTGATTGAGGTATTGTTACGACTCAATGGTCTAAAAATATGTAACAGAAAGAAAGCGAAACCAACAATTTAAGTAAAAATCAACAAGCAATTTATTTCTATACAATGAAAATGAAAATTCAAAAGACTCTTACAATATTGTGAATTAAAATCCAAATAATCCTAAGTGTCCTAATCACAAGTCCAAAAATATATAATGTTCCGAATTAATTTCAGTAACAATAAATGTCCTGATGTGCCAGTAATCTTGAATGCCCTGATGTGCCAGTAGTCTTGAATGTCCTGATATTCCTGAATGATGTAATCCAGAATATCTTTGAATGAATTCACAAAAATCCCAAAGTCATGTATATCATACCAAAATGAGAATGAGCAATTTAGTAATTCCAATGAATAGTTTAAATAAATAATGCCTCTCTCTGAATTTGCTCTGATTTTCACAACACAACTTTAAACATGTGATTATTAAAATGATTCTTCATAGACTGACCATTAGAATAAGAATGAAATATTATTTTCCAAACTCACTACATATAAACACAGGGCACCTGACAGAATGTTCTAGAAAATCATATGCCTACATGACAAAAATAAGTAATTCTAGTGGAAAAACCAATCTAATTGTAAACAAAAGCAACCCTAACCTCGAATTCTAAGTAAACAACTTGTTTACTTCCTACAATCAACGATAAAGTTAAATATGTATGACAAAGTTAAATATGTAAGCATTATACATAACAGTATCCCCGCTCTTTCATCTTCCCTCGCTTCTATGACCCCGTACTGAGATCTGCTATGTGTGATTCGGCGCCCTCCCGATCTTTCCAAAGGTCGTCAAGTTCAAATTCCTATGATTGTTGGAGAAGGTAGGCCCAGGCTTGTTGAAGGACCGTCTTCTTTTATCCCGTGTTCTCCGCCAGTTTTGGGGTCGACGCTGCGAGGGGTGGGGTGACTTTCTCACTTACGCCTCTTAAGCTTTTTTATCCCTTTTGTTTTCTTTCTTCATTCCTTTTTCCTCCTCCTCCCGTCCCTGTCTTGCCCCTGCTGAGTTGTTTCTGATGCTGCTGCAGCTGTTGGGTTGTTTAGTCAGGGAGCTCGGCGTCTGGGTCGGCTTCAGTTGTGGCTCCCGCTGGGCCTGCGGTCTCCATTTTTCTCTATTCCCTGGGGTTTCTGTCATAGTTCTTTTTTCTTCCCATATCAGGAGAAGAGTAGTTCTCTTCTCTTGCGCATGTAGACTCCAACCTGAGGCTACGGCAAGACCTAGGCCTTGCAGTGCACACAGTGCATGAGTTGGTATCAATTCAAACGCTAGCGCTTTTTCTGATATTGCTTACTGCTCTCTTCACTTTCGACTGGCAAGATTGACTGACTGACTGATTTTACATTAAAGACGTGTGCGGCCATTCAGCGCACAGAGCACCCATTTGACGCTTTAATGTGTGCACGGCACACTTAATTATTCATGTCTGGTAGTGGCAAAGGTGGAGTTGGAAACTGCGTAGGAGGAGTGTACTTCGACGTCGCTGGAGGGCTCCAAATGGCAAGACTGACTGAATTACTGAATTTGAATTTTAAATGTGTATTTGCTCTTCGCTTTTTCAGGGATTACACCGGTACATAGGAATGGAGCCACTATGGACAGAGTTTTTAGTGTGCGCGCGGCGCACTAATTAATTTAATGTCTGTAGCGGAAGAGGCTGCAAGGCGCATGTCTGGCGAGGCAAAAGTGGAAAAGCGCTCGGCAAGTGGTGCGCCGTCGTCCCTGGTGGTTCCTTCAGGTCCAAAGTATATAATTTTGATTTGTGTGGCGAAAAATAAAGCTTTTGTCGTCTTGTGGCTTAAATTCCATCAAAGTTTTGAATTATCTCTGTACTGTTGGCTGGTGCAATAAGATTAAAGTTGGTTAGCAGAGAAACACAGTTTGTGAGGAGCGGAGTTTGTTGGTATAGCGAGTTGCCTTCTTAATTTTATGTCAATGCGGTTATTTCAATTAATCGCTTATTGCATTGTGCAGTGGACCCTGATGGTCTGGGCTTATGAACACCTCTGATTACTAGGTTGTGGGGATGGGGTTTTTTTTTTTTTTTTTCATAATCACTGTTGCCACTTTGTGCGGCCGGCCCTGATGGTCTGGACTTAGGACCACCTTATATTTCTTAATTTTGTGTGGGTGTGTTGTTGAAGGTCGCTTGCATGGACTCCGACTCCTTCTGTTAATTATATTGCTAGTAGAGCGTCCCATTACCAGAAAGTAGCTGACGAAAGAAGAAAAGCATAATTGTTATTATTTTTTTTTTAAATTAAGGATTAGGTAAGTAAAAGAATTGTATTTGCTCTTTAAGCGGGCTTGGTTGTGTTTTTAGCACTAAGTGGTACCACACTATGTCGTTTGTTAGTTATTGTATAAAGTATTTTGGTTTGTTTTTAGGTAATAGCTGTCCTATCTGTCCTTTGGTCTTCAGGTTTTTTCGGTATATTAGATTTTAATTATTGCTGAATTTTGCCTGAATTGTCTTTTCTATGGGAGTGGAGTTTCTCTCGCCTTGAGGGCGGGGATAGGCCGCCGTTGCGAACTGGCTGACCCCGAAGGGCCCAGCATTCATATCCCTTCCCTTCTGGCGGAGCCCCTCCTCTCCCGCTCTAAACAGTTTCTGGGTCCTATATTGAGGCACGTCATGCCCCCCCCCCTTCGACTCCACATTGTATTGTGGTTTGTTTGATTTAGACTCAGTATGGATTAGATGCATTTATCTTAAGTTGTTTTTATCATGGGGCGGGGAGGGGGGAGCAACAGTTTCGATAAACGCCGCCTACTCCTTAAGGGGATAGACATAACTGCCCCCCCTCCCCGACTCTATTTTACCTTGTATTTATGGTTTGTTTGATTTGGATTAGGTGTGGACTAGATGCATTTGGCTTGGATTGTTTTTGGTCCTTTGACCGGGCTTAAATTTATAACTGTTCTATATTTGCTTGGTTACTATTTTTGTTATGGCTTGGATTGGTCCTTAGTCTGGGTTTTCATTTTTCCTTTCCAATTTCTGTTATGTACTTCATAATGTTTGCGCACACCGAATTGATGTTATTTATTCCCGTTGTTAAGAAATTCGGGTATATGATTAGGGATTTTAGTTCTTTCTGTCTTTTTTGAAATTTAGTTCTTTCTCTAAAGTACCTGGGCCATTCGTTGAATATATGGCTGAGTGTTTCTGGAGTGGGTCAGTGTGGGCAGTTTACACCTGCTTTTTTGACTATTGTCTGAAAGTGTTTTGCCAGTTTTGATTCTGTTTATTACTTTGGTGTCATGCAGGTTTGCTAGGTTTGGGGCGAGGATGTTTCTATTAACTTGTTTGTATATGTCATATAGCCTATGCCCTTTATTCCTATTATTCCATTCTCCATGCCATTTTTTTAATCAAATTTTGCCTGATCACACTGTAGATTCCTTGACGCTGTATTCCACTTTGTGAATTTCTGGTTCTAATTATCACTGCTTTTTGGGTTTGCATGGATTGTATCCATTCGATTGCTTTGGTAATGGCGCAGTATTTAACCGTATAAATGGAGCAGTTGTCCCGTACCCCCAGTGTGATGTTTTCCTCGGTAATTACTACTGGGTCTGGAGGACGTCCTGGTCTGGGGATTTCGATCCATCGGTGTAGATTTTGATGTATCCCTCATACCTACATTCCATCTCAGACAGAATTTTTCGCCCTTATTTCTATAGGTTTGTGCAGCTCTCTCCATATTTTAGAGCATTCAAGTTAATTTTCGGCACATTGCAGGTCCATGGGGCGGGATCTGCATATTTTTTTTCGTTTCCGCCTGAAGGTTGTGGATTTGTAATTCCCTTTTAATGTCATGGATTTTTTTGCCCCCAGGCAAATTTGTTAGGAGTTTATGCCTGAAGGGCCTATTGCATATCTATTATTACTTGATGGCAAGAATGGATGTTGACGATGATGATTTGAATTAAAGATGCGTGCGGTCATTCGACCATGTACGTCTATGTGCCCCTAATGCGTGCGAAGCATTGCGAAGCCGGGCTGCAACCCACTTGATGCATTACTGCGTGAAAGGACGCTATTTACACACCGCTCCATCGCTGCATGGTTTCCCCACTATGGAGGTTCATTGAAAGCACGATATGGAAGGGTGTGTACAATTAGTTATACCCGTACATAGGAGTTGAACCACAATGTTTACAGGATTACGGGTGTGCGCACGGCGCACTACTTAATTGATGTCTGGAGTGGCAAGCTGCACGGGCTCGGCAAGGGAGGCGCGAAGCGTGACGAAAGTACTAAAACGCCATGAACGTACATAATCAAATTCTGCCCAGTTAGCTAAATCTAGCTGTCCCTAATACCAATTGTGTCTTAGCCACATATTGTAATTGCGGTCACATTTGAGCAGTTTTAACAATGTTCGTAATCCCCTATCATTTTTGAAATTTAGTGTACAGGGTGTACATGTATGAAAACTAGTAAAAACATTTCGGTTAAAGTAACCCATTCAATTTTTGTGATCTTAATCAGATAATATCAAGTTGTCGTAATAATTTGGTGGATAAATGATCATATTTGCTGTACAATAAACTTATCGAATAGGTTTTCAAACCAAAATGAAAACCGATATGCAATTTAGGCAATCCCATTAGCCCTTTAAAAAACTCTTGTTCCGGCGACCCTGAGATCTGGAAGATGGCGCTCATCAGATGGTCTGGAGGGACGAAGCTGCGCCGACATCGATTTTTAAGGGGCCCTGGGTCCAGTAGGTCTGCGATGATCATGCTTCTTTGTTCGTCTTTGTGCTCTAGCAAATCCATACTCATTGCTAGACCTTGGTAGTCCATCGCGACATTACCGAGCATAATGGCTAACGGAACTGGACAATCAGCCATTTTTCTGCCTCGGTCCCTGATGTTGTCGGCGGCTTCGTCCCATCTTGTTCTTCTTTCCTTAGTCCTTCCTTTTGGTTCGCAGATGTCCTCTATGAATCGCCTAGTTGATTCAGTGGCAAGTCGATCAAACAGGTCTCTTTCCCCATGGAGCGAGCCTCTTTTTTGATGTATTCGATAGCTTCTTGGTTTAATCGCATTTTCCGCTCCTCTCGCTCCTCCATGGACTCCTTGGCCGCCGCCATTGAAGATGTTTTTGCGGGGATTGCTGCCTGCTTTTCCATCTCCTTCTCCTCCTGCTTCCGTTTATCAGCTGGGATGGTTGTGGTGGTAGGAATAGGGGTGGCATGGTTAATTGATGCCGCTGAGAGTTGAGGTCCGTTTTTCTGTCCTACTCCCTGCTGATTGATTGCCCCACCACCTCTTTTCTTTCCTTTTCCTTTCCCCTTGCTTTCCGCTGGAGGTTGGGGAATATGTTGTATTTCTTCCCCTCTTTCCTTCCCTGCCTCTCCCCCTGTTAATGTGATTGTACCACTAATGGTGGAGGTGGTGGCTGTTTGGCTGGGAAGGCTGTTGAAGATGTTGTTGTTGTGACCTATCTTCCTGTCTGGGGGCGTAGTAGGGGTGCTCGTTTTCGAGGTATGCTGCGTCTGCGGCTCTCTCTGCGACTGCCTTCTCCTTCTGTTCCATCCCCGGGGGCTTCTGTACTGTGGAATATTGCTGTTTTCTTCTTCCCAGATCAACAGAACAGTAGTCCTCTTCTGTTGAGCACGTAAGCTCCACCATGATGCCAATGTCAGGCCTAGACCCTTCAGGTCATACAGGGTGAACTTAGGGATAATGTCATCCATCGCTAGCGTCATTGTTGAACTTCTTACTTCTACGTTCGCTGCGGACTGAGAGTAAGACAAGACTGATTGATTGATTTGATTAGTTGGATTAACCTTGCGTTCGGTCATTCGACCATGTGCGAGGAAACACCCACTTGACCCATAATTGCATGCAATGCACGCTATTTACACACCACTCGCTCGCTGCATGGTTTCCCCACTAAGGGGGTTCATTGAACGCGCGATATGAGAGGGTGAGTATAGTTAGTTACCTGTACATAGGATTGGAACCACAATGTTTACAGGTTTGCGCAGTGCGCATTACTCAATTACATGTCTGGAAGGAAGGCTGCACGGGCTCGGAAAGGGAGGCGCGAAGCGTGACGAAAGCACTAAAACGTCATGAACGTACATGATCAAATTCTGCCCAGTTAGCTAAGTCGAGCTGTTCCTAATACGAATTGTGTGTTAGCCACATATTGTAATTGCGATCGCATTTAGGCAGTTTTAACAATTTACCTAATCCCTATCATTTTGAAATTTAGTGTTCATTGTGTACATCCAATTTTCCGAAACATTGACATAATTTCCGGGTTAATGAACCCTATTGATACAATTTTGGGATCTTAATTTGAAAATAACAAGTGATTCTTTTGGAACGGTGTTTAAATGGATCGTATTTACATATTACAAAGAAGTTGTTATCGAAACGGGTTTTCATGACCAAAAAGAAAACTCTTTAGCAATTGAGGCAATTCTGTTAGCCCTTAAAAGGGCTGATTTGTACCCTCTATTGCTGGAACCAGGTATGTCCTCAGGTATTCGGGCGGCTCGAACTTCCGTCTGATGCGGCCCTTCATGCTGTCAGGATCGATTAGGTCAGCAACCACAAGCTCTTTCATCGGCGGCCATACTGTGACGGGCTGTGACGACATCTTCCAGGATTGCATTATTTCATTCAAAATGAGTACAGCTAGTGGACCCGTTATACGCTTCCCCAAGGGATCGGATGTTTCCAGCTGCCTTGGAAAAGCTGGATGTCTGTGTCTTGTTTAGAAACTCGTCACATCTTAATCTGTGGGAGCATGCGGAGACGTCCGGAAGTCTTCTATATGCTGTTTCGCTGCTTCCCTGTCCTCCAACAGCTCACCCAGTCCCATTTCCATGGCTTTGTCGTCGAGGTACGCCGATCCTTGTTGTTTGGGCAATGACATCTGAGGCTGCTTCTGCTGGGTCTTTTTTGCCATCGCCCTCGTTTCCTGCTGCATTGGCGGTGGTCCCTGCTTTTTCGTCGCCGGTTGCGTCGCTGCTGGTGTCTGGGCTTTTCTCCTCTCTGCCTATAGTTTCCTTGTTACTTCTTGTGCCTCTTGCTTTTTTTATCTTCCTCCTTTCTCTCCTCCTCCCTTCCCTGCCTAACCCCCTGCTGAACTGGTGTTGATGTTTTTGGCAGTGGAGATTGCGTCCCAGCCTCAGGCAATTTCGAGGCTAGGAGTGGCGTAGTTATTGGAGGTGGAGGTACTGCCGGCCTGGGTTCCTGCGATTTTCCTCCATGTCCCGGTCTTCTTGGAGGGCTACTTCTACTGTTTCTATTGTCGTTGGAATCCTCCTCTCATATAAGCAGAAGAGTGGTTCTTCTTGCCTGAGCCCGTAGGCTCCACCCTGATGCAATCCTAAGATCCAAGTCCTGGATTGCATGCAAGGCGCGGGGCGGTATCATCGCTTCCATCTCTAGTCCAAATACTTCTAATTGTTGCTTGCTGCTCTGCTGACTGAAGATTGAGACAAGACTGCTTACGTACTCACTTACTTTAAATTATTCTCATGTGCGACCATTCGGCCATGTACTAGTGATTAAGGCGCGCACAGAACCCTATTTAATTGGCAGTCAAGTGGGTTGCCGGACTGCAAACCCATTTGACGCTTTAATGAGTGCAAAGTACTCTATTTAATTATTCGTCGAGTGGGCTACCAGGCTGTACGCCCACTCAACACATTACTGCACGCAAAGCGTGATACTTAATTTACATGTCTGGAAAAAGGCGGGCTGCTCGGACTCGGCAAGGGAGGCACGAAGTGGAACGGTAGTACTGAAACGCCACGATTGTACATGGTCAAATTCTGCCCAGTTAGCTAAATCGGGCTGTCCCTAAAACCAATTACTTGTTAGCTACATGTTTAATTATGACAATACTTCAAGTTTCAAATTTTTTTATTTAACGCGATTCCTTCAGATGTAAATTTTGCGTACATAGTGCACATAATTTTTCCAAAACAATACCAATCTTCGAGTAAAGTTACTCGTACCATTTTAGTATCACGCACATTTCTAATTTCATAGTGTTATTTTTAGACGGTGGTTCAAAATTGATCACAATTGTGTTATAAAAGAGTATAGTCGAAAGGGGTTTTCAAAATTAAAAAAGGAAAACCCCATACTGTCAGGCAAATTGATTACATGCATCTGGTCCCCGGTACTTCTGCCTGGTCCTACTGCAAGTTGACTACGTCAATGTACGCCTCCAGGTTCGTCTCCTGTTCGTCTGTTTAGAGCTGCTGTGTCAGCCATCTTGATATCGAATCCCTTTTACTTTTCGTAGTGGTGGAGTTCATTTTCGGCGCTAGGGTAGGCAAATTCTGTTTGTACTGCTCTCCAGCAGCTTGGTTTTCCCTCGTTGGGGGTTCATTCTCGACGCTGGTTTTTGAGGGTTTTTCTCTAATCCTATTCACGGCTGCATGGTTTCCCCACGTACGGGTAGTTTCCAGGCCTGCATGGTCTCTTCCCTAGGGGGTTATCTCGGGAAAACCTCGACTTCCTATTCCATGGGTCGATGCCAAGCGTACTGTTATCTCTTGATCTGCCGCCGTGCTCATGGTAGCTCGCTCTACTACTGCATGCTGCTCCACGTAGTCGGCATTTTGGCGGGGGAGTATGTTGACAGTAAATATCCATTGGTCCGTATGTAGCAGCTTGGCCCCAGACTTCCATTATTTGTAGTTGAGTGCTCATTGTTGCACGGACCAACACTGCCTCCCCCCTCCTCGTCCACGTCGGCTCTGCTCTGTCCCACCTACTCTGCTCCACGGCTGGCTGCTGACTCCTGAGACAAGACTGAATGAATGAATTTTGAATTTAAGACGTTTTCGGTCATTCGACCATGTACGTCTATTTACCCCTAAAGCGTGCTGAGCTCGCAGTAGGGCGTTAGAGTGTGTGCAAAGCACACTATTTAATTGTGGTCAAGTGTGTTGCTACCATGCAACACACTTCACACGTTAAAGCGTAAAAACGCTACTGTCACACCCCTCCATCGCTGCAAGGTTTCCCCCCTAAGGGGGTTCATTGAAGGCGCGATATTGGTGTGTGTGTATAATTGTTCATACCTGTACATAGGACTAGAACCACAATGTCTACATGTATACAGGTGTGCGCGAAGTGCACTTACTGAATTAGTTACTCTGTTGATGTCTGGACTGGAAAGCAGCACGGGCTAGGCAAGGGAGCCGCGAAGCGTGACGGAGAACTGAAACGGCATGAACGTACGTGATCAAATTCTGCCCAGTTAGCTAAGTCGGGCTGTCCCTGAAACCATTATGTGTTAACCACATATTTAATTATGGTAATTCTTTAGAGTTACAAATTTCTTTGTTTATTCAAACCATTCAGTTATAACTTTTGAGTACATAGTGTACATAATTTTCCAAAAAATAATACCAATAAGCGAGTACAAGTTACTCATATCATTTTAGTATCACGCACACTTTACTAAATTAGAGGTTGTATTTTTGACGGTGGATCAAATTAAGTCAAGTTTGTGATATAAAGAGTCTAATCAAAAGGGGTTTTCAAAAATTCAAAAGGAAAACCCCATACATTCTGGCAATTTTGATCAGTCTGCTCGGGTGGGAGAGTCCTCCATATATGGTCTGCTCTCAGGTTCTCTCAGTATCTATCGGCAGGCCAGTTCGATTCCGGCTGTCAACAGCAAATCGTCTGAGGCAGGAGCTATGTATGTCGCCTGTCTCTGCGGGTGGGAGCGCGGTTAACCTGGGTCTGCGTCGTAGGCTGCATAAATGTAGCTCGCTCCCCTGGTTCCTGCGTTATCCTCCCTGCTCCTCCCTTGTTTCAGCTCCAGGCATGGCATGCTACACCTGCTGCGTCGGGGTACTTTTGGAAGGTCTTTGCCAGTCCATTGTACTCCTCGAGTCGGCGTCTGCTCTTAAGGAGCTTTGGCTCTGGTGGTGGGGGTAGGTTGGCCATCTACTGTGCCGTGCTGCCACGTATTTGCACGTATGCCCCTATCTTCATGTATATCAGTAGTAGACTGGTCATTACGTGCACGTGGCAGTCCGTATAAACCACAGGTGACCCCCTCCCCTTCATCCTACCACAGCAGGTGTCGACGATATACGGTACGATGTGACTTGCTGAACAGCTGGCTCCTGACGGAATGGAATGGAGATAAGACTGAGAGAGAGATTTTGAATTAAAGATGTGTGCGACGAATTTCGTCATGTACGTCTAGTTAATGTACGCACGGCGTACTATTTAATTGGTCACCAATGTGGTATTGTTATACCCCAATGGTCCACAAAGTGTGCGAAGCAAACTTTGTGTTTTATTTGTTACACCCCTCCATCGCTGCATGGTTTCCCCAAAAGTGGGGTTCATTGAAGGCGCGATACTTTTAGGAGGGTGTGCAACCTTTACTTTCCACCTGTACATAGGATTGGAACCTCGATGTTTTCAGGTTTTAATGCAATGCATGCACAGCATGCTAGTAGTATTCACTGTGTCAGGAGCGAGGCAGGTGGCTTGGGTTCGGCAAGGGAGACACGAAGCGGAACGGAAGTACTGAAACGCCAGGATCGTACAAGGTCAAATTCTGCCCAGTTAACTAAGTCGGGCTGTCCCTAATACCAATAAAGTGTTAGCTACTTGTTCAATTATGACAAAGCTTCAAGTTACAAAGAATTTTTTTATTTAACGCGCTTATTCCAGTTGTTGTGAAAATTTTGTGTACAAAATGTACAGGTTATTTTCCAAAAGCAATACCAATCTTTGAGTAAGAATTACTCATATCATTTTTGTATCACGCACACTTCAATTTTGAGTAATAATTTTTAGACGGTGGTTCGAAATTGATCAAATTTGTGTTTTTAAAAGAGTATAATCAAAAGGGGTTTTCGAAAACACCAAATTGAAAACCCCATTGATTCAGGCAATTATTTTAGCCCTTTAAAGGACTATTTTCAGCATTCTTCATACAGCAGCCCCGGGGGTCTTCTTCCTGACTGCTGTATACCTCCAACCGCTGTGCCTTGCTGGATATGTGTTGGTCCCCGGTGGTGGTAGGTGGCGGGGTAAACACTCCCGCTCCTTTCCCTCTACGCCTTGCCTTACACTTCCAGCTCCGGACTTCAGGTTGGCGTCGCCTTTGTCTTTGTTGTTGTTGCTTTTCATGGGGGGTTAGGTTGGCTGCTATAGCAGTGCGTCGAAATAGATGGTCCCCTGACTTATGTGGTACGTAGTAGATTGATCCTATATGTCGTCGTTACTGCACAGCCCCCTACCCTCCTCATCTCTTGTAGCTGCATATATTACTTGTTTTTCTGCGGAAAATACTTCATCTTGCTGCGCAGAACACTTGTTTTTCTGCGGAAAATACTGGTTATTCTGCGCTGTGCTGGTTTTAGTACAGATGGTCCCCTGACTTCCTGACTTCCTATGTAGTGTAGTAGAGTGATCCTATCTGCACAACCCGCACGAGCTGTTAGACAAAGGCATGCGCTCCCCACAGTGGCTCCGGTCTCGATCTTCACCCTTCGAATGATGGTGCCTGAATGTGGAATGTGAATGGAGATAAGACTGATTGATTGATTGATGTTTGAATTAGAGTCGTTTTCGCCCTTCGGGCATGTACGACTATTTACCCCCACAGCGTGCGAAGCACGCTTAGGGGGATTAACTGTTTGATTGAACACACTATTATTATCGTCAGGTGTGTTGACAGTTTGCAACACACCTGACTTTACTGAGTACACCCCTCCAGCGCAGCATGGTTCCCCACAATTAAGGGGGTTAAATTGAATGCGCGCTATTGGAGAGTGTGTACATTTAGCACACCCCACCATCAATGCATGGTTTCCCCACAAAGGGGGTTCATTGAAGGCATGATATTGTGAGGTGAGTATTATACCTGTACATAGGACTAGAACCACAATGTTTACAGGTATATATGTGCGCGTTGTAGCGCACTTGTTGATTGAATTGCTTCAAGGTCTCAGTCAGGAGTGGCACAGGCGGCACGGACTAGGCAAGCGAAAGCGCGAAGCGTGACGGAAGCTGAAACGCCAGTAACGTACATACATGATCAAATTCTGCCCAGTTAAACTAAGTCGGGCTGTCCCTAATACCAATTGTGTGTTAGCCACATGTTGTAATTATGGTCACATTTTCACAGTTGAATAAAATTTTCCTATTTTCCCTATCAATTTTGAAATTTTGTGTACAAAATGTACGTATATTTTCCGAAAGAAGCTACTAAATAAATTTGGGTTTAAGTAACCCTCTCAATTTTGTGGTCTTAATCCGATAATTTCAAGTTATCATTTGATTCGGCGGATAATGAATCATATTTGTGTTGAAATTAAGTTACATTTCGAAAAGGTTTTCATGCCAAAGTGAAAACCATTAGACAGTTAAAAACTCTTTAGCCCTTAAAAGGACTGAGGGGCTACAAGAGCCGCTCCAGGAGTGAACGCGCCTGTTTATATGCTTGAAGCAAGGACGTGAAGGAAAATATCCATCACACAGAATACAACTGGAACAGAAACCGTGAGGACCTCAAATAAACCATTTCTTCTGATTTATTTAACATAGGTTTAGACAAGGGTAAGGGAGTGTTTATAGACACACTCTGTACCCACACAAACACACTATACCCAGCAAACATACATTTTTTATATGAGACCAAGACATACACAAACAAAAATATACACAAACACAATGTTTTGGCAAAATGATTTGTATCTCTTTTCTAGAGATCTGGGTGGCCCTGAAAAGAGCCTTTTTGTTGGTGAGTAGTCCTGTGTTTTACCATCTAGTAGGACGGCCACGCCTCACCATTGGCTTCACCGCAGCACAGGGACGTCTCTCTTTGAAGGAGAAAAAGAATTCCTCGGTCTCCATTTTACACTCCACTTCTCCTCCCTCGTGTTGTTGCTGCTGCTGCTGCAGCTGCTGTTGTTGATGCTGCTTCAATCTTAGAAAGTTTTGGTACCTTTCATGCTCCTCTCTTTTTTTAATTTTTTTTTTTTTATCCTCCCATTCTTCTCTTTCCATAACTATTTCCTCTCTAATTACGTCTTCTAAGAGGTCATGAGCCATTTTCAAGGAAATGTTAGCCTTCTTGTCCGTCTTCTTCTCGATGAGGTGGTGTCTGACCCTGTGCATGTGCAGTAGGGCTTCGCTCAGTTTTGCCATTCTACTAATTTGAACCGTTGACGAGTCAGAGATGGGTGACCAGACTGATTGATTAATTTTGAATTATGGTCGTGTGCGGTCGTTCGACCCTGTACGACCTATAACATGGTTTGTGCGCACAGGGCACTATTTAACTATTTATGTGGTAGACAATGTCTGGTGAGGCAAAAGGAGAAAAAGGTGTCCTGACTAGTATTGCGCCGACGTCTGGGAATGGCTCCACTTGGTCCAAAGTATAAAAAAAATTGCGTTGTTGTGCCGAATGATAAATTGTCGTCGTCTTGCAGCCCTATGCATTGAGTATACTTCTGGAATGACTCTGTATCTATGGCTATCATAAGAGGAAATTAGTGAGAAAAGTTAATAAAGAAGCTTTGCCAGGAGTGGAATTTGTGTTTATGAAGAGCTGTCTCTGAGATGCTATCTTACTGCTTTAGACACATGCTTAATCGGTTACTGCCTTGCGCAGCTGGCCCTGATGGTCTTGACTTGGGACCACCTCAAATGTTTGATAAAATGTGGGGCAGTCCTATGGGTTTGCCGCCTTGTGCAGCGGGCCCTGATGGTCTGGGTTTAGGAAAACCTTATACTGTTTAAAATGTATTTTGTTAAAAAGGCTGTGTGTCACTTCGTATTGGTTCCAACTCTTTGTATTACATGCATTGTTAGAATACTGAGCCCCAACACCTGAAAATATTGTTTTTTCTTCTTTTTGTTTTTTCTCCTTTTAATTTTTTTGTCTCCTTTTTTGTGTTGATCAGGCAGGGTTATATTCAAGACTATGAGCTGTTACTATAGTCGCCATCACCGCAAATAATCACACTATACTAATGTGTTAGAGAGAAGAAAGAGAAAAAAAGAAAAAGAAGGAAAAAAAAGTAAAAACTTGCAAGACTAAGTGTTACTCTAGTCGCCATCACCACATAATCATGCAAACCAGTGTGTTAGAGAAAGGAGAGAGAAAGGAAAAAAAAAAAAAAAAAGAACCCTCAAACAACAAATTTTAAATTTAAAAAGGGGGTGGGGGGCACAAAAGAAGATCTAACACCTAAATTCATTACTACATGACTTGTGCTTTTTTAAATGGACTTTTGCATGCACGCTTACAAACTGTTGCAACTTCGTTAACTTTCACCCAACTTGTGTGAAATTTTTACTATAAACCAATAACCAAAAATTACTCTCTAATAACGTTACAAAACTAATATGCATAAATGTATAGTTTTAGTTGGTTGCAAAATTTCTTTTGATTTGATTTTCCTTTCTGTTGAGTACTTACAATTCATTGCTACTTTCCTCAATCGTGCACTTACTACTTCAAGGAAATATTTCTGATATTCTTTTCAAATATCAGTTAAAATGTAATATTTTGGATATATATATACACATTTTCTTCTCCTTCTATTAATAATCATTAGACATTAGAAGAAGTCCATCCCACGCATTCCGGGCCCCGGGTATCCAACTGGTATACAGATCACTCACATCTCACCTCTGTCCGCGTGAGTTCGGGTCTCAGCTCGACCAACGTGGGTATGTGAGAAAGCTTGCCAGTAGCTTCCCGTGGGTTGGTGGTTCTTCCCGGGGTCTTCCAGGGTTCTTCCTCCATCAAATGCACTTACCGCCATATATAACATATCATGTGCTGAAAAATGGCGTTAAATCCCCCCCCCCCCCCCCCAAAAAAAAAAAAAAAAAAAAAAAAAAAAAAAAAATTTCAATCATTTAGTCAGTTTCTAACACACCGGTAACAATCCGCTTAGCCCGCTTCTTTAGACTTTTTATATTCCGATCAAATGATACACGCAGATTTACTCCAATAAACTAGAATATATTATTCTTTAACAGTAAAGTCGATGAATTTAAAAGAAAATTTGTATATCTGACCCATGATTACCTTGAACTGAGTATTATTATTTAATTCAAGGACCCACTGTCGTATAGAACCCAGCGAGAGTTAATTGATATGAAACAGTAATATCCTTATGAGATGGCCTACCAAAGCTAAAGTTGTATCTTTTTTCTTCTTCTTCTTCTTTTCATGAATAATGGTCATAATAACATTTATCTATTTAATTTTTGTATTATTTGATTGTGAGAGGAAAGTATTTCAGTAATAGGATGTATGATTCAAGTAGTTTATTTTTTTCTTTTTTATTTGATTGTATTTTTTTTAAATTGATTGTGAGAAGAAAGTATTTCAGTAATAGGATGTATGATTCAAGTAGTTTATTTATTTATTTTTTATTTGATTGTATTTTTTTTTACTTGATTGTGAGAAGAAAGTATTTCAGTAATAGGGTGTATGATTCAAGTAGTTTATTTTTTTTAATTTTTTTGATTGTGAGAGGAAAGTATTTCAATAATAGGATGTATGATTCAAGTAGTTTATTTTTTTATTATTTGATTGTGAGAGGAAAGTATTTCAGTAATAGGATGTATGATTCAAGTAGTTTATTTTTTATTATTATTTGATTGTGAGAGTAAAGTATTTCAGTAATAGGATGTATGATTCAAGTATTTTTTTTAATATTATTATTATTTGATTGTGAGAGTAAAGTATTTCAGTAATAGGGTGTATAATTCAAGTAGTTTATTTTTTTATTATTTGATTGTGAGAGGAAAGTATTTCAGTAATAGGATGTATGTTTCAAGTAGTTTTTTTCTTTCTTTTTTATTTGATTGTATTTTTAATTTTTTTTAATTTTTTATTTTTTTTTTATTGTGAGAAGAAAGTATTTCAGTAATAGGATGTATGATTCAAGTAGTTTTTTTTTTTAATGTCGCGGAATGCTTTAAAACAATTCCTGCGTACTGATTTATTTTCCCATTAATACTTTCAGGAAGATTATGTCAACTTCAATTTAATATATCGGAAATATTCTAATGTAAAGAAACAAAGATGAAATTTAAAAGGCCACTATAAGTTAAATCATTATGTTTAAATAATATACAGTGACGATAGACTTACCGTTAAATATCAGTTATATTGAAAACTTGAAATATATTAGAGTGTATACTTTGATATTGATTAAAAAGAAACAAAAAGAAAGAAGTGACGGAAAAATCTCAGTAGTATATAAATATCGCAAACTGGACCAATGAGCCAGACTAAACTGTATTAAACCAGATTAAACCAGACGGTCTTTTTACGATTTTAAAATACCGTACATGGATAAGAGAACATTACAAATCAAAATTTAAAATTTACTGGACCACATATATTTGTGTACTTCTATCTTGTGTAGAGCGATACGACAATGTTTCTGGACCAATCATTGTGATTAATAAACAACTCACACCATGAATACAATTAGAAAAGCAGAGCACTTTTTTCACAACAACATAAATAATGCTACAAAGCTACATTGTATTGAACTCAGAAGTTTTGAGAGAGGTGCAATTAATATTTACACGTGTGGATTAGATAGCATCGTGGTCAGAGCTAGTTGTGTTACAAAAAAAAACATACAAGAGAACAAAGCTGTGCTGGAGTTTTTAATATTTTTTATTTGAAAGAGCAAAAACGATATAATACAATTCTTAATTTAAAAAATGCTGCTTTACATATTACATTTAATGATGAAAACATCGATATAAGCATCATAAACCCTGTAAGCAAGATGATTAAAACAGCACAGTATGAGGTAGGAATAAATTACGTATTTGATGTAAGGAAATACACAATTTGTATTCACAGTACAATTTTAAGATCTAATAAACTTTACAAAGTCAGTCTGTAACCACTCAATAAAAAACTGATATAGAATTTATGGAGAATAAAGTTCGATTTAAAACAACAAATGGTGACTCAGTATATGAATTATCTGTTGTAGAATCTAGCATAGCAATGACACAATTTAACATAAATCTGGTCATTTATACGTTTAAAAGATAGAAGAAACGTTTCAAATTGCTAAAATTAAAAGTATCTTTTGTAGACGCATGTTCTGATAGCTTGTTAATAACATCCAAAAACAATTTATCAGGCGTAAAATATTCTCTGGATGTTGCCATACCATTTCAATGACGTACAGAAATTTGGCCACAGTGACCTTTTTTTCACCTTATTTTTATCTTATGCCATCTAAAGTCACCGATGTTTGCATGTGAATAAATCTTAGAGTAACTCAGCCATACCAAAAGTTGATCGCCGTGACCGTTTTCACACTTGATTGAATTTTGTATTTTTAGAGGTTTGCTCGTAACAGCATCGTTATTTTAAACAAGATTTCACCTACACTCATCAAATTTGATGAGTGGGTGCATCTAAGGAAGAGCTACTACATCATACTAGAAGGAGATTACTGTGTCTTATTTTACACACACTAATGACTTCGTACTTCCAAAGGTTTTGTCATGCGCCAGCGAAATCTTATAGACCCTGTTTAATGTACATTCATCAAAATTAATCGGCGGATGCATCTCAGAAAAAGCAACTCGACCATAACAAAAGTAGATCACTGGTGTATTTTTAACGCTAAAATGATTTGTGTAATTAAGAGATTCGTTGGTTAAAGCTGGTATATGGTTGCACGTGAGAAGTGCAACTCAAGCGTATCAAAAGAGGGTCACTGTGACTAACTTCTCATGAATGAGTGACTTTTGATTTTTCCGAGGTTAATGATTAACACCCTCTCTATTTTAGACTCAATTTTACTTTAATTCATCACAATTGACATGAAGACGCATCTCAGAAAAAGCGACTCAACAATACAAACAGTATATCACTGTAACCTACTTAAATGCTCGAGTATATTTTTTATATTTAGAGGTTTGTTCGTAATACCCTCCATATCTTGCATCCGATGTCATTTATAGT
The DNA here is from genome assembly GCA_029931535.1 of Margaritifera margaritifera. Classification (NCBI taxonomy): domain Eukaryota; kingdom Metazoa; phylum Mollusca; class Bivalvia; order Unionida; family Margaritiferidae; genus Margaritifera; species Margaritifera margaritifera. The sequence goes on along the minus strand of JAQPZY010001410.1, from coordinate 956,954 downwards.
CATCCAAATTTATATATGGATGCATTTCAATAAGCGTAACTCAACAGTACGAAAAGTTTATCAATGTGACCTGTTTTTCAGGCTTAAGTGCGGCGTGCAGAATTACCGCCAGCCCATCAGTCCGATGCCAGCTAATTTTCACGGCGGACTGGGGCAAAACAAAAGTAGCCCGTCCGTCTGACCAGTTGAATTTTTAGATATATTGACTAAATTTAATCTACAAATTGTATGTTACATGATATTAAAAGAAATAATAGAAACCAAGTGACAAATAAATAATGGGAATTGTTTTTGATGACCACTCGCGAATCTGGGTGAGATGAGAAGATAAATAACTCGCGTGTAGTCTGTGTTCAATAGACACTTGCAACTCCAGTTAAAAACTCCTCTGCGTCTATGCGATGTCTGATGAGGCTACTTCCGATTTCCAACGTGAATATGCAGAGGCATTTGGATGCCTGGAAGCAACCAGAGGCTAAAAACAAAACACAGCCAAGGAAAACAGGACTATTAAAAGGAACGCTACACTATCAAACGAAAGCGATGTTTTAAAAATAGTTGAGTTACATAATTCACTTGGAATATATAAACAGGATTCATGCTAAGACCATGATAATGCTGTTAACTGTTCAGCTGGAGTCTGCTGATATGGATGTATTGGATCCAGTTCCAGTAATTCAGTGCTGGAACTCATCTTTCCGCAGACCTAATTTCACGTGCAGCTGTACTTGGGATACCATAGCCTCATCTCTGCAGGCTGTGTCTAGTTCTGATACTGTCATTGACGACAAGTCAATGGACGAGGATACTGATTCTTATTCTGACTATGATTCAGACTGGTCATCAATGGCAGCAACAGATTCTGATGCCCAGCCTCTAGATGAGTTATGTTTGGATCTGGATCAGCTGAACAGTAAGCATCATAGTTCTGGTCAGTAAACAATATGTATATTAAGCAGAATTTAATAAATTTAATACATTTGACTATTAGATATAAATATCTTATTTTGTGTTTTTCTTCATGTTCCATGTTTCATTATCTAAACCATCATGCTAAAGGCTGATATTTATGTCTAGTTCCATTTACCACTGAGTCATTGACTACATCTTGTCTTCTTGTGTGATAAAATGTAGGACCAGTTGGTCATGGACAGGACCAGTAGCATTTCCAGGTTACTGGTCCTGTGGACTTGCAAGATTCTTTGGCGAGTTTCACACACTGCTTAAGTGTATTTTGTTTTTTTTATAGTTTTTAATTCGTAAAATCATCCATATCTTGTACAATATTTCACCCAGAAATATAAAAATGTATATGTGGATGCAAATCAGAAAACATACTCTACACTCATTACTAGACAAAGTATTGTGATGTATTTTTCACTCATGAATGACATGAATGACTTTGTATTTTCAGAAGATTGTTGGTAACACCATCCAAATCTTAGTCCCTGTTTCTCCTGCAGTCATCAAAAACTGGTATGCGAAGGTATTCCATAAAGAGTAACTCAACCATACCAAACATTGGTATCTGTGACCTATATTTCACCCACATTTGACCCATATCTTTGATAGTACAAACCTTACAGATGTCAGACTCGACAGATTGACTTATCTTTGCAAAATCTGGGGCATACTTTTCTTGCTTAAGTGACTCTGTCTCTAAAAAAATGAATTTTCCAGGTACATCTTTACCACTGCGTCTTCAGACTCAATCAACCGTAATATATGCATGCACATTCTGCGGTACCACACTATATTACGCCTTACTGTTATGGTTATACCATTATCAAAATATATTTTACTTGATATATTTGAATTCTGTTAGCTTTACACTCCGGAACTTCAATATCATAGACGCATCTTAGTTGTACATTGAAACATAAAATTGGATCAGTGTGACAAAAAGATCAGTGTAACTTGCTTTTGATGTTCGAGACTTTTCTTTTAATACACGTTTTAATTTGTACATTGTACATTACATGCCCTGCACTCATTACTATACAAAGTGACCGATGATATCATGTAACATGCACTTATTCCTCCTATTACAGTTTGAATTTACAAAAACAAGTACGGTTGTTAAAAGGATTCGTGTTTCGAGAAACATCTTGTTCAATTATTGTTTTTGGTTTGTACCATACAATCTCGAAAATAAATGCGAATTTGGGACAGATATACTACGATCGATAGGTAGATGGATGTATGTATGAATGGATGACTAGGTAAAGAGATAGATGGATCTGTACACAAACGCTGATACTAGTAGATACATTAAAAAAAATTTTTTTAAACCGTTAGATATATATATAGATATATACGATATGATCAATCTCAATGGTCCCCAGCAATGTTTATCACAGAAAAAAAAGATAAGTCAAAGGTCTGAAAAGAAAAGAAAAACATAACATGGAACAGGACTACCGTCGAGATTACACCGTCGGTAGAATTTCAAAATTAATTTCAACTCCTAAAATATTAATCCATCATTTTGCTCATTTTTATTCTTTCCTTTTTAGACCAGCAGGTGTTTTGCTCCATGCCCATCACTCTCAAATGATCAGCTTGTACTACAATGTTTAGACAGATGTTTTATTTGTCTCTGCAGTCGTATATCCGACTCGATAAATAGAACCCACTAGGGACACAGATAGATGCGATAGGATCAATCCCAATGCTCCCAAACAATGTTTAGTACAGAAAAAAGATAAGTAATAGGTCTGAAAAGAAAGAAAACAAAGCAACATTAAATGGCACTGGACCACATTCGAGGTTAAACCGGTATAGTTTCAAAAATAATTTCAGCTTTGAAAAGATTAATCCATTTTTTTCTCATTTAATTCTGTCATCAGAGTAACAGATGTTGTGGTCAATACAAATCACTCTCAAATGATCTTTACTTGAGCTTCAACTAAAATGTTTAGACAGCTGTTTTATTTGTCTCTACAGTGGTATGTCCGCATAGATAAATAGACTCCACTAGAGACATGACTTGATTGATTGATTGATTGACTGATACTACAATAGACAGGCATGTATACTAATAGATAAAAAAGATATAGAGAAAGTCCGCTAGATATATAGATAGATCTAGCAACAAATGGCAACACAAATGCTAAATCTCCTGTAATTATTAGATAAGCGCATCTGTGAACTAAGCTTGGTGGGTTACATATACAGCCTGTGTATTGTTAGCTATCTTCTAAGTGCTTTACCCTAACAAAATTAGATATTAAATTGTGTCACAATGTAGAACATTCATTGTTGACCTAATTTACTTCCTTATTACGTACTTTTGCACTGCGTTCGATATCAGTGGATTAAACAATATCGGGCAAATACTACTACTACTACTTATTATTATTATTAGTAGTAGTAGTATCCCCGTGCAATATTATGCAAGCAGTGGCAGTGAGAGAAAATAAATCTTCATAAAGTGGTTCGAAATAAATGTGTGTCCAAAATAAGGAGTTTGAATCATACTATTTCAACGTCTTTGCTAAGCTGAACTAAAATATTCAGATAAGAAATTTTTTTATCAGACGTGATGCTGCAGTAGGATAGACTCAGGCCACCATCATTTATTCCTTTTGGTGGTGGTGGCGGTTGGGGTTGCAGCTGGAGCTGAATTTTTCTTTGTTACTAGACTTTTATGGCTGACAATTTATTTTTTTCCCATGTAAATGAATAGACCCCATTCCCCCGAAAATGAAATGGTCGGTGCCTTACAGACATGTTGTAAATCGTAGGTGGTTGTGCGGTTTTATGTAGTTTGCATACTGAGCAGTTCTGCATATGGTCAGTTCTATGACACATAAAAGTCCGCGTTAGCTACCAATCAGAAGAGACAAAAATGTAGCAGTAGTAGTGGATGAACATCATTTCATCTGAGGTGCAACTTGTGCTTGGACGTGCAGCTATATTAGATCTTTTTTTTTTTCTTTTTTTGGTGAATTTTAACAATAAGAAGCTTTTAAAGATGGTCGTTATGGCGGCTATAATAAAATAAATGATGTTGGGTGCTAATCAAATGGTGTGTGTGTGTGTGTGTTTCTTTTGTTTATATGTTTGCTTAGGTTTTTTTTTGTTTGTTTGTTTTTTGTTATTTGCTTTTTTTTGTTTTTATTTTTTGTTTTGTTTTGTTAGGTTTTACCTGCTTCTTTTATAGTCCGATGCCGTGCTTTGGGGAACGCCTGCTTCACCTTGCACAATGTACTTTCAATGTACTTATAGTAGGTAATATATATATATATATATATATATATATATATATATATATATATATATATATATATATATATATATATACACTGAAACAGACAGACAGACAGATCATTACACTCTTACTACTGTGGCTTGAAAATAAATGTCTCTTAAATATCCGGAGTTTCAAACATAATAGTTAAGCATCTTTGCTAAACTGCAATATAATATTTAGACATGAAAACTTGTATCAAACGTAATACTCCACATGGACGGACTTTAGACAAGAAAACTTGTATCAAACGTAATACTCCACATGGACGGACTTTAGACAAGAAAACTTGTATCAAAGATAATACTCCACATGGACAGACTTTAGACAAGAAAACTTGTATCAAACGTAATACTCCACATGGACGGACCGAAGCACAGATTATTTAATCTTCCTGGAGAAGTGCTGAGGAGGAATTGAATTTTCCTTCCCTGCAGTTTTTCTTTCAATATTTACTTCAAAACAATTTTTTTGTTCCCTCCACTAGATGGACGTTGTTTTTTTTCGTAAAAGACTAAGGCCGCGAATTTGTTTGACTATTCATTATAATATAGTCGGCTTCTTTCTCCACCAAATATACTGACCGCCATGTATAGCCTATTATGTGCTGAAAAAGGGCGTTAAATCCCACAAACCAAAACTAATAATAATATAGTAGAGATATGGGCATGCATTAGTGATAATATAGTAGAGATGATAGCATGCATTAGTAATAATATAGTGGAGATATGGGAATGCATGAATGATAATATAGTAGAGATATGGGAATGCATTAATGATAATATAGTAGAGATATGGGCATGCATTAATGATTAATATAACAGAAATATTAGCATGCATTATAGATAATATAGTAGAGATATGGGCATGCATTAATGATTAATATAGTAGAGATATGGGAATGCATTAATGATTAATATAATAGAGATATGGGAATGCATTAATGATAATATAGTAGAAATATTGGCATGCATTAATGAAAGTAATATTATCAATATGTTCTCAATGAGGAATCAGTTGAAGCAAACATATTTGACGGTTACATAAATTTAAAAGAAATTGTCGGTACAATATTTTCAGTTCATTGGTCTTTATAGCTTTTATATTCAATAGTGTATTCCTGTTTCAGGACAGTTCCTAAAATTTCTGGTCAGCATGTCTAATGCCAAGAGGGTCCTCGAGCTTGGGATGTACACAGGCTACAGTGCGCTTGCATGTGCAGAAGCACTTCCAGAGGATGGTGAGGTTATCACGTGCGATGTCGACCCATATCTAGAAAATCTTGTAAAGAAGTACATATCAAAATCTGTCCACGGAAGAAAAATAAGTATACGAATAGGTGAGGATTTATTTGGTCCAATTGGAATCATTCCCCACTCCACCCTCTCTCTCCGTACCTCTTCATAACCAGGTTTGATCGTAAATGCTGCAAGCATGAGTGGATATGCGTGTGACAGAGAGACACACTAAGTAAGAGGGAAGGATTTAATGTCTGAATATGGTCACATTATGGCTTCAAAATGATCGAAAAACTTATTTCTTTAACTAAGCAGGTTTCTAGCCGCATGAAATTTACCTCGATTTTTGTTTTTAGGTTTTACACGTACCAATTACATTCTTTCATTGTAAGAGACTTAGAAATGCCTCGAACATTCAAAAAGACATGTTATTTTTGTTTGTCATCCTCACATTAGGTCCTGCTCTGGATACCATCAACAAACTAGCAGACGAGAAGCAAAGCTTTGACATTGTTTTCCTGGATGCAAATAAAGAACAGTACTGGGAGTACTACCAGGTAAGTTATGCGTACACTTTGATTTAATATTTATATGATGTTGAATAGTAAAGTTTACATCTAAGAGGTGTAGTATAGCTTTTCTATTCTTAAATTATCGAGCTAGCGCCTTCAGATATTTTTTTATATACTTTGCCTTATTCGTTTGCTTGTCAGTGCATCTTTTTTGCACGTCTGAATTCATGTATGCATAAAGTTGGGTAACTTCTCAAATACTGTTTAAGATAGAATCTACAAACTTTAAAAAATAATTTTATGAGGATCATAGATATGCAAAACGGTATTGAAATTATCATTCATGCACCATATATTGATGACCGGGTGTATGGAGGAATGGGGGCAGGGTGGGGTGGGTGTGAATAACTGAGAAAAGCGCAAGGACATTGTGCCCTGCTGCAGATTTGTGTTCTACTGCCAGACCCTGATTCTTTGCTTCCGTTAAACCCTGCAGGTGATCATGGATAAATGTTTGTTGGCTCCAAGGGGCACCATTGTTGTGGATAACGCCTTCTTCCAGGGATAAGTCTACTACGGGACCAGAGACATGAATGGAGAGGGAATGAAAAAGTTCAACGAAAATGTGTCCAAGGACCCACGTGTTACTACAGTAAGTCTGTTGTGTTCCATTAGAGTGTTGCATGGTCTAGATAGCCCAACAGTCATGTGTTCGCCCCTCACAAATTTTTGCGTTCGATCCCAGGTTTCAGCACGTTAAAAGTAATACCTTTCAGAGATTGGTGGTTTCCTCCATGTTTTCTAGTTTCCTCATCCTCAAAGACCACCTAGCATCTCTTGAGGTCAATACATACACAAAACTGCATACATGTTTTTTTCCGAGTCGGTGGAAAGAACGAGTTTGATATAGCGTAGGAATACGTCAAGGCCGTCAGACCAAGACGTATTAATAAGCCACATTGAACGAGTTCTTTTCCCCGACTCATAGCAAAACACGAATGCGGTTTGGTATTTATTACATACCTTCTCTTTTACGCTTTCTAAATATGTTTAGCTTTACTGTATGAATGAAATTCAAACCGAATTGTGATTTATGAAAGTTCGAGTTGCTGCGTTATGTCATCAAATGAAAAAGCATCTCTCGTACAAATCATGTAATATAAACGTATTTACTCACATTTAAGCAGTATAGAGCAAACCTGTTTAATTCGCTAGCTTGTCAGCTAAAGTATGTCGTTTACTTATTCATATCCTTTATTTCATTTTGAATTTAGAAACATGCCATAATATGACTACAGCTTGCATCAGCTTCTTAGATGAATATCCATACAATTTCTGCATGTGAAATATATGAATTATGCAGGTATTTTACACTGTCCATTCATATTCGTACATCTTTCATCATCTTTGCTCAAGCCTTGACTGGTGCATTCGTCTTTTGAATAATAATAATAATAATAATAATAATATATTATTATTATTATTTCAAATATATCTAGATCAATGACTCCAGTTCAATGGAGCATGCCGATTTTCATATTATATCTGCATCGAACACAACAAACAGAACTATGAAAAAAAGACGTACAGTTATACAAGACTAAAAATGTTAAACCATGTAGCGATTTATTTATTATATAATGTGAATAAAGAAATGTGTTGTCTTTTTCTTCACAGGTTCTCGTTCCTATTCGGGATGGTGTCCGCTTGATAAGAAGAAACGAGGACATGGAGGCCTAACAACGAGCCGATCAAAAAATGTTTGAAATGAAGTTGTGCAAACTTCTGAATCGTAGATGATCAAAACTTGTACATACTTAGTATCTTGATATATTTTAATATTTAGCTGACTGTGAACATTACACCATTGTCATGGGAACGTGATGGGTTTTTTTTTTCCTGTTTTACTGTCATTGTCATATTGACAAAAAATAAAGTCTATAAAGAAATACTGTCTTTATTTCTTCTTGTGGAAAGAGGAATAGATTGCATAAATATTTCTAGATATCACTCTCATGTCAGATGGACGCATTATTGATTTTATTGTGTTGTAGAACTAACTAACTCTAATGTCAGATGGATGCATTATTGATTTTATTGTGTTGTAGAACTCACTTTCATGTCAGATGGACGCATTATTGATTTTATTGTGTTGTAGCGTTAGAATTCTTAGCTGCTACTAGGTTATACAAATTTTATGATTTTGTTGGAACTAAGTAAATCACTTTCCTCCTAATAACGTCACATTTTTGTCCTGCATCTCACTCTCTCTCACACACACACATGGGGAACAAGAACGTTACTGTTACAGGAAGGTTTTTCTATTGAGCCTGTGTACTTCCTAAATACTGCTTATGCCATTTTATCATTGGCCTATTTCTGTGGGAAACACCGATGGGCGAATGATTCAAAGGAGCTCTGTTTATGATGACAACAGCTAGCAGTCGAGTGGTCGGACTTTCCACCCATGTTTTTTTTTATCCCGGTTTTCAACCACCATACCCAAAGATGTCCGAATTACTGCCCTCAGAGTATTATTGCCCTCCTGTGTTTTTTTTTTTTTTTTCCCCCTTTCTTTCTTAAAGACAACGTACTCTTATATGAACTTTCTGTACGCGCATGAGTGCATGCGTGCTTCAGTTTGTGTGCAATGTCACGAAACTTCTACAGATAGAGACAAAAATCTGTAGGATATACTTGAGCAAAAGTAGTTTGTAGATAAGCACACAAGTCATAATTTTAATCCATCGAGGTGCTTAATTCTTCAATCAATTATTATTATTATTATGTTTATTATATACAACAGTACCTGAGTTGATAGGTGTACACCTATTGATGGTGCATGTGATGCTTTTAGATGGAAAATATTTTAAATGGTTAAAACGTATATCCCTATTTTAAATATACAATTTAGCTACAATGATAAACCTCCTAATAGGATTATATTTTTTGTATTAGACTGATTCTTGAACATTCAGAATATGTAGTGAGTGCATGTAATCAATCTGATAGAACCAGACTGGAAATATTCAAAGTGAGGCGGCAAGATTTGTCACTGGATTAACAAGTGTCAATCTTTACAATGAAGTTGGATATCAACCTTTGGCATTACACTGCAAAAATTACAAAATTACCAACTTCTACCGAGTTAGGAATAATTTGTCCCAAACTTTGTTTCTAATTTGATTTCACTGTCAGTTGGTGATAGCATGCAAAATAATATGAGAAATACTGCTATTGTATATTGACCCTTTGCAGGCTAGAAACTACACATAAATCCCACTTTATATGTACAACTAAACATTAAAATGATCTACCGCCTGATACACATAACGCACCTTCTCTTCGTTCTTTTTAAAGCTAAATGCTATGTAAACCTCCTTATCTGTACTGAGTGCAAGATTGAGAAATAAGTATTGTGCCTCCCTAAAGACTGACTTTGTATAGAGTCATATTGAAGTTGACCCTATTTGCAACTGATTATTAGACTAAGAAACTGTCCATCTTTTTATATCTGAATGACCAAAGTATCATTGGCAACAGTGTGTCCTTCTTCATCTTTATAAAATTAATACATTCCGATAACACATTGTGGTCGGACCCCTTTCATGTGTAAATGGAACAATATACATTTATTGCCCTTGTTAGGGGGAGATATGATGATATTTTCACCCAAGGCAAGTCATGTTCCACGAAGGCGAAGCCCGAGTGGAGCATGGCTATTCGCGGGTGAAAAAATCTTCATACCTCCCCAAAACAAGGGCAATAAATTCTTTATTATACCAAATTAAACAAGAAACACGATCGCATGAGTGTGAGACGGTCGCGTGAAGGAGACACAATGTTTTCTGCGCCAATCATTTACACTTTTATGAGGTATAACGAAACATGTTTAAATCGAAATCCTGTCAAGGATGATGCTGTATTTATATTGTGCTATGTAGAAATTAATTCGTCAGGGAAAAAAGTTCACGGTCAGAAGAGTGACATGGATAATAAACAAATCAGCATTGTCCGATCTCTGAGTGGCAAGACCAACAAAATCATCATCTAGTTGTTTTTTCTTTCTAGACTTTGTCATCTGTGAAAAAATGGAAATTATTCTTAGGTTTGGATTTTTCTCCGATTCTATATGCGGGAAAATTCTTTTAAAATTTAAACAAGCTATGTTTTCGAAAAGTTTAGATTTATGCAGAACACGATTTAAATAAACTTAGTATTCCCTGACAAACAGAGATGGAAGAGAAAGCAGTAATTTGCACATTCTTTCGTTCGTTGGTATGCTCATTCGTTCGTTATATGTGTGTAACACCGTTCATATATTGGACCCTCTTCATCCACACATTAAAATTTGTATGTGGATGCATCTCAGAAGGACTAACTCAACCATAAGAAAAAAATGTCACTATGACCTATTTTTAAACCTGAGTGACCTTTGTTTTTTGTAGAGATTCATTGGTAACACCCTACATATCTTAAACCCTTTTCACCTCTAAACATAGGTATGTAGAATGCATCTTAGGAAGAAGTAAACCAACCATACCAATATTTGATCACAATGACCTATTTTCAAACTTTAATAACTTTTTAATTTTCATAGGTTTGTTCGTATCACCATCCATATCTTGGGCATATTGCAACTCCACTTATACATTTTTGTTTTGCCTATGTAGACGCATCTCAGAAGGAGTAATTCAACCAACAACAAAAAAATCTCTACACTGTGACGTACAGTTTAAGTTTGAATGATTTTTTTAAATATTTTTTAGGTTGTTCAGAATGCTTTCCATATCTTACACCTTGTGACATGTACAGTGACCAAGATTTGTATCTGAATGCACCTAAGAGTAACTCGAATATATCAAACGTGGTCACTGTGACCATTTTCACGCTTGAACGATATTTGTATTTTCAGAGGTTTGTTCGCAATATCATCCATATTTTAAACAATATTTCACCAAATTTGATACATATGTGCACATAAGGATGAAAATCGCACTACAAGGGGGTTACTCTGGCTTATTTTTAACGCACGAGTGACTTTGTATTTTCAAAGATTTATTTGTGCGCCATCTAAATCTTATAGACCTGTTTAACATACATTCATCAGAATTAATCTGCGGATGACTATCAGGAAAAGTAACTCAAACATACCAAAAGTAGATGACTGTGACCTATTTAACGTAAGAATGATTTTGCAATTAAGAGATTCGTTTGGTTGATGTATGGTTGCATCTCATAAGTGTAACTCACGAGAATATGCATCTCAGAAAGCGTAATTGAACCATATAAAAAAATTGGTGACCGATTCAATTTTGTATTTTTAGAGTTTTATTCGTAAAATCACCCAGATCTTGAACAATATTTCACCTAGCTTATCAAAATTGATATGTGGTCATTGTGTGGGTTCTTTTTCACTTATGAACGACTTTGTATTTTCGGACATTTGTTGGTAACACCATCCAAATCAACGACCCTGTTTAACCTAAGTCATTAAAATTGTTACGAGGAGGCAATGTATACAGAGTAGCTCAGCCATACCAAAAATAGGTGTTTGTGTCCTGTATTTTGTGCTTGATCAACTTTGTCACCAAGAGACATTTTATCTATATCTTTTACAGTAGAAGCCTTACATATGTCAAACGTTATGGATTGACTTAGCTTCATAACCACTGCATAAAACTACATAACATAAGTCATTGTGACCTACTTTACATGCTTACATGAATTTTCAACACTGTGTCAACAAACCCCATGAAACTTAATATATACATGTATCTTCTACGGTGCCAAACTAGGTTTCCAAAAATTAGGTCCCCGTTGCCTAATTTTTGTGATAATACCATCATCATAATGAATTTTATTTCGTATCTTTTAATAATGTTAGCTTTACACTCCGGAAACTTGAACATTATAGACGCATCTTAGTTGTACATGGCAGCACCAAATTTGGATCAGTGTGACATAAAGGTCAGTGTAGCCTGCTTTTTGATGCTAAAGACTTCATCTAATATACATTTTTACGTATACGTTGCATATTACACACCCTACACTCATCACTATTCAAAATGACCGATGAGATATAATCTGCACTTATTCCTCCTATTGACATGTATGCTACCCTAGTATGAATTTATAAAGAAAAGTACTGTTAGCCAAGGGATTTCTTTTTCGAGAAACGTCTTGCTGAATGATTGTTCTGAGCTTGCACCATATAACCTGGAAAATTACCAGATGATAGATAGATCTAGCAAGAAACGGAAGCACTACTGCCAATGCTCATATAATTATCAGATAAGCGATTTTAAAAAAATAATTTTAAAAAACCCACTAGGTGACCTACATATACTGCCTGTGTATTCTTAGTTTTCCCCTTAGTGCTTTACCCTAACAATTATCAGTCATGTCACAATGTAGAACATTCAATTCTGACCTAATTCTCTGCCATATTAAGTCTCAGTGCAGCATGTTCAATATGAGAGGACGAAACAAAATTGTGTGCAAGATAATAATAATAATAATAATAATAATAATAATAATAATAATAATATTCATGCCTACGCAACACTGTACAGGGAGTGGCAGTGAGAGAAAACAAACGTAATCCAGCTTCAACATAAATGTCTCCCCCAAATAAGGAATGCGAAATATAATAGATCAGTACATTTGCCAAGCTGCTATCAAACATTTAGAGGAGAAAAATGATATCAGTGTCATGATGTCCTAGGAACGAAAATAAAATCTGGCGGGGTGGGGGTGGGTTGGGGCAGAATGTGTCCCATATCTACTTCAAAACAAGACAGTTTTTTTCCTAGACTAGATTGGAAGATATAATTTTTGTTGTGAAAGAATAAGGCCATATGTTTTATTTCTTTTTTTAAATATCATGAAAATTTTTTCTATGTAAATAAAGAAAATGTTTTTTGCGACAAATGAAAGGCTTGATTATTTTTATTTTTTTTAAAAAGAATCCAGCCTGCCCCCACCCCCCGATTAAATGGTCGGTACCTTAGATACATGTTATAAAATATGGGTGGCAGAGAGGCTTTATGGATTAAAATGTTCATATCCAGCTTTAATGACCGAATTTCTTAGAAATTACTCCTAGGGGCGTGTTGACCGTCATATTACTACAAGGGCCAGACGTCATGGTGCCGGCCATGCGGCTCGGCAATCTTTTTAGTGATTTGTGATTTTAAATATTTTCCTCTTGTTGATTCAGCGCATTAAAATTAATTGAACTTTATATATAGAATATGTGTGAAATTGTCAAATACTAGTAACTTAAATTAATGCAGCTGATGCAAATGCGATACTTTATCCATGGAAGGTCGAAAGTAGATTCATAATTAATGCTTGAATCTATTTGTATTGGAAGATCATCTTCTACAAATAGAAATGATATATAATGTAATATGTTTGTTATTTAGTGGTTGTCGTAATGAATATTAAAACGGATATACCTAAACACGAGTTATTGGCGTTTAAGTTGTAACTCGGGTACATAAAAAGATTTTTTTCTGACTGTATATCTATTATATCTGTTAAATAGATAGGATCAATCCCAATGCTCCCAAACAATGTTTAGTACAGAAAAAAGATAAGTAATAGGTCTGAAAAGAAAGAAAACAAAGCAACATTAAATGGCACTGGACTACATTCGAGGTTAAACCGGTATAGTTTCAAAAATAATTTCAGCTTTGAAAAGATTAATCCATTTTTTTCTCATTTAATTCTGTCATCAGAGTAACAGATGTTGTGGTCAATACAAATCACTCTCAAATGATCTTTACTTGAGCTTCAACTAAAATGTTTAGACAGCTGTTTTATTTGTCTCTACAGTGGTATGTCCGCATAGATAAATAGACTCCACTAGAGACATGACTTGATTGATTGATTGATTGACTGATACTACAATAGACAGGCATGTATACTAATAGATAAAAAAGATATAGAGAAAGTCCGCTAGATAGATAGATAGATCTAGCAACAAATGGCAACACAAATGCTAAATCTCCTGTAATTATTAGATAAGCGCATCTGTGAACTAAGCTTGGTGGGTTACATATACAGCCTGTGTATTGTTAGCTATCTTCTAAGTGCTTTACCCTAACAAAATTAGATATTAAATTGTGTCACAATGTAGAACATTCATTGTTGACCTAATTTACTTCCTTATTACGTACTTTTGCACTGCGTTCGATATCAGTGGATTAAACAATATCGGGCAAATACTACTACTACTACTTATTATTATTATTAGTAGTAGTAGTATCCCCGTGCAATATTATGCAAGCAGTGGCAGTGAGAGAAAATAAATCTTCATAAAGTGGTTTTGAAATAAATGTGTGTCCAAAATAAGGAGTTTGAATCATACTATTTCAACGTCTTTGCTAAGCTGAACTAAAATATTCAGATAAGAATTTTTTTTATCAGACGTGATGCTGCAGTAGGATAGACTCAGGCAACCATCATTTAATATTCCTTTTGGTGGTGGTGGCGGTTGGGGTTGCAGCTGGAGCTGAATTTTTCTTTGTTACTAGACTTTTATGGCTGACAATTTATTTTTTTTCCCATGTAAATGAATAGACCCCGTTCCCCCGAAAATGAAATGGTCGGTGCCTTACAGACATGTTGTAAATCGTAGGTGGTTGTGCGGTTTTATGTAGTTTGCATACTGAGCAGTTCTGCATATGGTCAGTTCTATGACACATAAAAGTCCGCGTTAGCTACCAATCAGAAGAGACAAAAATGTAGCAGTAGTAGTGGATGAACATCATTTCATCTGAGGTGCAACTTGTGCTTGGACGTGCAGCTATATTAGATCTTTTTTTTTTCTTTTTTTGGTGAATTTTAACAATAAGAAGCTTTTAAAGATGGTCGTTATGGCGGCTATAATAAAATAAATGATGTTGGGTGCTAATCAAATGGTGTGTGTGTGTGTGTGTTTCTTTTGTTTATATGTTTGCTTAGGTTTTTTTTTGTTTGTTTGTTTTTTGTTATTTGCTTTTTTTTTGTTTTTATTTTTTTGTTTTGTTTTGTTAGGTTTTACCTGCTTCTTTTATAGTCCGATGCCGTGCTTTGGGGAACGCCTGCTTCACCTTGCACAATGTACTTTCAATGTACTTATAGTAGGTTATATATATATATATATACACTGAAACAGACAGACAGATCATTACACTCTTAGCATTAATAGTATTCCCCTTTTTTAGGGGCATTTGTCGAATTCTATTGCATCTTACAATCTTAGATATCACGTTATGTCAAATTGTAGAACATTCAGTGTTGACATAACTGTCAATCTTCAAATCAATCGCCATATCCTTAGCTGGATTTGTGAAATTTGTTAAAGCTATGTTGCATATATATATATATATATATATATATATATATATATATATATATATATATATATATATATATGCAAACTACATAACGCTGGATTTGTGAAATTTGTTTAAAGCTATGTTGTATATATATATATATATATATATATATATATATATATATATATATATATATATATATATATATATGCGACAAACTGAAAACGAACAGTGCAAAACTACTTTTAAACTAGCCTAAGCACTTCTGACTCTCCCTGAGTCTTTGTCAAAGTCAAACACAAAACATAGATAAGACAAACGATAAAGACAAAAGAAAGCTTTTAAATTACAAAAGTTTACATGACTAATGTCTAATGGCAGTATTGTTTGAAAATGTTCGATGTCGCGCCTAATTGGTTTCGACTCCTGTGATAAAAATAGCAGGTTTTGTAATTTCGACGCTTTTCTTTGTGTTTATTGTTTGTCTTGCATTATTCATGAAGAGGAAGTGTTTAATAAACTTCATGTAGCTGAATTCGTGAAGTGTATTTGGTATAACTGGATTAAACTATATCGTGTAAAAAAAAAAAATCACGGAATTTGTAAATCTTCATATCTGTACATAATGGAGAAGGAAGTGATATGGAGAAAAATGAAAAATATCCCCTTTAAATAGCTTCCAAAGAAAAGCATTCAAAAAAAGAAATAACAGAAAGAAAAAATATAATAAAAATACGACATATATTAAAAAAAAAAAAAATTCGAATCACAGTCACAATAAAAACTTTGCTTCGTGAAACTCGTAGTATCTACATGTGTGTAATATAATAAAAAAAAAATTCTGTATTTTTAACCCACGCACCAGGTGGATAGATAGATAGATAGATGAACTTCTCACAATTACACATATTTAAATCGACCAACTTTCGTTTGTCACATTACCACATTGTTGTGTCGAAATGGTCTCCAAGTTGTTTGTTACGGCTCGAAACAGCCTGAAGAACTGGAACAAAAAAGACGTGGGAATTTTGCAAGTTGCAGTAAAACTTTAAATGGAATAAGATGAACTTACGGATATATTGCACTATAGAATTAAGGAGGTTTTCATCATTTAGCGATATCGTCTTTGGTCATTTCCGCGACACGGAATAACCAGGGCAAGTGATCAGTCTGGACAGTCAAACTCATAATAAGTTCCCCGTCACAGAATAGCAATGAATCCGGACAGCCTACAAGTAGTAGTAGCAGTAGTAGTAGTGGTGGTGATAATAGTGGATAATTACCATTTCCTAGAAGTGTAACTAGTGCTTTGATATATACCTTTTCAGACAACCAATTTTACATGCAAGAGGTAATCAAGGTAGAAGCTTTTAAAAATACTACGGTGTCATGTAAATACTTTTTTTTAAACGTCTATCAGATGTTCTAATGTTTTAAATCATGTATTAAAAACTCCATGTTATAATGACCAATCAGTCAAGAAGGCTTGGAATAACAAGTTTTTGTTTTATTTTATTTTGTTTTCATTGTTTGTATAACCCAAGTTTCTTGATGCTGTCGGGCTTGGGAAATTCTTAACTTCAGATAACGTATTATGAACACGGACAATACGATGTTACATACAGGCCCGCCCACAGAAATTAACTTAAACTCTTGCAAGGAACACAGTTTAATATTTGCTGCAAAGATTAATTTATTTTTTATAACTGAGTTCACGGCGGACACCTCTAGAAATCGCCTAGCCCCGGGGCAATTGCCCCCCCCCCCTCCTAGTCCCCTCTCTTAACGGGTCTGGTTATATATATATATATATATATATATATATATATATATATATATATATATATATATATATATATATATATACCATGATGTAGCTTAACTGCTAGTTAGATAGACTCTACTGAAGACATAGATAGATAGATAGATAGATAGATAGATAGATAGATAGATAGATAGATAGATCTAGCAACAAATGGGACAGCAACTGCCAAAGCTCCTGTAATTATCAGATAAGCAATTTTTTAAAACTACTCTAGGTGACCAACATATACTGCTTGCATATTTTTGGTTGACCCTAAGTGCTTTACCAATTATTAAGTCGTGTCACAATGTAGAACATTCATTGTTGACCAATTCTCTGCCTTATTACATGCGGGGAAACAACAACAACAACAATAATAATAATAATAATAATAATAATAATAATAATAATAATAACAATAACAACAATATGCATGCCTTTGCAATATAATACAAGGAGTGGCAGTTAAACAAAACGAATCTTCCTACTGTGGCTTGAAAATAAATGTCTCTTAAATATCCGGAGTTTCAAACATAATAGTTAAGCATCTTTGCTAAACTGCAATATAATATTTAGACATGAAAACTTGTATCAAACGTAATACTCCACATGGACGGACTTTAGACAAGAAAACTTGTATCAAACGTAATACTCCACATGGACAGACTTTAGACAAGAAAACTTGTATCAAACATAATATTCCACATGGACGGACTGAAGCACAGATTATTTAATCTTCCTGGAGAAGTGCTGAGGAGGAATTGAATTTTCCTTCCCTGCAGTTTTTCTTTCAATATTTACTTCAAAACAATTTTTTTGTTGCCTCCACTAGATGGACGTTTTTTTTTTTTTTTTGTAAAAGACTAAGGCCGCGAATTTGTATGACTAACAATTTATTCTTTTTAATTATTTTTTCATATGCAAATGAAAGCAAATGTTTACAGGACAAATGGAAGGCTGTATTTTTTTTTTTTTTTTTTTTTTTTTTTAAAGAACCCAGTCCACCTGCCCCTGCCCTTAGATTGAAGATTATATCATCGTCAGTGCCTTTCATACATGGTGTAAAATATGGGTGGTAGTGAAGTTTCATGTATGTTACATATTGAACAGTGCTGCCTATTGTTAGTTTCGTGACACGAAAAAACTGGGTTAGCTCTCAGGGTAGACGGGTATGTAATTGTAGCAGTAATAGTAGTAGTACTATTACTACTACTACTACTACTAGTGGTTGAACATACTTTTATATGAAGTATAACGCGTGCTTGAATGTGCATTTACTTTTCTGAAAAGAGACAATCAGAAGCTTTTAACGATAACCGCCGTGACGGTCATATTAAGAGCCATATAGACACTTTGTTGAGTGCTGATCAAATATTTCACAAATCTTGTAGTAAATAAAGACTACATGTCACAATGACCAACCGCTTAATAAGACAATAAGAAACAAGATTTCCATTTGTTTGTTTACCTTTGTTGTTGTACTTGTAGTTGTTGCTGTACTCGTAGTTGCTGGTTTTTTTTGTTTGTTTGTTTCATAGCCCGATTCCATGGTGGGGGGGGGGGGGGGGCGGGTATAGTGTACTTAATCCAGGTAATAAATGAGGATATATATATGCATTCAACAATAAGTCGGTAATATGTCCATTCTATATTCCCTTTAATGCTCAGGTATGATCTGCTATTATTATTATTATTATTATTATTATTTTGTCGTTCTTGTTGTTGTTTTTGTTTTGAAAAGCATCCATAACGTCGATCAGTAATTTATCTATTCTCTATTTGTTCTAGTTCTTCCACATTATTGTAATGCTCTATTATTATTATTATTATTATTATTTATTTATTTTTATTTTTTATTTTTTTCTTTATATTTTTTTTTAAAGATTGTCCATGACATATGTCCAGTAATGAACACGAACAATACGGTGTTAAATATATATCTCTACAAGTATAAACATACCATAATGTATCTTAATTTTTTCCCTCTTACGAGAGTACCATCATTAGTCGACTGCAAATGTACCTTACATAGCAACAGACACCAAGTCGTGTCACAATGTAGAACATTCATTGCTGACCTGACTGTCTGCCTTACCAACTTGTGCTCGTTGTCCTTTGTTTGTTACGTTCAACTTGCTTAACGGTGCTAGGTGTGTGTGTCCTCAGAACTATAAATAAACCCGGGAATCATTTTCGTGGCTATCAACTATCCCTCAGGCAAGCGGCTTGGACAGGCGTGAAGGTAGGTAAAAGTAGTGTTGGTACATGCTTGTGGAAGTGATGACAGTAGAATCATCTTTTTTCAAAACAAAATGATGCGTCGGATAAGGGGAGAGAGAGAGTGATTTTCACCTGTATGGTGGCATATGGCACCCATTGAGCATGTAATATTACTTCACGTCATGTTAGTTTCATCTTCACTCATTCCTCGTTAACGGGAGCATCTAACATTTTGCGCTGCTTGTTTTTTTTTTTTTTTTTTTTTTTTCCATGTACCGTGATTCACAGAGCTACATTTTCCTTAACTACACGGTATCGTAACATGTACGCCTGTGTCATTTTTTGCCGGTAATCTTTGCGCCTGATTTTGTCTTATTTCGGTACACTGTGCGGCTGATTTGTCTTATGTCCGTTAATTCTGTATGACTTTTGTATCCTTTTCTTTTATTACAGATTGTCATTACCACCCGAAAAAAGTCGTTCAGATCTACTAGAAATAAGATAATCCAGCGGCAAATGTTTTGTTTTGCATCCTAAACTAAGAGGTGATGTAGTGTGCAGAATGAGTTAATTTTATATCACGCTCCTCTTGAATGAGTGATCATATGCTGTTTGTTTGCTTGAAATAGCTATAAAATCCAAATTATTGGAAAATCTTCATTCATAGCCCTAGGTCTGATAAAAATATTTGAACAGGTACAAAACTATGAGGTTCTTATGTTTTCAAGCGTATGTTTGGTATATTGCACATACTAATGAATATAAATTACCCAGATAATGAGTATGTGTATTTATTGAGGTACATGGAAAAGTAGGTATATATACTGTTCAGATATTTAGTAAAATCCACAGACCGTGTCATCATCAATGCATATTACATATTATTGTTTTATGATGAGTTTAATATAAAGATTATCAAACTCAGAAAATTACACTCACCAAGGCCGCAAAATTGCGTGCCTATACTCACACGTTCAGGTGCTTTACTTAAATTGCAGTAGAAATAGGACAACGGAAAACAGTACTTCCGAATGACTTAAAATTCTACGGATATGCTGAATAAATGCATCATGCTTTGTTTCTCAATGGCGTGTGGGGTTGAAGAAGATATAAATGAGAATGTAGTGACTAGCTATTAGGTCACTAGCTTGTGACTTTGCCAGAAATGTTAGACATAACAATACTTAACCTGTTATATATGTCGGAAGTTCAGAGAAAAGTAACAATTAAATTATGGAAATACATCAAATTTAACTATCTATGAATGTATGTATACATACACACACACACACACATATATATATATATATATATATATATATATATATATATATATATATATATGTATGTATGTATATATATAATATACCTCTCCCTCGATAACTCGCGCACAACAGGGTCCAAAAACATAGACCGCAGTACAAGCGAGAGCGCGAGTTACTGAGGGACCTCAAAAAAATTAAGAAGGGGATACCATTCCCGCTAGACATCGAGAATACCTCAAGGGGGGGGTGGGGCGGGTAACGGGGCTGTTTAATTGCTGAATACTCGTTTTATAATTGTATTGGGAATAATTGTCAATAACGAGCTTTTTCTAATGTAGTTGTTTGCTTTTCTGTATAAATTACCTTTATCTTCAAGGTAACGAACCTCTGAAACATCGTGAATAACATTAGTCCAAGCGGTTTCAACAACACGTGTACGCGAAAATATTGTGTATTACGTCACTGCTTTTTGTTTTCCAAAACTAGGGACATTTGTTTCGTCAAACAACCATCAACGTCGAAACTTCTTCTCATCCTTGAGGAAATCCCTGAGTAGCAAGTTAGAAATTAAGTTCAATACAAACTCTGGAACTCGCTTCTCCGTAATAAACCGTATCTGTAAAACAAAGCTTTTTATTCACCAAGTATTTGGCTTGGTTGCCTTGCTATTTTTGATCACATTTGTGAATGAGTAGGCTAATTTAAAGTAGTTTAATTATATTACTTACATAAAAATATTTATACCAGTATTCGATTGATCAATTGAAATTAGTTGACCTGACACGGCCGTGACCGCTAGCTCTTACGCAGGCAGGATTTGCACGCCTTTTAACTTTTCTGTTATTCCACCCCCTTTGTTTGATTTGATGCAAAATACGTAATTAACGCGATAATACGAAGCAGGTCTGCTATTAATTGAGTGTAACAACACAACGAATATTTTCGCAAGTCGGAGATAAAAAACAAACGGTCGGCACTTAATTAGATTCTCACGGAAATGCTCGCGGCGATAGCTTGTTCGATTAAATTATATTGTTCACGTTTGAATACAAGAAGGCATATTACATTTATGATGATTACACTGAGACCGAATTGAAAGATAGAACTAAAACACAAATTTCACTTGACAAAACTTATTTAATTGGTATTTATTTTTAAAGTGTTGCCACTAGTAGGTTTTAGTGACGTTTTCATTGATCGAAATTTCGTCGAATATTGTTATTTATAGTGTACCGAGAATGTTGTTTGGAAAGAAAATTGAACAAAATATATGACTTCTTATTAAAAGTTGAAAATTTCATGATGTTGATTCAAAATTCCGGGTACTAACCACTGGTTTTGACGATAAAACGAGCGATATATCAAGGTTTCATTTACTAATTTTGATCGCGATTTTTTTACCTTCAACAAATAGGGTCCTTTTTTTTCTTTCGTATTTTCTAGTTTAAATAAATGGAATCCACGCCTGACCCGCGTTATAAGCGGGTTCGCGAGTTATCCGGGCGCGAGTTATCGAGGGAGCGGTATATATTTATATTTATATATATATATATATATATATATATATATATATATATATATATATATATATATATATATATATATATATATATATTTGTGTGTGTGTGTGTGTGTGTGTGTGTGTGTGATACAGTTGGAGATTTTTCGCTTCCTGGAACTAAAATATGGCTCAACAACCAGCATCTAGAAGGTACCACAGAGACCCCATGGTGAGAAAACTAGGGGAACTGCAGGATAAGCTGAAAGATTCGAGGGCGGTGGATGAAGCGTTGGACCTTTATGTCAAGCGGGACCATTACTGCGAAGACCATACTTCACCCGCCAGTCCCGTGTTACAGCAGATCAGTCAAATGACCTTGACCCATCCTTGGGGTGACCTTTATGCCCATGGAAAAACACTATTCAATCTGAGTCCCGGCATGATGTCTGGTTTTCTCGAAGGTAAGTTGGCTAACATACGTGTCTATATGTATTAATGATGAATGGGGTAGAGTGTCTTTCAATAGACAGAACCCTATGAAAAAGATCATATTGTACATTTTGAATACTCGTAAGTTTCACAATTCAGAATATAAAGTTTAAAACTTGAGCACTTGTATGAATTTCAGGATGCTTTATTACAATATGTTATGTAAATATCTCTCAGAATAAATGAGTAAGTTGTACCTTTTGCGATTAATATTGTAAAGATATGGACACACATTAATGATTAATATATTGGAGATATGTGCGTGCATTAATGATTAATATAGTGGAGATATGGGCATGCATTCATGATTAATATAGTAGAGATATGGTCATGCATTCATGATTAATATAGTAGAGATATGGGCATGCATTCATGATTAATATAGTAGAAATATGGGCATGCATTCATGACAATATAGTAGAGATATGGGCATGCATTCATGACAATATAGTAGAGATATGGGCATGCATTCATGATTAATATAGTAGAGATGTGGGCATGCATTCATGATTAATATAGTAGAGATGTGGGAATGCATTCATGATAATATAGTAGAGATATGGGCATGCATTCATGATAATATAATAGAGATATGGGCATGCATTCATTATAATATAGTCGGCTTCTTTCTCCATCAAGTATACTGACCACCATGTATAGCCTATTATGTGCTGAAAAAGGGCGTTAAATCCCACAAACCAAAACTAATAATAATATAGTAGAGATATGGGCATGCATTAGTGATAATATAGTAGAGATAAGAGCATGCATTAGTGATAATATAGTGGAGATATGGGAATGCATGAATGATAATATAGTAGAGATATGGGAATGCATTAATGATAATATAGTAGAGATATGGGCATGCATTAATGATTAATATAACAGAAATATTAGCATGCATTATAGATAATATAGTAGAGATATGGGCATGCATTAATGATTAATATAGTAGAGATATGGGAATGCATTAATGATTAATATAATAGAGATATGGGAATGCATTAATGATAATATAGTAGAAATATTGGCATGCATTAATGAAAGTAATATTATCAATATGTTCTCAATGAGGAATCAGTTGAAGCAAACATATTTGACGGTTACATAAATTTAAAAGAAATTGTCGGTACAATATTTTCAGTTCATTGGTCTTTATAGCTTTTATATTCAATAGTGTATTCCTGTTTCAGGACAGTTCCTAAAATTTCTGGTCAGCATGTCTAATGCCAAGAGGGTCCTCGAGCTTGGGATGTACACAGGCTACAGTGCGCTTGCATGTGCAGAAGCACTTCCAGAGGATGGTGAGGTTATCACGTGCGATGTCGACCCATATCTAGAAAATCTTGTAAAGAAGTACATATCAAAATCTGTCCACGGAAGAAAAATAAGTATACGAATAGGTGAGGATTTATTTGGTCCAATTGGAATCATTCCCCACTCCACCCTCTCTCTCCGTACCTCTTCATAACCAGGTTTGATCGTAAATGCTGCAAGCATGAGTGGATATGCGTGTGACAGAGAGACACACTGAGCAAGAGGGAAGGATTTAATGTCTGAATATGGTCACATTATGGCTTCAAAATGATCGAAAAACTTATTTCTTTAACTAAGCAGGTTTTTAGCCGCATGAAATTTACCTCGATTTTTGTTTTTAGGTTTTACACGTACCAATCACATTCTTTCATTGTAAGAGACTTAGAAATGCCTCGAACATTCAAAAAGACATGTTATTTTTGTTTGTCATCCTCACATTAGGTCCTGCTCTGGATACCATCAACAAACTAGCAGACGAGAAGCAAAGCTTTGACATTGTTTTCCTGGATGCAAA
The DNA here is from genome assembly GCA_029931535.1 of Margaritifera margaritifera. Taxonomy (NCBI): domain Eukaryota; kingdom Metazoa; phylum Mollusca; class Bivalvia; order Unionida; family Margaritiferidae; genus Margaritifera; species Margaritifera margaritifera. The sequence continues at coordinate 932,513 of JAQPZY010001410.1, read as the reverse complement.
TAAAGAACAGTACTGGGAGTACTACCAGGTAAGTTAAGCGTACACTTTGATTTAATATTTATATGATGTTGAATAGTAAAGTTTACATCTAAGAGGTGTAGTATAGCTTTTCTATTCTTAAATTATCGAGCTAGCGCCTTCAGATATTTTTTTTATATACTTTGCCTTATTCGTTTGCTTGTCAGTGCATCTTTTTTGCACGTCTGAATTCATGTATGCATAAAGTTGGGTAACTTCTCAAATACTGTTTAAGATAGAATCTACAAACTTTAAAAAATAATTTTATGAGGATCATAGATATGCAAAACGGTATTGAAATTATCATTCATGCACCATATATTGATGACCGGGTGTATGGAGGAATGGGGGCAGGGTGGGGTGGGTGTGAATAACTGAGAAAAGCGCAAGGACATTGTGCCCTGCTGCAGATTTGTGTTCTACTGCCAGACCCTGACTCTTTGCTTCCGTTAAACCTTGCAGGTGATCATGGATAAATGTTTGTTGGCTCCAAGGGGCACCATTGTTGTGGATAACGCCTTCTTCCAGGGACAAGTCTACTACGGGACCAGAGACATGAATGGAGAGGGAATGAAAAAGTTCAACGAAAATGTGTCCAAGGACCCACGTGTTACTACAGTAAGTCTGTCGTGTTCCATTAGTGTTGCATGGTCTAGATAGCCCAACAGTCATGTGTTCGCCCCTCACAAATTTTTGCGTTCGATCCCAGGTTTCAGCACGTTAAAGTAATACCTTTCAGAGGTTGGTGGTTTCCTCCATGTTTTCTAGTTTCCTCATCCTCAAAGACCACCTAGCATCTCTTGAGGTCAATACATACACAAAACTGCATACATGTTTTTTTCCGAGTCGGTGGAAAGAACGAGTTTGATATAGCGTAGGAATACGTCAAGGCCGTCAGACCAAGACGTATTAATAAGCCACATTGAACGAGTTCTTTCCCCCCGACTCATAGCAAAACATGAATGCGGTTTTGTATTTATTACATACCTTCTCTTTTACGCTTTCTAAATATGTTTAGCTTTACTGTATGAATGAAATTCAAACCGAATTGTGATTTATGAGAGTTCCAGTCACTGCGTTATGTCATCCAATGAAAAAGCATCTCTCGTACAAATCATGTAATATAAACGTATTTACTCACATTTAAGCAGTATAGAGCAAACCTGTTTAATTCGCTAGCTTGTCAGCTAAAGTATGTCGTTTACTTATTCATATCCTTTATTTCATTTTGAATTTAGAAACATGCCATAATATGACTACAGCTTGCATCAGCTTCTTAGATGAATATCCATACAATTTCTGCGTGTGAAATATATGAATTATGCAGGTATTTTACACTGTCCATTCATATTCGTACATCTTTCATCATCTTTGCTCAAGCCTTGACTGGTGCATTCGTCTTTTGAATAATAATAATAATAATAATAATAATAATAATAATAATAATATATTATTATTTCAAATATAACTAGATCAATGACTCTAGTTCAATGGAGCATGCCGATTTTCATATTATATCTGCATCGAACACAACAAACAGAACTATGAAAAAAAGACGTACAGTTATACAAGACTAAAAATGTTAAACCATGTAGCGATTTATTTATTATATAATGTGAATAAAGAAATGTGTTGTCTTTTTCTTCACAGGTTCTCGTTCCTATTCGGGATGGTGTCCGCTTGATAAGAAGAAACGAGGACATGGAGGCCTAACAACGAGCCGATCAAAAAATGTTTGAAATGAAGTTGTGCAAACTTCTGAATCGTAGATGATCAAAACTTGTACATACCTAGTATCTTGATATATTTAATATTTAGCTGACTGTGAACACTACACCATTTTTTGTCATGGGAACGTGATGGGTTTTTTTTCCTGTTTTACTGTCATTGTCATATTGACAAAAAATAAAGTCTATAAAGAAATACTGTCTTTATGTCTTCTTGTGGAAAGAGGAATAGATTGCATAAATATTTCTAGATCTCACTCTCATGTCAGATGGATGCATTATTGATTTTATTGTGTTGTAGAACTCACTCTAATGTCAGATGGATGCATTATTGATTTTATTGTGTTGTAGAACTCACTTTCATGTCAGATGGACGTATTATTGATTTTATTGTGTTGTAGCGTTAGAATTCTTAGCTGCTACTAGGTTATACAAATTTTATGATTTTGTTGGAACTAAGTAAATCACTTTCCTCCTAATAACGTCACATTTTTGTCCTGCATCTCACTCTCTCACACACACACACATGGGGAACAAGAACGTTACTGTTACAGGAAGGTTTTTCTATTGAGCCTGTGTACTTCCTAAATACTGCTTATGCCATTTTATCATTGGCCTATTTCTGTGGGAAACACCGATGGGCGAATGATTCAAAGGAGCTCTGTTTATGATGACAACAGCTAGCAGTCGAGTGGTCGGACTTTCCACCCATGTTTTTTTTATCCCGGTTTTCAACCACCATACCCAAAGATGTCCGTTACCATAATTAACATGTCCGAATTACTGCCCTCAGAGTATTATTGTCCTCGCGTTTTTTTTTTTTTTTCCTTTCTTTCTTAAAGACAATGTACTCTTATATGAACTTTCTGTACGCACATGAGTGCATGCGTGCTTCAGTTTGTGTGCAATGTCACGAAACTTCTACAGATAGAGACAAAAATCTGTCGTATATACTTGAGCAAAAGTAGTTTGTAGATAAGCACACAAGTCATAATTTTAATCCATCGAGTTGCTTAATTCTTCAATCAATTATTATTATTATGTTTATTATATACAACAGTACCTGAGTTGATAGGTGTACACCTATTGATGGTGCATGTGATGCTTTTAGATGGAAAATATTTTAAATGGTTAAAACGTATATCCCTATTTTAAATATACAATTTAGCTACAATGATAAACCTCCTAATAGGATTATATTTTTTGTATTAGGCTGATTCTTGAACATTCAGAATATGTAGTGAGTGATTTCACTGTCAGTTGGTGATAACATGCAAAATAATGAGAAATACTGCTATTGTATATTGACCCTTTGCAGGCAAGAAACAACACATAAATCCCACTTTATGTGTACAACTAAACATTAAAATGATCTACCGCCTGATACACATAACGCACCTTCTCTTCGTTCTTTTTAAAGTAAAATGCTATGTAAACCTCCTTATATGTACTGCGTGAAAGATTGAGAAATAAGTATTGGGCATCCCTAAAGTCTGACTTTGTATAGAGTCATATTGAAGTTGACCCTATTTGCAACTGATTATTAGACTAAGAAACTGTCCATCTTTTTATATCTGAATGACCAAAGTATTATTGGCAACAGTGTGTCCTTCTTCATCTTTATAAAATTAATACATTCCGATAACACATTGTGGTCGGACCCCTTGCATGTGTAAATGGAACAATATACATTTATTGCCCTTGTTAGGGGGAGATATGATGATATTTTCACCCAAGGCAAGTCATGTTCCACGAAGGCGAAGCCCGAGTGGAGCATGGCTATTCGCGGGTTAAAAAATCTTCATACCTCCCCAAAACAAGGGCAATAAATTCTTTATTATACCAAATCAAACAAGAAACACGATCGCGTGAGGTAGAGACGGTCGCATGAAGGAGACACGATGTTTGCTGCGCCAATCATTTACACTTTTATGAGGTATAACGAAACATGTTTAAATCGAAATCCTGTCAAGGATGATGCTGTATTTATATTGTGCTATGTAGAAATTAATTCGTCAGGGAAAAAAGTTCACGGTCAGAAGAGTGACATGGATAATAAACATATCAGCATTGTCCGATCTCTGAGTGGCAAGACCAACAAAATCATCATCTAGTTGTTTTTTCTTTCTAGACTTTGTCATCTGTCAAAAAATGGAAATTATTCTTAGGTTTGGACTTTTCTCCGATTCTATATGCGGGAAAATTCTTTTAAAATTAAAACAAGCTATGTTTTCAAAAAGTTTAGAACTTAGTATCCCCTGACAAACAGAGATGGAAGAGAAAGCAGCAATTTGCACATTCTTTCGTTCGTTGGTATGCTCATTCGTTCGTTATATGTGTGTAACACCGTTCATATATTGGACCCTCTTCATCCACACATTAAAATTTGTATGTGGATGCATCTCAGAAGGACTAACTCAACCATAAGAAAAAAATGTCACTATGACCTATTTTTTAAACCTGAGTGACCTTTGTTTTTTGTAGAGATTCATTGGTAACACCCTACATATCTTAAACCCTTTTCACCTCTAAACATAGGTATGTAGAATGCATCTTAGGAAGAAGTAAACCAACCATACCAATATTTGATCACTATGACCTATTTTCAAACTTTAATAACTTTTTAATTTTCATAGGTTTGTTCGTATCACCATCCATATCTTGGGCCTATTGCACCTGCACTTATACATTTTTGTTTTACCTATGTAGAAGCATATCAGAAGGAGTAATTCAACCAACAACAAAAAAATGTCTACACTGTGACGTACAGTTTACGTTTGAATGACCTTTTTAATATTTTTTAGGTTGTTCAGAATACTTTCCATATCTTACACCTTGTGACATCTACAGTGACCAAGATTTGTATCTGAATGCACCTAAGAGTAACTCGAATATATCAAACGTGGTCACTGTGACCATTTTCACGCTTGAACGATATTTGTATTTTCAGAGGTTTGTTCGCAATATCATCCATATTTTAAACAATATTTCACCAAATTTGATACATATGTGCACATAAGGATGAAAATCGCACTACAAGGGGGTTACTCTGGCTTATTTTTAACGCACGAGTGACTTTGTATTTTCATAGATTTATTTGTGCGCCATCTAAATCTTATAGACCTGTTCAACATACATTCATCAGAATTAATCTGCGGATGACTATCAGGAAAAGTAACTCAAACATACCAAAAGTAGATGACTGTGACCTATTTTAACGCAAGAATGATTTTGCAATTAAGAGATTCGTTTGGTTGATGTATGGTTGCATCTCATAAGTGTAACTCACGAGAATATGCATTTCAGAAAGCGTAACTGAACCATATAAAAAAATTGGTGACCGAGTCAATTTTGTATTTTTAGAGTTTTATTCGTAAAATCACCCAGATCTTGAACAATATTTCACCTAGCTTATCAAAATTGATATGTGGTCATTGTGTGTGTTTTTCACTTATGAACGACTTTGTATTTTCGGACATTTGTTGGTAACACCATCCAAATCAACGACCCTGTTTAACCCAAGTCATTAAAATTGTTACGAGGAGGCAATGTATACAGAGTAGCTCAGCCATACCAAAAATAGGTGTTTGTGTCCTGTATTTTGTGCTTGATCAACTTTGTCACCAAGAGACATTTTATCTATATCTTTTACAGTAGAAGCCTTACATATGTCAAACGTTATGGATTGACTTATCTTCATAACCACTGCATAAAACTACATAACACAAGTCATTGTGACCTACTTTACATGCTTACATGAATTTTCAACACTGTGTCAACAAACCCCATGAAACTTAATATATACATGCATCTTCTAGGTTGACAAACTAGGTTTCCAAAAATTAGGTCCCCGTTGCCTAATTTTTGTGATAATACCATCATCATAATGAATTTTATTTTGTATCTTTTAATAATGTTAGCTTTACACTCCGGAAACTTGAACATTATAGACGCATCTTAGTTGTGCATTGCAGCACCAAATTTGGATCAGTGTGACATAAAGGTCATGGTGGCCTGCTTTTGATACTCGAGACTTTTCATCTAATATACATTTTTACGTATACGTTGCATATTACACGCCCTACACTCATCACTATTCAAAATGACCGATGAGATATAATCTGCACTTATTCCTCCTATTGACATGTATGCTACCCTAGTATGAATTTATAAAGAAAAGTACTGTTAGCCAAGGGATTTCTTTTTCGAGAAACGTCTTGCTGAATGACTGTTCTGAGCTTGCACCATATAACCTGGAAAATTACTAGATGATAGATAGATCTAGCAAGAAACGGAAGCACTACTGCCAATGCTCATATAATTATCAGATAAGCAATTTAAAAAACAAAAAAACAAAAAAAAAACCGCTAGGTGACCTACATATACTGCCCGTGTATTCTTAGTTTTCCCCTTAGTGCTTTACCCTAACAATTATCAGTCATGTCACAATGTAGAACATTCAATTCTGACCTAATTCTCTGCCATATTAAGTCTCAGTGCAGTATGTTCAATATGAGAGGATGAAACAAAATTATGTGCAAGATAATAATAATAATAATAATAATAATAATTTTCATGCCTACGCAACACTGTACAGGGAGTGGAAGTGAGAGAAAACAAACGTAATCCAGCTTCACATAAATGTCTCCCCCAAATAAGGAATGCGAAACATAATAGATCAGTACATTTGCCAAGCTGCTATCAAACATTTAGAGGAGAAAAATGATATCAGTGTCATGATGTCCTAGGAACGAAAATACAATCTGGCGGGGTGGGGGTGGGTTGGGGCAGAATGTGTCCCATATCTACTTCAAAACAAGACAATTTTTTTCCTAGACTAGATTGGAAGATATAATTTTTGTCGTGAAAGAATAAGGCCATATGTTTTATTTCTTTGTTTTAATATTGTGACCATTTTTTTCTATGTAAATAAAAGAAAATGTTTTTTGCGACAAATGAAAGGCTTGATTATTTTTCTTTTTTTAAAAAGAATCCAGCCTGCCCCTACCCCCGATTAAATGGTCGGTACCTTAGAGACATGTTATAAAATATGGGTGGCAGAGAGGCTTTATGGATTAAAATGTTCATATCCAGCTTTAATGACCGAATTTCTTAGAAATTACTCCTAGGGGCGTGTTGACCGTCATATTACTACAAGGGCCAGACGTCATGGTGCCGGCCATGCGGCTCGGCAATCTTTTTAGTGATTTGTGATTTTAAATATTTTCCTCTTGTTGATTCAGCGCATTAAAATTAATTGAACTTTATATATAGAATGTGTGTGAAATTGTCAAATACTAGTAACTTAAATTAATGCAGCTGATGCAAATGCGATACCTTATCCATGGAAGGTCGAAAGTAGATTCATAATTAATGCTTGAATCTATTTGTATTGGAAGATCATCTTCTACAAATAGGAATGATATATAATGTAACATGTTTGTTATTTAGTGGTTGTCGTAATGAATATTAAAACGGATATACCTAAACACGAGTTATTGGCGTTTAAGTTGTAACTTGGGTACATAAAAAGATTTTTTTCTGACTGTATAGCTATTGTATCTGTTAAATAGATCTCTCACTATATTTTCTTGAATATTCAATAGGTAATACATGTCAACAACTGCCTACATATTACGACCACAGATGTCAACACGTCCTCGTTTTGACGAGTTGCTATATAGACCAGTCGTCGCACTACCACAAAACTGTTATATTCTAGTAGTGAGAAATTAAGTATGTTTTTAGATCTCCATTAAATATAACAGTGACACCCTAGCCCACTTTTCATGAAATGTCTTAACCCGAGTTTGTACTTTATTCAAACTTTTGTCTTTGCATGAACTTTTGGTAGTTAGGTTTACACACAATCTATTAATATGAATAGTCTGTTAGGTTTAATCAAATACGCCTAACAAAATAAACAATAAAATTTGAACATTGGAAATTAGCATGTATGTCGAGACGGATAATTTTTAAATTAGGGGCAATCGTCATGCTTATGTTTTATTATGCGGTCTCGTTTTATTTTCTATCTGATTTACAAATAAAATATGGGGAACTTAGAAACTTAATGGATAAAGTGAAATAAAAGCTAGAATAATTTAATGGCTTTAAACATAGAAAACATCCCTTTAACAAGCAGATCAACAAGAGAACAAAAAAAATTTTAAAAAATCATATTTCGGGAAATCAGACTTTATATGTGCTCTATTGATTTAACAGGATTATTGAGTTATCTAGCTATGCAGTGCAATTTCAACTGATCAAAATTGTCCAAATCTAAGACCTCTTTCTCTTCTCCCTTACTTCTACTATCACGAATTCTTCTTCTTCTTATCATGTCGCACAAACCATGCAACGGTCAAAGAATAAAATGATAGCATATTTTAGAATTTAAATATTAAAACTGTTTTCACTTAAACTTATACGATCTAAAGACACCCAAAATGATTGTCTAAGGTCTGAAAAGTTGTCTCCCCTATTGCTTGGCTACAACGATTCATAAAATATTCCTCAAGATGTACAACGATTCATAAAATATTCCTCAAGATGCAATAGGTTTAAAAAAGGCGCTGCTATGCCTATAGTGTAGTAATGACCACATATATTTTTTTAAATATTTTTTTTGTCCTGGAAGCTGTGATTTTCAAACGTGGATACGTTACCTATGAATCATTTTACAGAGAAAAATATGCTACATTTTATATTGGGAAATCCATGGATATGTTTGAAACTATAAATTAATTGGCGAGTTATTCCTGTGTAACTGCGATTCCCAAGGTGATGATAAAAAGCAACTGTATGGTCATTTGAGCAACACCGTTATGGATTTGTGATTCACTAGGGATCTGTCATAGTAATAAGACAACTTTGCTTAAGAAATCACAATTTCCAACAGCAACAATGAGCAACATATAGCAGCTTTGCCAGACTGTGATGCCACCTTTATTGACAAAAGAGTGAGTGAAAACTAAGCGGTCTGAGCATTGACATTCTGAGCTGAAACTAGTGTGGCTGTAGTCCATGGGTCAGATAGGTGAATCCTTCCCCATTGGAGGTAATTTTGAATTTGAATGTATTCTGGCAGGTCGTCCTATGAGCAAATGAAATCCACTTGTTGGATGGTTCAAACCTACAGCAAACAATGTAAAATGTGTGTTTGTTTTTCAAATTTCTAAAACACATGACGCATAAATTATCCGAGGTGAAAACTTGCATAAGGAGTAGATTTATGGTCGTGTCTCTCTCATACAAGTATTGTGTAAAATACACAAAAAATTTCTGATAGCATTATTAACACTTGAATTTGTGTAATACAGTAAAGTGACTTGCAATAAAAAATGTGTATCTCATCATGTGCATATATTGGCTATACTGTACAGAATGTCCTGAAACTGCATCTCACTCTTTCTCTTTGTTTTCGAATATTATTTTAATCTTGTTGTCAAAATCAAGCACGGTTAACATCCTTTTAGACGTCATCATAGTTGTGAATAAACCAGTGTGGTTCTGATAAAATGTCAACTCTGGCGGAAGAATGTGCTATTCAGTCCAGTTTTAGATGAACTCTTTATCATCATATATCAGCCTATGCGTACAAAGCCGATTAGTGTTTGGCAATTGACTCGAAAAATGTGCATTTTAAAGGGCATTTGTGAGGTGGCGAGAAACTAAGATCAGTTCTATCAATAGTAAAGTGTGCCAAATTGGACTTGCGTTGGAACTACTAAGCAGCCCAGTACGTAGCTTATTGACACCTATGCAAGTTAATTTCCTATGCAAATGACAAAAATTTAATTCCAGTTTGTTTACAATTGTGTCTAAAACATGCTATTTTCTAATACAGATAAAGAATGGGAATAAATTATGTATGTTAATTATTTGTCAAGGTTTTCTTTGTTTTAATTCTCCCATGATGGACAGCAGCGCTCATTCTCCCTCTGCCTGAGAAGAAGTGCAATGCGAGAAGTGTTTTGGACAACTCTTTCCTCCGATGCTCGATAACTGACCTCACATTCAACACTTGCCTTTTGTTTCCACTGACTGTGGCAAACAGAAAATCGTTTTGGATATCTTGTATAACTGTCAGCAATGAGACAAAGACGCCAGTATCTGGTGACCGAGCAACCAGTGTTTTTGTAGGTTTCTCTTGCGGTGTGTAGGATGATTCGGGTCTCACTACCCCTCCAAAATGAGAAGATGTATACATGCACAGTTGACTTGTCAGTTAGTGGTGCATATATATATATATATATATATATATATATATATATATATATATATATATATATATATATATATATATATATATATTTGAGCGAAAATGAGTGAAGCCGAATTCACAACAGGATTACATTGTTTAACAAGTAATACAAATTGAAAAAGGGATCCAAATTCACACTAGGATTAGATTGTATAAAAAGTAATACAAATTGAAAAAGGGATCCAATAGTTAATTTCCTATCATAAACACTACTTTATTTTCATCGCAATTTCATGATAACTGAAATTGGAACAGGACTAATTAATTATTTAGTTAACTATCAGTCGACTTCAGAATTTGTTCACATATTTTGACTATTTTATATTTTCAACTCTACCTATTTTACTGTTCACTTTGGCACCTTATGGCCAGGATAGCTACAATTATTTACTGCCCATTATCTGTGAAAATGCCATTAATTGCAAACCAATTTAAAATTTGCACTTGCATAAATAAATTACTTCACAGTATTTGGCAGGCAATTCTTTATATTTTTTTATTTATTATTTATTTTTGAAAAAAAATGTTGCGACTGAACTTGTTTGTCAAAACTGAGCAATCAGTAGAGCTTAGTTACTAACCTGTAAATTGTACTAATGGACATTGTAAGTATTTGTCGCATTAAAAACGTTATTTGGAAGAAAAAAATGGATCCCTGGTGAAATTTGAACCGCATTCTTCGGTGTGGCAAGCAAATGTCTTTCTATTTTAGAAACCAAATTTTTTGTTTCAGTAATGTACAGGTTGCTTACAGATTCAAACTTTATGTTGCTGGTCTACTGTTCAATACTTTCTTTGTTTTCTAACCACTGTAATATCTCCCCCACCCCTCCCCCAGTATTTATTTAAAATGTTTTACTTCATACTATGATTTGGAAACTGAAGTATGCATATTTTTATGCAGCAGACACAGTGCATATTTTATAGTACATTTGCAGACAATTCTTTGTTGTATATATCACGGTAGCAAAGTACAGTACAAACCCAAAAGTTTTAAAAGTTAATATTGTTGCAATTAGAGAAAAAGATCCACCATATAAAATATTCTTATATGTACCTTGGCTTTAACTTACTTTCTATATAATAACTAATTATATTTCAGAATGGATGTGTGTATAGAAATGTAATACAGTACTATATATCATTAAACCCCCACCCCCCATGGAAAAAAATAACAAAATAAACTGGAACAACAATTGGGTTGGAATTATTTACCATAACACCGATTACTATAAGAGCAATGAAACACAAGGAGTACCATTTCGCTAGCGATGTATTCTAACCCCTTAAAATCAACGAAAAGGGACACAGATACACGAAAATAAAACATAGACTGGTGAGAAAATAGCAAAAAAAAAAAAAAAAAAAAACACCCCACATCAAGGATACGATTTTCAGTAGAACTGTCAAAAGATGTCTTAATTGATGGAGTGTTTAGCACCCAAGAGACACGTGTGGAAGTGCACGGAGTCCAAGTCAAAGAAGGACAATATTCCAATTGTCGGAAGTTGATTAAGATATTGGAATGGGATCATGTTGTTTTTTATTCTAGACCTCCAATAAATAATTGAATGAGAGAATAATCTCCTTGAACTGGGGATTTGTGCTAGGAAAAGATAGAGCATATTTTGCTTTGTGACTTAAGGCTTAGAATATGGATTTGATTGCCTGCGCTTAGATTTTTTTGTTCGTTTCATTGTTTTTGGACACTGAATGAAATATTTGTGTAGGTTTTAGGATTAAAACGAGTCATTATTTTTTTGGCGTCTGACAAAACGCAGAAAATTTGGTGATACATCTCGTGTAGACACCGTGTGCTACCTTTTTCATTAATTGGCCAACTCCAGAAACAAAAATAGAGGTTGATCTTGCCCGACCCCCACCCCAGCCTTAAGTTTTCAGACAGCTTTGTTGTTAATGATTTTCTGTCCTCAAACTTTTGGGCATTAAAAATGATAATTGTTTTTTGCCATCCAAAGACATACGCTAAAAACGGCTGTCCCTAAATTTTTCATTGAACGATTTTTTTTTTAATGCACCCCAAGTTTTCAGACAGTCATAGTCGATAATTTTATTCTTGATCCTAATTTTGGGACACACCTAATAAGACCAGTTGCAGTCTGTATGATGAAACAGAAAAGTAATTTGATCTAACACAGCATCCGGTATTTTAAAAATGAAAACCACAATGAAGTACACTGCCCATTAAAGACTCTCATGTGTTTTCTTTTTGTCTCACATTTTTAGTGGTCATTTCTAAGTCAATATTACACTGCAACAATAGAACTACAATACAAACCAGAAATTCTACAGTACATACAAGAACAAGAGTCACTCAAAGGGATTGACACTCTACTGGGCGAAAAGAATTTCCAGGAATTTCTTGATAAGACCATTTCTTCCTTTTAACTACCAAGTGCTGAAACCATCTCTGATATTCTTCAGCGATAACAATATTTTTTTCAAATTAGCTGCTGTGGTGGACATATTGGATGTCAGATTGGCACCATTTTCATTTAGGACCATACAGACATTATTAGAAGTCTTTTGATGAAAACCCCATGTCAGTATGACCATCCATTCATGTGAAGTAGCGACAGCAATATTTTCAAGACAACTGTTGTGGCAGCCATATTGGATGTACGATTGGCACCATTTTCATTTAGGACCATCTAAGTATCATAAAAAGTCTACTGGTGAAAACGGCATGCTGATATAACCATCCAATTGGAAGAAGCAGAGATAACAATATTTAAACATGGTCGCCATGGTGGCCATATTGAGGGTCAATTTGCATCATTTTCATTTAGGTCTGACTAGACACCATAAGAACTCTTCTGATGAAAACCCCTATGTCAAAATGACTTTCCATTTAAGAGTAGCAATAACAAGATTCTCAAAATGGCCTTCATGTTGGTCATATTGGATGTCAGATCAGCACCATATTAATTTAGGACCAACAAGACATAATAAGAAGTCTTCTGGTGAAAACCTCATGTTGATATGACTTTCCGTTTTGGAGAAGTAACAATAACAATATTTCCAAGATGGCTGCTATGGTGGCCATATTGGATATCAGATGTAAACCATTTCCATTTAGGACCTACTAGACATCATAAGAAGTCTTCTGGTGAAAGTACAATGTCGATTTGACCAGCCATCAAGGAGAAGTAGCGACAAGATTTTCCAGATTGCCATTTTGGCGGCCATATTGGAGGTCAGATTGGCAACATCCTCATTTATGACCAACTAGACATCATAAGAAGTCTTTCAGTCAAAACCCCATGTTGATATGATCATTCATTCAGGAGAAGTAGTGATAACAAGATTTTCAAGATGACGGCTGTGGTTTAGGAGTAGCGATAACAAACTTGTGCTAATGGAAGGAGAGACGACGGGCAATGGATGAAAAAAGTCCCATAAGCTCTTCTGGTCTATGACCAGTAGAGCTAAAAATCAAAATGTATACATTCAAGTGAGGATGTCGTTGATACTTTCCATTTTTTCCTATTTTTGAAAGCTTTTACTGGGAATAAAGATGCATGGAATATAAGTCAATATTTTCATGGTAGTGGATGCTATTAATAGCACTTGCAAAACATTTTCTCCCTACATGAATAAATGTACCTGTTTAAAATAATAATGTAACAATTAGTCCTTTTATTTTCAATGTTGTTCTATAGGCCAAATAGGAAAGTGTCCAGTTTCACTAGTATTAAATACTTAACATCAGAGACATAAATCTTAACCAACGGGTTCTAACATATGTATATTCATAAAATAGATGCATAGTTGTTTCTCTTGACTCACCACACAAAGCACATAGTTCTGTTGCAGAAAGTTTGTATTTCATCAATGAAGCATCTGTACCAATAATTCTATGAAGGATTTTAAACTGGCATGATTGAAGAATATATTCATCAGTAACTGTAAATGTTTTTGGTAGGTATTTCACCAAATATTTGACATAAAATTTTCTTTCAGCTGCTGACACCATTTTTCTTGGCATAAAATACAAAACTTTTTTCAACTGAAGATATATAATAAAATATGATTATGAAAGCATGTAGAATGAACATTAATGATTTTGTACAGTGCATGGAATACATACATACACCAAATTTACAGTACAATAATCTACATGTAAACTTCCAAGTTGAGCTTAAATTTGAGCCAGCAGCGATGGCTGCATTGCTCTATACAATTTGCACAGAGGGGCCTTTAAACAGAAGAACTTCTGTTGGAAAACCAAAGTTTGGAGAAGATAGGAATTCTGGGGCCATAACTCTTGTAAATGATTACGTGGAATTCATGAAATCCAACTCATTGAAAGTTTCACCATTATAAAGGTGCATGATAACTTTAGTTTAAAGGCAAAATATTCCTTAGAAAAGTAATGCTGTGGAAAGCAAAGTTAGGAGGATGGTCAATTAGGAGCCATAACTCTCCAAATGATAACGATAATGTGGATGGAACATTTTAAATTAAATATTTTCAAGGTCTCATATAAAGCTACATGCCAAATTTGACTGAAATCCAGCAAAGATTAATAAAGTTATGCTATGGAAACTAATGTCAGGAGAACGGCCAATCAGGAGTCATAACACCTCTAAATGCAGGGCTCTAATTATTACCAACTTTTGAACTAATCTGAATTTGTTTAAATCTGTGTATAGATTTTCTAGACTTAGATGAAAAAATTTAGGGGGCTGTGATCCTAAAACCCTAAAAGTGCAGCATGGCATGGTGTCACAATAAAATTGCCCATAGGAAAAAACACTATGGTATGAAAAATGAATTCTTATTGACTGAGAAGCTAAAATCACTTTCCTCACTGAAAACCTTATAAAATCTTAAATTTGATAATCCCGTAATTTCCCAAGTCCTACAGAAACATGATTCGTCTATACAGTCTGGAAAAAGCATACTGTATTGTTGGATACCAGTCACATCAGTATTAAGGGTAATGGGAGAGCTAAAGCTGTCCTGCAGTCACCCATTTCTGAAATGAAGATCCCATAAAGAGATTTTAAGTATTATATTGATTGGTATGTTCTATATACTTGGAAAAATATGTGGATGAAAACCCCACAAACTTTGAAACATCTGACTCATCATTGGAGAGTAGCATCGTTCATACAGGACCAATCACATGGATGATATATTATTGTGTAGCTCATGTATAGGAGACACACCATGCATACCTCCTAAAAGGTGAACCTCGACTGGAGTGTCTTGTGCCAGCATCTAATGACAGTGAATCACATTCTTGTAAAGTGTCTTGACTTCCAAACTGTGAGACAGAAATTTTATGTCAACTCAGTCAAGCAGCTTTTTGGTGATGTTCCTCCAGAAAAATCCAACTTTCTAAAAGAATCTGGTTTATATAACAAATTTTTTGAGCCTATATTTTAATGACTTTACCCTTGCAACCTGTTTGATTTTAAATACTTTTAACAGAACGTTGACATCATTTAGCATTTATATTTAAATTGCAAGAAAAAATATTTACTTTATTTGAAAAGGTGTATTCTCTTGGTTTTTTTGTTTTTTTTTTATAGCAATTTTAAACCTTTATATTTTTACACTTTTATGATCTTTGTATTTTATATTTAAGGACTACATATTTATGTTTATTTAGAAGGATTTATCTTCCTATAGGTTTTTTTTGCAATTTTTCCCTTTATATTTTTAGAACTTTATTTTAATCAGCACTAAATAGCTGGGATTGTGCTATGTGCCGTTAAACCCTATACATGCATCTCAACTTTGAGAAAGTTAAATGACATCATAGAGAAACTTGTTTGCAGCACCCTCTTTCAACAAGGATAACAATTAAAGATAATCCAAAGGAAAAGTGGAGGAATTCTTAATTACTGTGAATTCACGATTTTTTGTGGGGTACCATTTTTCATGGATTTTGTTGTTGCTACAAACTACAAATTTAAAGACCCAATAAACAATCATCCTATAGATGAAATGAAAGTACCCAATGGCATTACCTGGCAGGGGCAGTAGTTACACTACTGATAGTAGACCTTTCTCCATTCACAAATTTAGGTACTGATGAAAATGATCTGCAAAACAAGACAAACTCATACCCAGGAAAATAAATAAACTAACAGTGTATTGCAAGCCAAGGCTTTAAATAAAGTTTGATTGGTTCCCATGAACTGAACATATAGTATACCATACTGCTGTGACAATAACAGGCCTTAGATTAAATCTTTTTAAAAAAAGTAAACGTTAACATTTACATGTTACAAGCATGAACAAATCAACTCAAGTTTTTGTGATGGATGGATGACAAAGGACCCCACTAAAGGGCCTTAAACTGTGTCATGAAACCAAAGTAAGGAGAATGGGCAATTAGGAGACATCACTTATCTAATTGAGGACATGGAATACATGAAATTTAACCCATTCAAGATCGCATTAATATAAGGAGAATGATAAATCTGGTTGAAATCCAACATTCCTTAGTAAAGTTTAGCTGCTGAAACCAAAGAAGGACAAGCAATCAAGTACCATGATTCTTCTAAATGATAGTGTGCAACACTGAAAATCAAATTCATTCAAGGTCTCATCGGTATAGAGCTACATGTCAAATTTGGCTAAATCCAACAATCCTTTGTAAAGAAATGCTGCAGAAACCAAAGTCTGAAGGCTGGGCAAACAGAGAGCATAACTCCTGCAATTAAAGTCGTGGAATGTTGGAAACTGAACCCAATCAAGGTTTCATCAATATGAAGCACCTCAGTAAATTTATGCTGCAGAAATCAAAGTCAGGAGGGCTGGCATCCTGTAAATGGTGTCATGAAATGCTGGAAAATCAAACTCATTAAAGTTCTCATCAACATAAAGCCCCAAACCAAATTTGGTTGAAATTGAACTCAAACAAATCTTGGTCAAGTTGTGCTACAGAAACCAAAGTTAGGAGGACATACAAATCGTGGGGACATAAGGATGGGCAATCTAGGTGCATAACTCCAAATGATATTGTGAAATGCTGGAAACTGAATATATTTAAGGTTTCATCTATTAAAGTTGCATACCAAATTCTTGGTAATGTTATGCTGTGGAAACAAAAGTCATGAATACTGGCCATTAGTCACCATAACTCCTGTAAATGCTGTCATGGAATGCTGGAAATTGAACTCATTCAAGGTCTCATCAAAATAAAGCTGAATACCAAATTCGATTGAACTCCAACACTCCTTGGTCAAGTTATGCTGTGGAAACCAAAGTCAGGAGGATGGACAATCAAGCAGCAAGACTCCTGTAAATGATGTCACAGAATGTTAGAAATTGAACTCATTCAAGGTTTCATCAATATAAAGCTGCATACAAAATTTGATTGAAATCCAACTATCCTTGGTAATGTTATGCGGTGGAAACCAAAGTCATGAACTCGGGCAATCAGGGGCCATAACTTCTGTAAATGTTGTCATGGAATGCTGAAAATTGAACCCATTTAAGGTCTCATCAATATAATATTGCATGCCAAATTTGATTGAATTCCAACAATCCTTTGAACTGTTAGGCTGCTGCAATGAAAATTTGATGGATACGCAAACAGGAGCCATAATTTCTCTAAATGATGACAGCGAAGGCTGCAAATCAACCTTGTTCATCAGTATAAAACTGCATACAAAATTTGGTTAAAATCCAGCAATTCCCATTAAAATTATCTTGCAGAAATCAAATTACTGATGGACATATGAACAGCTGGACATGATTACCTTATTTTCTGTGTCAGAAAACACATTAAATTACTTCATTTAGTGTTGGAAAATGAATGGGAGAAGACCTTCTAAGGGACTGAAACTCTACTGTCTGAAAACAATTTTCAGGAATTCAAGACCATTTCTTTTTTTTATCTGCAGTGTTGAAACCATCTGTGATATTCTTGAGTGATAAGATTTTCAAATCAGCCACTGTGGCAGAAATATTGGCTGTAAGATTGGCACCATTTTTATTTTTAAAAAAACTAGACACCATTGGAAGACTTTTGGTGACAACCCCATGTTCATATGACCATCCATTCTGGGGAATTAGTGACAAGATTTTCAATTTGTTCATTGTGGTAGCCATATTTGAGGTTGGATTGGCACCATTTTCATTCAGGTTTGGTTTTGTGGGTTTAATGTCATTTTTCAACACATGATAGGCATACATGGCGGCCAGTATATTTGTTGGAGGAAGAACCCAGGAAGAACCACTGACCCACGAGAAGCCACTGGCAAGCCTTCTCACATACCCACATTGGTCGAGCCAAGACTCAAAATCACACGGATAGGTCAGATGTGTGAGTGATCTGTAAAGGCGAGTGCCTTAGACCACTCGGCCACCTGGGGGCCCATTCATTCAGGACCAACTAGATATCATAATTAGTCTTCTGGTGAAAACCCCAAGTCAATATGACTTTCCATTTAGGAGGAGTAGCGATAACAAGATTTTCAAGCTGGCTGCCATGGTGGCCATACTAGATGTCAGATCAGCACCATTTTCATTTATTACAAACTAGACATCAAAAGAAGTCTTCTGGTGAAAATCCAATGCTTATATGTATTTCCATCTAGGACAAGAAGTGACAAGATTTTCAAGATGGCTGCTGTGGTGGCCATACTGAATATCAGATCAGCATAATTTTTATTCAAGACCAACTAGACATTATAATAAGTCTTCCAGTGAAAACTGAATGCTGATATGACATTCTGTTCAGGAGGAGTAGCAATAACGATTTTCAAGATGGTTGCTGTGGTGGCCATATTGGATTTCAGATTGGCACCATTTTCATTTAGGACCAACTATACATCATCAGAAATCTTTTCGTGAAAACCCTATGTTGATATGACCATCCATTCAGTTGGAGTATTAATAACAAAATTTTCAAGATGGCCACTGTATTGCCATATGGAATGTACAGGCGGCACCATTTTCATTTAGGACCAAATAGACATCATAAGAAGTCTTATGGTGAAAACATAATGTTAATATCTCCACTCAGAAGGAGTAGCTATAACAAGATTTTCTAGATGACTGCCATACTGGACATCAGATTGGCACCGTTTTCATTTAGGACCAACTAGACATCATAAGAAGTCTTTTAGCAAAAACCCCATGTTGGTATGACTCTCCATTCAGGAGAAGTAGCAATAACAAGATTTTAAGATGGCCACTATTGGATGTCTGAGCAGCACCATTTTCATTTAGGACCAAGAATTTGTCAACTGTGAAAACAAAGTAGGTGTTTCGTTACAAGCTTAGAGCCTTAGGTCCAACATGCACTGACAGATCACTCAGGAAATGTCACCTACAAAATAGATTTGGATTCGAAAGAGGCAAATACATATCAAATCAAAGCTTTTATAGCAATAAACAAAGTGTTTACAGCAAACATGAAATATAATAAAAATACAGGTTGTTCGGACTTGGGCGAAAATGAAAACAATATGCTTACTAGTAAATACCCATCGTCATTCTTTACTGTTCCTTCTCTTTTTTCTTTAAAATTCACTTGTTTGTCAAGTAAAAAACTGGTTAATCAGCCAAAAGGCAATAACTACCCTTAATCAATTGAACATAACACTCCCAAGAAGGATAACGTTTTTGTTTGTTTCAAGATTCCTTTAAGTTAATCCATACAGAGTCTTTGATGTATTGTTTAGTGAGATGAAATAGGGGATTGTGGCTGCTAATTAATCACAACCATGACTGTCACACCCATTTAACAGCACATAAATGTGGACTCTTCTGCAACAATGTCTAAACTGACAACCAATGATATTTTTCTTAACTGAATCAAGGCATTACACAAAGAAACAATGACAAATAATCTTCCAATAAATTTTGATAAACAAAATTTAACAAATATACGCATCTACTGTCACCGTCCAGACATTTTTGTGCATTATCATACACATATTTGATCCCCATGCCATGCCCAACTTCTTTTGACGGAGACATTGTCATAAGGTGGCCTACATAAAATGGCACACATAACAAAAAGACAACAGGGTAAATCTTTCATGACAAGTGACACAATGGATTTAAAATTATTTTAGTTATTGATCCAGTTCGTGATCACATTAAATATTTCTTGTTAAGCAAGTACAAGTATTTTCTAAGATAATTAGGTACTTATTTATGACGAACTAAAGCGAACTTTATCTGTTTAATTACAGGCAAAGTTGATTTACCAGCAAACAAGTGCAGTGCTAAAAAAAATCCGATCAGGCTCCTCCGGTATTCTAAGTGAAGTGCCCATCTGATCACGCTGCCGAAATGTGGATCTTATTTTCAAGTTGTTGAAAGACTAGTAAATTTTTTATCTTTATCCCCATGTATACACATTACCCTTATGAAGATCATCTACTTACCGTACTTCCATCGAAAGCTGTAAACTTTGTGTACAAAGTGAAGCATGTCACCTATGAATGGGGAACAGATTGTCTGGGCTACTTATAATTAAAGCTTACTTGGCTTTAACATACACATGATCAGCCATGCACCCCCCTCCCCCACAATTAACTTTCGAAAAATTAATATTTGTGCATTCGTATGAATACAAATTCTGAATCTATTTTTCTCTTTCTATTTTTAGATGCTTATTATCTTCTATTTTACGCTATTTCTCCTTTTTTTTTTTTTATTCATTTGGTTTTTTGCTGCCACGCCCCACCCAACACCCCCAATTTTGCTGCCCTAGGCAACTGCCTAGTAGTTAAAAAGGAAAAAGCACGTGATTCAACCGGCGGTATGACAAAAATAGTTTTTAAGGCCATCTACCGCACATACTGTTTTATTGTTGAAATCTACCAAAAAATTAACAGATTTTTTAAAAAAATTGAAAAGAAAAAAAAAAAAAAAAAAAAAAAAATGATTTTTACGTGTTCTATCAAGGCATTACAGAAACCAGCCAGAACCAGTCTATGGGGGACTGGAAATGTTCCAGCAGTCATTGCAACCAGTGCAATGATGCGTGGCTGGGTAATCAGATTAAGGTTAACATGTGTACACAACAAGCTGTTAATTCATTACCTTCTTGTTGTAATCTGGAGAGTTTAGGCCAAATGTGGGATGTTTTTTGAAGTGTTAGAAGTTAAGGGATAAATGGTGGTTCAGGATAGCTTTTGAGTCTTCGAATAAAAATCGGCCATCCTTTGGCAGAGGCGAGATAAAAGGAAAGACTGACCAAAAAATTATTTCAGCAGAAACTCTTAAATAATGCAACTCTGGTTAAACATATTAAACGGCATCTATGAACAACATCAAAAGTGTAAAGAGAAACTGTATAATGCAAGACTTGCTTCAGATGCTAATGAATATCATCAACACTGCTGATCCAATGAGTAAGGAGGACACTGATAGAGCAATTGGACAAGGTTGACATCAGGACATATAGGAAAACATTGCTTTACGTAAAATATTTTGAGACCTGAATAAGCACACAAGACAATTTAATATCAACATTCTGTGACAAATAACAGTAAAAGAAATAGGGCCCTTTGGGCACATGGAATTGGAGTCAGGGCTTGTGGAATTTGAGTCAGGATTGTGACTTTTAAAGTCACCAGCCCTGGGCCTGTGTCTGAAAAAAAATTTCTTTGAGCACTGAAGTGAGACTTATACTTTGAAGAAAAAAAAACCCCACCAGATCTCCTTAAATTGTGTCCAAAAGCATAAGTTCAGAACATTTTTTTTTATTGTAAAACATCATCCGAAAATTACATGGCATTACAAAATTATTTTGGGAAATAATTTTGGTGTCCAAAAACAAACAGGGTATGAAAACATACAGAAAATATTGGGATTCTCTGTCCTGCATCACCTTTGTTAGCAAGCATTTCTGCAGCACTCTAACTTAATGCTTTATACCAAAGCCTCTTTGACAGGACGTTAGTTAAATACATGTACTGGACCTTTATTACCAAGTCATAGTATAGGTCATTAATACAGAGATACTAGCTACTTTCCAACAGCTGTTAAGTGATATACAGGACTTTAACATATTGTCTGTCTTTACATAATATAAGTATCATAGTAGTGAAAAACATTTAATTTCCCTTTTGAAGAGGATTTTAACTGGCAATTTAAAGTAGGAATTGTGCTCACAGTGAATTGCTCCTCAACAAACAATAAAACAACCCTGATAGATTTAGTAATCAAATCCTTGTAGACATATGCTAAAGAACAAAATGTTTGATTGCACCATAAAATTCTTAATCTGAACAGGTCAAACTCTTTCTCTCTCTCTTAAGCATCGCTACTGGCATCTGAAATTATCATGACATCACTGTCTGCTACACTAACAGCTTGTTCTCCACTGTCTTCATCGTGTTCCTCATCCACTTCTGCCTCATTTTCATTATCATCTACTTCCACATCACTTCCAGCATCCCCTTCACCCTCTTCTGGTTGATCCTTAGATGTATCACTTTGCTCTTTAATTTTCTTCTTTTGGTCCTTCTTTCCTTGCTGCCCTTTCCTGTAGGCTGATATCAGAATATAAAGTAAATTAGCATGACAAATTCAACAGGAGAAATAACTGGAGATGGCCCTCAGACCTGTTTATCCATACATTTTCCTGTCAGTATTTTAAGCAATGTCTGTCAGTATTTTAAGAAGGCAGTCAGTATTTTTATTCAGTGCGCCTAACATCTAACACAGCATACGTCACCTGTGAAATAGTGCACAAATTGTCGACACTATCATATACACTATAATTAGCTGAAATATGACAAAATCCACAAAAAGAATACATCCACTCACTCAAAATTCTTACTGTTATTTACTTTGGTTTGTTTCTCTAGAAAATCTGATTTCTCAGCTTCAGTAGGTCACAAATCTCCATAACATTTTAAATAAAGCTAATAATCTACATTTTATATGCTTAAGGAAACTTGATATAAAACGTTATAATAGACACATTGTCACCACCCATCCACTCAGAAAATAATAACTTCATCTAGATAGGTGAAGGCAGTACTATTTATTTCATAAACTCTAGTATCAGCATTGTAAACATTTACAAGAATGGAAATGAGCTTCATATATTATTTTGTACAAAGTTTGTCAACAATATCAAACTGATCCACATTGAATTCAAGTTTTTATGAAGGCTGAGATTATGGGTTTTTAATGGAGATATAATAGGCACTCTTCATCCTGTCCAGCTGGTCTTGTCACCTTCATTGATGCCATCAGTGGCAATGCTGAATGGGAACTTTTTCATGTGCAGTTAGGTCACTCATCTGAAGGGCTGACATTTCCTTTATAACAGCAGTTGCTTTGTTGCAACAGCATCTTATTCCTGAAGAACAACAACAATAACATTAAAAAATAGAAAGGTAAAAAAATTAGAACTACCAATATCAGTTTAAAAACTGATAGAAGCTACTGAAAGTTTAATATTATGAAGCCTATTATTCACCCTGTTCCTTAGAAGTATTAAGGAATGAAGAAAAAAATCCCAAGTATTTCAGACCTTACTCCAATATATGCACAGCCACAATAGCCCAAGCCATTAATGACTGTGGAGGAGAGAATATATGTACAATTGTAGTAACATGCATAATCTGAATTTTAAAAAAAAAGATTACTTTTACCAGAAGGATACATTGAGACCATTGCATTTAGTATCTATATGTATGAAATTCTACAGCCACATTCCATTTTGATAATTTTTTTAATTCAATAATATTCATGGTAATATTTAATGTTTAAACAAGTTTTGCAGCTTTCATACATCTAGCATACACATCAGAATCATTTCTTATAGTTTCGGGAAGGGTGGGTGGATGTGTCGATTATTTGACCTAAAACCGTAATTCTTGAGTTTCTGTTTTACTTTTTAAAAAACAAGAAGAAAAAACCGCCCAGAAATTTGGATCTAAAATGTCTAAGGTGCCAACTTGAATGATGTGCCATGCGTGTACATGCATGCACCTGTGTGTGTGTGTGAGAGAGAGAGAGATAGATTCTAATACCTTGTGCAATTTTGGAATCTGGGAACATATTTTTCATTGCTTCCGTTAACTTGTCAGCCGTGTTCAATGACAAATTCATATTTATGATCAACTCACAAAGCATCGCCTCAGCATGTGTTATTTGCTTGTGAAGTTTGTGTTGATTACCAACTTCCTTTGTCTTCATCATCAACAAAATATTTTTTATTTCCCTTCACTATCGATTCCAATTTTGCATGAATTTCCAATTCCACATGCCGTGAACAGTCATTTCTCCCACCATGTGCACAAGAAAAGTCTAAGTTGCACACAGTGCAGAGCACAAAATGTTCTCCTTTCGACGATGGTTTAAGGCATGGCCACATGGTAGTATAAACTGGTAGAAAATGTTGTTTTCTATGTTTAGACTTTCTGTTTTCGTCTTCAGTTTGCATGCTCAAACTTTCTCTTAGGCACCATTTTCTTTGTTTAAACAACCGGATGTTCAGCATCTTAAAATCAGTGATGTGACACAGACAGCGGACGCGGGCTGGAGAGACAATACAATGAAACAAAATGGAATCAAAAGAGCTTAAAAAATTATTTAAAAAAATTATTAAATAAATGCAATCTCAAGGGGCTTTATTCCGTGCAAATACGGCGAAATACGGACGGGTAAACAGGTCTGGGCTCTTGCTAGAATGTTGTGAATAGAAAGTCTGTCAATAACAGATTTAGTAAAATAAGATGGTTGACCATCCCAAATATACAGAAAAACTTTTGCAACATGACTGTCTTAAAGTAAGAAGGAAATGAGAAGTACTTAATTAAGACCTTCAATGTGCTAAGTGCAGCACTCTCCCATGTTGAGTGACACCCTCTCTCATCCAATCTGTGTGCAGATGAAACTACATCAACTTTATCTTCAACTTCTCTTCATGTGGTTTCCAATATGAACCTGTTTTGTCCCCCCGATACAATGAACTGAGAAGGTATTTATCTAGCATAACAGACACCCCTCTTGGAGGCCCATGTCACCAGCAGTAATGTTCAGTATGACATAATATTCAAATATCATGACAGGAGAGTGCAGCCAATGGTTAGGTGAAGCTTTCGTGTGCTGTATTATATAGTGCCAACAATGTAAACAAGCCAAATTGTACTTACATTTCATTTTTGAATTGAAATAATGACTTGAAAATTGGTATAAATTTCCATAAATAAATACCTATTTTTCAATATTGCAATTTTGTTACATCATCCTCTTGTGCCCTTTGGGATTATGATGAAACTGCAACAAAAACAGACATTTATCTACTGAAATAGATACTGCTTTGCAAGTCTTTATTTCTTAATTAACCATCTTTGAGCCACACAGTGCACTTTGTATTTCAGTCAACTTGATTTACCAAACTTTTTGACGGATGTTTTGTGTCAAAGCATCAAGGAATCAATTACTGAAAGTAATTTGCAATTTCAGAGATTTTTACAGAATGCAAATGGCAAATTGCATAACTTTTTTCGAGAATTTGGGCGTATTGTAATATATTTTGAGGTCTGCTTAATGAAATCACTGGAGGGTCTTCAGAATACCGTGTACTGGACTACAATATGCTGAATTCAGATAGACCACTGGGCTACATGTGCTGGACTGCAACATGTTGAATTCAGGTAGCCCATTGGGCTACATGTACTAGACTACAATATGTTGAATTCAGGCCACCCAGTGGGCTACATGTACTGAATATGCTGAATTCAGCTACCCCATTGGGCTACAAGTACTGGACTACAATATGTTATACTGAATTCAGGCAGCCCAGTGGGCTACATGTATTAAATGATATTATAACTTGTCCACTTGGCTACTACATGATATCATACTGCAGTGTTGCGCATATGATCCCAAGGGCAGGGACACTGTTTCCCCCTTCCTCCAAACTAGGGGGACATAAACCATTTTAGTGCGACAAATGAAAATAATAGTACATAATGCACTAACAGTGCTATAAAAATGAGATAATCTTGGTTGCTTCAACAATTTTGCCACCTTAACTTTGTGGTCTGCACTGTACTATCACATTTTCTTTCTAGCCTTGAAAATACATTACACTAATGGCCATCAAACACTTTACATTGCAACTAGGCTGACTATCACAAACTCCGAATGTTTTCATTGCCAGATACATTGTTTTAAAATAGATACTCATTGTCATCTTACAGTTTTACCACCTTTTGCAACTTTGGATATTCCTAGCACCAACTGAGACATTGGTAGACATCCACTCATGAAAAGTTGTAGGCATATTTTTTTTATTTTTTTCTGGCGAAAAGCGCACCCAGGAGTGTGCACAGGGTGAAGATTTCAGGGACATGGGACAAAAACTTGCGGGAAGCATGCTCTATGTGCAAAAAACACTGATACTGTTTCATACCTTTTTCTTCAAAACTATTTTAATAAATTTAATTAAAAAAAAAAATTGCAAAGAATAATTAATGACTCAGAACAAGGAAAAAAAGGAGTATTTAAAAATATAAGTTTTATATTTAAGTGCCTTTTGGTTGGGCTACTGAACTTAATCTGGGTTTCCAGCTTCATTACCTGATAGCCTGGTATCGATTTTCAAATCTTTCACATCCTGTTTAAATGCAAAAGTCAAATTCACAAAGCAAAACAAGAAATGAAGACTGATAGCTTTAGACCCTTCATGTGCTATATTACCCTCCAAACAATTCTTCAGTGGCTCAACAAACTGATCAAACTCCATGTCTTCCATGGCTGCTATAACATCCTGGGCTGCTATTGTCTTCCTCTTGCCCTTCATTGCAAAGTTGTTAGAACTGACGATGATACAGAAAAAGACAAACTGACATAAAAATGTAGGTCATAATACTTTAATATTGACAGAGGCATTTTAGCCTCTATTTTAATGACACCTCTCATAAAAGGACAACATTTCTGGGTCACTTCTCCTATATTTATAACCCTTTTAGTCTATATTTAAAAAGATACCTGTCATAAAATGACAATATTTATGGGTCCCTTCTATATTAATGATGATTGTAGTCTCTATTTAAATGATACCCATCATAAAAGGACAATATGTATAGGTCACTTTCCATATTTATGATCATTTTAACATCTTTATCGAGGAAACCTCTCAATAAAGGACATTTATGGGTCCCTCATATATTTATGATCCTTTTAGCCTCTATCAAGGTCACATGTCCATAAAGTACACATCTCTGTCCATAAAGTACACATCTCTGTCCATAAAGTACACATATTTGTCCATAAAGTACACATATTTGTCCATAAAGTATGCATATTTTTCCATAAAGTACACATATTTGTGGTCTCTTTACTGTCCTTGATAGATAGGTTTGATTGTATTTTCTTTAACATGATAAATATTTTAGCTAATTCTGTTTCCTTGCTAAATTTGTATAAATTTCATGTTTCTGATAATGTTGCGACTTTAAGTACAGTATAGTAAACAATTTTACTTTATGCAAGCAGTCAAACAGCATGCCCAGTTTATCTTTCACCTCCTAGCTCCAAGCTATGATAAAAATTATAACACTGATGAGCATGAATGCAAATCTCCAAAAATAATGTCTGATATGTGTTACTGTAGGAGTGGTAATACCTATGAAAATGTAAAAGGAAATAAGATATGGCCCTTTAAGAATTTTTTTCCTCACACAAAATAAGCTATGCAATATCTAGGCATTTGAACACTATATACAACAGCCAAATACTCTCCATAAGTAGTCCATAGCTATTGTACAGTCATAACAGACAGACCTGTACAAACTGACCATTCCACAGGTGTTACTCCAACCGTTAAGAACAAGGATAATTCAAACAGTACAATTTTTCAAGTACAGATCAAACAATTTACAAGAGAATTTGAAAAAACAGTATTCTTGAGCAGACAGAAATAATGCAAATGTAAACAGCTTGTTTTTGTGTGTATTAGTAATTTAACTGACATTGCCAATTATACTGCAATATATGAACTGATGTACACATCAGTTCATGCATGAAACAGCTGTATAAAAAAGTACCATGTTTTGTTTATAAAAAAAACCCAAAAGGTCCAAGTGGGCCTAATAACGTTCACCTGAAAACTGCAAGTTTGTGAAAGCAAATTCAAACATCTAGTGAAACTGTAGAATGGAAAGAAAAGTCTGCAGCACTTAGTTGCCACATTGTCTAATAGGCCTAACAAAATGATTGTTTCCAGTTTCATGATACAAAAAACAGAAGTCCCTTGAAATAACTGATGCTCTACTGGGCGAAAAAAAAATCCAGGAATTCAAGATAAGGCCATTTATTCCTTTTAAGTGCTGAGTGTTGAAACCATCTCTGATATTCTTCAGTAATAACAAGATTTTCAAATTAGCGCCTGTGGTGTACACACTGAATGTCAGCTTGGCACCATTTTCATTTAGGACAAAGTAGACATCATTAGAAGTCTTTTGGTGAAAACCCCATGTCATAATGATCATCCATTCAAAGGGAGTAGTGACATCAATATTTTCAAGACAGCCATTGTGACAGTCATATTGGATGAATGACTGGCACCATTTTCATTGAGGAGCAACTAGGTAACATAAGAAGTCTTTTGGTGAAAACTCCATGTTGATTAAACCCAAAATCCAGCTGTTACTGAGATTTCCCTGGGTGCAAATGTTACCATCCTGGATCAAGAAGTGGACATACAGTACACACAAAGTGTATTGACTATTATTTCACTCGTACTGGTGGAGGATGCTGCTGAGTAATTAAATGAACTATGCCTGTGAAATCTCCTATCTCTAGCTGTACTTCTCTCACCGGAGGTAACTTCCACTCAAATCCAATTCAAGAGTGGGATTCTACCTTCCAGTTTGTGGATTACCTCTGTATCCCTAAGGACTTGATGCAGGTGGTAGCATCATGGGTCATATATCAATTTCTGCAGCATCAGAAATTTTCGCGGGGGACCAATTTTCGTGGTTTCCATTGTTGCCAGAACCAAGAATTTAAATACCAAAAAAAAAAAAATAGCCACATATGATGATGACCCCCCGCCCATGTTTGTAATGTGTTTCGTTCCTAGAGATTAAGAACACTACTAGTCTTTTATAAATCAACGTCAATACTGTAATTTGGTAATAAAATATTACCTTTTACATATGTTTGTTTTATTTTAACCCTTTGAAAAAAGAATTATAAAGCATTTTATATTGTTTCAATGCACACGTATCGATACGGTAATGTAATTTCCACTCACTGCCTTAATTCGATGTGCGAGATAAGGATACAGAGAAACAAGAAAAAGCATAAGGCATTCAAACACTAGTAATACTGAAAATTAAAGAAAGAATAAAAAATACTAATATATGAAAATTAAATTTAATACTTATTCAAATCGATCCTTCATTCAAGTACAACTGTTGTTGAAAAATTTAAATCCTCCTGAAAGCATATTTCATTTTATCCATGCATTTTTAATCCATAAGAACAACAAGCCTGCAATTATTGCTTGAAGCACTATTATTAATGAAACACTCTGTATATACACTAATTACAGCAGAGCATAAAAGCTCACACTTCAATGATTTTTGGACAGAGCCACTGTATCAACATCATGTCAATCAAGTCTTGTGGTACACACAAATATGCTTGTCAGGTAAAAAATCCCCAGATTGCAGAATTAAACCAGTCCAGCTTTCTCAAAACCACTGGTAATTATGTCTGATCTTTCACTCATTGTCACATGAGCTGCAATTATCCATTCAGCGTGCATTGGCTTGATTAATCAGGTTGCAAGGTTCACTAATACAGTGCACTGATCGTCACCAGCAACATCTTCCTTTTCTGTGAATGCCTCTATGACCTGTTTAGCATACAAGTTCTGGATAGTGTGATTTTAATTCTTCTTTGTACTCTTCATTGTTAAGTCTAGTGGCTAAAGTTGGTCTGTACATGAGGCAGGCACAAACAAATGAGTGATTCCACTGTCTTTCAATTTAGTTAGCATCTTCACACTCTGGTGGGCTCTAAACACATCAAATATTGCCACTGCCTGCTGATTGCATTGAGCAAGGGGCAGCCTGTCATGTGTTTTGTTCACTTTATGGACAGTGGTTTAAGTAAGAGATCATACAGATGAACTTTAATAACCAATTGGCTTAGTGCTGTTGGCTGTGTTGGCTTACTTTGATGTTGGACACTCACACGAAAATATGGTGTAAGTGATTGATCTTGACAGGTGTTTTATTTGTTTTCATAGAGGTGGTAGTATTGTTTTAGTGTTGTTGGCTGTGTTGGCTTCCATTAAAGTTATCAACTTGGACAAAAACACGGTGTAAGTATTGAACTTGTCAGGTCTTTGATTTGTGCTCATACATGTGGATGTATTGTTTTAAACATTCAAGTGACCGCCATTTGTGTCGGCATAGCTTTTTTCTTTTGTATTCTTTATTTTGGATTTCTGTAGAGGTTAAACCACGAAATTAAATACTTACTAATATGCAAACTTTGACAGGCAAAACCATGAGTTTAAGTACCCATGAAAATGTTATTTTTTATATACACAAAACCATGAAAATAAATGATACTACAGTATGTCTCCTACTCAACAGCACAGTGTAGCTCAGGCCTGACTCCACCTGTAAAACCTAGAGATTTCACTGTGTTGTGGGGTGTACTTCAGTGGATACTACGCAGACATGAATAGAAACTAGTGTATACTCTGCACTATGTACTGCATATTACATCTGGACATCCCTTTACATAAGCCCTGCATACAGCGTATTAGGGGTGAAACCATTCATCGATATATCGATGCATCAATACTTTTGCCATAACGATACACGTATTGATACAAGAGGTGAAGAATCGATACAAAATGATACTTACCCTACAGAAGTTACTTTTGTCTTCAGCAGTCATGAATAATTATTAGTCGTTTGTCTTTTTATTATTTAAACTGAGAACTTATCTGAGACGGCCATCACAGGCACTAATGTTTGTAAGTAAAAAAGAAAAAAAAACTTTTGAAAACACCCACTCACCTTTTACAAATTAAAACCAGGTTATGTAGTTCGAAATGTGTCTCCCCCCCATTTTGCCGATTCCATGCTAATTATTTTATACCATCAGCATGTTCAGCCACTGACAGTATATGTCAACGTAAAGAAGACTTTCCAAATTTGTTAACCATGTATGACTGAAGCACTTTACTGATCATTTAATAACCACTTTTATGTGAAGATTCTCTGTTGCTTCGTATCTTGTCTATATGGATCAAATTTGAAGGCTACACTTCCGATGTGTCATTCAGTGAAATATTTTACATTAATTTCTGATTGGTGGTTATTGTTTGTTAAAGTCCAGGGTAAACAATAACCACCATTCAGAACTGACTGCAGCTTATTCATTGTGTGACACACCAGAAGTACTGTCATCCAAACTTGATCCAAGTAGATGCAAAGCAACAGAGAAACTTCGTTCAAAATGATTATAAAATGATCTGTAAATTACTAAAGTTGTACATGGAGAACAAGTTTGAAATGTTTCCTTTTATGTTGATATAGGTAATCAGTGACTAAACATGCCAACAGGATAAATAAAATTAGCACAGAATCAGCAACAAGGCAGATTTCAAACCGTGCAGGTTTGTCACCTAGTGTTAATTTGTTAATTTTGTATAGAAGGGGAGTGGGTATTGTCAATAGTTTTCCTTTACACTAACAGAAACAAGTGCCTGTGGCTTGCATCTGCAGGAAGTATAATGTGATAGATTTTGGTTGTTAGTCATCTCCGCTCCCACACATGGACTTGCTCTAGATAGATTTTTCTTGCAGGTGGAAATTGAACTATTTCTTTTGTTTTGAAGATAACACCATCATGTCTTTCAAATTTAAGTGAATACTTGAAATTGATAATAATGTTTTAAAAACATTCATGCAGTGCAAAATAAAGGTTGTGGTTACCGAGATAAGTCCTAGATCCGATCAAATGGCCTAAATGATTGAATTAAAATCCCTAACAACTAACATGTAGTCTGTTTGGAAGTATTTTTTTATCTTGTCTAGGATGAGAATGGTATATGAACAGATGCTAAATCTATGTCTGTCTTTAATCTGCATACTAGAAATACAACCAGTATATCAACACATATAAAACAGCACTACCCTACCACTGACAGACCTTCTAAAGATGAAAAGACCATCAAGTTGATATGTGTATCGATACGCGGCACAGGTATATCATTTCACCCCTAAAGAGTATGTACAGCTACACTAAGTGTTTTTTTCCTGATCTAGAAAACACTGGCAAAAAGCTTGCTGTCAGCTCCTGTTCTGACTACATTTTATTTTCTTCTACATCTGAAATAATGTTGCCACTACATTGCTCCACTGCAATGAAGTCTCTACAAGACTTATTTGATAGACTAAAGTGACGCTTTGCAATAACAATTTGTTATATACTTTTCTTTCTCCATTAATCCAACATTGCTGTAACCATTATAGACTAAAGTGACATTTTGCAATAACAATTTGTTATATACTTTTCTTTCTCCATTAATCCAACATTGTTGTAACCATGAACAATTTCTCATACTACACAACAAACAAGTTCATGGGTCTATGTACACGATAATACTCGTTTTGTATTTTTGTTTGTGGCTTATTTGTATATTGTTTTGTGTATTCCCCCAGTGTCCATATAAATGAAACTAGTTTGTTTCGAGTAGTGTTTCCTCTTCATTATTTAATGAATAATGAATTGAAAGAGGTATATATTTCAAGTGATAAATACCCCTTTTCAATTTTGTAATTTTACATAATCACCTAGCATGCAAGTGAAGACATCACTGTGGTGGAGGATGGGTTCTGCATTATCAAACACACATGAATGCACAGACAGGCAGTATCAAACAATTCCACCCATTTATTCAACAAGAATACCTTAACAGCACATTATATGCCCACCCGATGTTTAATAATCCTCATGTAGATAACTAAAATTTGTGTCCAGAAACCACTTTCTTTCAGTTACTGTGGCCTTGGTATATGACCTTTTGACCCAAAAATCATTCGACTTCTTCTTCCTTATCCCAAGTATAAGTTATCCACAAAGTATGGTCCAGGTCTATGATGCAGAACTAATGTTCTTGTGCAGAAACCATTCTTCTTCTTTCAGTCACAGTGACCTTGACCATTGACCTTTTTAATTCATAATCAACAGGCTTCTTCCTTACCCCATGTGCAAGCCATCCACAAAGTTTGCTCCAGGTATGTGATGCTGAACTAACGTTACTGTGTGGAAACCATTTCTATTCTGTCAGTCATAGTGACTATGATCCTGACCTTTTGACCCTGAATTGACAGGCTTCTTGCCTTATCACAAGTGCAAACCATCTACAAAGTTTGGTAACTGTAGATTAGGCATGTGCAACTCCAGAGTGTGGGCCATGTAAGTGATTTTTAAACCCACACCTTATGATGTAAATAAGAGGATAAAACCAGGTTGTGGGCCAGATCTGGCCCATGGGCCGTAGGTTACACATGCCTGCTGTAGATAATGGAAGAGTTAAGTAGTGTTCATTCTAGGCTGCACCATGGCACCAATGACCATTTTTTGCATCTTACAAAATTCACTCTATGGCACCTGTTGGGCACATAAAAAAGACCCACAAAAATAAAGATAAAAGATTGTTACGGTTCATTTTAGACCAAATCAAGTGCATCCCAAGCTTACTAAATAGAGTGCACTTTTTGCCAAAGAAGCACAAGACAACCAATTTCACAGACTGGCAGAAATGTCTTACTGATTTTGATTAGCTTGGGCACCAATTAAGAGCATATGGTCGATGATCATTGATAGAAAATGTAAAGAAGAGAAGGAATCTTCAGCAAAAGCACTGCTGCATTTTTTTTCTCCAAAGTAGCATACATATGGAGGACAAAAACGTAGACTCAAATATCCAAAATAAATTCTTGAGTTCGAGAGGTTCATGGTTACTTGAGCATGAGGAATTCAAATCTCAGTACATAAGGCTCACAATAGAGAGACTGATAATGATCACAGGCGCTTGGGTCATGGATTTTTTCATTTCTGCAATAACTAGTCACTTTTCCAGCACTGTATACTATGAATCAGTTGTAGATGAGTCAAATTATAGCATGGTTTTCTACAATTTTATTGTCCACTAAAATAACCACATCCTGGACAGTGGACACGTTTATTTTAGTGGAAAAGGAAATTGTAGAAAATCGTGCTCAAGTTGGACTCTACAATGTATGACACAAAGCATATAATGCTGGAAAAGTGAATATTTATTGCATAAATTAATAAATCCATGATGTGAGTACCTGTGATAATAATATGTCTTTGAATTTCTTAAATAAACTGGAAACAGGTGAGGATATTTGCAACCCATTAATTTCTAATTGACCCTACTTTTTGGCCTTGTAGGGGCCATTGGGTAACTGGTCACTGTGACTGGACTATTTGACCCCAAAATTGATATATTTCTTCCTTGCAAGCTATCCACAAAGTTTGGTAAATGTAGATGGTGGAAAACTCGTTATTTCACGGAAACCAATTTTCTTCTTTCAGTTACAGTGACCTAGACCTTTGAGCTTTTGACCTTGAAATCAATAGGATTTTTTCTTACTCAGAGTGCAAACCATCCACAAAGTTTGTTAACTGTAGATGGTGAACAACTGGAGTTATTATGCAGAAACAAAATGGATAACAGAGAGACGAATGGGCAACATCGTAACATAATATGCCCCACCTTATGGACTGTGTATAAAAAGCACAGGGATAAAATTCATGTGGAGAGCTCTGCAGCATGTTCCAAACTCACCATGATGTGGCATACAGGACAAACACACTGGCTGCTTTAGAAATAGCTAGTCTAGCCTCTTTGGAGACATTTACACCATCTGGGATCTGAAAATAAAGATTTTTTTTTTATAAGCATATTTAGCTAAACCCCAAGTATTACCACTGGTCTGGAGCAGAATTGCTGGAGTCTCATGCAAGGTCTAAGTAATGGTATGAATATTTATACAAAGTTGCGCAACAATATTCAAAACAAAAAAGCAAACATTTTCAGATTTAGTTCTGACCTGCAGAACAGTTTAGTTCTGATCAGCAGAACATTTTATAAATTATACCATACAATACTAAAAGTTGCAACTGAAATGCTCGCATCTGTGACTAAGAATTCAGAATTGAGCTTTAAGTGACCAGTCTAATACATGACCTGTGCGATCAACCTTAGCTAGTGGTATGAATTCTGAAAAATAAGGAAATGGAGAAAACTAAAGACAAGAATATCATGAACAGCACACTGTATGCTCACCAGTGTTTAATAGTCCTTTGTGTAGATTAATTAATTTTTTTTAATGCAGACGCATTGTTTCTTTCAGTCAGGGACCTTGACAACTGATCTTTTGACCTCAAAATCATTAGGCTTCTTCCTTAGTGTAAGCCATCCAAATAGCTGGGTATATGTCTGTGATGAGGAAAACATGTTATTGAGCAGAAACCATTTTTCTTCTTTCTGGCAGTGACCTTGACTCTGGACCCTCTGATCCCAAAATCAATAGGATTCTTCCTTACCCCAACTGCAAGCCATCTGCAAAGTCTGGTCGAGGTATGTGATCTAGAACAAATAGTTTTGTGGAACAAATTTTTCTTCTTTCAGCCAGTGACCTTGATCTTTGACCTTTTGACCCCAAAAACAGATGGCTTTCTTCCTTTTCCTAATTATACATGAGTTTGGCAACTGTAGATGATGGAGGACTCACGTCATTGTGCGTAAATAATTTTTCTTCT
This sequence comes from Margaritifera margaritifera, assembly GCA_029931535.1. Lineage (NCBI taxonomy): Eukaryota > Metazoa > Mollusca > Bivalvia > Unionida > Margaritiferidae > Margaritifera > Margaritifera margaritifera. The sequence continues at coordinate 896,705 of JAQPZY010001410.1, read as the reverse complement.
TTAAGTCACAGTGGCCTTGACCACTGACCTTTGATTCCAAAATCAACAGGCTTCTTCCTTACCCCAAAGTGTAAAACATCAACAAAGTTTGGTCCAGGTCTGTAATGTTGAACTAATGTTATTGTGCAGAAACCATTGTTGTTCTTTCCATTAGTGACCTTGGCCTTTTACCATCTTACCCCCAAATTGATAGGCTTCTTCCTTTTCCCAAGGGCAAGTCATCCAAATGTTTGGTCCAAGTTTGTGATACAGAACTAATGTTATTGTGCAGAAACCATTCTTATTCTTTCATTCAAAGTGACCTTGAAATTTATTTTAACCCTGAAATTGATAGGTTTCTACCTTGCCCCAAGTGCAAGCACCCAGTTTTGTAACTGTAGATGGTGGAGAACTCAAGTTATTGCGCAGAAGCCATTTTTCTTCTTTAATCAGATATCTTGACCTTTGACCTATTAACACTGAAACTGATGGACCTCTTCCTTACCCCAAGTGCATGGCATCTACAAAGATTGGTTATCGTAGATGATGGAGAACTCAAGTTATTGTACAGAAAGCATTTTGCTTCTTCCAGGTGCTGCATCCTTCGTCTTTAACTTTTTAACTCTGAAATCTATAGGGTTCTTCCTTGGCCCAAGTGCAAGCCATCCAAAAAGTTTGCTACCTGTAGGTGATGGAGAACTCCAGTTATTGTTCAGAAACCATTTTTCTTCTTTCAGCTGCAGTGACTTTGGCTGTCGACCCAAAAATTGATAGAATTCTTCCTTACCCCAAGTGAAAGTCATCACCCAAATTTGGTAACTGTTAGATGGCAGAGAACTGGAGTTTTTGTATGGAAACAATTTGTCCTCTTTTGGTCACAGTGACCTAACCTTTAAACTTCTGACCTTGAATTTGATAGGGTTCTTTCCTACTTCAAGCACTCACCATCCATAAAGTTTGTTAACTGTAGATGGTGGACAACAAAAGTTATTGTGCAAAAACAAAATTGGTAACAGACTGATGGATGGACAACATCAGAAGAGAATATACTCTGTCTTATGGCAGGTGAAGAAATTTTTTAAAAAAATACTGTCAGTAGAACTACCATAAATTCATACGGCTAAGACTTTATTAATATAAACTATAATCAAGAAAACGAAGGTTCAGGCACTTTATCATTGAATTTGGATCAAGGCAATATGTAGAGAGATGGTTTAGATAACTCCAAATAGTGAATTTGAATGACTGGGCTGAGGGTGAAGCAGATGACTGTTGACAGTTCCATCAGTCTGTCATACAGATCTAGGTATAAAATTAACTAGAGTGTAATCAATGATGATATAACTCACCTCAATGAAGCTTTTAGTACTCTCCAACACACATTGTAAACTTTAATTATCATGCAGAAAATAAATTCAGACTAAAGTGATTGTGACAATGAAATGTTGGCCACTTTCTTAACCAAAATCATCTGAAGCATTTTTTACCTTTACCTTTTTAGAACGTAACTTTTAATGGCACCATCAGGGGTTTCAATAAGAAATAAAGTAGCAGAAGAATTTGTAAAATGTAGCAGGACAGGGATGTGTGGGAAAACATCCTTCTGGTGGTCCATGGACCAATGCCCCTGGCGGGGGTCATTGGGTTGGTCTATCAACTAAAGTTAGACTGTCTTTCCTTTATGGAGAAATGTGAAATTTGATATATTAAAAAAAGTATTTTTAAGAAAAGCATGGGAAAATGCAAGTTGCAAGGACCTAAATTTGCTTTAATACATTCAGGGCTGAGCAAATTCCATAGCCCGACATCCCGGACTATTAATTTTCTAAGTCGGGCAAGTTAAATTTTCCAAGTCACTAGTCTGGGACAAGTACTTTTTTCCTATTTTAAAAAAGTCAGGCAAGTCATTTTTTTCATGCTTTAATCACTATATATACCTTTATTTGGCCATTCATGCCCTCAGGGCATACTGAATACTTGATTCTACCCCTCTCCATGTATACATTTACATCCTATGTAACACCTACAGGTGGTCAGTGATAACCATCGCATGAGCTCGTTCTGTTACCGCTTGACTGCATATTGGGCTAAGCAACCAACTTATCGGCAAATCAAAACATGTCAAACAAAACAAAACCGGTATGATTAATTAGCAATGTTTTAAGCGGCTCTGTTGCACTGTGTTTACTCAAACCAGATCCTCAAGAGCGGCTCACTCTGATTTTAATCCAGCTAGTCGGCATCATTAAATTAATGAAAGGTACTTTACCAACATTAGTTTTGTTTTCCTTTATGAACTGATTAAATGACAGTAATGATTCTTTCCTTTTAATTGATTATACAGAGGATTAACTTTCACGAGTGATATTGCGTTTGAAGCGAAACAATTATGCTAATTAATGAGCTGTTTCTGTTCGTATTTAAAAGAGAAAATGTTTGTTATGATCACTTTAGAAACAGTTGTCAAGCAAGCTGATATTTACTATTTGGATAAAATGTGCTTGCTAAATTATTTTCACAAGGAAGTTAAAATTAACAATTCGAAGAAGGAAAATTCTTGTGAAAGTGGAGGGATAAAACGTATGACTGCTACTGAGTGTGAGAATTCCTTAAACCAAGAGAGTTTAAAAATTCTAATTGACATTTCACCAAACGGACCAGAGCTTGAGGACTTTAACCCAGACATAGCTATCAAATGCTGGCTTAGTGCTGGTGCAGGTGGCAAACATGTACATGCACATTTTCTCAAATCAGCACCTAAAACATATATACATGTACCTGAGTAGCCAAATGTATATCAACCAATGTTTTTGAAAAATTAAATTCTTTTAAGAAATAATTATGTTGTATATAATTTGTTTGTTCTTTCTATGGATAAAGTACATACATCTCATCAAATCTCGGCGAGTGATTACCATTTTGGGACAAGTGAAAAGTAAGGTGGGACAAGTGAAAAGTATGGTGGGACAAGTGAATTTTCTGAAACCACTTGTCCTGGACAAGTGGATGAAAAAAAATTTGCTCAGCCCTGTAAGGTGATAGAATAATAAGGAAAAAAAGCAAAATTGAGGTTTTATACAAATACTAAATTCAACAATAAAAATAATCAACTTAAGCAGATGATATATTGTGGTGTGGACAAAGCCCTGGGCAGAAGATGCTGTAGACCTATTTATAATACTACAGTGCTGAAAATGTAACATAAAAATAAATTAGAGACTTGTTTCTAAAATAATTGAAAGAAGTAGACTAACTTTTAACAAATACATATCACAACATGTGCTGTATTCATGTAGTATTTAATGTTCATTATGAACTTATATCTGCTGCATTTAGGTCAAGCAAAATGTACTTTGGGAAGGGGGTTGGTGGGGGGTAAATTTAATTTTTAAATTTTAATTATGTAATACTTACCTGCTATTATTGCATGCTAGTCCCCAGTCCAAGGAGATCATTCCTTCCTTCAATTTGTAACTGGATGTCTAGAATTAAAAAAAAACATGATCCCAGTATGCTTCCTACAATCAAGTAAACTACCACTGCTATCAGTAGTATGCTCTAATGCAGACTAGAGGATGGCATAACAACTTGTTGTGGTGATACATATGGGCCCAAAGCACAGATGCCCCCACTTTGTGACGTTTCATGAAGGTAAAACGACGAGAAAGTAAAGTGAGATCGCCAGAAAGCTGCTTCATGACATCATCCAAAGACTAATGATTAAAAAAGGACAAAAAATGCAGCAACATCCCTGACTTCATGGGCTTTGATTTTCATGAAAGATCTCTCTCTCTCTCAGTAAGAGATTGATAAGCTCCTTTAATAATCAGCACAATCCACAGAGATGATGGCTGCCAAAATATCAGACCTTGACGCTGAATACAACATGGAACTGACATACTTTGACAGCACATATATATTGCGTGAAATAAAGGATCAATAGATGAAAGAAACTGTGGGCAGTTATGTAATTGAAGAATGCAGTACATATAAACACAAAATAAAGGTGCTTATATATGTACTCAGGCAAGATTACAGAGTATACAACTTGCAGAACATAAAGCAGTACAAACTGAACATGAACTCTCTGTCTCTAAATTTTTTAGACTTGCCTGCAGGCAATTACTCTTTGCCCTTTTGGATGAAAGAGGTTGCTGCTCCTCCCTGAGGGGAGGGCGCAACTTTTTCTCTGTCCTAGTGGAAACGAGAGTGCTGATCATCCCTCTCTGCCCTCACAGAATAGGGCAGGTGCTGGTCCTCCCTAACAGGATAGCATGACTCACTCTCCAGACCTTGCCTGACCAGAGATAGGCAAGTGGGGTGGTATCACCCACCCACACCCTGCCTAGTCATTGCTGAAAGAGAATTCTGTAAAGAAGATTTTTATTTAAAAAGTTCTATATAAGTAAATGTATAAATGTATATGCGTGGACTAAGTCTACGCTAATATTATAACAGCAAGAACTCACCTTTCCAAGGTGTTGTCTCAGAGAATTAAAACAATCACTGATGTTTTAATGCAAAAAGGAAGCAATGCTAAGCTGAGAACGGTGTTCGATAACTAAACACACAACATAAAGGGAAAAACTGGTGTGCGACCTGCCTTTCTGAGATAAATATAGCACAAGTCACATTTTAAAAAAAGATGTGAAATATGAAGATAAGTTACTGTAATAAACAATAAACAAAACAATACGAGTTCGCAGACCAAATTTACTTAAGGCAATAAAACCACCAAATAATACTGAAAAATAACTCATAAAAAAGACGTCAACCAGACTTATTCAAGAACTAGCGACGATTTATTTAGGAAAAGACCAGTATGATAAGATTGCTAATAAAAAGGATAATACTATCCGATACAATTATGCAAATGAACTGGTGTTCGATAACCAAACGCACAACATAAAAGGTGAAAAAACCATGTGCTACCTAATTTCCCAAATAAACACAGCACTAGTCACATTAAATGAAAATGTGAAATATGAAGATTCATTACTGTAATAAAAGAATAAACAAAATCAATACGAGTCCACAGACCAAATTTATTTAAGATAAAGAATAAAACACAAAAAACAATTAAAATCTGAAGATAATTAATCAAAATGATGTCAACCAGCCTTATTTGAGAAATGTCAATGTCTAATTTAGCAAAATAACAGTCTGGTAAGATTGCTAATAAAAAGGATAATAAGAAGGAATACTATCCGATACAAATTCACATAAAAAGAAAATGTGAAATATGAAGATTTATTACTGTTTTGGCAAGGACAGGGATTTTTAATTAAATATCTACCTGAGCTAGAAATAAATTCTCAGAATAATAGTTATGCTAACACCCCTGTGGGGTAAGTACCTAAATGCAAGGCCATACCAAACGTAACCAGAAATGCTTGAAGCTAACTTGAGAGCTCAATACGTGCTGAAAAAATACTTTATCAGGGATAATTAAATCATCATAAAAATGATGCACATAAAGAGAAAACTAAAATCGTGATGTAAAACACGAAGCAACAGCAATTTCTCTACGCCGTAGAATTTAAGCAGCCTGTAATGGATGCGACCGGAAAAAGAATAAAGTACAGTGCAGATGAGCAAGGTGTTCTAGAATCTTCTGGTTCATACTAATGAGAGGGCAAATTCTCATCATACAGTCTGGGTATTTTCCACCCGGAAAAGTACCAGGAATACAATAGCAACAAGTTTTGTATTACTGATATTAAATTGGAAGGTCTCCTGTGCCAGAAAAAAACTAATTCCCTGCGGGGTAGGATAACAGGCATCAGCCTAATGGCATTCTTGACTGAGGTGGATGTCTCCATATTGAAACACTTTCTGAAAAAACTTGCTAAATAAGGAAAGATCAATGACAAACTGAAACTTTCCCCCTTTTTTGAAACTAGGAAGACCCAGGAATAAAATTATGGACTTTGTATGTTCTGCACCCTCTCTACTATCCCCTTCCTTACAAGCGTGTACACCTATTCCTGCAGAGATATCAGTTGGGAATGGTGGAACCAAATGGGGGTCCTTGAAAGAGGTAGAATATCCCAGAAGCGAAGCCGGTAACCCTCCTTTATTGTGGAAAGGACCCACGCATCATCCGAGGCCCCACCATACCTCTGAAAAAAAGAATCAATCTGACATCTACTGGAACGTCAAAAGGGGGACTTGGTAGGAGAGAGTGTGACTCCCTTGGGATGATTGCTTCCCTCCTTAGGGAAGGGATCTATAGACTCTCTCCCCTGGCCTGTCCTGCCACCTCATCATGAGAAAGATGGGCAGAAGTAGTGTTAAACTGGGTTTAAAGGTTCTGTTATCTCCCCCATTTAAGACATTTAGGAGGGGAGTCTTGAACTTTATGGGATGGGGGAATTTCTTTGCCAGTTTTGTGGAACTTGGTACAGAGGCAAGGGACCAGTGTTGCTGACTCATCAAGTCTTGCGAGGCCACCGTAGGCATGAGCCCTCCAAATAACGTCTCTGCATCAAGAGGGGTGGCCTGCAAAAGGCTTTTGCTGTATTCCATCAAAACCTTTCATGTCTCCAAGGCGCCATCCCTAATGAGATCAAGAAGCTCTGCACAGAGCACCATGGACATCAAGAATGTGTTTTAATGTCTTTGCAATGACCTTGAACAATCTCTGCAACACAGCTGGAGACAATGATTCCTTCTTCAACAGACTGAAGTAGGCAGTCAAAAGAGACTGGCACACAAGGCCATGTTAACTAGTTCCCAAGCCTTCAGTTCCAAAACCTCAAGGGCCTTGAAGGGAGATGGGCCCAGGCCCATGCTTAAATCCCCATTTTGGAAGCACCCGAGTCCAGGGTGGGGGGCTCAAGTGGGTAAGTGGGCAAATGGACCCTGTAGCTGGAGGCTTAAACCAGGGGCTGAAGTGTAGAAGCGTAGAAGAGGGGACAGACCATCCATTCTGCTGTTTGGCTGCATATTGGCTTCAAGACAACTTCTTAGGCAGCTCCCTCACCATTGCTGAGTGAACGAGCAGCAGCAGGTCTGCTTTAGGCTGTGCCCCAGAGAGTATCAAGAGGATCCTGGTGTCCATCGATTCCAAAAGTTTTGGACACAGATCTGGTAGAAGGTGGTAAACCTCGTTTAGTGCCTTGTCAAAGGTCCACACTTTCTCTATGCCATCACCTGACCCAAAAGAGAAGGATCCAACATGACTATTTCTTCTGTAAACTCATATGTATCCACCAAAATTGACAGTTCATCATCCTGTCTTCGCTCTTGGGGTGAGGCAGGACTATTCCATCTCATCTCCCTCCTTGGACAAGGGGACTTTATGATTGGGTGTTCATTGTCCCATCTAAACTCACGGGTGGGGATGAAACTAGCGCATTGTTCCTCTCTCCCTGGAGAAAGGAATTGACGACTTCCTCTTGACACAGGAGGAGGCAAGCAGTGATCTCCCTCCCCTTCCCTTGATAACGAGACCAGTGGAGGATGATCTATGGTATTCCCAGCTCCATAGAGCCATGGCAAAGTCATCCATGGTGTCATCTTAGGGGTTGAATGGGAACATCAAGAAAGGAGGGGTGTTGACCAGATCCCGTCCCCATGACAGGTCATAAAAACTCAGAGCCCGTTCCCCATAGGAATTAAATGGAAACAAAGAGGAGGGGTTACTGAACCGATCCCTTCTAGGGCACTGTGACAGATCCCTGGTGAATGTCACATGACACCACCTAGTTACTGGCATCCAGTCTTGGTGACTCAGGTGACCAGTCATATAATGTAGACCTTACTATAGAGTCACCGTTCAGAGAAGTAGACTCTGACAAATGAGATCTCGATTTAAACCTAGGACTACTCAAACAAGTAAACCACACTTCCCTTGTGTCGGGAATTCGGGACTTGCTACTGGGTGTTGGGGACTTCCCTACACTAGGAAGTGTCAGGGATCCCTACATCACAGGAGCTGACAACTTTCTTCCATGTGTCAGTGATTCCACCCTAGCTGAAAGCGGTGACTTCTGTACCCAGGAAAGAGCCATGGAACCCTCCCATTATGGGAGCTTGTGACCTCCCTAAATCTGAGAGTGCTGTAGACCCAGGGATCGAAATTAGGATTTTTTTCACTAACCCACAAAATCACTAAAATAAATATTTTACTGATCCTGCCTAGATTTCACTGATCCTGCTAAATTGAAACAGAAGCCAGTTCAGTTTCTAATTCAACATTTATTATTCATTAACATCGACTCAAAACAATAACAACTGTATTTAGCCAACAAGACTCACAAACAAAGTACCCTGTGCACTTTCATATTTGTCTGAATACTCTGTGCTGAAAGTGCACAACTGTACAGCCTCTCCTGTGTCATACTTCAGCCATTTTTGTTCATTTTCCCAGCATTCCTGGTACTTTCTTAGTCTCTTCTCTTTATCATATTTGTGATTGCGCTCTCTCTCTCTTGTCATCGTCTAATTTCTGCCCTTTCGGTGGAGGCTTCGCACCTTGCAAATTATTCCACATTTACAACTGTCAGTACCACACAATGCATTGAATGTTTATCATCAACTATATAAATATTAAAACACATTGTTCTGTATATTTCTGGATTATTCGTTGAGTCGGTGAAAGCGACTTTTTCCTATTGGTCAACACTAGCCTTAGACCCTATACCTTTTGTCATCGTCGGTAATGAAATCAGTACTTGGGGGCAGTACACTAGGCTACATGTAGTTCCACGAAGACTGTTTTGACAATAATCACACTAATTTTAACACCAGTCCATATGCGCCATGAGCATTTATTGTACCTCATTAAGTGCAAATGTTGGTAGGTACTTAATTACCACAATAAACAGACCAATTAACCATTAAAGGGAATGCCGGCTCATGACTACTTCTTAAATGTTATGATAGCAACTGGCTTTAATTTTCACTGCTCCAACAGATTTGTTACAGCTGGGTTTTAGTGATCCATCATCAAAATCACTAACCATGGGACAGAGGATTAACGATAATTTCGAGCCCTGTAGACCCCTCTTGGGAATGGAAGGGGTCTTCCAGTGATGAAGAGGAAGAAGCAGGTCCATTCTTCCTGGCCATATAGGCATGGCGACTCTCTGCTAAGTCCCATACCTAGTCAGGCAAAAGAGAACAAATACGGCAACCATATGTGCATACACACGTTGTACATGCTAAGCAGGTGGGGGGGTGTCCTACATTGACCCTTTATGGCCACATTTACCCACACCTTGAGGCATTATAAAATGCTGGAAGGAAATATAAGAAATAACACACTGAACCAGAAAAACAATTGGGTAGGAAATACTTACCCAAACACCAGTTTCTAACAGAGGGATGAAAAACAAAGATGCACCACTCTGAAAGCGACATATCAAACCTCTCAAATTCAACAAAATGGGACACAGATACATGAAAATTAAGCAATGACTGGGAAGATTGTTGGACATGTCGATCATCACTGGTATTGTTCGTATATTGTATTATTACATGTTTCATGATGTCCCCCCTGTACTGCGCTTTCAATAATACTGAATCAGAAAAAGCAAGTGCCCTCTAGGCTTAGACTGACCTGTATCGAATGGAAGAAAGATGCTAATCTTAATTGAATCAATCATCACCAACAGCATATGGCAATAAATTATACAACTTTTAAAATGAACTTTTTCAAAGTTATGGAATTGTAGGTGGTGATTCCTGTACGAATATATGGTGATAAATCACTGGCTACTGGTTTCTTCTGAATCCTTTGCACTATATACCCAGTATTGTGCTCACATGCCGTTAAACCATATACATACATACATACATACATACATACATACATACATACATACTGTTACGGAATTATGTATCATTTTGTTTTTAAATAATGATATAGTTTTATGATCTCTGTATAATAGTCTAACAGCTGTCATCTTGCAGAAAGTACATATACGGTATTTCGATGTGACTTGGTACATTGGTCTTGGGAAAATATTGTCGGTTGATGCACGAGTCATATCATGTGATTCAGCGCAAAATTTGTCCTTTTGATCTGCATTCAATGTCCTTTTGACCTGGATTCTATGTTCAATAAGATGTCAATATTTTGTTGACTGGTAATAACATCAGTGCAGAGGTACTTTAGTGGTGTCACATATAACCTAGTTTCTGATTGGTTTGGAGAAGGTTGTTTTCTAGAAGGATTAAATTATTTTTAAGATCACAATTCTGATGTTTTTGTTTGAGACGTAGACAGTGATCTCCCTAGAAATTTTTGATAGCATCAGGGTACCCGTGTTTGGGTCATAAAATGTTTTACAAAGTATGCGTTAACGTCATAAAAGTGAAACAAATTAATATCAATGAAATAAAAAGAAGTGCATATATTTACATAGTATTTTTTATTTACCTAGTTTATAACAGTAACAACAATGCATATCTCATTTATTTCTTAATTTAAATAAATGATATTCGTCTTTTCTTCATTTCACCATATAAACTGACTGCAACATCACAATTAAAGTCTTTTAACGGTTGTCCTTCAGTACTGATTGTCATTAGGTAGTTCAGTACCCTCTGTGACAACCTGTTAATTAAAACACTCTTAATTCTATTCATTGAGGAGAATGACCTTTCACAATCTGAAAAAAATGGAACATAAAATTTATTAATGGATGTAGAAAAAAGAGACAAATATACCTGAATCCTAATTAAGTTAATTGCCATGGAAAATTCTTCCGGCACAATTTACACAGCATACCTGCAAAATATATATGTAATTACATAGTCTTATTTTCAAGAATTTGATATAGACCAGGTGGAATAAACTTTTGAGGTCATGACTTCACTGAATAATAAGTAAGAATATGGATGAAATTATTTTAGTTATATTTATAAAGGAATACTTTTTATTTATATCTTTTCAGAAGAGGTAAAACTGGAAGATAAAAATTGTTCCGTTTATTACTTGGATAGACAGAAAAGAGAAATTAATAGGGCAGCACTCACTTATGTTAGCAATATGGAAAACTTACCATCCAATCCAGCAATTTCCACCCAAGGGAATAACGTCTTCCATTCATTATTAAATCCCGTCCTTCGTTTCTTGATATCATTCTTTTTGGAAATCATGCTGGTGCTATCGGAATCAAAAAAGTCTGCCACTATTCGTGACGCTAATTTCTGATTGTCGTAACCAGGACAACATCGGGCTAGCCGGGCGCTGGGTAATTTTTCGTTTCTTGGAAGGTGGTGTGTTCATTTTTCACAATAATTTTTAATTTAATCGGTGTAACTGCTTTGGCTGTTAATGAAAACGAGTGACATATATATAACACACTACCAGTAGACTCCATTGTTGCTGGCCAATTACGTGACTAGGTGCAGACGAAACCCTCACCAAAGGTCGCGCACAATGGATAATGGTTAAGTGAGTGAGCAATTATCCTGGATTATCTTAATAAAATACCCCAGAAGAGGTAAGAACAGGTGTCATTTGAGTGGGGCTTTGAATTAGGTGACAGGATGTTTGTTTAACAGATTAATTTTATAAGGGTAGTGGGAAACATCAAAGCGTAGCGGCACAAGAGCATAGCGTAGATGCAGGTTCTAAAGCGTCGGGGTTATCGGAGTTTGAAACGATAGCGTAGTGGGCCCGCTACGGTAAAAGGCCCTCGGGAGAACACTGGTAGAATAATTGGGTTATTATTTGATTTGCGCAGTCAGAAGCTATATAATAAGATGTATTGGAGCGTTTGTCATTCTTTCATAGTACGTTCAGCCTGAGAGGTCATAAACGAGATTGGTTTATTGTTTGTATGGTATTCTGCTTCAGTGATATTATTATTATGCAGTACATTCTGGATTCAGTACTGCTACTTCAACTTTAAGAATTATCACCTCCATGGAATTATCGGAAACATTTCTAGAACTTGTGTGATATTCCATATTCACAAGGATTACTTGGAATTAATAACACGTGGATATAACTGATTCTTGTTAATACGTAAGCACTTTGGAGGTTTCATTCGGAACCTACTTTATTTGGAATATTTGGATTAACTTCTGGATCAGTGAACTTTAGAACAATTTAGGACTTTTAAGGATATTCTATACTTTAAGTTATTTTTAATTCTTTCACTTCGATTGTTTGTTGAAATATTTTAATATTTTAGGAAATTAAATATTTGTGTTTAAATCTTGAAAGCTTGTTCGAGTCTTTTCTTTTGTTACATTACCCCTAGTCGTAACAATACATACATACATACATACATACATACATACATACATACATACATACATACTGCAACAGGGAAAAAAAGACATAAAACAATAAAAAAAAAGTTCTCGTCTGTGATATCAAAGTAGAAGTACTATAATGAACTGAAAAGCACACATTTACAATGAGGGTGTAGTACTTACCAAGATGCATCCCCTCACCAAGTTTTATGATTCTAGGTAGGACAGGATTCATATAACATGCCAAAGCTCATGTGGTCACGAGCTAAATGCAAAAACTTTACCAGAACCAGCATACATGTGATTCTACCGGTGGTAGGCCAAAAATACCACTTTAAAGGCTGTCTACCGCACACACTGTTTCATAGTTGAAATCTACCACTTTTGAAAATTAAAAAAATATTTAAAATTGAATAAAAAATTTTTTAAACACTATATTGTTACACGTACTATCAACATATTAGAAAAACAGGCCAGAACCAGTCTACTGGGGACCAGAAATGTTCCACCAGTACAACAACCGCTGCCATGATGCGTGGTTGAGAATTGTTAAAGAACAGCCAATATGTGTACACAGAAAGCTGTCAATTGATTACCTTATTGTTGTAATTTGGGGAGTTTAAGGCCAAATGCAGGATGTTTTTTGAGGGGCTATAAGTAATAATGGGATCAAAGGTGGTCCATGATATCTTCTGAGCCTTTAATTAAAGTCGGCTGATCTTAGCAGAGGGGCGATTAAAATGGATAGTCCGACCATAAAAAATTATTTCGGCAGGCACACTAGATTAAGTATTTTGATTTTTAGTTTTGTTTGATTGTTATTGTATTGTTCAAGATGTTTTAATAGGAATATTTAAGGACAGCTCTTAGATTTTTTGTTCAATTCAGGTCAAAATGCCGAAATGTGTGCTTTCTCCCACTGCTAAGAAACCAACCACTAAGAAATATTAAAAGTTCAACAATGCTTGGATATCAGAGTTTATGTGTGTATAGGCGAGTAGCAAAGGTCCTGAGTTTGCATTGTGCGTTTCAAAGATATGCATCTTTTGTATTTCATAAACTATTTGAAGTTTTCATGCACATAAATTAAGTTCAAGTCCTAGATAAAATATGTTAAAAATATATTACAAGATAATTAATATTAAAGTTGTGATAAATCATTAATAAAAGCATAAATACATCACGTGCTTTTTCATTGTTTATTTCAAATCTAAATCAATCTTTATTTTTTTAATTTACAGTGGTGAAACTTGCCAACAGATTTATGGATTTGAGCCATGAAGAGAAAGAAGCCCTTGAGGATGAGGCTCATGAATACAGCTCAAGTCCAAGTCAGGAACTTCCTCCTCGGGGTGGACATAGCTTGGAGCAGTATTGGAGAGCAGTCAGCAACCTTATAAACTCAGCAACAGGAAAACTGAAGTTCAAACTTCTTTGCAGGCTAAGCATGGTTGTCCTGTCATTGCCATATTCTAATGCTGATACAGAGGGGACATTCTCCATTCTTCACAAAATACAAAGTGATTTAAGGGGAAATTTGGACCAGAGAACTATTGAGAGCCTGTTAAGTGTGAAGCTTAATAATCACAATGAATGTCATCAGTGGTCACCAGACAGTAATCTCGTGAAGGAAACTAAAAATGCTAATGGAATTTATTTTAAAAAATCTTTTCAGTGAACTATAACATAAAGAAACTCATCCTTTTTCATTAATTGACAGTATACATGTACCTACTCGTATTAATTAATTATTATTGTAACATTTTCTATCAGAATCCGAATTTGATTCATGTTTAAAACTTGCTTTTTATTATAGTGTGAAGAGAATACATATTATGGCAAAATATGCACTTGTTGTGTTTCCCCTTAAAACACGTAAAATGTATGCCGATAAAAAAATCTACTGGTTTGGAAATAAATTTACTGATCAGAATTTGTAAATCTACTGGTTTGAAATCCTGGTTCTGTCACATGTATGAACCAGTAAAAGATGAAATATAGGTTATGATGAGCTTCTTTTGTTATAAAAGTGTGTGTGGTACTAAAATAATTGCATATCATCATCAATTTCACAGTTCCAGTATGACCAGTGCCTAAGAAATGACTACCAAAACTTAACCCAAGTCAGTGAAGTGTAAAAATATGGGCCACGAACAATGGCTAATGAACAAACATAGTCATTTTTTGTCAGGAATGAATGATACTATTCACTGGTCGATTGATTGCATGATGACTATCTAACAATATGGTTAAGCCATGTGCACATGATGGCAGCTTTTGTAATTTTGAATTTTGAAAATTACAGTACCTGATAATTAAAAGAACCTTAAACTGTGAGACTGACATTGATGATTAGAAATTACATAATTAGGTAGGTAAATTAACTGATTTATAAATTGTGGTGAGAAACTTTTATCGACCACCACTTTTTTATGCTTGGTTGTGTATGCCAGGGTTCTCCAGGATGCCAAAATCTGTGTAAAAGTACACATACTTTTCATTTTGAGATGCATGAATATTCTAACAGCGGAGTCCTCAATACACAAGCTATTTTGTCAGTGAAATTCTCTTTTATTTGATCCATTTCTATAAAGCGAGTATCAATCATGTGGTGTGCAAGCTATCCAACAAAGTTCCAGTGACTTTAATCGGATTAGGTGAAGCTGCATAGGTTAGATCTTGGCAGACAAGGAGATTATGCCACCTGTTAATTGATTGTCAGTGCCTAATGATCAAAAGACTAAATGCACATGTGTATGCTTTGACACCTTTCTTTGATAAACATTACTCAGCAGTTTTAATCCATCATATTATAAATCCTTATGCGATGTTTGGAACATATGCATTTTATCATATACCGAATTTAGAAAAATAGTGTTAATATTTTTGGACTTATTTTGTTTGTCAGAGGAATACAAACTCCTATGTTATTCATCATAAAATTATCTGGATTTCATTGTCATGTATAGCTATACTTCCGTTTTCAAACATTTTATCATGTGTACTTTTCCAATGGAAACTTGACATAGTTTCTTTGGTGCCAAGCGCAAAGGCTGCTGATAAGCATGATTCCCTTATAACTGGCCAACAGAAATAAGTAGATGCAACTTGTTTGATAAAGAAAATAGAACATCAAAGAGACTTAGAGATTCATGGAATGAATAATGGAACAGGACATTCCTATGGGCCGAAAAACAAGAAAACAATGGAATATTATTAGCTTTGTGCACATGGTGTTGCGACTGTGGAAGGAAAAAGGCAATGGCAAACCAAGAAACACCAAGTCCAGAACTTAAAGATTTTTATCCTAAACCTGCTGTGCAGAAATTTTTTAACATTTGTTTAAGAAAAAAGTGAATGTAGTATGCTGTGTTGCTTAAAGATGAAAGGAAAAAAATTGAAAGGAATCTGGTCATTTGTTTCTTCTTCCAGTATCTTGAAAAATGTATTGATCTGAAATGGAATTAAGCTAATTAAATAAATGAATATAGAAAAGAAAGTGTAATCTCTTCCTTGATTCCTTCTAGTTATAGCTGTAACATCACAAATGATCACAATTAGCACGGTTATCAAATGCCTTAATTTTTCGTTTGTTTATTATAATACTCAATATTTCACAATGAATGAGCATTAGCAATCTGAAGACTTTTTATATTGGTGACACAACAATATACACATAATGTTCTGAATTATTGCATGGAATAAATAAAAGAGTATCAATTTTGGAGCTTCTAGTTTTAAGGCTGGGACTGCAACTTTTTCCAAGGAAGGAGTCCAGGACTGCAACTTTCCAAATCCTAGGAAGAACCCTGTATGCTGCTTGACACATGTTAGCTATTGTTTACCCTGGAGTAAGCAGCGACTGTACACAGGGTACATTGAAGACAAACATAAAGAAGACATAAAGAAGACTTAATGATTTTTTTTTTGATGGGTCAATAATAATTAGATAACAGATATCAGCTTTTTTAAAGAGCTGACGTCTTTCAAAAATGAGCTAAGATCAAAGCAAAACTTTTAACATCTTTATTCAAATAAAGAAAGAAGCAATGATAAAATTATTAAATCAAACTCTTGTTTATTTTGGCACTAAAACTTTGTAGTACTTCAAGAAATTTTTGAAATTGTTGTAAAATTTCAGGAGATAAACCATAATCATGCTATATCCAAATTTGTGTTATAATGAATAATGTTATATCAGGGTTTCACTGTACAAAGTTAGCCCCCTCCCCAGGTGGTAGGTGCTACCCACTCCAAACTATTGTCTGGGACTTAGGAAGAATGAATCGCCGAGATACATGTACAGTGAGGCTGTACACATTTATATGCTTTGGGACAACAGCTCTCCTCTATTTTATAGAGCTAAACTAAAAATATCCTAATGCTTTTAGTGTTTCCCACAGACCATTTTAGCATCATGTCATGCCATACTGTTTCATTCCCATACCAGACTTTATTTTTGTCTGCACTAGCCCATTCTTTTTACATTTTTCCAGGCCTTTTCCCAACAGCCTGCCCTTTTTTGGTTGCTAAATGAACCTTTTCATGTCTTGCTAACAAAAATGGTCACTTATGTGCCTGGCTTAATTTGTATGATCATAAGCGGCAATACATATCAGGGGTCAAGCTAGACTTGAATTTTAGGGAGAAGTGACTTCTCCTTTTCGACAGAATAGGGATAAGTGAGAGCAGAACAGGGAGAAGCAGCAGCATACCAAGAAATGCAATATATATATATATATATTGTGTGCATGTGTGTGTGCTCTGGTTCTCTTATTTGAACTGTGTCCTCTATTTCTCATAATGTATAACATTGGTTTAAAGCAATACTTTATCTTCAGGTAGAAATTTTTCTCTATGTTGTATGTCTGTTATAAACACATTATGTAAGTGTATGAATGTGTCATACTCATATGCTGTGTATTCATACTTGAAAGTGTGTATGTTTAGATGGAGAGAAATATGCAATGTCTTTTGGCCATATGACTTCAAAAAAGCATAGCAGAAACTATACATTGTAATTAATTGTAACTGACAAGAGTACCAAGATTATAGTATTGTAATTACAAATAATTAAAAATACTTAAAGCAACTGCCACTTAAGAAACAAATATTTTTTGTTAGTTTCTTCGCTAGAAAATGGCAGTCGAAAACATTTCTAAACGGGTTTGAAACAACCCCTATATTAGACTATAACATGCACATGTGTCTTCTACATCATAGTGTTCATCCATTCAAACCAGTGGTCACTGATGAGTAATCTCAACTGTAACAACTGCATTTTGAGGGAGCTGATTCTAAATTAAATGTGAATCTTCCTAAAGTCATTTTTGGGTGAAGTTTTTAAAAGTAGATGCATCTATTGTTAGAAATATGGATTTTCTTCATATGACCACTCACTTTCTAGCTTTGGTACAACAATTACTAGATATGATTGAAAATGGTTTGGTTTGGTTTTGTTGGTTTTACGCCATTTTTCAGCACCTAATAGGCTATACATGGTGGTCAGTATATCTGGTGGAGGAAGAACCTGGGAAAAATCCCGGAAGAACTACCGACCCACGGGGAGCAACTGGAAAGCTTTCTCACATAACCACATTGGCCGAGCCCAAGACTCGAACCCATGTGGATAGACGTGAGATGGCAGTGATCGGTAAAGGCGAGCGCCTTAGACCACTCGGCCCCCGGATTGAAAATGTATGGTTTTAATATTTGTCTACATACTCATAATAATGTCGTGTATTGGTTGGATATTTTTTTCTTTGCTACTTTTTCTCATATTTTCACAAAAATGAGAGATGTAAGAAAAAAACCTTGACCTTAAGTTACAGTGCTTATCGATTTCACAAGCATTGTCCCATACGTTTCTGACCAAGAATTTTTATTTTTAGACTTAATCTTTTATCATTTACACTTTGTTTTCTACGAATTGTATAATTTCCTTAAATTCATGTGCCCAGTGAATTACAAAAACAGACAGTCTAATGAAGACAAATTTCCAAGACACAGCTATGTCCGCCATTATTAACCCTTAAGGCTTAGCAGGTTCACTTATGGTTTCAAACTGATTTTATGAAGAAAATAATGCACGCACGGCAGTTAAAATCTTCACCAAATACATTTAGAAAGTGCTTTCACCAATTCTATTCTCAAAAAAACCCAAAAATTGTTTTTTACATATTAATGATATGTATGACTGATAGATAAACTGTAAGCAACAATACGAGCCCCTGTACGAAAATCGGGCAGCAATATATTGCAGGGGGAAAGAGTTAATTGGTCAATCAGCTATTAAAACACATGCCTGTGAATGTGCAAGAGTTTGTTTTGTTGATGCAATTGATATGAACACCTGCCAAGGCAATGTGCAATCCATTTTGCCTGGGGCTTAACAACTACTTGGTTGGGTTGAGGGAGCATCTCAAAAGCCATTAACTACTGTCACTCGGTGTAGATCTAAAAAACAAATTACAGGGCGAAGTCGTTTTCGCTTTCCTAATAGAAGAAGACAAAGTTTACATTTTTTTCGACGACTTAGTCGCCCACTTCGCCTGGTAGCGTGACCTCTGCATATGTGCCCAAAGCTAAGGCTATTCATTGTGTCCACTGATTAACCATGTGGTGATGCATTAAGAAGGTCTTTGATTATTTTAACTGCACGCAGCAGCGTGTCCACTCACTTAGTGTTTCCCCCAGGTCATTTTAGCATTCTTTACATAGTGCAAGGCATTTTTTCCCAACAACTTTCCTTTTTTCAGTTGCAAAATGCTCCTTGTCATTTCTTGCACACAATCACTTATGTACTCTATATAATTTCAATATTACTGCTAATTAACACCAAGCAGTGATTCATAAAGGTCTTTGCTTATTGGAACTGACCTGCTTGTGGCAGTGTGCATACTCAGAGGTTAATGTTTTCTCATGCAGTAAGTAGATATGATTAAAGGGATTATCTTTTCCAACATGAATTGTCTTTACAGTCAATGGATGGGTATGGTCAATTTTGTTTATTTTAAATAACAAGCTGATTTTTTCCACTTATACAATAAGTTACAATAATTAACATGGGTTAGCATGGTACTGAATCTGAGCCTATAAGAAAGACTGTTGTTCTCAAAAAGCTTCTGGCATGTTTCAATTGTTTTCAGTTAAGAATTTAACAACATTCATGTAGTTTATTGCTCCAAATTAAAGATAAATATCTAACATGAAATCTCTACTGCCATTTCAGCAGTAGATTACTTCATTCTCGAAAGGACGAAATTGATCGGTACACTAATGCTACTGACTGGTTATAGCTTTCTTTTTTAAGGGTACATCTAATGAACAAATAAACACATATTCTGCCCTTCAAGAAAATAAATCATTGGTCATCCAAGGAATTTGAAGGATTCAATGAAAGAAAAAATACAAAGCATAGCAAACTTGAGAAATTTCTTATATGTCATCTATAGTCATCGTGATTAATGATTATTATTACTGTCGGTAAAATTTTAAATTTGTGCCTGTACCTAACCATGCATATAATTTCCTTTCAGAGCATTACTACCACATGTATCTTCTGCTAGGAGAGATGAAGAAAAAAAAACAAAGAAGAAAATCAAAACTGAGTAAGACCATATCAAGGATTTTACTCCTGCAACTTTTTGGGTGGAATACATACAAAACAGGATTTTTTAAAAACTTTACATGTCAACTACTCTCATAATTTCCTCACTTTACAACAACAACAATAATAATAAGAACAACAACGACAATCCATGATGAAATAAGTTGTCCTTTTGAGCACCAGATATGCATTAAAAGTGCTATTTTTGGAGTTTAATGTGTATTTTTGGGAGGATAATTACCATGCCCTTTGAAGATTCTGAGGGAAACACTAGGTTTTCCTTAACTAAAACCTTCACCTTTTGTCATCTTCTACCACAAATTCTCCACACAAACTGATTTCTGCTTCCAGTGTCTTAAGGCAACCAAATTATATGGGCTTACAAACCTAAATTCTCAAAACAGCCACTATAATTTTCAAGTAGGCCACCAAATGTCTAGTAAAGTTTTATAGCTACTTAGAGTTCTCCCATATTATGTCAAGGCAAAGTAAGGATTTATGTTTCAAATGCAACTTTTCAGCTCGTTGTGTGAAATAAAAGAGTATTAAACCCAAAATTTTTATTGCAAATTTGCGTTCATACATTAGGGCTGAGGAAATCCCATAACTTCCATGTCCAATATTGCGTTTGAGGCGAAACAATTATGCTAATTAAGCGGCTGTCTCTGTTCATATTTAAAGGACAAAATGTATGTTACGATCACTTTAGAGGTAGTCGTCAAGCAAGGTGATATTTACAATGTGGATAAAATGGGTTTACTAAATTATTTTTGCAAGGAAGTTTATATGGAAGATTCAGTGAAGGAAAATTCATGTGAAAGTGGAGAGGCAAAATGTAAGACTGCCATTGAGTGTGAGGTAACTATTTCTCCAAAGAGACATAAGCCAGACTCTGTGGCGACAAAAAATGCCAAAAATGATGCTACTAAGAGACAGACATTTTCAGCTGCATTGGGTTGATAGTTATCCCTGGCTTGAATTCATTGATTCATGTTTTGCAGTTATTGTAAACAAAATCCCAAGCTGGCACGTTGGAAATTCAACCAGTGTATTTGTCAATGAAAGTGACAAATTCAGGATTGAACCAATCAAGTCTCATGACATTTCTGGACTGTGCAGCACAGTATATACATGATATTAGCCAGCATATGCAGACAATCCCTGAAAGGCCCTTTCAAAACTAAATGAGACTGAAATAAAAATAATGAGAACTCTCTTTAACACAGCCTCCAGCCTAGCCCGTTATGGAAAAGCATTTTCTGATATGATGCTGTTGAACTTGGTGCTAGTTATAAGAACAGATTCAGTACAAGAGATTTCATTCTATCAATTGATTAAGTCTTGAGAGAAGTTAGGGCTAGTCTGAATTCCAGTAAATTTCTTTCCATTCTTGCTAATGGAAGTACTGATGCTATCGTATTGGAGCAAGAAATAGTGGACAATGGAAAACTGAAAACCTCTGATGTTACAAAATGTATAATATTAACCTATGTTTTTGAAAAATTAAATTCTTTTAAGAAATAAATATGTTGTACATTATTTCGTTTGTTCTTTCTATGGATTAGAGTTCATACATCTCATCAAATCTTGACAAGTGATTTAAATTTTGGGATAAGTGAAAAGGTAGGTGGGACAAGTGCTGAAACTACTTGTCCTGGACAAGTAGGTGGAAAAATAATTCCTCAGCCCTGTACATACTGTGAAACACTGCTATAGCACGCTTCGTTATAGCATGAATTTGGATATAACACGAACGTGGCATAGCTCCCTAAATTTCATATACTTTTTCGTACATGGAAAAATTAATATTTTCTTCAAAGTATGAAAAATAATGTGTATAAAATTAATTACCATTTTGGGGAAGAGATCGTGTATGAATTAGGATATAATACGATCGTGGCGTGGTTCCCGAAATTTTACAATAATTTCGCCAATTTCTTGAACTACTTCAAAGTTTTGTGCCAAAATAAACACGAGTTTGATTTAATAATTTGGCAAGATGTGTTGTATTCTTGAAGAAAAAAGTGTCTTATGATTGCATCTTTCTTTATAAGAATAAAGATGTTGAACACTTCTATTTGTGAATGTTCATTTCAAATGTGTCAGTAGTCAATCACTGCACTTTGATCTTAGTTTATTTTTGAAAGATGTCAGCTCATTTAAAAGCTGATAAGTGTTAATTTTATTATTATTGATCCATGAACAATAAAGTCATTAAGTCTTCTTTGTGTTTGTCTTCAATACATTCTGTGTCAAATCCTTGCTCAAACAATAGCTGACATATGTTTGCCCATTCAAGTGCATACACATACACAGCCAAGCACCAAAACAATGCGGTGGTTGATAAAAGATTCTCACCTGAATTTATAAATCAATGGATTTAAGTCAGTGTTCTCCCGAGGGCCTTTTACTGTAGCGGGCCCACTACGCTATCGTTTCAAACTCCGATAACCCTGACGCTTTAGAACCTGCCGCTACGCTATGCTCTTGTGCTGCTACGCTTTGATGTTTCCCATTACCCTTATAAAATTAATCTGTTAAACAAACATCCTGTCACCTAATTCAAAGCCCCACTCAAATGACACCTGTTCTTACCTCTTCTGGGGTATTTTATTAAGATAATCCAGGATAATTGCTCACTCACTTAACCATTATCCATTGTGCGCGACCTTTGGTGAGGGTTTCGTCTGCACCTAGTCACGTGATTGGCCAGCAACAATGGAGTCTACTGGTAGTGTGTTATATATATGTCACTCATTTTCATTAACAGCCAAAGCAGTTACACCGATTAAATTAAAAATTATTGTGAAAAATGAACACACCACCTTCCAAGAAACGAAAAATTACCCAGCGCCCGGCTAGCCCGATGTTGGCCTGGTTATGACAATCAGAAATTAGCGTCACGAATAGTGGCAGTGATTCTGATTCCGATAGCACCAGCATGATTTCCAAAAAGAATGATATCAAGAAACGAAGGACGGGATTTAATAATGAATGGAAGACGTTATTCCCTTGGGTGGAAATTGCTGGATTGGATGGTAAGTTTTCCATATTGCTAACTTAATTAGGATTCAGGTATATTTGTCTCTTTTTTCTACATCCATTAATAAATTTTATGTTCCATTTTTTTCAGATTGTGAAAGGTCATTCTCCTCAATGAATAGAATTAAGAGTGTTTTAATTAACAGGTTGTCACAGAGGGTACTGAACTACCTGATGACAATCAGTACTGAAGGACAACCCTTAAAAGATTTTAATTGTGATGTTGCAGTCAGTTTATATGGTGAAATGAAGAAAAGACGAATATCATTTACTTAAATTAAGAAATAAATGAGATATGCATTGTTGTTACTGTTATAAACTAGGTAAATAAAAAATACTATGTAAATATATGCACTTCTTTTTATTTCATTGATATTAATTTGTTTCACTTTTATGACGTTAACGCATATTTTGTAAAACATTTTATGACCCAAACACGCGTACCCTGATGCTATCGAAAATTTCTGGGGAGATCACTGTAAGTAATTGATAATCATCAAAGTCAATCTCAAAGCTAAAGGTTGTTCAAACTATGGGGCAATGATTTATAAAACATAAAAAAAATGAAAGCCGTCAACACGCACACGTGGCTTGGCAGTGTTGTTAGACAATCGCCGCGCAATCAGTTGACCAGTGAATAATGTTGTCCATACAAAATTAAAATGATCTCATTGTTAATTAACAATTATTCTTGCTGTAGTCGTTTAAACAAATAGGTGTCAGAGTTTTGATTAGTAGTTATTTACAATGAATAACAGTACACGGAAACGTAAAGCTTTTACTGTTAAAGAGAAGCTTGAAGCCATGGACAGGATAAGTCCGGTGTTAAACAAACACAATTAACTCGAGGCGTTCATGAGTCGACCATCCAAAGATGGAAGAGGGAAGAAGCAAAAT
The DNA here is from genome assembly GCA_029931535.1 of Margaritifera margaritifera. NCBI lineage: Eukaryota > Metazoa > Mollusca > Bivalvia > Unionida > Margaritiferidae > Margaritifera > Margaritifera margaritifera. The sequence continues at coordinate 872,962 of JAQPZY010001410.1, read as the reverse complement.
TAAGAGAGATGGTGATGGATATGCATGCAAGTGAGGGATTGAAGAGAAAGACAGCCAGCCTAGCGGAAGACACACAACTTGATGTAGCCCTGTATCAGTGGTTTGTTTATACTAGGGATGAAAAAGTGCCTATATTGGGATGTATTGTGAAAGCACAAGCTGAAATAGTTCACATTGACTTACATGGGCAAGATTCCAGTTTTAAAGCTAGCATTGGATGGCAAGACCGTTTTAAGAAGTGACATGGAATTAGCCAAGTGACTGTTTTGGGAGAAATCCACTCTTCAAATTCTGAAGCCGCTATGACCTATCCGGATGAATTGAAGGTGGATATTCCCCAGAGCAGATTTACATTTGTGATGAAACTGGATTTTGTTACAAAATGATGCCCAACACCACCCTGGCTGTGAAAACAGACGAACATAAACATGAAGGATTTAAGAAAATAAAGGAGAGATTGACTTTGCTATTTTGTGCTAATAAAACGGGAAGTCACAAACTGAAACCACTCTGTATCGGAAAATTCAAGTCGCCAAGATGTTTTCATCATTTGAATATGAAGTCTCTACCATTTTCATATGATGCAATGAAAAATGCATGGATGACAGCTGCATTGTTTAAAAACTGGTTTCAAAATGAATTTGTACCAGCAGTTCGATCCCAACCGAGAAGTGTGAAGATGGAGCCGAAGGCATTGCTATTGTTAGACAACTGCCTTGCCCACCCACATGCAGACAGCCTGATTAGTAGGGACGGGAAGATAGAAGTCAGCTTCCTCCCGAAGAATACCACTTCCAGGATTCAGCCGCTGGATCAGGGCATAATTTCAGTATTTAAAATGAACTATCAAAGAGAACTTGTGAAAAAGATTGTTTCTGATGAAACTTCAGTTCAGGCAACACTACAGAGTCTAAATTTGAAAGAGGTAATGTACCTTGGGGGCAAATCCTGGGATGCCATTACGCCCAGCTGCACTGAGAAATGCTGCGAGAAAGGACTGGGGGCGGCATTTTCTATTAGTCAAGATAACAGTGGTGATGTCAGTGATGATCACGATAGTTTATTTGATGGTTTTTTCGGAGAAGGATGTGTCAGATGCTGGGAGGGCATTTGGGATGTTAATGCAGTCAAGTGAAAGTATGCGTGAATGGCTCACTTATGATAATGACTGCCCAGTTGTAGACCGTGTTTCTGATGCAGAAATGATTCAAAATGTAACGGTAAACAAAACTAATGATGGTTCTGCCAATGGTGATGCTTCTGATGATGACAGTGAGGACACCACACCTGAGGATCAACCACCATCAGCAACAGAAGCAATCCAAAGCTTTGAGTGTGCAATACGATGTATGGAGACTCAGGATGTTGACTATGTTCGAATTCTTCAGTTGAGGAATATGACTGACTTTGCTAAGAGTAAACGTGACAGTAGCAGGAAGCAGCTGAAAATTGATCAATTTTTCAAAAAACAATAAAGTATTCTCATTCGTAGCTGATATAATGTTAGCAGTATGAAATTTATACAGACACCGTTTATTGACATGCATACACACTGAACTGTAAATGTACTTCATCTTTCCTTACATGATTTATTGATTATTTTTTTGCATTGAATTCAAATACATAATGATCTATGACTAAATATTATACTTCTGTGTGCATATTTTCGATGGAATTATTATGGACTCACTCCTACGCATGCCATGAGATCAGTTGGTGAGTGCAGGTGTTGAAAATGTAACTATTCATGCTATACATTAGATATGTACATATGCATGTACCAATGCATGGTTCTCTGAATAAAGTTAAATATTATATGTGCAATCTGTTTTCACTGCATGTGTATTTCTCGTTTAATATGCATTGATTTAAGATGGTAACTGTGCCAATGAAGCACGTTGTTTTGCACCCACAATTTTACCCTCCCCCCCCCCCTTTTTTTTTGGTGCATGCATCATTTTCTTCAGCTAAATGACTTGGTTGGTCTAGGTTAGTTATAGCACAGTTCGGTACATAGCACGATGTCATTTTGTGGACCCCAACCATCGTGCTATAGCAGGGTTTCACTGTACATTTAAGATCATTTGTAATATCTCTATTTACTCATTCCAAGTGCGTACCTACATTATTCTCAGAATCAAAATATTTTATTTAATAAACAAAACTAACACAAAATCTAAAGTGTTTTCATTTGCATCCTAATTATAAATCACAGCTGCCTCTGTAGGGGCCACTGTTTTCTACAACATGTTTAAATAGTACTCCAGAATAATTTTCTCACACACCAGTCAAGGGTAAGAAATGCCTGCCATGTGTAAATATCTACGTATTTACACTGTATGCTAAGGAGTTTTTATGTACTGTCTTAAAATATCAAAAGGCCCCTTGAGTAAGTGGCTCTCTGAGGAAGAGGGGGCCCACGTAAGATCTTGATAGCCCTATTTTGGAGCACTATCAATTAAATCATTAACAAGCAGAGATGTGATCTTTGTTACATACTCAACAGATAACTTAAATATACAAGGAATGAATGAAGAAAATACAATACACACTGTACATGTTGGAAGGTCATGTAATGTATGATTACTCACTGCATCTTTGATGATCCTTGTGATGACAGCTGTAGGGAGATTCAAATCTTCTGGCCTCTCTGCCATTTTGTGTACCTTCTAACAACCTGCAACAAAAATAAATAAATCTTGGAAAATATTGAATTCTTTATACATATATGTCACTATAACATCCTTGTGTCAGACCACATTTACAACTATACTGTTACTTGTCTACATAACTTTTTACAAATATTTCTGCCACTATAATGAACTATGTTGTACTAAGATATCAATTAAGTGTATTGCCCCAATATTAAATGATCCCAAAGGCTTTATGAGCAAGATTATGACTCATGGTCTGACAGAGCTGGAGATGTTCAGCTTATCTCTATGTAATACCCAAATGAGAGGGTTTGGAGCAGTGTTTTGACTGGCACATACTCTGAGCAACTGTACATCAGAGTTGTTAAATATCATTATATCAACTTGTCTTTAATATGTTTGTCCATTCAACTGACAAATAAATACCTTAACAAAGTAAAATTCAAAGGTCATTAGGTCTAGATTACAGATTGTTTCTTTGTCGGACAATCAATAAAGATGTTGCTGACTAAGCTTAATTCAAAGGTGACCAGATCTAGCTTACACATTGTTTCTTTGTTGGACAATCAATACAGGTATAGCCAACTAAGCTTGTTTGGGCATTTTATTAATTTGTTTCAACCCTCTATTGCCACAAAACACTTGAGCAAGAGATGTAAAAGTGTATCTCCTGGACTTGTCAAAAACTCTATAACTTAATCATTACATTAGTCCCTCACACCAGATGGTTTTGTGTTACGCTGTCAGCACAGGATACCTTTAGAACGAAATATGCAAAGCCATGACCTGAATTACCATCATCCAAGACTAATTTTTCGACCTGATCAAATTAAACTTCACCATCTGACTTGATTGGAAATGCCTGTTAATTAGGTGTTACATATTTTCGATGTAACAAGTAAGCTTGTTAATTAATAATTAATTTTTTAAAACATCAGAGTCGAATAAAATAATGTTATTGGGTGAAATTCTATATAGTATAGTTTTCTGAAAGAAAAATTATTTTAAAAAAAAATAAATAATTACTTTGAAAGGAAAAAAGTTATTCATAGAAGAATAATACTAACACTAAAGCAGCTGCAAATCTGGAACCGAAAATGACATATTTCAGTACATTTAATAATCAGGTATATCAATGTTTTCTTTTTTGTCACAACTTGTTGTATCTCCACTGAATGTTTTTGTATTAAATTTCAAATATATGGTCGCTACATAAATTCACAGGAAATAAATATTCGGCAAGAGCCATCTGAATTTCAGGATCCCTGGTTTGCAGTAACAGGCAGATATAGATTCAGGGCTCTCGGTGACCTGAGCTTCCAGTTCAAATACACAAAAAATTCTACACTGATGCACCCTTTCTCCCTGTAACGCATCCCCGTGACATGCCTCATTTTCCACCGGGACGCTCCCCCTTTTTATATTTAGGCCAGCCGTGGCCAATCTGTGGAATAGCTAAAGGCTAGACTTAAGTAGACAGGCATGAAGCCACTGTGACTAGTTAACAGTTAATCCATATCACTGTAATTATCTTGTGAAAAGGACTGCCCACCTGAAGTCTACTTCATGACTTGAAAGAAACCGAGTTCTATTGAGTGTGCATGCAAGCACCCACAATTGTTCAGCAAATAAACGATGCCCTTTTTTGTTGTAACAGTGTTTAAATTAAACTGGTGATGACTTGTATGTAAATCATAAAAGTAATCAAATCTTCTAAGTTTGATATGGACAATATTATCAAATCAAGGATATTCCATAATAATAATTGCTATTTAAGTACGTGTGATTTAGACTTGGGCACTACAGTATCAGTAGAGACTTTTTAAAAGAGTGCAGAGAAGTATCTCAACTTGTAAAAATGAGTCAGCAAAATCTGTTTTCATTTTTCGGGATATGGACTTATGAAACTGACACTAATGCCAACAAAAGGAAAAAAAAATTGGTGAAAGTTCCATTTGACTGTTGATATCTGAGCATCAATACCTAAAGCTTGTGTGAATTGTGCTAATATTTAATACGAGTAATATGAAGAACAAAAACTTGACCTCTGTAGCAGCCAAGTATCACATCCTGACCATCCAAAAGGATACACAATTAGACCCTGATGAAATAATCTTATTTGCTCCTGACAATTTTGCCACTTTAACTTTTGCTGTCTGCACTAAGCTATCAAGTTTTTCTTGGATACTTATATTGTTATTAAAAATGTTTTACTATGTGCTCAAATAAACCATACAAATATTTACAGGTTTCAATATCTTGTTCACCTGAAAAGATCTGTATTACAGAATTTTCCATTCCTGATTTTGCTCTTATATAACTATAGTGTTCACTCATCATCTAGCAGTGTTTATTATAATAATTACCATGTTTTCTTAATTTTTTTTATTTCCAAACTAATAATTCATTGATTAAATGCCAAACTGAATATTTCTGCAAGATTTGTCACCTCCAAAATTGAGTCCTGTTTGTCATCAATTCAACCCTGAAAATATGTTACAATAGTGACTGTCAGTGACTTTGCATTGCAATTCGGCAGACTACCACAAAAATTAAGTGTTTTAACTGCCAAAAACATTATTTTAAAGTGGAATTTAATTGCCATCTTAAAAGTTGTTACTGCCTTTAGCAATTTGGCCATTGATAGACTCAACATAGATGTGGATAGACAGGCACTAAAGAAATATAGTAGGGGGTGCAGGAGTGAAGATTTGGGATACAGGATGAAAAATTGCAGGGAAACCTGCATTCAAGGTGCAAAACATAGCAACAATAACAACAAAGAATGAAGACATTACATGTCAGTATGGCTTGGCAGATAGACCACCAAGTTGTTCTCAGACACTATTATGTTCCAACATTACTGGAAATGGTGGAGAACAAAGTACAGCCGTAATTAATTGCTGCAGGTTTGAACACATGCATCAATAGCTTAAACTGAGAGTTCAACAACCACTGGAATAATAATAATAATACTCTATTTCCTGAGAGTACAATTCATTTAGTTAAATATTAGCTAATCTCCCATGAGGCCCTCAGTATTTTATACAAGTACAAAATGTTTCTAAAAAGAAAAGAATGTTTTGATTAGTGGATTCATATCACACAAATATTTCACTGAAAACTTACATAATGTACATCACTGTATCACATTTATAACTGATTAATGCATACATATACAAAGCAGAAACAGATGGAACATTTAGTTAAATATTATATGCTTTGGTAGCTGGCACTGTAAAATTGTCAACTTGCTTTAGTTCAATTGGTAGCCGATTCAAGTCAGCAGACCCAGTATATGTACATGACTTTTTCAATACATTAGTTCTTGGTTCTGTCAGTTTTAAACGTAGGTTTCACGTTGCTCTTAAAGAGTACACAGAGGTAGTATTGCTGGTTTGGACAGCCATATTGCTAGATTAAGGTGTTCAATTATGATGGGCTTTAAAAACCAAAATACATCTATGATATTATATTCTTTTATCAAAAGAAAGCCAGTTCAGAGATTGAAACATGTCAGCAGATGGTGTCATTGAATCAACATTGGTATAATTCTAGCTGTACATATTTTGAAGTTTAATTATTTGATTCATTTGTTTGTGTGCATTTGGTGCAACAGTAGTCCATAATCGGTAATATATGTTGAAAAGAATAGTTTTTCAGTGGATGCATTGGTAGATATTTCTTCAGTCTTTTGTTGCAATGTTGTTTGGAAGCTTGGTTTGGTTTGGTGGAGTTTTAACGCCATTTTTCAGCACATGATGGGCTATACATGGCAGCCAGTATACTTGGTGGAGAAAAAAACACTGACCAACGGGAAGCTACTGGCAAGCCTTTTCACATACCCACGCTGGTCAAGAAAAAACCTTAACTCATGCAGACAGAGGTGAGCTGTGTGATCTGTAAAGGCAAGCACCTTAGACAACTGCCACCCATGGCCCCAATTCGGAAGCTACATGTATAATGTTACAGACTAGATCTCTCTGTTAGTTCATCAACAGCATACACTCCTAAATGATACGCCAACATGGTCATGTAGATGCCTTTACTAGCCTTAATTAAAATATTCTCAAATTTAATACTAAAGTAGTTTCATTAAAGTCTGTACATTAATGATTGCTGAGTAATCTGCACCTTAGCTGTATTCACAAAACTTCCATACCAAAATTATCAATCGCTATGGACTTTTACAATTGCAGACTGGCACTAAATTGTGTCACGAAAAGTGGACGTCAAGTTTAATCATTACCAGTGCAGAGGCTAGTTCAAATTTTGTCCTATATACTGCACTTTCATTGTGACATCATAGCGTGCGCCATTCAATCTGGTTTACTCTGGATGACACATCTTGATTGGACTCGGGTAAAAATATCTACGTACTTTTTGCATTGAGGGGTTTATATAATGATTTTCCAATGAATACCGACAGACGGGCGAAACAAAAAAACGAGTACTAGTAATCCAAGATATGTGTAATCAAATTCTCAAAAATTACACCTAGAGTTGAAATAGTATGTACCGAATGCCTACATGACCTTGTAGTCTGTGTAACTTGTACTTTATGGCATTCTACATTATAGATACATATTCATCAAGACAAGTGAATGGGTTTTTGCTTATGTTCCTATTAGAGTGGCACTGTTGTGGTCTTTTCCACTGTCTTGATATCATTTGCAAAACTAAACAGAAAAATAACTTCTTCAAATACCCAGTCCAGAATTTTCTGACGTTTGGAGTATACTGTAATGCAGCAACTTCAGCTTTGTTACATTTCCCACAATCTCATCACGTTGCCGCTCGTAATTGTGTATACTCTAAACAGTTTTAACCAATTAGAAATCGCATTGCATTTAAAGTCGGAGTGGCTACATTAGACATTTGGAATATCTTCGTCTCTTTCCGATGAGAGTCGAATGCCTTTTTTTAAAAAAAATTTTGAGCATCCCATGGTAAAAGCCGAGGATATTCCGATTGCTACATTCGGATGATTTCTCTTCCATAATAGACTGGTACTGAGATATAATGTTGAGATAAAAGAAAACTCCGAGCAAGAGGGAACAGGCTCTTAAATGTGACTTCATTTTGTTTTGAAGAGGAGAAACAGGAATTGAACACAGCAATACCAAATGGAACATAAAAAGAGATAACGGTAAAAATTTGACTGAGAAATAGTTGAAAAACATAGAAGATAAACGTGTCAAAAGACGTATTAAATGTTTGTTAAAGCCAGAGGTCCGAAAATGTCTAAATCATTTCCAGATGTCGTAATTTACACTGTGCTATCACTTATCAGCAAAGTTCTGCATATGGACAGCCTGGAGATTTAAAACAATATGAATTTAAAGATGACAATATGACATCCATTTTTATTTATTTTTTTTTATTTTTTTTTTGCTTTTTTTTTTTTCATTCAAGCTAGGTTTCCCTCTACCCGCGTTAATTGCTAGCTTGATAACGTTTAACAACAAGACAACACAAAGCAATGTGGAAATCAAAGATTTTGAAAAAATGATTGACACATAGAACGTCTATTGGTTGTTTTTGTTGATGATGCATTTATGCCCTTAATCATACTCGTTACAATAGTTGCCATTACAGATGTTTACTATTCAATGAATTTGTACAGGGAAAATAGAGTAGACAACACTGCTCAGAATCTCGACAATGGCGAAGCTGATCATTTTGAATGACTCAGCTTTTATGTTGTGCTCTTCAATCTATCCACTAAATGGCATTTTCGCATTTTTTTCTTCTTCTGTTTTTCACTGGCTACCATGTAATTAGTATTTGTCCCTTTAAGACATATTATCTGTTCATCTGGATCAGATAAATCGAAAGTGACAATTGCTATTACATGATCAGATTCAAGCTTCTGTCAAATTTAGCTACCTTTGAAAAAAAATGCAATTGATGTACTCTTATAATCTTTAATGTCATTTCTGGTTGGTTATTTTGTTTTAGAGCTTGCAATATAATCCTTTTTGCCACTCTATTTAATCGGAAGTTTGTATCATTGTGATGTCTTTGTTTCATGCACTCTTTCATGTATTTGTTATAGTAATCTCTGTTTTCATCTATCCGCATTTTTCTGCGTCCTTTACAGTGCTTTCTGTTTTCTCCATACCATTGTTGACATTTTCTTTACAGTGTTCCTTGTATTCTATATACCATTTTGTGTAGTACTCTTTCTTTTGTTCTCTTTTTTCTTCTCTCCATTTTTTCATGTACTCTCTTTTGGCAATGTTTACATTTACTTCGTTTTTGCCCAAACTCTGTTACGTCTTGCAATTGCCCTTGTTTTCATCTTGCAATTGCCCTTATCTTGAATTAGTGTTTATGTAACTTACAAAATTCCTGTCAATTAAATGCAAGATAGCGAAGGCAAAAAGCAAATCAAGGTTGGAACAGTCCCTGAAAAGGTAACTTCGCATATGAACAAAAGATCCACGTAGAGTTTAATTTGATAGCCATTAAAACGAGACAAATATGAAAGTTTCAAGAATGTTCGCCACTAAGTGAAATAACACAAACCAAAGGAAATGAAACGACCTCAAGCAACAGAGTTTACTATTTGATAGGTGATGGAGTAGTTATTTGGGGAATCTTGTTCATTTAGTCGAAATGTAAAATTTCTTTAAAACGTCAACACACAGTGGTAAAAGAAGTTGAAAATAACAATATCTAATCCACCAAAGCAGAAAGGAAACATCCAACCAAGACAATAGTATTCAATATAATGCTAGAAATGGTTTAAGACTATCTCCAGTTGTTTAAGTTTTACTGGTAATAAAAAAGAAATATCAAATGAAACAAAAAACACAATCAGCACAATTTAGACACAGACAACTAATTCAGTTCCTATTGATCGTAACGTTAATATATGGCCACATTACTATACTTTTGTGGTAAGATCAGCAAATCACGCTCACATCTTACGAAAAATTTATCCAAGAAGAAATTTTTTAAATGATGAAAATGATATGCTTCAGGCGCCGTTTTTGAAAAAAATTCGATTGTAGATGTCCACTAAAAAATCTGGCCCGGTGAGATCTGCCCGTTTACATGCAGTAGTACCTGTGCGGCGACAGCGATAAAAGAAAAATGGTTTTAGGTTAAAGTCTACTAATGTGTACAATTTACCCATATGCAGGCTTCTTCTGAAATATTACCTGAATTATATATTTGAATCATATAATCAAAACGCGAAAATATGTTCAACTCACCGAATCAAGCAACAAATTACACGCTGAGGCTCAACAATTAAAAACGGATACAAAAAAAAAGAGTATACTGATAGAGAAGGGGTCGGTAACTTAGGTGTGGTGTAAGGTAGCATTGATGAAATAGACAAACAGATGAAGAGGCTAAGAAAAGATTTTGTTGTGTTTGAGAATACGTTTACAACAACTACAGATGCATTTAACATTGAAGTGGATAGAAGGACACTCGTGTTAATTGTCAGCATTGATAGAATTAACACTAACATAGAGGCTGTTAAAACTGAAATAAACATAAAGACACTAGCGTTCAGTGGTAACACTGACAGAGGTAACACTGAAATAAGCGCAAACATAGAGGAATTCAAAACCGAATTAAACACAAAAATGCGTATGAAAACAGGGCATTGGAAATACAAATGGATGAATTGAAAAAGGAAATCAATAAAACAACACTTATTTTGAGGAGAAAACTAACTAATGTCTGGATGTATATTGGTCTACGATTTTCATATTGTACCAAGTCAGAAGAATTCGGATGGTATTATTTAAGAGCGAGTTTATCAGATGTAGTTTCAATTGCTGAGGAGATGCAATCACGACGCGGGACTTGTCCTGGAATCAAGTACAAGAAAGGGTTGTTGGATGTCTTTAAAACTGAAATTACTATCAGAAATTAGTTGATATTTACGGTTTGAACTATACTCCATCACGTTTTGCTAAATACAAACTACACATCATTCATTGTAGAATATTATTTCATTAAAATCAGCAAATCAGACTTATATACAATTTTTGTCAATTTGTATGTTCAACCCCCAATTACAAGAGTGTTGGACTTTTCTGTTAATAATTTCATTGCATTAGAGATAAGAACTAACATATTCATGATTGAGGTCCATTTTTTAAGAAATTGGTCCTCTTTTTTATTTACCTTAGCAGTGGATTTTTCAATGTTCTTATGCATTTCAACTATTTGCTTAAAAGCGTAAATGGAAGGATTTTTATTATTGAATCTGCAAGTGTAAATATAATATGTAGCCAAAATAAGTACGAAATTACACAAACTGTCCAATTCAATTGTTCACTTCCTAAAAATATTTTTTTTTTTATTTATTTATTTATTTTGACAAATGTACAATAATTGGGCAAGAAGGTGCATATGTTTAATAAAACGGTACCAAAACTTTGAAGTAATATTGCAATCATAGAAGAGATGTTCAATACTTTCGTTCTAACTCTTACAGAAAGTACTTTTGTCGTCGTCTAATATTTTAATTCTTTCCAAAAAATTATTAGCAACAATTATTCTATGAACTAATTTAAAGTTGAAAGAGATCAACTTGGTATCCTTAGTACAAAGTTTTCGCTCGTCTATAAATCTCAGACCACTCCTCAGTTATATTGTTATTTATTACTTGCATCCAAGTTTCTTTCTCAGCAGTGTGTTGCCTTTTTGTATTTTTTAAAAGATCTTTGTAAACAAACTACAGTGAATTCTGTTTGTGCAAGTTCATTATTTTATCCTCCTGCTTATCAAAATTAGTGTGTACTAAATGGTTTTTGATAGCATCTTTCCATGATGTTGGAACTTTGGATATTAAGGAGAAGTATTTCAAGAAATCATCGCATCTAGTTTTTTTATCATTTCAAAAGGTATTAAATTACCGTGATCATCTACTAAATCATTCAGAATTTGAATACCAACTTCTGTCCATGATTTGTTTTGATAGAACATTCGGGGGGGGGGGGGGATTTAAATTACTCAGGAATAAATACTCGTTTGGACTTTGCGGTTCCTCTTTCCAATTAGATACTGACAAAATTACATCTCTCCAAAAACTGTTTTTAATGAGCTTACTAAATTCTTCTAATTTCCTTCTCCCTAAATTCCAAATATCCTCTATATTTCTGAATATAGTTGTATTGACTAAGTTCTGCCATGCTCGATTTTCATTTTCCAGCAATCTTTAAATCCATCTTATCTTAATATACCTAATGAATGAATAAATGTGTATCATATTTAGTCCCCCGTCATTCTCCGGGGATTCTAGTATATCACGTTTAATTTTCTGTACTTTACCACCCCATACAACTTTAAATAATGTACGATTTAGTTCTGCTTCAAATTTTGCTGATTTATTTGGAAGTGCTGAAAAAAGATGTACGAATATGGGCAGTACAAGAGTTTTTACAACAGTTACCTTACTAACTACTAACAGATGTCTTTGACTCCAGCTTGCCAGTATTCTTTTTGCATTCGTTAGTTTCTTCCTATAATAAATTTCCACCATTTGTTGTAAATGTGGAGCAAAATCTCTGACAAGGAGTGTAAAGTTAGAAGCAGACCAATTTTAGGCCCATATCGTGACATATTCTTTCATCGGAAAATTTATTGTTTCCAATCCAAATAGCCTTTGTTTTTGTTATGTTACATTTAAGTCCAGATAATAGAAAAAAACTTTGCAAGATATTCATAGTTGCTTTAAGAGAATGTTGAGATCCATCAAGAAGAATAAAAGCGTCATCGGCATACTGACCGAATTTATACTCACTGACATCAAAGATCAGTCCCCGTACATCCACATTTTGCTTTAAAGTTATAGCTAAAATCTCAACACTGATGATAAACAAATAAGGCGCAAGTTAATCTTCTTGACGACATCCTCTTTCAAACCTAAAGTATGATGACATATTTCCATTATTTATAACACAACTTTTAGAGTTATTACAAAACAGTTAAAACCACTTACAAGCAGAATCACCAAAGTTAAAAGATTGTAAATCTTTTGCCACCAAGCTCCAGTAAATTGAGTCAAAGGCTTTTTCAAAGTCTATTAACAATAATAAAACATATCTATTTTCGTTTTCTAGTTGATCTATGACGTATTGATCTTTGATTTTAATGTACATACCAATTTTCGTACGGTTGGTTTTGTATCCTTGTAATCATCAATCAACTTCTTGTGAAACTCTGACCAATCGTTTTCATCTGGAATTAATTTCTCTTGAGCTAGCGGAAAGTCGTTGAAATAGTCATGTGCGTGTAGTGGAATCTCCAGATTCATTTATAAAATTCAGCCTGTATAATAGTCATCTGGTATTTCGAACAGATTGTCTTTTCACCCAATCTCATGAAAATGGTCCAAATTCAGAAAAAATGTATTCAATTTTAAAGTTTAGGAAAATTAACACTTTTTTAAAAAAGTTTTCTGATAAATAGACATTTTCAGCCTTTAAATACGAAAAATGACCCACAAAGGTCACAACTAAATTTCTGTGGGAACATATTACCAATTGTATGGTTATGGATGTTTTTAAAAATAATATCAGCAATAATTTTTATTTCTCTTTGAATCATTTGAAGAAAATTCATAGTGTATTGACGATATTAGGTTTCTGATATGGACAACTATGCGAAAATGCCACGAATAGACAGTTTTTATTTGAAAATTGCGTAAATGAAGCTATGTTCTTAAATGTCACAGCTTAACGCCAAGTAATTGAATATGTTTTGAGCAAAATCCGATAAAAATAATTTTTATAGAACGCATGATTTTATTTTGTACGTATTAATATATAGTCCATAAACAGTTTCTGTGTTCCTAAGTAGTTACGGTGAAATTGTTAAGCATCCAACAGAAAAATATTATGAATGTTATTGGCTATTCAGCGACAAAAAAAAAAAAAAAAAAACAATAACAAAAAAAAAAAAACCAATAGTGAATGTATAGGGCGTTTATGAAATTCCAATATAGTATTACATCACAAAACGTCAAACAGACGTATAATGTATGCAATTTAACTATGCTTTTTATTTAAAGCTGAAGTGATGTAGTTGCTGATGCGTCAGGCAGAAAATGCAATATTTGCAACTTTTGATTCATCTGCATATAGAAAAGATAAATAAAGTATACGTTTTATTGTATTTAAAAATATTAAAACATACCATAACATTCATTTAAAAGTTGATTTATGACAATATATTCGGTCACTTTTTTCTGTGCAAACGAAAACCATCAGCGACAGAATGAAACCTTAGTTGGTCTACCCATCTAATTTCATTATCAGTTGCCAATCTCAAATATTTGTGCTGATGGTTTGCATTCCCATTTTGTTTCTTTCGAAATCATTGGGTATCTGGCATCTATCAAAGTCTAGGTTGTTAGCTATGTCAGTGTCTTTTAAAGATAATAAAGATAATTCAGACATTGTTACGAGTCTAGCCTAATACTGAGCCAAGTTATAGCGGATCAAAGTTCATACAAAGTAGGTTTTTGTTCTCAGATAGTTTACGACTACGGGGCGAGCTTTACCGGATTCGAAAATAGATCAAAAAGTAAATAGGAGAAGTATTTGGAACCAGTCTGGTTTTCTCTTGGCGCCTTCTTTGTTTCCGTTTTGTGGTAAGTCCTTTTGTGTGGAACAAAACTTTCGGCAAGAGTTTTAAGGGGTATTTTTTTCAAACTAATTATTACATGGTCTCATTGCACTGTATTAATTACTGATATTGAAAACTTAGCTAAATTAATAATTTATCTTCCCCATTTTTTTCGTTTTCTTCGAAACTCGAATCATTATCATGGTCAACTCGCACAGGTACCCGTTTTTTGTGAGTAAACAAGGTAAATTGATTGATCACACACACTCCGTTTCTTCCTGTTAAGAGGAATGGGTGTTATCAATAATTTTGCCATTTTTAAAAAAACATACAACGAGTGTCTGTGACAACTTTGCGCGAAACAACTCGGACAACCAAACTCCAGACGGTGAAGTCCCCTTGCCTCAGGCTCATAGGATATCGGGTACCGAACGAAATTTTTTGGTTCGACACTGGCACTGAAAATATGATTTGTTATGATTAAGAATGTGATTGAATATATATGTAATATCACAACAATTTTTAGAGTATAATTATGGGTTCTTATATGAATCGAGTCCAAAACTTTCATTATTGGGGTGGGGTGTATCAACAAGATGTTGTCCGTCACAAGTCCGATAAATCGGACCCTCAAATCTGTGTTGATACTGATGGGCTATTTGTGGGTCTGATATCCCCTATTCATAAAATCGAGGAATTTTGTGCAGACAGATATGTCCGCAACATATCGATGTCCATTTTAGACACCAGTATTTCTCATGTCTCTTGAGCTACCGTCGGTTGAAGGGTCCTTTTAGCGATATGTACAGAATATTTCCAGATCATATCCTATGTTTGATGACTTGTAATTCCATGTGAAATAACACAATCCCATGTCCTGTGGTCATTTTTAATTTTCGTGCTACATACGGCAGTTACCAAATACCGATAAGTGTCTAAACTGTATGCGGGTGTGTTCCAGACAGATTTGTAAGGGTCCAACTAAACACCGCAAAGTCATGCAAAGTCAGACAAAGTCTGTTTATTTTTGTTTTATTTGTACATATTTGTATACATTATACTATATTAACTTTGGTTTGATATTTAAATTTTAAAAAAGCGTGATTTAATGTTGTTTGAAAGTAAAATTGGTACATATGCACCCTTAGTTGTGTCCCTTTATTTAGCGTTGTGACGACGATATATATGCCGACAATTGTTAATAAATGTTCATTAACTAGTTATTTAACAAAATAATTATATTATTTAGATATACACAATAATATTAGGACAGTATTATATTACATAACTATAATATAAATATTTAATAGAACAAAGGCAGATAGAGTATGACAAAGTCATATAACACAGATAGCGTATGACAAAGGCAATCTTAATGTGACAAAACCAGAGTTAATAATTTTATATAAATATCTTATTGAGAGACACGTAATAATGTTATGAAAGTAATAAAAAATACATAAGTTTTATATAAGTATTTAATCGAATATAGTATGCCAACGTGATGTAATAAACTTAAGATATCGTATGACAAAGACAGATTCATTGTGACAAAGTAAGCTGTACTAATGCTTTAATATTATAAAGTCAGTACTATCAAAATCGGCTGATTATACAAAGTATTATATTTCTGCACTTAACGTTTCACTGCCACAAAGTCCAATAGACAATGCATTAAACAAACAGTTCCCATCACCCGTGGTCATAAACGGTTGCAAAGTATCGGTTTCATTGCGTGAATTACATTCCTTAAATCCTTGAGTAGTGAAATCTATACGAAGACTTGCAGTGTCCTTAATATGACTACTTTGTAGAGGCAGTAAAAGACATTTTTCTCGACAGGCAATAACACAGAGATGATTGACACTCAATGAAGCAGCCTACAATCATGCATAAATACATAAATAAATATATAAATATATATAACTGTTATGAAAAATAATAAGTTTCGTTATACAAGCGGTAGTGTATAGACTTGACTATAAAAATAAAAAATAACGGGGTTGCTATATTATTGTATTATTGTCGTTCTTTTTTTTTATTGTGATATTCTCTGTAATGGAGTAAAAAGTGTTAGATGTGATTTGGCAGGAAATGTGAGTGACAGTAACAGGTGTATGTCAGAGAGAGAGAGAGATTATTATTATTGTTATTAATAAAACGAAACTACGGTACATAACGTCGCTGTAATTCTAAAAACTCGAAGTTGACTTTTGGAGCGAAAATCTTTTTTTGCTTTTCAGAATTACTATAAATAGACACACATTTTGCGGAAATACTGAAGTAATAAATCAATTATAAGTTTTAGTTATGGTCATTTTTAAAAAAAAATAATCAGTAAAACAATTGTGCTTTCTAAAAGTACAGAGAACCATGACGATTAGACTTCTGGAATGTCATATTTAACAAAGGAAACAAGTTTCAATATATTGAATAAATGCGAAATGGAAAATGTCATTGAACGTTTGTTTGACATTTTGCATACAAAATTAAGACAGAAAAACTACCAGGAAATGAATTGGCTCAGATGAAGCAGTCGTGGGATGAACAGCATTACAATGAACAAGATAGCATTGTATATGAATAATGACAATTGTTATTGGGTTCATAAAGTACATGTATTACCATACGGAGAAATACATACTCTAACAACGATACACACAACTCTACAACCTAAAGTCTCATTCAAAGTATGTTTTTTTTTTTGAGAACTTCTTCCGTTGTTCATTTAATCTCATCTCAAAAACATGATTTTCTTCATATAAAGGTATAGAAAGCAGGTAACTATACAATTATCACTTACCTCGTTCAGTCGGAAGAGAGCGTTCATGTAGCTATATTCTTCACCATCATTGTTCTTAATGCAAACTCAGCACATAAAATTATAATTCTCAGAACATTTAATTCACTAACTGTGATGCCTTCACACAATGCATGTACCCAACTTTCGCAAGAATCACAATGGACCGAATCATTGGCACAATTCTGTTTGCAAACAGCGCACGGGTACTGATGGAGTTTAACATGCTTACAAGCACGGCAGAAGTCATTCTGACATTTCAGTAACAGTACCTACGTTTGAGATTGCCGACGCCGGTATATAATTAAAGGTTGATTAAATGATTACTGTTTGAACAGTACTGCATGAACAGATTTGTATAACTGCTTGAGACAACGTAAAATAGCCAGGAACCGCATTTGATTTTGCTGACAGCGGCAGAGTAATTTGTTACTGTTTGTAGCATAATCGCTTCTTCTCATCATATACCGCAAACATTAATAGCAACAGAAAAGATTTGTATTACTGCTTAAGACACTGTAATGATTATGCTGAAACAAATTAGGACATTGTTAGTCTGGTGTGGGTGGGTGTGAGTCAGTGTTAGAACACTCTAGCCAACTTCCATGGAACCAGTTAACGAACAACACGTAAATAATATTTCCCTAGCATTTCCAAGAGAAATGGTTTATTTTGACCCTTATCAAATAAGAACAGGATCACTAGGGTTCCCCCAGGATCTATAATGGGCATGGTAAATATTCTCCTAAAAAAGGCACCTTATTTTGTTATGAATTGTTTTTGCTGTTGTTTATTATTATTATTATTATTATTAGCATTGTTATTTTTATGATAATTGTTGTAAAATTAAGTCTTCAGCAGTGCTATTATTATGTTCCTCATATTCAGCACAATAAATGTGTTCAGGTTGTGATCATCTTTAATGCGTTTATAAATTGCAAAGAAAGCTTTAATTATAAGAAAAAGTAAAGTGATATTCTCTAGTCTTACATCTGATTATCATTTATACATTCATGTTATAAGAACAGAAAATGTTCATCAAACAGCTTGTGTTTATGCATTTTGACATGACAACCAGTGCATGTTGTAAAATATAAACACTGCCCAATTAGAACCAATTACATATTTGCAACCTATGTGGATATATATGTAAAATGCAAAATAATCAGGCATGCAACTAATTTATTTATGTTTTGAAGTGATTGACATGCATTTATGCAAGAGAGTAACACTTCATTAAAGGAGCACTACTTTTCACTTGTTTTTTTCTGTTTGATTTTTTAAAAATGTTGAAAAATTGTGAAATTAAGCTCATGTTCAATGTAAAAAGGCTGATAATCACATTTAAAGAAGGTAAAACTTCAACGAATCAAAATGGTAATCTAAAGTGCAAATGGCAGGTAGAAATCGTGAGAGTGATGCTTTCACATTAGTTTCAGTGATAATAAAAGTCTATCTACTGCTGTCGCTGATGGGATTCTAGAAGTTAAGCAGTTTTTATATGCATTTTTGGACCAGTAGATAAAACAAGCCATTTGTTGTGTAATGGAATAATGGGGGTCATCTCAAAATATTATCGAGTGAAAGTGTACGTTATAACATCTCTCTCGTAAAAGAAAATAAAAGGATAAGACTTCTATCTATTTTTTTGATGGTAAATATGGATTTAGGGCTGAAATCGATATATATTCGACATATTGTGATAATATTATCAGCAAAGGTAGCACAAAAGCTGTAATGAAGAGAATACATTTTTTATATTATGAAGAATGTGTAGTGGAAGAAAATTTTTTGTTTTCGACATCAACATGATAAGAGTCTAAAAAAAACCTGCTAGGTGTATCAGTTTATGTTAAGTAAATTAAATAGTATGAAATCCATTGATGTGCCAAGAGTAATGCTTTAAATACCTTTGTTGTACGGAAAACTAAACTCGCATCAGTTTTGATCAAATAATATGCCCTTGTCCTCTCTGCCCATTTTTAATAAGTTTCTGAGACAACTAACAGACTTATAGAAACTGAAAAGTCTATTAAGTTACAGAATTTTATTCAACTTTTCATTCCTTGAAAATTATAAAGTATGCCAGAAATTTAGAGACAGGCTAAAACCTGATATCAAAATCTGCACACAAATGTAGGCCATGAAGTACAATTCTATTTAGATTGGTTTTAAAATGCAACCGTTTTATTTTTGACAGTGCATTTATGTCAAAATTAATTAAGTTGTCTTTATCTCTAAAATCAAAATACTAAATACATTAAAATCTTAAGGGAATTGTGTCAGCAAAGGACCCAACACAGTTTAGAATCAATAGTTGTGCCAGTTAGTTGTGTTGTTCATAATTTGTTCTATCTTCTACAATTGAATTTGGTGAAATTGTATGGATGCAGTTGTACCTGCTACATCTCCCCAGACTATTTGCATATCTTAATTTTTATAGCAATAGATGAAAAGATATTGGAATTAGAGCCAAGAAATAATTGTCACCACTTTTTTGTAATTAATAGTAGGTCATAGTGACCCAGTGTTGGTGAGTGACACATCCATTCCATCCCAAATTATACAAAAAGGGTAAGTTTAATATCAGTAGACGTAGTGGTCTAAAAGTACGGCTCAAAAGGGATGATGGACACATTTTATAAAGCAATTTTGACATAAATCCTGAAGAATAAATTTTAGTGAGCGAGTTTTGTTTGAAACATGCCAGTCCTAAGTTGCACTCTCAGTAGAAGTTTGGTTACTGTAGGTTGTGTTAGCATTATAGCTTGGAACTATTTTTTGTAGCAATTGTTAATAAATTCTGGATTCAGTTTTTGTGTGCAACATATGTTCATCCCAGTATGCAAACACAGTGCATGTTTTATGCAAACGTGTTTAATATATAGGAGTTGCAGCCCAGACAGGAAGGATGAACACAATTTTTAAGCAATTGTATTATGTCCAGGAAATTAGGTCACAACAATCTAGATCTGGTAAGCAGCACACAAGTAAATCCCATATATTGCCCACTTTTTGGCATGAAAGTATAAAAAGAAAATATTTTGAAAAGGATACAACTCTTGAATAATGGCTATTATTCAAGGGTTGTCTCCTTTTCAGAAGAATGTAGTGATTTGTATAAGGGTTAATAAAATGCAATTAAAAAATTGAAAAAAGTTAAAGAGGCCCACTAAGGCTTACTAAGATCACATTCCAGAAACGTAAAGAATAATAACAATTTGCAGGTTAAACTTGCTTCAGAGAATTTTCTCTGTGATGCATTAAACTTGGGGACTGGCCATTTCATTTTCAGAAGGGTGGCCCCAAATAGCTTGAAAAAATATATTCTTGCTCCGATTTGTAGACAAAAGGAACTTGTTATATCCATTTTATTAGTTGAAAAAAATAAATTATCTTAAGGTAAAACAAAAGAAATTCTGCTACCCTGTCACGTATTCAGTCATACCCTATTTATGAATGCTGATATTGAAAAGATTAGTCTTTGCTATCTTTGCCCTTTCCGTGTCCATTTCTCTTAAAATCCATTTCACAGACAACATTTTGACAATAAAGTTGCTAATCACAGTGAGTCTTCTTAAGGTTTACAGTTATATACATGTGCATTGGTTGTATCTTAAAAATTTATTTAATCCATGAAATTAATTGTTGCTCCTTGGATGAATGGATAACAATTGTCGAGGCACTTAGAATAGTCAAATTTGACAAGACCAAGCCATTGGCTATAAAGACAATTTAAGGTGGAAAAGATAATCCCTTTAATCATATCTACTCACTGTTGTGTCATTTGTTTTTTTCAGTGAGTGGACATACTGCCACCAGCTGTCAGTTCAAATAAACAAAGATCTCCTCTATACATCACTCAGTGGTGTTAATCAATGGTGACACAATGAATAGTCTAAGCTTTGGGCACATATAATGCCGCTTATGATCATAGAAATTAAATCAAGCAAATAAGAAAAAAGTGAATGTTTTCGTTTGCAAAATATGAAAACAGGCATCTTGCAAATCCCCCTCCCCCCTTACAAAAAAAAAGAGCAAATTGTTGCAAAAAAAGGCCTGGCGCAATAGAAAAACAGCCTGGTGTGTGGGAAAAACTGGCCTGGTACAGGGATAAAACAGTGGTGTGGTGCAAATTCTGGTTCAAAAGAAAATCCAAGGTCCCCCACACTGCCAAAAGAAATGGCTGGTACCATAGTAGACAGTTTATAGTCCTCCAAATATACAACTACTATAGAAAATGTAAAAAAAAAAAAAAAAAATCTTTTATTTATAAAGTTTAACTTACATTGCCATTGTAGTTTTAAAAAATATTGAAATATATTTCCACCAGGTTCATGTAAAAGATAAATTGTTGCTTTGGAGGCTATTAGAAACAACATGGACTAGAACATATCACATGGAACAATTTCCTGAAAGTTTGATAACATTAAATTAAATAGTTTTGGAGATGTCAAAATTATGTTTATCACTTGGTTGTCATCAAGACCAAGAGATAAACATTTGTTTGTAGATCATGTCATGTCATGATAAATATTTCCTCAAATTCTTTGACTACAATTTTACCAGTGGTTAGTTGCTATGGAAGTTGAATGGTTGCTATGGAAGCCATCAAAAACAAAACTTGCCTAAAATATTAATGGAAAGTTTTACCAAATATGGCTGTTTTATTTTTAGATGTCAATTATTTTTTATTTGGTTGTTATGGAAACTAAGATTATGTCACTCCCTAAGTCCATGCAGGACAGATAATAAATTAATAAATGTATATTGTTTGTGTCATGTCACACTTCATGTGAAGTTCCTAGCAGTTGGTACACTCCTCATATTCTTAGCCTATTTCACAAATATGTTCATGTGAGGAGTTCTTTGGTACAAAAATTTGTCATATCGAACTTAATGGAAAGTTATTTATAGAAGATTATTCATTGGTTTCTTTTTATTCATTAAGGGGTATATAAAATATACAAGCGATACAGAAAGTAGTTGTTTGTTCTTCATTTGAAATTTATAAGAAAATAAATTGCTCATGCAATTTTCATCATCCACCATTTGGTTACATGACCAAGATGGTCGAGAAGTATACATGAGGTGAGGATAAGGTTATGGAGATATATGATTTTATATCTGCTCTGTTTTTAGTTCAACTGGTCATAGACCAAAAGAGCTTATGAGATGGTCTGTTGTCCCTAGGGTGGCCATTTGTCCAGTTTTATACTGGACAGTCTGGTTTTCATCTGGTCTGTCCCCTTCTTAACATGATCATTTTTGCATGTGTGCAAAGGAGTGTCTGGTATTCTTGAGTTCCATTAGTGACCACCCTAGTAGTCGGTTGTCCATCCATCCATTAGCACAAGTTTGTTATCACTACTTGGAGGATTGCCATGAAAATTGTGTCACTCAGTCATCAATATGGCTGCTGCAGTGGCCAGCTGACAATTTTGTTATTGCTGCTTCTCCTGATTGGATGATCATATCAACATGGGGTTTTCACTAAAAGACTTCTTATGATGTCCTAAATGAAATTTTAATTCAATCTTGGGTTACTTATGTATTCATCAGACTTCCTGTTGGGTTGCTTATGTGCTCATTAATACTCAGCTTCGTTTGGGATTGTAAGCACAATATGATCTAATGAATGGATGCTGTGTTGACTGGACTTTTTAAAAAGTTGGTCAAGTCCTCTGTGATGGAAAGCATATTTTCGAACAAAATTGCCATAATAACTATAGACACTGTAATGTGCGCAAGGCTAAGCGATAAACAAAGAGTTTTTGTGTTGTTTTTGTCAAAAGGCATTAGATCAATGGTAGCTGTGATCACTTTATGTCATACTGATGGTAGGAACATTACTATTGACTTGTGTACTGATTATGGTATTAAAAGATCAAAGGCACATAATGGGACATTTCTGGCCCTGTTGCACATAAAATCATTCAGAACAGTAGAAAATTGCTTGTAGATACAGTATTATTTATTTAAATTGATGAAGAAATAGAGGGTCTGCACCAGTTATGGCATGAACCATAGTACTAACAACAAGTGCAGAATTGCTGGGATCTGGCAACTCTGCTGAAATTGTATATGCATTTTATCTTGGCTCAAAGTCCCCACCATTAGTATAACTAAGAACTTTTAGAGCTAAAGTAACCAGCTAGATCAATGAGTAAAAAAGCTTTAAAATCTCTTAGTAAGTGTGAAAAAAATGAAATATCGACAGCAGGAATGAATTTAGAATATATTTTGCTAAGCATAAAAATCTCAAGGAGTTATAAACACTGGCAAATAACCAAACTGATGTAGATGAGATTACTTGCACCTCTATCCCAATGCCACAAAGGCCCATGAATGTTTTAGTTTAAACAAAATATTTCTGAATTCTTGTTTAAGAATGAAATACTTAGTTCTGATATTTTGTGGACTTTACATACTATAATTAATATTTTTCCAAAGTTTATAAACAGTTAATTATAGTGCTTGAAAATTAAATTTTTGTCCTTGAAAAGTCTTGAAAAATGTTTGAATTTCTTGATTAAATATCTGTGTGAACCATGATCCACAAGCATAGATCCAAGTCACTCACAGTTTTTCTATACTCTGTGTAATCTGCAAAATAAAATATTATTATTGTTGTTGTTGTTATTAATACGATCATTATTTTTACAAGCTAACTGGTGCAAAATAGTTTTCTTGTGCATTTTGTACTATAATGAATTATCCAGAACAAGGAAGCAACCTTTTCAGTTATTTTAGAACCTTTTTTTATTATTAAAAAAACCAATAGATAAAATATACAGCTCTCCCTCGTTATAACGCAGTAGTTGGGATCCATAACTGTCAACCATGTTATGTACCAAACTGCGTTATATTGATACCGCAATATGTACAGAACAGCAATATATTGAGAATATCGTAATATACCAAACAGTGTTATAGCAGGTAAATAATGGTGTTTTGAATAGGAAATGACGATATAAAACCAAGTTTCACTTTATTTTTTTCAACCCATATTGTTATACATGGGTATGATTTTGGTCATTAGGTCCATAGTAGTACTGCATTATATCGGGAATCACATTGTAACAAGGTGCGTTATAATGGGGGAGAGCTGTATAGTACAGAATTCGAATTGATAAGTGCTGCATCTGTGAAAAATGTTAGGATTTCCAGAAATAATAAACGAAACTTAAAGCTGGTGCATATGTCATTTACAGTCAATAAAGATAGCATTCATATTTACTTGATTGATCTTGAGTAAAATAAATTTAAAACTAAAATTTTCAAGCAGAATGTCATGGACATTCATGATACAAGTCATGGAAAGAAAGCACCAATAGAATTTCTGACTAAGTTTTCAGAATTTTGTAAATCAGTTTGGTGTCAGAATGTTATGGCTCTGAATTTATTAAATATTGGCAGCAACTGGAAAAATAGCTGACATCGTTTACATCAAGCAGTGTTT
The DNA here is from genome assembly GCA_029931535.1 of Margaritifera margaritifera. Lineage (NCBI taxonomy): Eukaryota > Metazoa > Mollusca > Bivalvia > Unionida > Margaritiferidae > Margaritifera > Margaritifera margaritifera. The sequence continues at coordinate 848,448 of JAQPZY010001410.1, read as the reverse complement.
ATGCTATGACATCTACAGGCTACCCATTTATGATACAAAGCACATTTTTTTTTGCAAAAAAAAAAAGAAATGTATGTTTACTTTCTCGCCACAGTTGATCTGTGTAAACAGCTATTTGTGTATGGACTTATTTTCTCAGTAAACAGGTAAAGATGGAAAATGGTATAAATACTTATAAATTGGTGAATGATTTCATTTACATGATATTTTACTTGAAATTCATATGGAAAAGGTTCAAGTGTCGTGACTGATTTTTCAGCCTTTTTTCATGCTGGATAACTAGTTTCTGTTTGTGTCCATTGTAATGTACTCATTAGATTTCAAGTTTAAATAACATTTTTTTTTATTGAAGTGAGCATAATTTCATAACAGTAACTCGTTCAGTTATAATTCATCTATTAATCATATCCCACAGTGCTTGCTCTTGTATGAATATCTCAGAATTTGGTTTCTGTGCGCAGTAGTTCATGATGTGCCTGCATGCAATATTTGTAATTAGTTTGCACCAAAGTGCATTAATTCTGACAGGAAGTATGGGTGAGCCTACATACCACAGAGATACATATTATAAATTTAATTTTTCTGTTTTACAGGTAATTCTGTCATTTTATCAACAAAATGAGTACAGCATTGAGTATGGCTAGTGTTGGTGCTCCACAGTCCGGACAGAAGGCAGCTTCCAGTCAGCAGTCTGGTTCAGTAAAATCCACTAGAGGAGATGAAAATTTAATTTCATCATTTCAGTCATTACCATGTAAGAAGTCTTGACAGATAAAGAATTCTGTTATAATGCACCTGTTTGAATATATATCATGACATTGGTAGGGCATAGAGTGTTACCTTTGTCCATATGACCATCACACTTTGGTTAAGTTTTGCATTTAGATCAGTTTTCATGCACTTTGGTGGATCATCCATGTTCCATTAACAGATTGCTAGTTTATTAAAAGGGGTATGGTACAGCTCACATGAGGAAACATATGGGAAGTGAGTGGGAGAGTTAATCTTCCTAAGAAAACCAAGCTGAAGCTCAAGGCCCCAAAATCAGATTTCATACTGAAAGTAATTCAGTGCCATTTAAATTTAACCACCTAATACAGATGTATAAAAATCATAAAAATCCTGTAATTCTAATTTTATTCTCCAGGGTTTTGTCTTGGCTACATTTTTGCACAGTTGTTGCAAGAATATTATTACAGGGATCGTGCTGGGCTACGACAATGTCGCAAATTGCGATTTTTTTTCTTCCTGATTGGCGATAAAATATACCATCTGGCGTTTTTTTTTTTTTTTTTTGACAACATTTTTGGCTGTTAAAACTTGTAAATCATGGGTTTGAAGTGGGGGAATTGAAAGGCACCATGAAAGGAAGCCGCAAACTTGGATATAACATGCACTAGAATCTATCTATTGTTATATAAAAAAATCCTTTGTTTATATTGACAAACCATCTTACCAGGGGATTATTATATCATAATCCGCTTATGCTGACATCTGGCCTGAGTACTGTATGCTGTGATACTCTCAAATAGCCATGTTACCGGACTAGCTACAATCAATCAAACGACGGCTAATCCTTTGGGGTGGGGGTGGGGGGATGTACCAGAAAAAATAGTTTTGCTAAAACTTCAAAGAAAAGTGATTACCTTTCCAATCGTTCTGTATAAATACTAAGCAAAAAAAAAAAAAACAAGAAAAAAAAAAACAGTCTCAATCTGAACAATATACTGTCGTGGGTAAACGTAAGTTAGACTTTTCGTGTTCATCATCTCATCCTAAGAGTACCGTATGTACTCACGTATAACCCTCATAATTTAGGAAAAAATAAAAGCCTGGAAGAAGGGGGGTCTGCTTATCCACGGGACAAGGTATAAACTTAAAATTTTTTAAGTTTTCTTGTTGACTACCGGTATATATTAGAGGAGACTGGATGGATGGATAGATAGATAGATAGTAATAATAAAGACAAAACCAGTGTATACAATTAGGTATATTATCGAGTGGAATATGTCACAAATAAATTGACAACTTACATTTTGTTCTTCATCGTGTCATAAAAATCCATAGAAATATATAATGATTGACATTTTAATTCGTTTGATGTGATAAATCCATGAATTCTTTCATAGGTCTCATACCAACATAAAAATAGTAGCCCAGAATGATCCGATTCACAATATCCCGTAATATGTTAATTCCACACATCTGACAAATAAACAATGAAAGTCAAGTCCACACTTTAAAGTCAAGTCCACTAATGTCATCTGGTACAAAGCCCAAGAATTCATCCGCATCGTCTGAGTGACCAATTATAGTGCTGAAATCCTCGATCGTCGTCTAGTCATTGTAAATATTGTCTGACTCCAATTCCTCATCTTTATTGTCATATGCGGGTGCTTATATAGAGATTGAGCTTGGACTCTGTAAGTGATACTTCGATCATACAGTCTGTGAAATCTATTAAAGGATGCAACTGAACAGGTGTCAATTGTGCGGCAAGATCACAGGGAGTTCAAATAACCACTCTCTGTTACTTGGCACTGAACAAGTATCAAATATGCGGCTTGATCAAAGGGTTGTAATGTGGGGAAAACAAAGAGGCTGCTAAGGGATAAAGGTCAAACACATATATGTAAGACTTGTAGGACTCTACTTGGCACTGAACAAGTATCAAATTAACAATGTATAAATCATAAACCAGAAAACTGGAGAGAGAGAGAGAGAGAGAGAGAGAGAGAGAGAGACTGCAGTTGTAGGGAAAGAGGATATTTGATATTTGATAATGCATTTATTTAAAGTGACAACAGTCGTACTTTTGCACATACGGGATGCAAAGACAATGGAAGTAGCTAAGATTGCTGCTATTAGTAAAAGTAAAAATGCCGTTATCAGCGACTGTGAACGTGGGTTCTGTAAGATGAATATCATCAAAATTGACATCAGGAATGAACGACACATCTCAAACTGCATTCAGCAAGTGGGCTGACGTAAAATCGCGACACATACTCATGTGACATTCGATTTTATTGTTTTTATGAAACAACATTTTAATAGTGCAAAACATTATAAATCAAAACATTCATGAAATGATTTATTCTGTAATATTGTGGTATTGTATTGTTTGTTAATAAAGTAATAAATACCCCATCTTTTTCAATTTTCATTGCCTACTACATTAATAGACATGTAAAAATATTGACTCCTTGCTTAGCAACATTTTTTGAAAATTGGCGACAAAATATTGAGGTTGGCGATTTTTTTGGCGACAACTTTTTTAAAGGCAGCACCAGTCCTGCATTAATAGCCCACTCAAATATGAAAGACATGTCCACATGGCACAGTGTCAAAATAATTGTTGCAGATTTTGCACGTCTTCCTGACTGCTAATAAACAAATGGCCCTTCATCTATTTCCACAGTTGGCAAACATCAGAGACATGTCCAACCCTCTGTTGGACAAAGTCCGGGAAAAGGCTTTCTTTTCAGAAAGCCCGTTACCAGTGTCATTTTCATCTCACTGGTATCACACACACTCTGACTCATACAGTACTCTCTTGCCATGCATGGATAAGAACATTTTGGCAGAGAATATGTCAATCCTGCAGTTCATAAAGATGGATCATCATGTTTTTCCCCGCCACCTCCAAATTGATGTGGAATATGGTGGCCACTTCATCTATGCTTGCTTTGACAACAAAAAATTATGCCTTTCTCCACTTGTTGTCACTTAAGCTTCACCATTTCTTGACTTTACGCTCACTGCCCTTTTGTACATCATTGCTGTTTGGTGGCCATATTGAAGATGTGACGAAGCAGGCAGCACAAGAACTGCTCGTTCAGCTTTCCTTACCACCTCCTCCAGCTTTTAAGCCACATCATCTCCAACAACAGAGAGATGATCATCAGCAAAAAGAACAGAAGGCCAAACACTGCTCAGTAACAGCAGGTTTGACTACAGTCTAATTTCAGGCAGTAGCAGATCCCTCAGTTTACAGAGACAGTTTTATAAAGGAGATAGGAAGCACAGTTTCCCAACAATTGCCAATGAATTGCCACCCCAACCGTTTGCTGACAGTCTGCCTGTAGGCACCAGACACCTTCATTTTCTGCAGGCTTGGGTCGACCTTTCTCGCAAAACATTGGGTGATCGAGGTTGTTTCAGAGGGGTTTTAGATTTCAAGTATCCAGCACCCACCTCTTTATCTTCTTCCTCCATGATGAATGTTCCATCCGATCCAGAGAAGGCAGTAATTGTACTGGAAATCTGCTCTTTACTCACCAAACACATGGCAAAGTTCGCAAGCCAACTCTTTGGGGTTCTATTCCAGGTCATATATATCAGCTGGCTCAAAAATTACAGGGCTGCACTGTGGCTCACAATGGAATGGCAGGGTCAGTCAGACTTTCAGTTAAAAGGGATGAGTTTTTGCCAGCAGTCTAAATCTGATGCATATTTTCACATCCCAATCTACCTGGCCTCATGCAAGTTCTTTTGGTTTGGTTTCCAAAGTATAGTAAATGTCAGTTTCATGTGCTCTCATTTGGTCTCAACCTCAGCCCTTGGGCATTTTACGAAGACCATCAACTGATTTGTCGCCCTGTTCAGATCAACCTCATCAACAGTCACTGCAGTACACTTGGACGACATCCTCCAAAGTACTTGGTAAATTCACCTTTGGTGAAGGGCAGGAACAATTTTCTCTCCTTGCTCTCTCAGCTGGGTTGTCTAGTGAATTGGAAGAATTCAAATCTCAATCCCTCCCAGCATTTTGTCCATCTGAGTATGGAATTTTTTACCGATCTCAACCTCGTTCGTCTCTCACCCTTCCGCATTTCATTGATTATTGAACTTGCAGAGTTGATTTTCAGCAATTCTTCGGTTTGCTAGATGCAGCAGTAGATTTGATTTTACTCTGCTGCTTTTTCATGTACCCTCAGCAAATGGCACTACTGGCTCAGTTGCACCCCTTTTGTGGTTGTAAACATAGCATGTTACGATCTTGACCGAGATAAAACAGTTCCTGCATCAGTGGCAAGACAATCAACAGCTTATGGCAGGAATTCCACTGGAGAAGTCCCAGCTGGAGATAATGGTTTGTATGAATGCCAGCTTGTACTGTTGGGATGGCTCACCTGTTACCCTGCTTCACCACGGTCAGTGGCAACTAGTGTCCAGAGGGTAAATCACTTCACATCAACCTTTTAGAAATTAAGGCTATAGTAAATGCATTTCTTTCTGGAAAGATCAACTCTGTGGAAGGGTAATTCTCATAATGTCGGCAACTTGGTGGTGGCGACCTACCTCCTCAAATGGGGGACCAGATCATCCGATCTATACATCATACTCTTGGATTTTATGTGCTAGTACGTCCAGATCAAGATCACAGTCCAGATTAGACACATTCCAGGCAAGCTCAGTGCCTTTGCCAACTCATTGTTTGAGAAGGTGCCAGACTCTTCACACTGAGTGGTCCATTCACTCATCAGTCGATCAGTAAATTTGTGTGCTGTGATGGTGTCCAATGATAGACCTTTTTGTGATGAGGTGGAACCACAAACTATGCACCTTTTTCTCTCCAGTCTCAGATCCAGAAGCTTGGGCTGTGGAAACTCAATCCGTCAGTTGTGACAGGTTTTGGGGGATACATCTCCTCCCCCCAACTGTTCTGGTACTGAGGATAATACAAAAGATTAGGGGCCAGACCTGCAAAGTGGGACAAGTCTTGTGTGAACAATCTGCTTGATCTAGTCATAGACATCCCTAGGAAAATCCTGACAAGGCTCAATCCCAGTTGCAGATGTTTCATCCCTGCCCAGGTAGGCTTCTCCTTCAAGCTTGGCTCTTGATGCATAACTGAGAGTCGGTTCAGACAGTACTGCCTCAATAACCCAGCGCAGTTTAACAAGCCGTTCCAACATGTCCAGCATTGAGTTCCATCTTGTAGAACAATCTATCATCACTTTTGACACTTCCTCTGTGTCTCCATTTTTTAATGCTGCTTGCTTATCATGCAAAGCCTGTGCTGCAACTGTACTATGTTTAAAGTGAGCAGCCATTCGCCTGGTGGCGCCAAGCATCTTTTCAATGGCCTTTATTTTAAGACCAGCATTGACTGCCAGTTGCAGTGTGTGTGCAAAGCAATGCTGATCTGGTCAATCATCCAAAAAATTCATGGCTTAGTTGATGTTTGAGCCATTATCATGCACCGTTGCAGCAATTTTGTGAACTGGTGTCTGCCATTCATTAGCAGCATCCTCCAAGCAGAGACTGATGTTTTCACCTGTGTGTCGCTTGGGCATTTCTCTTATCTGTAAAACAGCTGATTTCAGCTGCCAGTCGGGGTTTATCCAATGAACTGTAACACACATATATGCGATATTCTGTATGGATGTCCACATATCAGTTGTGAATGCAACATACTCTGCATTCCCAAACTGGAGTTTTAATTTCATAACTCCTTGCGCATAGCGTTCTTTAATCAATGCTGTAGTTGTTGTTCAGTATTTAACTTCATAATCAGGCTAAAAAAAATTGATCAGACTGCAAAATCCCTTGCCTTCCACTATGCTGATTGGCCTGCAATCCTGTGCTACAAATGCAGCAATTTTCCGGTCAATTTCTGTTTTACTTGGTTTTGATAATTTGGGCTTTGGTGGCCAAAAAATAGATGCAACACTTGGAGTTCTGTTACCCTTGCTACTAGTGTTGTCCATGTCTATGCTACGAGTTCAGATGAGATGGTGTCGTATAGTGCTCGTGCTACCACCTTTAGCGGACAACATAATTTTACCAATGTTGCATGGAGCACTATTTTCATCCAGTTGCTTAGCATACACCCAGACTTTTGATGTTTTACACATTTTTAATTAAAAAAAGTAATTGATTTTAAATTGCTGCACTCTCCTCTCTGAATACGGTACTGTGTAATGATTAATTAATGATATGAAATGCCAGGTGCTTACTTGTGTAAGTTTTTCAACCAGTGACACGTTCTTTAATCTTGCCGACAGAAGTGTCGGAGCAATTCAAACTGACAACTAGCAACAACTAGCATGAGCAAAGATCAAGCAAAATGCTGCGTAACTACATGCACTTTATGATGAAGGGTAGTCATATTTGTTGGGAATGGAGAGGTTGTTGTAAATAGTTAAAATCCTTCACATTGTTGGCTCCTATATTTTTTCATACACAATCTCGTCCCCAAAATGATAATTAATTTTTTTACACATTATTTGTTTGTACTTTCAAAACAAAAGTAACCATTTTTTTTATATATCGACTTCATGGTAAAAAAAGTATCAACTTATAGGCCAGCAGATATGGTTGCTCCTGATGTAGGCAGATATAATCGTCGATCAGAACTTAGCGGTGTTTTTTACACGAATTAAATGGGTACCCTATCGCTCATTTTATTACCCAGGTAATTATCAATGGGCGGGTACCCCGTTGATGTCTTTACCCAAGGCAAGGTTATTTTTTGAGTTGGTTTGCAAAGTTACTTGTATAAAATTAGTCCAGCCCTGACCAAGTGTCCTCTGTAACTTGGCTTCTTCTGCAGACTGAACACATCTTTTCATCCCAATATAACCATTCTAATACTAATACAACTCTGTACTGGTTACCTCTATCAAGCAGTCAAAATGTTTGGTCTCACCAGTGTCCAGTCTGGGAAAGTCTTACAGTACTAAGGGCTGTTCCATTGAAACATACATAGTACCCTGGGAAGGCACTTTTAAAGAAAATATGTCATGGTACTCTGATTACTCAAAGAAAGATTCTAAATTGCATCTGTGGGTGACTACACCAAATTAAAAGTACCTTCCTTGGGTTGCAAGCATATTTTACTGGAACAGCCCTAAGTATTTATTTTTTCAAGATAAATAAATATCTGAACTAGCTCACCTGAAGTTTTGTGAACAAGAGTTTAGGGAATGATATCAGACCAGATAATTCTTTTTCTGTTTATTGTCATATTGTTTGCCAAAGTGTTGAATTCATATTTTCTCCTGCTTTTTGTCTCGTCTACATAAACATGGTGATGTATAGGAATCACGTTTCTGGTGGTGGTGTCATCAACAATGTTAAAGTTTTCGAAAGTGAGAAACAGTGGTTATACTGACAAGCACATGGATGCAGGTGAGACTCTGGGTTCTGCAGAACTTGGTTTTTATTTTCAGATGATATTCAGGATGAGATAGAGGGCCTCTATGACTTTGTGCCTGAGGTGCATCAGCATTTTGTGATTCTGGACAAAATAGGAGAAGGTTTGAATTTTTGTCAGTTTTCAAGAAAGCTCTTAAAAATTGCAGGTCCTTGTTAAATTTTAAACTTGTAATGTTAGTATCATAAAAATAGTTGTTTACATAGTAACTGAAAGATAACATTCTGATGTCCTAACATATCACCAATTGCAGCTAATGATATCTTAAATTGGTCAGAAGGAGTTATGTATCCTTTTGGAACACTTTGAAGGAATTAAACATGGTAGCTGCTTGAATGATTTTTTTTTCTTTATTTCTTCTAAGATTAATTTACATTAAAAGCTATGATAGTGCAAATACTTGTTGCTCCACTGAGCAATTCACTGGAAAAAAATCAGATAACCTCACATAGAATCCCTAGTGAAATATGTCTATCATTAATTTTTGTATTCCAGGCACTTTCAGTTCGGTGTTCATGGCTAAGCTGCGGCACTACCCTGACATCAGTCAGCTGTTTGCCCTGAAGCACATTATTCCTACCAGTCACCCAAACAGGATAGAGGGAGAGTTACGCTGTCTTAAACAGATAGGGTATCATGTCCCATTTTTCTCCAGAAGCCAACTATTTCTCAGCTTTTTTTTCTCAACAAACACAAAGATACATTCGATCAGACTCTTCTCACTTTGCAATTATACTAGAATTAAACTTTTAGCAGGTTTGAATAATCCATTTGTTTGTTTATTGTAGGAGTAGTGGTTAGATTAAAATAAGCAACTTTTTATGTCTATTACAAATGAGGTACCCTTGTTTCTCTGCCCATCCATCATCCTTGTCAAGTTTTACAGTTAGGTCAGTTTTCATAGCGTGCGTTGATGTTCCATGAACACATTTCTAGGTTTTGATAAACTAATAGCAAACAATTAAATTGACATTATAGTCTCTTGTCCTGAAAAATGAATACCAATGTAAACTATTGTCTTATCCCCCATTGCTTGCGTGGCAAGGGGAGGTAATGGGTAAGTTTATTTTCCTTCGTCTGTATGTTATATAGATGGGACAGATGGAATTTTCATCACGAATATTTGTAGCCATGAAGAAAACAAGAATGAATTCACAGTGTATTATATATAAAAGTTCCTTTTTACAGTAAAAATGAAGACTTATCATTTAACATTTTCTCAATATATAATTCCTTTCATATGTGTTCAAAGATATTTTTATGATTTTGCTTGTAAATTTCAGTGGCCAGGATAATGTGATGGGTGTGGAGCTATGTCTAAGAAATCGGGATCATGTTGTCATAGTGATGCCTTACATCCCACATGAGAAGTTCCAGGTATGATAAAAGAGAGCTATTTCAAAAATTCTTTGTGAGTATCAGGAAGTTAATTTTGCATGTTAAAGATTGTTTATGGTGCATTGCAAATATTAAATGTCTGGCAAATCATCTGACAATTTTGTGGGAGATGTGAAATAAGTCACATTGAATTTAAATGGTGAACACGAGTTATTTGATACTGACATAAGATTAATATCAGACAATATTTACATGTACCTGTTTGAGGAACAACTATCTCTCCCCACCTCCACCTGAACCAACTATTTCTCCATCAAATACATTACCCAATTAAATTAATGTGTGGATTAACTTCCACTGCCTCTCAAATCCAGTCCTCACAGAAAGACAAAAAAATGTTTTCTCATCTATATATCATGTAGACTATGAAATTAGCATCTGTGGGAAGAAACTCTAATTACCCCCCCCCCCCCCCCCCCTTGCCACCACTGGCTGGCTATCCATATGCCAGATGTTCTTCAGTTTAAACTTTCGTTATGATGTCACCAACATCACATCGGTCTTGACTCTTGAGATCGGTCAGATTTTGTCTTTATTTCCCACCACTCACCTGTAAAGTTAGTATAGTATTAATTGTTATGACCCTATGGTAAGAAAAACTTAACAAAAAGAAAGTGAAATCAACAATGTTTGTAAGATCAACAAACAATTTATTTCTAAATAATTAATGTGAAAATCAAAATACACTTACAGTAACGTGTATTCAAATCCAAATAATCCAATAATTATTAGTGTCCTAATCACAAGTCCTGTATATATATAACTATAAAATGTTCCGAATGAATGAATGTTCCAAGTTAATGAATCTTCGTAATGTTCTGAATGAAAGATTGTTCCGAATGAATGGGTCTGGAATGTCCTGATGTACCAGTGATAATGTAATCCAGATCATCTTTAAGAATGTTCACAGGCATCCAAAAGTCATAAATATAAATCCAAAGGTTGATGAATACTTAGGTAACTCCATTGGATGTTCCAATAAATAATTCTAGTCGAATTATTTATACAGCATTACAGAACTTCAAGATAACAGCACGACTATATTTCCAAACATCTGATGATTCCAAAGGCTGATCGTAAAAACATGTTTTCAACACAGGATTTAAAATTGGAATGAATATAATTTGTATATCCAGGTCTTATATACTCTTTGCAAATGACCTATTTCACAACAGGAAACGTGTCATATTTTGACCCAGAATGCAATACTAAATGCGTCGATTTAGTGGAAATATTCTCAAGGGATGATAAACAACTCTGACCTTGAACAAAAGGTCAGTAAACATGTTGTTTATTTGACTAAAGTATAACTTAACCAAAGTTAAATGTGACTCACTATTTGACACAATTTTAACGTACAGTCATAGGCCAAAAGTTTAGGCACATTATAGATTCCATGTACATAATTCCGTAACATAATATTTATGGTTACTTCATACATTGATAACTTCATTTTAGTTTTTTCACTTGTAATTTTGCATAATTTTGTTACTTTTGTGGACTTTTTTTCTGACATGTTGTTACACACAATATCATTGATAGTTGTTTCATATGTTTATGTTGCAGATACTGGTTTTATTTATACAAGTGCTTTAATTTATTGCTTTTATTGATATAGTTTGCACTTTTGGGTTGTTATTTCCTGTTAGTTGTTTTTCATTATTGATTCAGATATACAATGGTGAATTATTGTGCAATATGTAAAAGCTTAAGGTTTCAAACACTTGCTTTGCCTGTACTAAAAGTTCTTTATCATCACCATGCAGTGTCTATGCAGAATGGTCAGAGAGGACATGGTCCACTGTATTGCTTAAGAGTCTAAATCTACAGATGGCAACATTCTGAATCCATGTCCTAAGACTGCATCATTAGCCAGCATTGTAGGGGATGCTATGATGGCCCCTCATCCTGCTAAGAGTCCTAGAACATCACATCGGGTCAGCTAGAAGCAGAAGAGTGGAGTGAATACATCTATGCTACACCCACCCTAGTTGCTGCTTGAATCTCAATGAGACAACTGATTCAGGAAACAATTACACATTTGTTGACTTAGGGCTAGTATGTCTGTGTCCTTTCTTCTCATTTTTCTGTCTAATACAGACTTGGACATGACAGGAGGGATTGCTTCCACAATCTGGCAGCGCAGTGGGCGTAAGTCCCCCCTCATGCCTGTACAGAGCAAGAGTGCCTGTAAGTCCAGGTGCATGGGGCTTGAATCCAACCTCGTTAACTTCTCTCAGCAACTGTTCCAGCTGTCATTGTCATCCACACAATCCTGGTATTTGAGCAGCCAGTTCAGCCATCAGTCTTTCATCTATAGCTGTTATCGACCAGAGTGCAGTCATTGGGTCCAATATTGATGTGGTATCTTGTCAGCAGTATGCCCAGGGACAATGCTGCTGCTTCTTGCATTCTGCTTAGTATGATGCAAGCAGGCACTGAAGCAGAGCCAAAAGAGGATAATCTTGCCCCCACCCACCCCATTGAGTGTGGGGAAAACCACTCTTATCCCACGATGGAGTAGGCAGAGTTTAGTTTTAAAGTGGCAATTGTGGAAATCTACCACATTTTGCCAGCAGTGGCCCACCCCCCACTGTCTGAGAGTCAGGTCTACAAGGTCAAAGCCTCAGTAGATGCTCCTGATGAGTATGAGCACTCCTTCCATCTATTGCCACAGTTGGCGACGATTAAGGCGATCTCCAGTAATGTATCGGACAAATTCTGAAACTGCAGAAACCCCCAAGGCCTCTGCAGAGTGCCTGTTGCCAGCATCCTTCTCCCGCACACCTGCCATGTAGAAGTCCTGAGCTTGAATAAAGATATTGCGGAGGTGGACATGAACAACCCAGAGTTTTATCAAATTGATGTATCTTTCATGTGATATCAAATTTTTTACGGAATATGGTGGTGACTTTTTTTCAGCGATTTTTTCATCTGCACAAAAAAATCTGGTAACAAACACACTCGGGAGTTGAATTGCCGCATTGACATGGTAATAAACAGGCCTGTGTACCACTCCATCACTACACCCAGATGACGTCATATAACCTTGACTTAGTAAGAGGAAATGTTTTTCACCACTTATTGTCATTTAAGCCACGTCACTCACTGGGTCTGCATTCATAACCCACTGGCATTTGATGGCCATATGGAGGATGTTCAGAAGTAAAGAGCTACCTATAGCTCTCCATGCTCCTTCCTCGGGTTTTTCACTCTCATCACATTGATGATCCATACTTCCATTCTTCCATGCCATATTCCACAGCTCCTGCTATTGACCAGCCAGTCGCTCAGCTGGCTGTACCTTTTGACCAGCAACTGTGCCACATACTGGCCAACTATTCCATTGTATGCAGTCATGCAGGGATCTGTCAGATAGGTTTTACTGACTATTCTGTCTAACTGGTCACCAAACCAACTGTCCATCCACTCTATCTGCACACTTTCTGACCACCCCTCCATCTGTCTGTACCAGCAATACAAGTCGTGTTGCTTGTCTGGCTGCCATTTCAACCAGTGTCCCCACTGGTCTACAGCCAAAATGCTTCCGCAATAAATGTTGTCAAACTTTACTAAATGCTTAAAATTGTTGATTGGCTCTAGTTTTAAAGATCTTATACTGGGTCAGTATATATGACTCTTGACTTGGGAATGGCGGAGGATAAGTGAGTTATAAAGTGAAGGGATCTCAATTTAAACCAGAAATGTCTAAAATACATCTATGACTGGATCTATGAATAAATCTATGACTTGGTTTGGACGGTACTTGCTTTTTAGGCAAAACAATGAATGATGCAATCTGAAGCTGGTATTGCATCATACATAATATGAATTGCATCATGTTATTCCTAGAAGTCATGGATGATGCAATCATAACTAAGCTTACATCACTCTGCTGAAGAAATTGCCCTACATCAGCTCTACAAATCATACAGTGTCGTGCTCTCTTATTTGTCAGTGTTTGATTTTGCAAAGGGACAAAAAGTGAGCAGAGATGCCTCGTACTTGTGTGAACAATGCAGATAACTTCTGCTATGTTTGTGGTGAAGTGACTTTTGCATCACAAAAGCGCTGTATAACTACTGTGGTTAAGATAGCCTATCACCTTTATTTTGGCTGCAAAATTGGAGATCAGGACAAGATGTGGGCCCCACACATATGCTGCAACACTTGTGCAGCAAATCTTTGCCAGTGGTTGAACAGGAAAGGAAATCTATGCCTTTTGCAGTGCCAATGATTTGGAGAGAGCCAACAGATCATATCAGCAATTGTTACTTCTGCATGGTGCCTCCAGTTGGGAAAGGTGCGTTAAAGAAGAAAAAGTGGACTCTGCATTATCCAAACATTCCGTCAGCTATACACCCAGTACCCCACGGAGAAGGACTGCCGGTTCCTGATGCACCAGAATCATTCTCACTTGAGTCAGACGAGGAAGAGGAAGAGGATGAAACTTCTAGTCCTGAACCATCAATGTCACATGAACCATATTTTCTCCCATCCTCCTCTGAACCACACCCCATAACACAAGGTGAACTGAATGACCTTGTCAGGGATTTGGAACTACCTAAGAGTAAGGCAGAGCTGTTTGGCTCCAGACAACAGCAGTGAAATCTCCTGGCAGGTGATGTTATGGTTTCCATGTTCCGTGACTGTCAAAAGGATCTTGTCCCATTCTTCTTCATGGAAGGTGATCTTGTAGCCTGCAACAACATCAATGGTGTGTTGGCAGCCCTCAACATCATTCATGATCCAGATGAGTGGAGACTGTTCATTGATTCATTGAAGACGAGTCTTAAAGTTGTTTTGCTGCATAATGGCAGGGTTTTGCCATCAATTCCAGTTGGTCATGCAGTCCATATGAAGGAAACCTATGAAAACATGAAACAACTTTTGAGGTGCATAAACTATGACCAACATCGGTGGTAGCTTTGTGGCGATTTCAAGGTTCTTGCTTTCTTGCTTGGTATGCAGACTGGATACTCAAAGTACTGCTGTTTTCTCTGCGAATGGGATAGTCGTGCGAGAGATTCCCACTACATCAAGAGAGATTGGCCACTCTGACAGTCATTGGAGCCTGGGATGAAAAGTGTTCAGCATCCTTCACTTGTTGAATCAAGGAAGATTTTGTTACCACCCTTGCACATCAAGCTGGGTCTGATGAAGAACTTTCTCAAGGCCATGGACAAAACACAAGCAGCTTTCAAGTACCTCCATGGAAAATTTCCAAGGTTAAGTGAAGCTAAGATAAAGAAAGGTGTCTTTGTTGGTCCTCAGATTCGTGAACTTCTTTGAGATGATGCATTTCACCGTGCACTGCCTGGCAAGGAAAAGACGGCATGGAAAGCCTTCCAGTTAGTGGCAACAAATTTTCTCGGAAACAACAAGGCAGACGACTACAGGGAGTTGGTGGAAAACCTCCTCAATTCATACAAAAGTCTTGGTTGCAACATGTCACTAAAAATACATTTTTTGCACTCTCATCTAGATTATTTTCCACCGAACTGCGAAGCAGTAAGCGATGAGCACGGCGACCGATTTCACCAGGACATTGCAACAATGGAGAAATGCTATCAAGGCAAATGGAGCCCATCAGTGCTTGCAGACTATTGCTGGACAGTGACAAAAGATACTCCATTTAATGAATACAAGAGACAAACCAAGAAGCGCCGAGTAGACACTGAATAAGGACTAAACTATGTACTTATATATACATAATAGTTTTTTAACTTTTGTTTCATTCAATATATTTTTTATTTATATAATCGTTTTGCTGCTTTTTAAAGTGTTACATAAACAGGACAGGTGAAATATTATCATGTAAAGCAACCATAAACACATGAAAAGACCTAGGTTCACAATTTATGATTAAAACTCTACCATGTACACAATATACATAGACGTAAAATGTAAAAACTTAAATATCTTGGAAACAGTAGCCAATCAGTTGTTTTAATTGTCATATTTGAATTCAGTACATCAAAATCCCTAATAAATAGCACATTTTATCTCTGAAGCAGACGACTTTGAAAAAATTGTAGACCAGTGTTGTTCACAGCGTATCTAGTGAGTTGATACTATGCTACTCACAGGGACGATTGCACTGCCTCATCTATGCTGCTGGGTATGATCTATGTAGAAGTGGAAGCAATACCTGTTGAGGACAACTCCCACAGTAAGTGTGGGGAATATCTCAATCAGTTGACCCCACCATGTTAAGTCAGAAAAGAGAATATAATCCCTTAAGCCTTTTCATCATGACTGAAGTGGACAATATGTTAGGCATACTCTGAGATCTCAAAAGATCCGATACATCTCAAGAATATTTCAGCCCATGAAATTAGAGCGATCTCTGTGAGACTATCATTTGAACTCGACATTTAAATCAGAGACATAACAGAAACCATTGGCTGGCATGCATAGTCAACCTTCTCATGTTTTTATCTTTGAGATCTAGCGTTGTAGATATGCTAATTGAATCTGGTGGGTCCTGTGGCTGCAACCCAGACAACCACCAGACCTAGTTAATGTCAGCACACCTTTTCACAGAGAAACATAATTTACACAAAAAAATACTTTCTCAGTCAAATACATTCTCTGATGACATTAACTTTAATAGAATTGATAATAGGAGAAGGGAATACTTGAGCATCCAACCTCTACGACAGGAACCCTTTGATACAAGAATGGCTTGATTCCCTATACTCACTTGCAGAGAAAACATTTTTAGCATTGGCAGCTCTGGTACAATAATGTACTGTGTAAGTTGGTTGAATTTGGAAAAGATAAATTGGTTCAGGCAAGGTATTATGTGAGGACTTGTTCTTCAGATTGTTACTCTGAGTTGCCTCAATTTTCAGACCATCTTTGCTCTGAGCCTTTACGGTAAGGTCCCTAATTTTGTTGAGGTCATGTTAGTGGGAATCTGGACATAACAGTTGCTTTTCTGCTTGCAGCAGCATCTACATGTTGTTATGGTGTTTGTTAAAGTTTTTCATTTGTTTATATATTTCCTAAATCCCTTTATAGATTTTCATCATTACTTGTCATAAATCATTTTGAAGCTAAGACAATTCATTCTACAACATGCTCTCTCACCCCTTGTACCTTGGGGTCTAGGTCACAGTCATAGAAAATTTGCTTGACATGCACGCTCAGGCCATTATGCTTATAATCCAGGGATTTCTTTTCTGATTTTTTAAAATAGCTTTATTTGTCATAAACCACATGAGCTTATGTGATGGCCTGTTGTATGTTATCTGACCACAGCACAAGTTTTTATTACTACTCCTCCCAAAATAATTGGAAGGTTGCCATGAAACGTTACACAGATATCCCAAGGTTTAGTTGGTCTTTAATGAAAATGATGTTGATCTGGATGGTTTTATGACATAGGTTTTCTTGTTGGTCATTGGTAAAAATGGTTCCAGTCTGATATCCAATACTTTGGTCATATTAACATGGCATTTTCACCAAAAAATGTTGTATGATGTCTAGTTGAGCCCAAGTTAAAATAGTGCCAATCTGACATCGAACATGGGCAGGGTGGCCATCTTTAAAATCTTGCTATTGCTACTCCTGAAAGGATGGTCATATAGACAAGACTTCTTATGATATCTGGTTGGTCCTAAATCAAAATGGTGTCTATCTGACATCAAGCAATATGACTGCAGTGGTGGCTGTGTTGAAAATTTTGTTATTGATACTCATTAAAATCTTGTTATCACTATTCCTCTTGAGAGGATGGTTATACCAACATGAGGTTTTCACTAAAAGACTTTATGATGCCTAGCTGGTCCTAAATGAAAATGGTGCAGATTTGACATCCAGTATGACCACCATATCAGCCATCTTTAAATTCATTTTGTTGCTTCTCCTCCTGAATGGATGATTGTATCAACAGGAGGTGTTCTCTAAAAGACTCCTTATGATGTCTGGTTTGTCCTGAATGAAAATATTGCCCATCAGACATCCAGTCTTATGATGTCTAGTTGGCCTTAAATGAAAAGTTGGTCCTAAGACAGCTACTGTATTTAGTTGCATTCCAATGAACAAGTTGGTAGGCAGCACTCAGATTTTGATTTTAAGGTGAAATAAAGGTCTTGTCTCGGGTTTTAGTTGTACTGGCTAGTAAGCATGAGAACACAAACAGTATGAATGGATTTTTATCAAACCTTGTTTGTGAATATATCTGATGAATACCTTGAATGATGCCTCTTAAATAACTTTTCTTTTTTTTTTTTCTTCACAAAAATTATAAATATATATATATTACCAAACTTAGTATATGGGTATATCTTGACATTGTCTGAGGCAAGTTTGTGGATTTTTTATCCATGATGTCAGGTTCAAGGTCAATGGCCATGACAATGAATTTTGTACTGCACTTACAAGTATTTTGGAAACATGTTAACTCGGACATATAAGAAAATATTTTTTTTACTGAATTTGGTATGTTGGAGTTTCTCAAGAATATCTCATATGGTTTCAATACTCATAAGTTAAAAAGAATAATATTACAAAAGAAAATGGATTTATGTTGGATTCCTGCAAAATCTTTTTGGCCAGTAGGGCATCACTCCTTTTTATCTGGAAGTTTCAGATTTGGAAATTTGATCTGCTTGTTTCTATATACTTGATTTCCACTTTTAACAGCAAACTGGCATTGGATATTAATTTTGAGAATCCTATATAGAGTCTTTGCTTTTCAGGACTACATTTTAAAGTTGAGTGTCATTGAAGTGAGGGATTACATGAGGAACCTCCTACTTGCCCTGAAAAGAGTGCATCAGTTTAATATCATACATCGAGATGTCAAACCCAGCAACTTCCTCTACAACAGGGAAACAAAACAGTATGTTACTTTCTTGAAAACTTTCACAAGATAAAAACTATATTAGATTCATCAGTTTTAACTAAAGAATAATTGATTCTTTTCTTTCTCAGCATGAGATTCCTGGATAAGAATCATCAGATTTTCGACAGTTTTCAGATTTAATGACTATTTAAAAATGTAAAACTTTGAAAAATTTTGATCTGTCAAAAAATGCTGTTTTAATTTAGGGATTATGTGGTTTTAGTGTGTGGGAAAAAGCCATGAAATAATTCTTTTTTATATTTTGTGTTTTATTTAACGTGTTTAATTAAGCTTTAATTCAGTTTAATTAAAAGAAGTGCCTAATTAAGTTTAAATAAAAGAAGTGCCTAATTTTGTAAACTAAGTATGCACAACAACATTTTGAACCTTGAACCAAGCACTTGTTCCTATTATATTCACCGTCTTAACTCAAATAAAAGGGTGATAAAAACTAATGATCTTCCTGACCAAATAACTAACTTTATAAATGTCCTGCACAGTCAGTGATCAGTAGAAGGAAACAACTAAATTTTGTATCTAGAGTCCGTTTTAAAAAAGAAATCGTTAACTTAACATGTACATGCATGTTTTTGTTAGAGCATCTAGCTTATGATATATGGTCCTGCATCCATCATCTGTTGTGCATCTGGTAACAAGTGCTGTATTCAGTTCTCAAACATCACTAGACAGATTTCAACTAAATTTGGCAGAGATGATCCTGGCATGAAGGGTTTTAAGTTTTGTACAAATGATGCCAATCTTTTGTGAAATATAGTCACCATTACTAAAAATAGAAAAACATTTAAATGTTTGCTTGTCATAAAGTGCTCAACACAATTTGACCAAATTTGACAGAAAGCATCCTGGCACTAAAGGCTTTCCAATCTTTGCAAATGGTGCCAATCTGCCATCATATATAGGCACCATCGCTAGAAATAGGAAAACTTTTAAACTACTCAAAAGAAACTCGACAGAATTTTATCAAATATGACAGAAAGCATTCTAGCATGAAGATTTATCAGGTTTGTACAAATGATGCTGATCTACCAGCAAATACGCCTGTCATTATTAAAAAGTAGAAAAACCTTTAAGTTATTGTTTCTGAAAAGCTGCTCAACAGAATTTGACCAAATTTGACAAAAAGCAACCTGGCATGAAGTGCTTTCAAGTTTATACAGATGATGCTGATCTGTTAATCAAATATGGCCACTGTTATTAAAAACAGAAAATCCTTTAACCCTTTACTGCTCATCAGTTTGGAGGTTGAACTGCCTAATTTGCACTGGATGTTTCCATAAAGTCAGTAATTTGGCATCCCTTTGGAGTTTACATCTTGAACAACAATAATTTTCTTTATAGAGGGAAATTTGTTGTGGACACTGGATCTGTATTGGGTATACTTTTTTTCAGCATGCAGAGGATGACATAGTTGGTTGCCATGGCAACCAGATCCTACCTAAATTTTTAAAAAATCATGACAAAATTACATATTTTTCAGTATTAATTTATACTAAGCTTGCTACTTTCTTGCCAAATCCACAATTCTTTGAATTTTCTTAATTTATGATTGAGAAAACCAAGATTTTATAATTATTTGGCTTAGATTGTCGAAGTTCCACCTAATATAGGCATAATAGGTGTTTTATTTTCAGTGAAGTTTCAAGATTAAACGCCTAAAGTCAGTAAAGAGTCTGCTGTATATTCTGTGTTTGTATTTTTCTTTAATATACTCATATGGTCTTAAACATTTAAAATATTAGAAAAAAAGTATTTTGGCCTAAAATTAAATCTGTTGAAATTTATGGCAAATAGCTTGTTACTATGGTAACAGTTTAAAAGTGCAGCGATAATATTACGGTATTGATGCTGATTTTATAACATATCTCAAAAATACAAATCTTTCAGCTGTGTTCATATGAATGCCTATATTCAGGTTCAAAAGAAGTTGAAGTAAGCTGAAGAATGATAAGGAATTGATAAAAAGCACAAAGAAGAAAAATAGCATAATCAGTCTTTTGCATATTTATTCACATATATACATATGCATGTACTTGCGTACCACATTATTTTAATTTAGTCAAGCAGAATATACTATAAAACCACTGATGATGAACCAAGCTCTTATATCCAAAGATCAGAATGTTATCAAAAGAAACTGTGAAGATCAGTTTTAAAATGTGTTACATTTTCCTGTTGATACAAACTTTAAATAAGTGAGAATTATTGTATGTACTCATGGATTTTTTGTCTCATGACATGTAAGCAGACACATTTTATGGCAGATGCCTGAAGTTTACCAACAATAATGTCTGCGGTTTCTTCTTTGAAGAATATCCTTCTCCCATTCTGGCCATGAGACAACACTTGAAGTTTATAAACAGTGATCCATATCTGCAATTTCTTCCAATGTAATGCCATTCAGAAGTGTTTCCATTGATGGATGCGTGTCTTGCTCACTCTCCTCATTCCCTGGATTCATGTCTTGAAAATTGTTGGAAAAGTCACACTTTGCAAAACACCATTCCACGGTGTATGGAGTTAGAGTAGCCCACACAGACTTAATCCACATAATACCATCAAGAACAGTGACAGTTTTAGCTGCTTCAGCTACTGTAGAGCACTCATCCATTTTTAAAAAGAATGTGTTGCAACAGTTTCTTCCAATAGTTCATTTTTACAGTCTGAATGATCCTTGCATCACAAGGATGTGGTTTTTATGTGGTATTTATGGGCAGAAACACCAGTTTTACATTACTGAACTGAACATCTGGGTGTGACACTGCAGTTGTCTACGATAATGAAAAATTTCCAATTTTTCCTTTTCATTTTATTGTTGACTGTTGAAGGTCAGTTATGAAAGATGTCTGGAGTCATGCACGACCATTGGATTCATAGGTGACATCCAATGATCTTAAAATGAATTATCTGAAACAAAGTAGGTTATGTGATGTGCCTATAAAGAAGGGGTCACTTCTTTCAATTATGTTAATTCTTTCCTCAGTGTTAGAATTTGTCTCTTTTTTATTGGAGGTTTTGCCATTGTTATGAAGGTGTTAATGTTATCAGTGATCAATTGTAATAATGACTAGCGGTTTTGATCAGGCTTTGGAGAAATATGGAATATATAGGTAACAATGAATGAAATCAAAGAGACAAAATTCCAGAAACAATAAATTTATTTAGAGACAAAAATCAAAGGCTTAATTCACCAGCAACATAAAGGGATTACTCTATAAACAAAGGGTGTAACCGGCTGCACTAAAGTGAACAGGTGACAGCTTGGTGTGGGGGTTGTAATCACTGTAATACCAAAAAAAGGCAGCAAACAACACAACTCTTTAATGATGACAATGGAATCCGGAAAACGATTCTCACTTACTAGTATTAAAAACAAAGACAAACACCGCATTTACCACAGGCATTACTGATTAACTTCAAGACAAACGATGTACTCAACACACTGAAGCCCTTTAAACAAAATTTCTCAGTATCACATTATAGGCATTTTGTGTGTTTTCACAAAAGATAAAGAAACAATACAAACCTTTGAACTAACTACCTACGACCATGACTATTCCCTTTGAAAAAAGAATGGTTAATCCTAATGGGTATTCACCTGAAACTGGCACTACGATGGCAGTTAGTGACATGTACTTTAGTCTGGTTTAAAGTCTATAACAAATGACACAACATGCGTGACCTGTAAAATTGAGAAAAACCGGTAGCCAGCCTCTTTTGGGGATTTTTTGTTTGTTTGTTTTTGTTTAGAACAGTCTTTACTTTTTAAGCACTCGTGGTTACAAAGGTTTAAATAAACGTCGGTGATGTTTGTCTCTGTTGTCTTGATATAGTCATTCACAGCAGTGTTATTTAGAACAATCTGCACTTTGCCTGCAGACCATCCTAAGCGGTCATGGTTGCTGGTCACATAATGCAGGTGGTCACTCACAACAGTGCATTTTTATATAATAAAATCGATCCATCGATTACAATTGGGGTTGTAAATGACAGGTGGTTGCTCAAGACAGGTTTTACTGTACCAAAAATCAATATTTTTTAGAAATCAGTGGCTCTTCGTCATATCTTTTTACTGAAAAGATGGATGTAAACTTATGCAGTAAACATATGTCAATTTTTACTGCATAGCCTTACTCCAAAGTTCGAAGTTTGCTCTAATTTTCCTCAGTTTTCGTGAAATCTTGATAACTGAACTGGTTCAAAGAATGGCATTCTCCAGTCTATATTATCAAAAATCTTTCAACAGTAATATTTACATTTTCAAATGACTTCATATTGCAACTGTGAGATACAGAGCACATGTTTGCAAATGGCAGACATGCTATTACATCAAACAGATCAGTGTACATTGAACTGCACATTAGCTTTAATCCTGCAACTAATGATTTATTTATATTTACTTTCTAGATTTATTTTCACAGCCATATAAGTAATAGTTATGGGTGTAATGATGTTATTTTGGTAGTACTGGGTAACTTAATCAAATTTGTCATGAAAGACATCACAAAGCGTCATTGCACAGTAAATGGGCTGGTGTCAAAAAGTGTCATTGTGCAGTAAAGGATTAAATGACTTTAATATCAAAACAACTCATCAGAATTTGACAGAAAACATCCTGGCATGAAGGGCTTTCAAATTTGTTCAAATGATGCTGATCCTCCATCAGATATTGCCAACATAAAATAATTTTTAAAAGCCTTTACTCTCAAAAAACATTTAAAACAATTTGACCAGATTTGACATTAAGCAGTCTGACATGATGGACTTTGAAAGTTTGTACAAGTGCCAATCTACCATCAAATATGACCACCATTATGGCAAACCGCTCAATAGAATTTGACCAAATTTGACAGAAAGCGTCCTCGCTCAAAAGCCTTTCAGTTTTAAAAAAAAAATTGGGAATCCATCATTAAATATGGCCCCCATTACTTGAAACAAAAAATTTAAACAACTTTATCACAGAAAAATGCTTCTCAGAATTTGACCAACTTTGACAGAAAGCATATCATTAATGGACAAATGATGCTGATGTGCCATCAGATATGGATGAAAATGTTAAAAATTGAGAAACCTTGAAACATTTGTTTTCATAACACATGCAGTCAACAGCATCAGAATTTTTTTTCTTCAAAAAGCATCTTACTGACTCAGATTTCTTGCTCTTGCATTTGAATATTTGGCAGATGTCAGAGAGGTGAGTGAATCCATCCACACTGTCTGTCACGGACCGGATATAGTAGTCATTGTGGATATCCGAGTTGTGGCTCGTTGTGGACGGATTAAGTTTTATTTCCTAAATGAGAAAATTGCAGCAATATACTTATGTAATAGTGGAGTCCACTACATTGCTTGGAACTTACCTGTCAGCTGAGCTACAGTAGACAGTGCAGAATGCTATTTTTAAGTAGTACACAATGCAGTTTAATATTCAAAGACTTGCCTAATAAAACACATTCACTTAAGTGTATTGCGAGAGATGAAAAATAAATTTCCAAGCAAAGAATCCTGTGAGACTATTTAGGTGCTTCACAAAATATAAAAAGTTTAATGTTACACTGATTTTAATGAGAGAGATAGATTTTAAACAAACAAAAAGAAATCACACATAAGTATTAGTGTGAAAGGAAAGTAGACGTTGAAGCAATATGTATACATGTGATAGAAATGAGAGGTCAGCTTGGAACAGATAAGGAGATTTGCAAAATTTGGTCAGGAGTTTTGACCTCGGAAGAGAGGATTTTCATCAACTCGATTTTTAGCATGCAAATTGGCATAAATTACTACTATTGAACAAATTTCCATTTCTTAATATTAAAATATGCAATTCAGTTCTCTCACATTAACTTGTTGCCTTTCACACTCTCCATATATGTAACACACACAAGCATTATTAGCATTGCTTATAAGGCCAAAAATAAAAATATGAGTGTTTCCTATTGCACTGGTTTTAAAATTAGGGTAGGCAGGTATTTTCTTTTTTTTTTCTTTTTTTTTTTTGCATTATATATAAATCAAATAATATTTCAAGCACTTAAAAGTACTGGGCAAAACCGGCTCAATTCGATGCACAAATCAATTTCGGCAATGTGATTTTTTTGCGGGGTGGTTTGGGGAAAGAGTGCTAGGGTCAGCAATGAGAAACGGACGGTTGGCCAACCGGAAACACACATATTTAAAGGGGGGGGGCTAAGATGATCATTGCCTGGATTATGTTGGTGGCAGTCCTCATCATTGTTGATCTTAATGCTTAATGGAGTCGGCCTGAATTTTCCTAAGAATGGAAAATGTCCTTTCAGTGTCTGCATTGGAATGTGATAATGTCAGTACAACTGCTGAGTTCACCAAGAAGTTTAAATTGTTTCCTGCCTGTGGGTAGATTCAGATTGCTAACTGTCTGCCACAACTGTTCAAGACTGGAATTGTCTGGGTCGAATTTGGGAAGTTCTTCTTTGGGAATCAGAATGTGGTCCAGAATTTCATCTTCCAGTGCAGTTCTCTGACTCTGGGTTAATGTTATGAACCTCTAAGACAGCTTCACCACTGCAATACAAAATGCAAAACATTAGAACTTTGAAATTTACTTGCGATGGATATAAAATAGGTAAATAAAAATATTATAATATTAGGCAGTTTTCCATTAAACTATCACTGTTTTTAATTTCCAATTATCAGTGCAGACCTATAATATTGTTTCATTGTTCACCCATCAACTCCCAAGCATCTAATGTTGTTTTAATGTCAGTAAGAAACCAATTTTATGTGAAAATATTACAACTAACCTCATAAAGTTTCTTAGACCATATTACAAGTCCAAAATTCATTTTTCAAAAACTAATACCTTATTAGTTTTATAGTGTTTGGTTTGTGACAACAAGAAACATTTTCATTCAACAGTTAATGTTGTTTTGTTGTTGTTGTTGTTCTTTGTATTTTTGAAACATCGAAGTATGACACTGACCGGTAGCTGCTAGAAACTGTCCTAATGTACATTGTGAGACACTTAAGACTTCTACTCTATGTGCTTATTACACTGTGTGTGGGTGGGTAGAGAGATAGGGGAATGGAATGGGGTATAGCTTGAATAAAGTACAGTTGTTTGGCTTTCTAGAAGAAAAAAAAGAACCAATTTTACACATGAATCAGGGCCATTACAACTTTTTTTTTTTTTTTTTTTTTTTTTTAATTTAAATGGTCGGTCCCTAATTGGGAAAATAAATAATTACATGGTTTGTTTTATATACCACAAGAAACTTGTTTTATGCAGTAAAATGAGAACTTAACGGCAGTGCATTTCTCAGTCCAAATTTTTTTTTGACAAATGAATATCTTATTAATTTTAAAGTGTGGTTTTGTGGCAACAACATTTTCATTCAACAGTTGATGTACATTTTGAAATATCGAAGTGCAACATTTAGCAGTAGCTGTTAGGTACTGTCCTGACTGACCATTGTTGACTCAAGGCATGTAGCTACAGTAAAAGGCGTAGCGGCTGACTTCAGAGTTAGGATGTCACTCCTCTGCCATAGCCTGGTGATAGATTCATGAAAAAAGTAACTTTTTTTTCATTGAAATCATTTTGTTGATGAAATGAATGGCCATTGATAGTGCACAACAGTCAACACAGTGTACACAATTCCATGCATTTAAAAAATTGTCATAATCTCTGATAAACAATGTTATTTTCAAAGTTTAATTATAAATCCACAGAAGAACATTTTCTAACATAACTCGATTATCTTATTTTATTATTTTAATATATTATGCCACATTATTCATATTGAATAAACTTTGGAAAGAATAATGACATACATGTCATAGTATCCCATGTACTTGATCAATCGTACATGTATGGTATAAATGGTATGTCGTTCGTTTTTAATCTCTTTTTAAGTTTTATTTGTATTATTGCTTTCAATAATTTGTTCAAAGTGGGTCTTGTAAATACATGTGTAGTATGGAAATTAAAGGGAAACTATGACAAATTAATAACCAGTACAACAATCAATTTTATGAACTATAATTTAGGTAGGCCACTGATAAATACCACAAGAAATGTTCGAGCAGATAGCAATTTTGTGTAAAAACTATATGATAACAGCTGTATACGTAGTCAATCAATAGGAAGTACGTTGTAGCTAGGCAATATGTCTGATGCATTCTCTGCCATTCTATGGGGCATTGGTGGTGGAGATATTCAAGAAATTTAAAACATATTTTGTCATTACTGCGTAGTTAGTAAAGATAAAGGTATGAAATGTACACCTGCCATGGTCGGGTTTATGGTGTTGGGGTTTCTCCCATCTGTTTGTTTAGTGTGTCGATACATGGAGTGAATACAATAAAATCAGCGAGGGGTGCCATAAAACCCATTACGGCTGCAATAAAATCCATGATGGAGTTCCACTAGATTGTGTGGATATCCACTTGACTTCGGGTAAATCCACCAGACGTAGTCGACATCCATTATTTGTAATGGACATTCAACACCTAACCCCTTTGTCCACATCCACCGGATTGAGGACAATCCATAATCCACAATGCGTGTACTGTAAATGACTTTGTCATGCATTTGTCATGTAAACATTTACAAAATAAATATCCTTTTAAAATGAATAAATCATATGATGTATGATGTAACAAAGGTCTGGAATGCTGATAAAAACTGAGCGATGCTACATTATCTAAGCTTTATGTACCATTTTTACTAACATATTTTGAGACAACCCCCTGCTGATACTAAGTGACCACCTGATGTAACACTGTTGCAGCTATTCTTGAATTAACCTACATTGTGCGTACATGGCAACAGAGAAATTGGATTAGTAAATTTTATATCTAGAGCAGCAGTAAGTTAGAATTAAAGAGAAATTTAGTCTTCTTACTCCAATAATTGATAAGCTGTTTAAATGGTGGTTACCTAGGTACCAAGTGAAAACTAGTGTGGTAATGTATATTCAGCTGAAGTTATGGAGATAGATCTTTATGTCACTGATGTATGTCAATATGTAACCAATGAATAAACCCTTTTTATTTAAACAAGATACTGGTATACTTTAGCAATGGATACAGTTATTCTTCAACGTCAGTGATAAAAAGACTGATTATCACTTTAACGAGAAAGTCATCTTCATTATGGTCTTATACAACACAAAGCAAGATTACATGTAAACAGTATCATTTCATAAGGCATGTAAGCATTTACAGTTTGTAAACTTTACATCCATATTCCTATTGCACATGGTAGCATTCACATAAAACTTCAATAACTTTCCTTTTGATTTCAATACTTTGTATGCACTTTTCATGTTTAACTGTAATCTTTCTATCCTTGTTCTATCCAGGTATGCCCTTGTTGATTTTGGTCTTGCTCATGAGTCACCTACACCAAGGAAAAGTGCCAGCTCTGACAGATTAGAGTGCTCCGAGCAGTCTGGTTTGTTGTCACATAAAAAAAGAGTTTTTACATCAACCTTAACTAACCAGGTACAACAATTATACATGTGAGCAGAGTTAATGATTTCTTCATATTATCAAAGATGCCTAATTGCCACTTTGACTTTTCTGCTGGTCAGTTTTGACATTCTCAGAGTTGAAACCTTTTGGATCAAATGGATTCATTTACATGAAAGGAAATCTTTTATGATCGATTATTGCAACAGGTATGAAAATCATATTCATTGTCATGTTAATCTTGATGGTTACAGGTTATTTATATAAAGATGTTTTTGCCTATGCAGGGTCCAATGATGTGTTTATTATTATTCCCAGCAATGTTTTAAGATGCTTAAAAGAAGTGTATTCTTGCTATATTTTGTATATAATACAGTCATTGTTGGTCTCTGGTGGCCAGTGTTCCATGTTTCCATCGCCATCTTTGTTTAGCCATAGTCAGAAGTAGTTCATTAAGTGCGGTACATGTTTACAATATAAGGAAGCAGTGAATATTTTTACCACTGGATATTGACCGGTAGCATTAAGCTAATGGGATTGTTTATTAAGTATATAATTAATTGGCGATATAGTTATTGCTATGTATGTCTGTTTGTATGTCCATAAACAGTTTAGTTCACAGAGCATAGTTCTCAAACTATTCAAGGTTCTCTATGAAACTTGGTACACATATTGGACTAGATGTGTTTTTTGATTTTCATAATTCATCAGTTTCAATATTTTTAATGTTATTGCCCATCCATCCAACCATTATCCACACTTTTGTTTCCAAAGCATAACTCCAAAACCGTTCAAGATATCTTTATGAACCTTAGTGCACATATTAGTCTAGTGGTCCAGATGTGCCTGTTGCTATTCACATTTCTTTGATTTCAGTATTTGTATTTTTTCTTCATTTGTCCATCAATCTAACCATTGTTGATACTTTTGTTTCTGGGGCAAAACTCCAAAACCGTTT
Source organism: Margaritifera margaritifera (assembly GCA_029931535.1). Classification (NCBI taxonomy): domain Eukaryota; kingdom Metazoa; phylum Mollusca; class Bivalvia; order Unionida; family Margaritiferidae; genus Margaritifera; species Margaritifera margaritifera. Next base: position 819,609 of record JAQPZY010001410.1, on the reverse strand, counting down.
AAGATATCTTTGATATTTGGTACACATATTGGATTAGTGTTGTAGCTATGCCTTTTTGCTATTTGTAAGTGTTTAGTTCACTGTATTTCATGTTTTTGCCCATTTGTCTGTTCATCATTGTCTCACCTGTGTAAGTGTGGTGAAATATAGTTGTCACGTTTCCACAAATGGCATCGATGTTGTCAACAGTTTTAAAGTTTTGTTGTTAAAGTTTTTGAACTTCAGAGACAGTGGTTATACTGACATGAATACTGATGAAAGAGAAGACAACAGCTTCAATGGAATGTGTTCATCCACCATTCACACTTTCATTTCTGGAGCAAAACTCATGATGCATATCACTTCCCTGTATATTTTGTAAAAATGAACATCCTTTAGATGAAATCTTCGAAAAATCATTCTGTCTCCTAGCAGACATTTTGGCAAGGCAAGGGATGTAGATGATTCCATCTTCATTGTTTTTAACTCGCCTAGTAGTAAGACCTAGCAAGCTTATGATATGGCCATTTGTCCATCTATTGTCCAGCTATTGTCCATCCGTCAACATTTTGCTTGTTACTATTCTGGAGGCCATGTACTTGATCCAATTTTGATCAAACTTGGAATATAGGTTTATATCATCAGTATCTCAGACAAGTTTTAATATGAGTGAGATCTATGGATATTAATGAGGTGATCTTGCATCTGATTGGCTGAGGTTTCCACTCTGGAGACCATCAGGATCTCAGACAAGTCAAATAATGAGCGAGATCCACACATACTGATGGGGTTATCTTGCATCTGATTGGGTGAGCTTGTTACCACTCTGGAATCCATGTTTTGGTCTGATTTTTATCACACTTGGAATATACACTTATGTCATCAAACTCTCGGATGAATTCAGCATTGAGCAAGGCCCTTGTGGCATATGATGGAGGTGATCTTGCATCTCACACTCTAAGCTTCTTAACAGTCAATAAGTCATATTTCTGATCAAATTTTGATAAAACCTATCAAGATCCCACATGAGATCCACACACACATATTAATGAGGTCATCTTGCATCTGTTTGTCTGAACTTGCTACCTCTTTAGAGACCGTATTTTGGATCCGATTTTGAGTAACTTGGTAAATAGATTTAGTTTTATTATTTATTATGAGCAAGATCTGTGCATATTAATGAAATTCAGCGCAGTTAGAAATAGTTCGAAAATCACATGCGATTTAAACAATTTTGTTTGCTTTTAAAATACCTGTTCTCTTTCTCTAAATTAAAGCAAAGCAAGGTAAGTAACCTATGATATTGAGTATTGAAAATCACAGGTTTGGGGTTAAAGTTCTTCTTACAAAAATTATGAAAATCAGTATAACCCACCCACCCCACCCCCCACCCCCCAAAAAAACAAAAAAAAACAAATTAGACTGCAAAGCATACATTTTAATAGAACAGTTTATTTTTAAAAAAATTATTAAAATAATATACCTTGTGGATTGAAATGATTTGTAATTTATAACTGAAGAAAAAGTATAAAATAGAAATATTGGTAGAGATAATGTACAGTTGCATTCTAGCATAAACTATGTGCATCATTTTATTAAAGATCTGAATTTCTGTACACAATTATAGATATTTGTTTGCAAGTAATTGTGGGGTTTTTTTCTTTATGATATTGAATTTGCTCCAATAAGAACATACTTATGTGAAAACCAGGTCTAAGTTTGTAAATTTATTTGCAGAGAATTATTTCCAAAAAACTTTGCCACATTTGAAATTGTTAAATATTTGGAAGCAAGTTTGTTATGTTTGGTGAAAGAGAACTTGACAGTTGCTAGTATTGCCATTTTTAAAGTTCCTGAAACATTTGTCATTTATATGTTATTACATGTATTGTGCATTTTTTGTGACATTTCATATATTCAAGGCCATTACTCACAAATTACTTGGAATTTATATTTTTTATTTCAAGCTTTTAATGTAAAAATATACCTCAATATGCTTTTCTTCTGAAACACTTCCAAATTTAATTACCAAGAATAAAGAAATCCATGGCTTAAAAAAACCCAACAACTTAGGAATTAAATTCATGTGAAAGACATGTGACTTTGTTGACCACAAATTAAAACTTTGCCTGTAAACTTAACTTTTAAAGATCTTGGATGACATTGATTATGGACAAGAGACTATGAATATTAATTATGCCTTTATCTGTAGAAATAATTTTGATAACTATGGTAAAATAGGTAAAATCAACATGATGTAAAGTTTGGCAGATACAATACTACATAAGCCTGCGTAGTGAAATGGTCAGCTGTTATGTAAGCCAGGTGAGCAGTGTTTCTTCTTCCACCCATCCATCCAATGTAAGGCAGGGCAATATAGCTTTTGCAATGTCCATCTGCTGGTATCTCTGTCAGTACATAAATATGTTTGTTTCCAGAGCATAACTCAAGTTATTTGAACCACATTTAATGTCAAGCAAGCTGTATAGAGATGCCTTTTGATACTGAGAAACTTCTGCATTCAGTATGCTTTATGTTATCATGGAAACCAAATGTAGCATATGTAATATATAAATTGAGATAGCTTCACTATAGGGTACTGGCATAAGAAGTATGAAAATTATGACTGCTTGACCATGGGGTACTTAGAGTCTTTACATAAGTGGGTCTCCATGGGGATTTCGTCTCTAGATGACTCTGGTCTTACTTTGTAATAGGATTCACAGCTTTGCTAACCTGCTCTGATGGTAGAGAAAGCATTTCCATATTTGTCGCATCCATGTTAATGGGAAGCGAGATATAGCAGTCACTTTTCCAGCATTGGCAGTGTCAACAATTTGTCAAGATTTAGGTTTGAGTTTTTAATTTGGATACATTTTTAAAACCCCTCGATAGATTATAATCATACTTGGCATGAATCATTATAAAGCTAAGACAATTCAATCCATGACATCTTCGCTAACCCCTTTTACCTTGGAGTCCAGGTCAGTCATAATAAATGTGCATTGAGGTCTTCAAGTTTTTTCATTTGTTTATATTTCCTAAACCCCCTTCATAGATTCTCATCATGCTTGGCATAAATCATTTATGTAAGACGATTCATTCTATGACACGTTCACCTGCCTCTGTGACCTTAGCGTCAGGGTCACAGTCCGAGAAAATTTGCATCAGGGTTTTGATTACAGTTTTTTCATTTGCTTATATTTCCTAAATCCCTTGATGGATTTTCTTCATACATGGGAGGAATCATTATGAAGCTAAGGCAATATATTCTGTGACATGCTCGCATGCCCCTTTCACCTTGGGATCAAGGTCAGTTGTAGAAAATTTGTGTTTGGTTCTGGTTAATATTTTCATTTGCTTATATTTCCTAAACCCATTTTTGGGGTATTCTGCATACTCTGGATGAATCATTATGAAGGTGAGACAATTCATTCTGTGACATGCTTGCTCATCTGTTTGACCTTGGGATCAAGATAGCACGTTTTGCAGCAATTCTTTAATTGTGGGTTCAGCATGCAGGCCTTCTTGTGTAATCAATCAAAAGCTGCTGATCCTAGTGAAGTCCTTTTAGTAAGTCTTTAGATACATTGTATATTTTACCAAATGTAAACAGTGTGTAGGAAATACCATCATTTGCCCCTTATTTCTATCTAAATGCTTTTCTTATGTCCCGCCATGACTGTGACAGGTGTGTACAGTGTTTGGCTTGCCCATCCATCCATACTTGGTGGCTCAGTAGTTAACATGCCAAACTTGCAACCAGTAGGGTGTGTGTTTGAATCTTGCCCAGACAAAGTTGGGTCTGCCATCTAGGTTTATTCCTGGGCAAGGAACTTCACTCAGGTCTCCTTGGCACAATATAACCTTGTGTTGATATGCTGTTCAGCACCAACCATTGAACCAACCAAACAACCACGTGTAAATAGTATGTCATGTACTTGCATGCATTCGAAAACTCTTGTGTGCAACCATTCCTGCATCTTTCCATGGACTGTGTTGAAACTTGGTTGATATTATTGACAGTACGTCAACATGCACACATTATTATTGTCGCACTGATGCATTTTTCCAGATTTGTGGCCCATTCAGTTATGGTGTTAAATGTATATGCTGTAATAATTCTTAATTGTGCAACTGGTCTCACAGCTTTTGATAAATAGCCTTGAAACATAGTTATACCCCTTTTTGTGTTAAGTGCATGTATGAAAATATTTGTATATCCAGGCAACTTGTCCTACAGCTTTTGATGAATGGCCCTAAAACTTGGCAGATGTTGTTATCATCACATGAACATGTTCTGTTGTTACGCTCTGATCATAGACCAGGACAGCTTATTGTATGGTCTGTTGTCCATCGTCCATCTTGGCTCTCACATCCACTATAGCTGCCTCAGTGGCCATCTTGAAACTCTTGTTATTGCTACTCCTGAATGAATGGTCATATCAGAATGGGGTTTTCACTGAACAACTTCTTATGATGTTTAATTGGTCCTAAATGAAAATGGTGCCAATCTGACCACCACAGCAGCCATCTTGAAAATCTTGTTATCGCTACTTTTCGTGAATGGAAAGTCATATTGACATTGGGGTTTCACTGAAAGACTTCTTATGATGTATAGTTGGTCCTAAATGAAAATGGTGCTGATCTGGTGTCCAATACAGCCACGACAGTGGCCATCTTGAAAATATTGTTATAGCTGCTCCTGAATGGATGGTCATATGAACATGGGGTTTTCTCTAAAAGACTTCTTATGATGTCTAGTTGGTTTTAAATTAAAATGGTGTCAATCTGATGTCCAATATAGCCACTACAGCAGCCATCTTGAAAATCTTGTTCTGGCTACTCAAGAATGAAAAGTAATATTGCCATGGGGTTTTCACCATAAGACTTCTTCAGATGTCTAGCTGATCCTAAATGAAAATGGTGCTGTTTGCACATCCAATATGGCCACCACAGTGGTCCTGTTGAAAATATTGTTATCACTACCTTCTGAATGGATGGTCATATCAACATGGGGTTTTTATTAAATGACTTCTTATGATGTTTAGTTGGTACTAAATGAAAATGGTACCACTCAGACATCCAGTATGCCTGAGACAGTGGCTATCTTGAAAATCTTGTTATCACTATTTCTTCAGAATGAATGGTCATATCAGCATTGGGTTTTCACTTAAAGACTTCTTATGATGTCTAGTTGGTTTTAAATAAAAATGGCGCTGATCTGACTTCTAATATGACCGCCACAATGGCCATCTTTAAAATCTTGTAATCACTACTTCTCCTAGATGGCTGGTCATATAAGCATTGTTTTCACCAAAAGACTACTTACGATGAATCTGATATCCAATATAGCCATTATGGCAGCCATCCTGAAAGTCTTGTTATAGTTACTCCTTCAAAACAGAAAGTCATATCAACATGGGGTTGCCAACAGAAGACTTACGATGTCTTGTTGGTTCTAAATGAAAATGGTGCCAATCTGAAATCCAATGTGTCCACAAAAGCAGCTAATTTGATATCTTGTTATTGCTGAAGAATATCAGAGATGGTTTCAACACTCAGCAGTTGAAAGGAAGAAATGGTCTTATCTTGAATTCCTGGAAAGTCTTTTCAGCCAGTAGAGCATCAGTCCCTTGTATGCAAGGAGCCATGGTAGTTCATTGGTAAAGTATCAGACTCATAATCCAATGGTTGCAGGTTCAATACCTGCCCAGGCCTGCTAAGTTCAGCTGCCAGTGTCCTTGTGAAAGGCACTTGGTTCCCATTTAAAGTGGCATTAAAAACCAAGAAACAACATATGTACATGCATACATTCTGCTAGAGTTATTGCTCTTTTCAGCTTGCATAACTCATTCAAATGAGTGAGTTGGGGCATCTGTGAACTTCAGTAACTTTTCTGTGTTTTATTAGAAGTGAGATGATTATTGTCTACTTTAGGAAAAGTTAATAAGACAATTTTAAATTTAATTTAGTTGTTTTATATATTGCTTTCACTTGTATTTCAGAAAACAGATTGTTCCCTTTCACTTGTATTTCAGAATACAGATTGTGCCCAGGGAGTCACACAAAATTCCACAAGCAAAAACAATCCAGGTGCTAATTTTAACTGTAAACAATACACACCTCCCACACCAAGACTTGACAATAAGATTTTTTCCAAGAAAATGAAGTCTCCACGTCGCTTACTTCTGGCTAAAAGAGCCTTGCTGGTGAAAGAGAAGGAACTGTCAGTCCTTACCAACAGGGGTCAATCCACATACTCTGCAGGACAATGTCATTGTTTTGGCCTTCCTCAGATCTGCTCCTTCTGTATGGCACGGTGAGCAGTCATTTAAAACAGTTGCCAGCCTTGATTTGCAGAATTGTTACAAATTTTCTATACAAATTCTGCTATCTGAATTCACCTAATGAAATTCTGCAAAATCATTTCAGATTGGGATGTATAGGCATGGGTGAGGGGGAAAAAAACGTAAATCTTGCCTACTGGAATTGTCCCACCTTCTGTTTATGGACAAAACAAATGTTATCTGATTGGAAGCAGAATTTTACTTTTTATCTTACTGGAAGTCATCTTGGTAAAACAAAAGCTTTTAAGTGCATTTAAACATAATCAATATTCTGATTTTCATTATCAATTAGATCAGATTTTTTAAATAGCTGTTTGAATAGCTGATGATACATACTGGTAATGACCAATAAACATATTTTGTGCATTGAATTGCTTAAATTGAATGAAGGGTTTGAGATTCATCTGTCAAAGTATGCCTGGAGTCACATGGTCTAGCTTGAAACTGTAAATGACTTTTTCAATGACTTCTAATGAATTGAATCATATTTTTAATGACATTCTATTTCTTGCTTATTTATTGAAAGAGGAATATAATTTGCAATGGTGTTCAATAATCTGGTTTGTTGACTTGTATCTGCTCGGTAAATATGTGGCAAAAGATTCCTATCCTGTAGAAGAGAACAACTATTGAATATATAAAACTGCTAACTATGCCATAGGATCATAGGACACTCTAAGTTCAATAACACCTGTAAGTAATAAACAGAATCATTATAATGCACCCTAGATTTATGTTAGATAAATAAACAGATACATTTTTGGGTTGCAGATACTCAGTCTTATGTTAAGGATACATATTAATGAATTGATCTTGCTTGTGATTGGCTAACCTTTTAACCACTCTGAATGACATATTTCTGATCTGATTTTGATCAGACTTAGAATAAATGCTTATATCATTAAAATCTTGGACAGTTTTGATAATAGTGAGATGCACACATATTAATGAGTTAGTCTTGTATCAGATTGGCTGCAGGGTCTATTCTAGAACTGAAAATGTGTGTGTGTGGGGGGGAATATCCCTCCATTTAAATAAAGGGGAGAATTTTCTGAATACAGGAGGGATTTAATGAAGAAATAAAGGTAGTGCTTGGAAATATAATGCATGATTTTCAAGCAATCAGTTGATTTTTCAGCAAGATTTTTTTTTTTACCTTAGTGTAAATCCCTTAATTGCATGCCCAAGAATATGTCTTGTGGCTGAGTTAGTTACCACTCTGAAAACCACATATCTGATCTGATTTTGATCAAACTTGAAACATGGGCTTTTATCATCAGGATCTTGGATGGGTTCCATACTGAGTGAGATCCACACATATTAATGATGTTCTTGCATTTTATTGGTTGCACTTGTTACCTATCTGAAGCCATAGTTGTGATCTGAGTTTGATAAATTTAACATTTTTGCTTAGATCATCAAGATCTTGGACAGATTAAAAAATGAGTGAGATCCATACATATTAATGAGATTATCATGCATGTGATTGGCTGAATTTATTTCTCTGGAAACCATAATTCTAAATTGAGTTTGATCACACTTGGAATGTGGGCTTATATCTTCAGGATCTAGAATGGGTTCAATAATGAGCAAGATCTATGCATAATAATGAGGTGATCTTGCATCTAATTGGCTGAGCTTGTTACCACTTGAGAAGTCATATTTCTGATCCAGTTTTGATCAGATGTGGAATATATGCTTGTGTCATCAAGATCTTGGACAGTTTCATTAGCAAGTGCGATCCACGCATATTAATGAGGTAATCTTGCATCTGATTGACTGAGTTTGTTATCACTCAAGGCTTATAAGATAAGATCTTGCATGATTTTGATAATGCACAGGATCCATGCATACTAATGAGGTGATCTTGCATGTGATTGGATGAGCTTGTTACCACTCTATAAACTGTATTTCTGATCCAAATTTAAACTGAGTAAATTGGTTTAAATAATTGAGATCTTAGATGAGTACAGTTATGAGCAAGATCTGTGCATATTAATGATGTGATGTGCATCTGATTGGTTCAACTTGTAGGCATTTTAGCAACTCTATTTCTAATGATATTTTTATAAAACTTGGTAAATAGGCTTGAATCGTGAAGATATAGTATGTGTTTTCATATGTAAGATCTTGACATAATATTGAGGTGAACTTGCATATGATTGGCTGAGGGCTGTTCCAGTAAAACATATATCCCCCCCCCCCGGGATGGCACTTAAAAAAAACTTCTGTAGGAGGTTGTGTTTCAAACTAATTTGATTCTGATAGTGGAGGTTTGGTTAGGAAAATCACTTCTGGTGTGGGTTGCATCAACAAAATAAAAAATCACAGGTGGGGTTGTCAGAAAAAATGCATATATATATTTAAAATGACATCTAACCCATTTATAGCGGTCTAAATTGTGGCGAATCAATATACATTGGCATAGATGCTGCCAGGGCACGCGAGTGCGCTAATCGCGCAAACTTTGTACGAATTCATGACATTGGAAAACAGTGATGCGCGAGAACTCCCGCAAATTAGTTTAAAGTCGCGCATATTAAAAACGTACCCTGCGCAGTATACATGTTTTATTTAACTGTTAACCCTTAAAGTGCTTGTCGCAACATAAGTCGGGTTGCTGGTAGAGGTCTCGTAGTCAAATATTTACACAACTGGATACTTCGTATTGACGTGAATGGTTGTTAAACTAAATTTGATTTGTACATTGGGCCTGGAGCATGCATTCTGTCAAAGTTTTAACCTTAGTCAACAAGAAAGTTTTACAAACGCATGTTTAAAATACGGGCCACTCAGAAAACCCAAAATGGCCGACTACCAACATGGTTCATTTTCAGATGACGATTTCATTCGGCAAATACTGGCTGATGACAGCGATGATGACAATGATTATGAAGTTTTGAAGTATATCAGTCTACTGAAGCTGCAAAAGTGTTACTGGAAATACCAGTGAGTGTTTTTGAGCCCCAAAATGATGTTGAATACGAGTTCGATGTACAATCCAGAATTCCGGTCAACCCCCTATTCAGCGGTATTTTGAAATTAAATGGACAATACAAGCCTAATTAAAATACAGGCAATTTAAAAGTAGAGTGCAATTTTCATTTCTTTTCTCAAACAATTCAGCACTGGGGGATCATGTGCTACAAAACTATACTGAGTATAGCACTTTAAGGGTTAAGATATTTTGAATAAAATACAAATCTAAAAAGAATTAAAATGTCAGGATATTTATTTTACCAAAATACCTCCGTCTGAACACGCAGACTATGGCATTGATGGACTCAAAACCCTAATACAGCATTATGGAACATATAAGAAATCTGGCATAGTAGGCAGCAAAGCACTTATTCAAAAAAGTGAAACTTTGGCGGAGTTCTTGCTAAAGAAAAATCTTATTTTGGAACAGAGATATCCAAGAGACAGTATCTATAAGATGTGGAAAATTGTACATAACAACCAAAAAAACCCAGTTTAATAGCTTGTTCAAGCTGGCCAAGCTAGCTATGGGTATGCCCCTTCAGACAGCAGACTGTGAAAGGGAATTCCAGCACAGAACAAACGTTCATACACAGATAAGGAACACATCAAGTTCAGAAACAATCAACAGATTAATGCTTATACAACTAGAGGGGACATCTTTGGAGGATTTTGATTTCCACAGAGCCCTAACAGAGTGGAGCAGTAAGAAAGAGAGACGGGGATATTTAAGTGTTGGGTGAATATTGAACTATGGTCATTTCTTCCCCCTCCCCCCCCCCCATTTTATTTTATACTCCCCCTTTATCCCACCTTATTTTGGTGAAAAGGGGGGAAACACCCCTTTAGATATAATCCTGGTAGCACATGACCGGGTTATAAGATTTCATTGGTATTTGTTTTACTCTGACATTATCGTACAGTGTGTTCGGTCAGCATTGGGAGTGAATATTGAACTATGGTCATTTCTTCCCCCTCCCCCCCCCCCATTTTATTTTATACTCCCCCTTTATCCCACCTTATTTTGGTGAAAAGGGGGGAAACACCCCTTTAGATATAATCCTGGTAGCACATGACCGGGTTATAAGATTTCATTGGTATTTGTTTTACTCTGACATTATCGTACAGTGTGTTCGGTCAGCATTGGGAGTTAATGAACTCCCAAGTTTTCTACAGAAACATGGAATACAAGTGGAATGCCACAGCAGCCATCTTGAAAGTCTTGTTATTCTTACTCCTTCTGGAACCATAATTTTATTGTTTACAGGGTTAGAAGTGGATCTCAAAAACCTTGAAAACCCTAAAATTTCATTTTGACCTTAGAAACCTAAAAAAGCTAAAAAAAACTGAAGGAAACCTAAATAAAAAAAAATTGTTTTGAAAAAAATGATTTTTGTGCACAGTCGAGAAAACGTGAATTATGCAAATTAAAGACATCCGGTCATTTTATACTATCATTCATTTTCAAATTTTTAATAAATGCTACACTCACAATGGAGATAATCTTGTAACTGCTTTGTGTCTTGAACCTCAACAAGATTTTTAAACCTTGAAAAAAACTTTAAAAACCCTCAAATTTTAAAAGTTAATTTCACTGCTAACCCTGTGTTTATCTTACTGGAAGTCTTATCTTACTGGAAGTCATCTTGGTCATACAAAAATCTTAGGGATCCATCTTGAAAATCATGTTTTTAAAAGCAGCAATACATAATCTGATACTATTGCACTGCTCTTCCTTTTCCAGGACTTAAGTCCCCAATCCAAGCTAATTATTCCCTCCTCCAATTAGTATTGGAGGGCTAGAATTGAAAAGAACATGTTCCCAGTCTGACTCCTTAGTCACAGCCAACCTATAGAATACCATCCTCTTTTTTCCTTGAACGACATACAAGTTACACATGTACTATGTGCTATATTGCTCATCAAAATTTGCTTTCGTTTTTCCCTTTAAAAAGGTTTTTGTGCATTTCACCTACCTTTTTGTATTGATTGAGTGTTTGTCTCATCAATCTTTGCTTTATTTGAGTATTATATATGTTCTTTTTGTAAATTTTAGGGGTTTTTTGTGCCTTGCTTAGCAACCGGTGCTTAATTAAATTGTACCCCCTTTCATTGTTCCAGTACTAGGGTAAGTATTGTCTACCCTTTTTTGTTTATGTATTTTTTTATTTTTGCATGAAAATTTATCTTTTAGAGTTTATTTTGTCACAAGACGTGGGACACTCACCCCACCTGCTTAGCATGTACAGGATATGCATGCACAGATAGCTGCCCAGTTTGTTGTCTTTGGTCTGACCAGGTGTGGAACTTCGCTGAAAGTTGCCACACATATAGAGGGGAAAAGTGGGTATGGATCTCTTCCAGTATTGGGGAAGACTACTGCCCCTTTGGGGCAAGAATGTTCTGCGACCTCCATGGTTCAGAGATAACCTAACTACCAAGGATCCCTGAGAGCTAGTTGCTCCTCCTACTTAGGGACAAGCAGCACCCTTTTAGGGCCAGTGACCAGGTCAATGAGATTAGCAAATTGCGCTTTCCTGAAAGGGAAAAGCTGCAATCTCGTATGGATAAATCTGATGTGGGCTCATCTTTAAGATCACTGGTCATCGCGCACTGGTCACCAGTTAGGTCCTGGTGCTGGTCACTGGTCATCCACTGGTCACTCTGGAGTCTGGTTGTACTCACCCGACTTGGAACGGGGATAGGATCATCATTGCCCCCTCCATATGTTCCCATTTAACGTCTGTGTGATGTGTGGGGTCCCCCTATCCAGAAGTGAGTCTTTCTTCCCTCCCATGGCACCATGAATGTCCCTCCCTTGGTGTCAAGGTAGGGCAGACGTGACATTCCATGGACCTGTTCCATCCCCTCCGGTCTGGGCTAAGAAAAAGGAGGGGGGGGGGGCTGCCACTCACCCACTAGAAAATCTATAAGAGATCAGCGATTCCAATCACCTAGGAGGTTCAGGATGATGGCAATCCCATTTCAATGTCTTCCTCTTTGGATAGATATACTAGGAGGAATAGTCGTGTCACGCCTCTGGAGTGGACTCAGGATGACGATTTCATTTCCGTCATGGTGGACTCAAATGAGTTCTCGGAGGAACCAGAGGCGATAGTCCCTTCCCCTCCATTGAGGTCCCCAGCTCCTTCCCAGGTTTTGCAGAGTGCACAAATCATTCATAAATTTTAAAAAAATGTGCACTTGAAAAGCAGTGATGCATGAGAACTCCTGCAAATTAGTTCAAAGTTGTACATATAAAAATGGACTCTGAGCAGTATAATATTTTTAGCTCTACTGGTCATAGACAAGAAGAGTTTACGGGATGGTCTGTTGTCTGTCGTCTGTCATTCCATTAGCACAAGTTTGTTATCGCTACTCCAAAACTACTTGGAGGATTGCCATGAAACTTTACATATTCATCCCAGGGTCTAGTTGGTCATAGATGACAATGGTGCTGCCTGGACATCCAATATGGCCACCACAGTGACCATCTTGAAAATCTTGTTATTGCTACTCCTCCTGAATGGATGGTCATATCAGCATGGGGTTTTCACCGATAGCCTTCTTATGATGTCTATTTGGTCCCAAATGAAAATGGTGTAGATTTTACATCCAATATGGCTGCCATGGCAGCCATCTTGAAAATCTTGTTATAAGCTATTCCTCCTGAATGGATGGTCATATCAACATGGGGTTTTCACTGAAAGACTTCTTATGATGTCTAGTTTGTCCAAAATGAAAATTTTGGAGATGTGACATCCAATATGGCCACCACAGCAGTCATCTTGAAAATCTTGTTATCACTACTTCTCCTACATGGATGGTCATATGGGATTTTCACTAAAAGACTTCTTATAATGTCTAGTTGGTCCAAAATGAAAATAGTGCCGATCTGACATCCGTATGGCCATCATAGCAGCCATCTTGAAAATCTTGTTATCGCTTCTCTGCTGGAATGGATGGTCATATCAACATGATGTCTAGTTGGTCCTAAATGAAAATGGGGAGGATCTGACATCCGATATTGCCGCCATGATAGCCATATTGAAAATCTTGTTATCGCTACTCTGCTGGAATGGATGGTCATATCAACATGCAGTTTTCACTAGAAGACTTCTTATGATTTCTAGTTGGTCCTAAATGAAAATGGTGCCACTCTGACGTCCAATATGGCCACCATGGCAGCCATCTTGAAAATCTTGTTATCGTTACTCTTCCTGAATGGATGGGCATGTCAACATTGGGCTTTTTCACTAAAAGACTCCTTATCATGTCTACTTGTTCCTAAATGAAAATGGTGCTGATCTGTTGTCTGTAGTCTGATATCCCTCTGTCCATGTGTAGCTTACAGTCATCACAGATGATGTGTGGGTCCATTCCACCATAAATGAAGGTTGCTGGCTTTGTTTCAGGGAACATGCGCCCCTGTCACGTACCCCCATCTTCTTTCCCCAGTCCACACTGACTCATTTAAGGGACAAGGTACACACCCTTCTGCAGAAGGGTACTTTTGAAAGGGTGGAAAAGAACCAGACTCCAGCTTTCTATTTGTGGATCTTTCTAGTGTCAAAATAAGTCAGAAGTTTTGGCTCATAATTTATCTATCTGCCTTAAAAAGATTTCTTCCGGAAGAATGCTTCAAGATGGAGAATACCACCTCGGTCAGGAACACCATAAGATTCTGAATGACCCGTCCTTCTGTTGGTTGATGGTGACCCATCTCAGTCTTATCCCAAACCTAGAGAAGTCTGGTCTCTTCCATTCTCAGGTCTTTATATATGTGGGGATGAATTTCCTCACCAGCCTAGGGAGAGTTTGTGTTCCTCCAGGCAGGATTGACCAAATCCTGTCCATTGTAACAGCTCTTCTGGCCAAGTCCTTGTTGGCTCACCTTTACCTCTTTCTCCTGGAGACTCTGAACTTGACTGCAGACTTAGTTCCCCTAGTGAGACTTTACTTGTGCCCTCTCCAGTTTCTGCTTCTAGCAAACTGGAGACCATACAAAGGCCCTCTATTAGCTTGGGCCCCCCCTAGGATCTGATTTTCACCATCATGTGCATTGGTGGATATATCTGGACTGGTTTTTGACCAGAATCCCAATTCACTACCCCATCCCCATCCCCACATACCACATACCACTCTTTTATGTACACTGATGCATCAGATTTGAGATTGGGTGCTCACCAGGAGTCAGAAGGTGTAGTTCTCAGGGATTTTGGTCCTGGGAAGAAGCAACCCTTCAAATAAACAAGTTAGAAATGTGGGCAGTGTTTCCAGCTTTACAGGGGTGTGTGTCAACCTCATAAAGTGTCATTGCATTATGGTTGCCTCAGACAACAAGTCAGTAATAGCATACCTCGGGCATCAGGGAGGTACAAATGCTCCTCTTTGCATAGAGGTCTGGAACCTCCTCTGATGGTCAGCCTCGGAGATCACTGAGTTGGCCATATTCCGGGCAGGAGGAATACCCTGTGGACAGTCTTTCCAGAGGGGGTCATGTGGTCCTCACTGAATGGTCTCTACACCATTTGGTAGCAGAGTCACTTTTCCAACTGTGCGGGAGACATTCGGTTGACTTGTTCGGAATGAGACTGAACAACAAGCTCCCCTTTTTTGTCTGTCCAGTACAAGAGCAGAGGGCCAGGGCAGTGGATGCTTTCAGTCTAAAGTGGGATCGTCCGTATACATATGCCCTCCCACCTTTCAAAATAATTCTGCAAGTGTTCCACCAGGTCAGGACCTCCACTGCTCGAAGCATCCTTCTAGCCCTCCTGTGGCCCCAACAGTCCTGGTTCAACAACATACTTGACCTGTTGGTGGGCAAGACCATGAGATTACCACAGAGGGACCTGCTGTCACAGCACATGGGGTATCTCCTTCACAACAGCCCAGAGATTCGATCTTCATGCTTGGCTCATCTCAAGCGATCAGTCTGCCAGGACCAGTTTTCGAGCAAGGTTGCTGACTGCATCACCCAGGCTGGGAGGCAATCTACTTCTCGGGGTTTATGATGCAAAGTGGAGAATCTTCTGTGATTGGTGCACTAGGAGCGTGTTGATCCTAGCTGTTCCTCTTTGAGTGCAGTTCCAGATTTTCTGATGAAAGAGAATGTTCTGTGTCCACTATTAAGGGCTATATGCAGCCCTTTCTAACACTCAAGTTCTCTAGGAGTGCCACTATTGGGTTGGACCCTCATCTTTCTGATCTCCTCAGGTATTTTGAGCTTCAGAAACTGGTATCTCACTCACTAATGCAAAGATGGAATCTTTCATGTGTTCTTTGGGCATTGTTAGGAACCCCTTATGAACCTTTGAGTGAAGCTTCCTTCAGGACTTCTTATTCTTAAGACTGTTTCCTGCTTTCCTTAGAGTCAGCAAGGAGGAGTGAGCTTCACGTCTTGTCAGTGGAAAATGATTGTTTACAGTTCAACAGTAATTATGATTCGATTTTTCTGTTTTGCCAACCTGGGTTTCTGGCTAAGAATCAGCTACCTTCAGTAGCGCCGCTTCCTATTGAGATCCCAAGTCTCAGTCATATCTGTGCTGGGTATGATCAAGATAGGCTGCTTTGCCCAGTTAGGGCCTAAAGGTTTTATTTGTCTTGTAAAGGGAGAAGGAAGGGTTAGAAGCATCACTTTCTACCTAATAAGAGTGCCTCATATTTTGGCAGCCACTGTTTCCAGGTGTGTTGTCCTCACTATCAAGACAGCTTATCAGTCCCTCACTGAGAGGACCTTCCTTTCATGAGAATTAAAGACCATGAAGTTAGGACTATTGCTATATCTTGGGCCTTGGGCCTATTTGAATCACTCCTCTTTTTGGATGATGTTATGAGAGCCACCTTTTGGCGGTCTCACACTACAATCTCCTTTTACCTTAAATCATTGGTGCATCAGAGACCCATCAAATATAAATGATAATAGTGTACATAGGATAAATCAAGATTTTATAAGTTCTACTTTCTGATTTATTTTTCTGACTGTAAACACAAACATTGTAGCAGACAAAATGACTTGATTACAGATGAGTTATTCCAAATTGTGTAGGCAAGAAATGCAGTTTCACCAGCATTTAAAGTGATGGTAAGAAGTGGTTATATTGTAATACACTGGGTTCTCAAGTACACCGGGTACTGACAAATTGAGTATGTGTTTAGGTCATGACCACATAGATTCTTCCATGCTATATACATCCTAGCCTGCAAAGAAGGCCTAGTGCAGCAGGAAAATAGCAGACCTGTTTACCCCAATGATTTTGGCATAATTTTTTATGTATTTCAACCTGCAAAATACGCACTATGTATGGAGATGCAATTTTACACATTCCCACCAGATTTTTGTTTAAAAAATGTGATTATTCAGTCCGATTCTGGATTTTATTCTTGAAAACCTATTCTGTATTATAATTTTACTGGAAATGCGTGTAATTTCTGCCCATGCATGCTTAGTACAAAACAACATGGGTAAGATGCTAGTCCAAGTCAAGTATGCAGAGAAACTGCAAAACAATGAGCCTGATGATGACTATGAACCAGGAGAGAAAATGTCGGTTTCAAGGCAGAAATATCAAACATCATATCAAGACATATGGAACTGTCTTGGACTGTCAGGAAAGGGAGACGAGTGCAAAATCTGATTTTTCTTGAGCTCATGGTGGATGGTTTGACTGTAAGCAACATGTGGAGTCTAAGGCATACAAGGATTTGATAAAACTTGTGGCACAAAATTACTCCATCAAAAGTTTTTTTGGAGACACTGGCAAGAACAATTTGAATGAAGAGAGAAGGAAAATGACCAGAGCTGAAGTGATGATGTGTGAATTGCTTAAAACATGAATCTCCCTCTCAGCACTGCTGACCTAATGACAAGGACTTTTAAATCAATGTTTCCAGACTCAAAGATTGCTGCTGGTAAGTGAATAATAATAATAATAATAATAATGGTAATATGACATGTTCCCTATTTAAACAGTACTAAGTTACCAATCTTGGGATTGCACTAGAAGATTCAGATACAAATAAACAGGCAGAACCACCACCACTACCATCACAATAACAAAATAAAATTAATATAGATCAGAATATTACAATGGAATATATGTAGTCCCAGATTATACATGTACACATTATTCTGAATACATGTCAGGTAATTAACAACCACAGTAAGACATTAGTAATAATAATAATAATATAATAATAATAATAATAATAATAAGTGGTCCCTTATTGTAAGGTGCACAATATAGCAGATGTGACTGAATGAATGTTGATGTCTTTCTTGAATTCTTATTTCTTTTTTTATTTTCTAATTTCAGATATGAAATGTGACGGAAACAAATCAGCTGCCATTGTAAAAGAACTTGCAGATATAAAGCAGGAAACCTTGGCAAAAAGAATGAGAGCTGGACATTTAAATTGCATCAACAGATCGTAGTAATGATGAGAAAAGTAAACAATACCCAGTCATGGCAAGGACAGTGAATGCAAACACAGGTTCAGTGAACTCAGAACTTCTCTCAGTGCCAATCTGTGATGGATCAAGTACAGGGGAAACATTTTCAGCATGATGAACTATGGGTTATAAAGTGACAAATGTTTGGGTCAATCTGCTTAGCACTTGGTTGTGGCAATGCCAACATGATGGTTGGGTGTGGCAATGCCAACGTGATGGTTCGGTGTGGCAATGCCAACATGATGGTTGGGTGTTGTCAATGCCAACATGATGGTTGGGTGTTGTCAATGCCAACATGATGGTTGGGTGTTGTCAATGCCAACATGATGGTTGGGTGCAAAAAAAGGTTTATTTGCTTTTAGAAAAGAGCAACAGTCACAGGTCTTATCCTGTTGCACTTTTTACCTTGTCAACATTGCATGTAAGAAAGCAGCTGTCCTTCCTCCAGTTGATGCAGTACTGGTTGACATTTATTACTACTTCAATAAAAGTAACAAAGGCATGCAAGACTCAGAGGGAAAAAGGACCTGTACAGTTTGGAACAAAAGAGAATGCTTAAGTTTGTAAGTAGGTGGTTGAGCGTTGTAAATTGTCTTTAGCATTTGCTTTATAACTGGGAGGTACTCATTAAGTTTTTTTTAAAGTCTAAGAAAGATGCTCTGTTTATATCAAACACAACAGAAAGCAAGAGGGAGATCAGTGTCTGTTAAAAAAAAGACTACTCAGAAGCCCCAAAACCTTGTAAAGAAGATGCTACTGAATGTTGCAAGGACTCTAGGAATGTTTAAACAGCTTATGCACACAGGAAGATTGATGCCATTGGCATATGTGTGTTCACATGCAAATAAGCTCCATGTTCTGTTTCTACATTATACTGTATAAGTGTTTGATGAGGTTCTTGTTGGTCTTCAGGAACCCAGGATTTGTGTTTTGAGACAAGCATTGCATATGCTTCTAAGAAATATTCATTATCCATTTTGTCAAGCATAGTGCCATGATTTGTTAAACTGTTGACCATGTTGTCTTCAGACTGTCCAACAATATCACAGCCAACAAGGACATTACCCCATTGCTGAAACTGTTTCTAAATTTATTGCTGAAAAAGGGCAGAATCATTTAAATGAGAGCAGGATTGAGGAATTCTGCTCAGATGTTAAAGTCTACTGCAGGAAAGTTTGTGATTACTTGAAAAAAAAGCTTATACTGAATTATCCCGTTTTTGTTGTTGCAGATGTAAAATTTAGATGACAGTAAAACTTTCAGACTTCATCTTCTTTCTGGACAGATATCCTTGTCTTATGCCCACTGGCATCTTAAGATTGCTGAACAGTTCATATCTTATCAAAACTGTGATGCAAGTTAATCAAACCAAGAATGGATAAACCTGGTCAGCAATTTCCCAGTCAATAGATAAAAAAGAAAGTCATCAGTAATACTTGGCAATTGCCCACAGCAGTGCACAATGGGGGAGAGTTTTCTCATGTGCAGGAAAGAATAGAACAGATGGGAGATGCTACAGTGGAGTCTCTGCTTGTATTGAAGTCCTGTCCTGGAACTCAGATCAGATTTTTGACTGTACAAGAGGGGCTTACTACAGATCACTCAAGGATTAACATTCACTAAGGCAAATTTTTAAGGAACAAACATAGTGTATGAATGTTGATCTTAAAAAAATGAATCATTCATGAAATTTAGCTATGTTCAGCTTATTTTTGTGGGTTCAAGAGTTCTTATGTGATTTTTCTTGCAATAAAATTGAATTGTTACTATGGAATGATTTCTTGAAAAATTAGCTAGAGAAGTACATTAGGATGGAAAACTAAACTGCTTTACCTGAAATATCATACATCTTGAAATCGGGGGTAAGCAGGTCTGAAATAAGAATAAATATGTTTATTCAATGGTAAATGTTCCACATTAATGACTACATATTGTATATTGAAATAGGTTACACCCAACAGGTTAACTGTATAGTACATTTGAATGAGTATAGGAATTAGATATCGAGTGGACTGCATGCATTTCATATGAAACCTTAGCTGTAGTGGCTAATCAAGGTAGTCTCTGATGTATGAACTGTACTTCTAATAGTTGTCATGCTGACTGTTAGTCCAAAGTTACTCAAAGCCTCTGGCTTTCACCCAGTAAATTCTTGCTTCTGGGAGTGGAGAGTGACAATAGTTTCTAGAGATGCTGCCAGGCTGCAAGATTGCGGGTTTCTCGCAAAAATGTTCTACAGTCACACAACTTTCAAAACCCAATGGGGGAAAGATCATGCAAATTACCTGCAGTTCCTCTGATTTGTTAATTCTTTATTAAAATGTTTTAAAAAAATTCAAATTCGAAATTAAGGTTGACCAGATCATTGTCTTTTTTTGCCGTTTGTTTGTTTAAATACAAGCACCTTTATGATCAAGATCTGCTGTCGTATTGCAGAAACTATCAAGGGTTTCCAAATGAATTGTCTCCTAGAGGAGTATAGCAAATTGATCCATTGATGAACCATTAGGGAAATATGTAAAGAACACCAGCAATGAATCATGTTGAATGAAAAGATAGGTGATATCTTTTGAAAAGTCAAGAAGAGATGGAAAGATCATCTGCTAAGGACGAAATTAGGGAGGGGGAAAGGTCTAATGGTTTTTCATAGTGCAGAAAGCACTGAATACAGTAATAGCTGGCACCTCATCATTTAGGCCTTGCAAGAAATGTGATCCTTGGACAGAAATATTCTAGGAACAACATGTATGAATTGTGGAAAATTATGTTCGGATTGGCTGAAGACCAGTTTTCAAATCTATTAAGACTGCCCAAAATTGCAGTGGTTCTGCCTTTATTTTTTAAAAAAAAAACTGTTAGAGGAGATTCTGTTTATAAAAGAATTCACACTACTCAGAAGAACTTTCTAACACCTGAAACATAAAATAAACTGATGACTATACAGATATGAGGGGGATCCAAAAAATGATTTTCCAATTGCAAATGCTTTGAAGAAATGGAGTGATAAAAAAAGCGAAGAATATTTACCAGCTGAGCAAAGTGAATTAGGAATGCAGATACCTTATATATTAATTGTCAAAGAAGTGATAAAAAGTCATTAAATTCTTGTTTTAAAGTATGTATGCATATACCTTATAATATGTTGTCACCAATCAGCTGTCATTCACCATTGTTTCCCCTCCTCTCTCTCCCCTACCCATGATTTCCCCTGTCTAGAAATACATGTGGTGGACTTCCCCCTCATAAGAAAATTTCTGGCAGCATCTGTTAGTTTACGCAGTAGATTGTAAGAACAATGATTTTCTCAAAAAAGTAAACAAAATATCTTGGTTTTATCAACTCATTATAGTACGTCTGCTTTGATGTAATAGAACATGTTTTATGTCACTTATGACCAGTCACCGGGGCCAACATTTGATTATGACGATCGCTTTAGTCTTCATTTGTTTTCTGCATAATAATTTATATTTACAATGGCTACTGGAGAGTACTATCATAATGATCCCACTTAAACTTTCTCCTTGCCCACCTCCACCGCCATCCCTGACTTTTAAAAAAACAAATCGGCCTTACACCAAAATACATTACTGTGGATTCACTGTTATTTGTGGATTAAGCATATTATGTAATGATGCCTGTCTGTATGGTCATTTGTCTGTTCCCTGTTTTATTTATGCACTATAACTTGAATTATCCACCATTTAAAGCTACCAAGGGAGCTGGGGTAGCTCAATTGGTAGAGCATTAGAATCATAATCCAAGGGTTGCGGGTTCAGTACCCACCTAGGCCAGCCCAAGTTGGGAGTCTAGGTATGTCCTTGGGAAAGGCACTTAGTGCCCACTTCCTCAGCATGATATGGCCAATAATGTGTTAAATGTGCTGTTAAAACAGCAACAACAAAATTTTTTTAAAATAAAGTTACGAAACTTTGTGGATGGCTTGCACTTGGACTAAAGATGAAGCTATTGTTGTCAGGATTGAAAGATCAAAGGTCAAGTTCTCTGTGACTGAAAGAAGAAAAATGGTTCTGCACAATAACATTAGTTCTGCATCACATATCTAGACCAAACTTTGTAGATGGCTTATATGTGAAGTAAGGAAGAAGCCTATCGATTTGGGGTCAGAAGGTCGAGGTCACTGAGACTGAAAGAATAAAAATTGTTTATGCATGTTAGTAACATTAGTTCTACATCATGGACCTGGACCAAACTTTGTGGATGGTTTGCACTTGGGGCAAGGAAGAAGTGTGTCAAGGTCAAGGTCACTGACTGAAAGAAACAATGGTTTCTGCACAATAACAGCTCAATTAAGATCTTTGCCTTTTATCTTGAAGGACTACACATTTATGTTTATTTGGAAGGGTTTATCGTCCTTACGTTTTTTTTGCCATTTTTCCTCGTATATTTTTAGAACTTTACTTTTAAACAACACTATTTAGCCAGGATTGTGCTGATGTGCCATTAAGCCTTATACATACATACATCACAGACCTGGTCCAAACTTGGGTAATGACTTGTACCTGGGGTAAGAAAGAAGCCCATCAATTTTGGGGTGAAATGGTTAAAGGTCAAGGTAATAGAATGAAGATAAATGGTCTTCTGCACAAAAATTTCAGTTACGAACCATGTGCCTTCACCAAAGTTTGTGGATGACTTGCATGTTGGATATGACAGAAACCTGTTGATTTTGGGGTCAAAAAGTAAAAGGTCAAGATCATTGTGATTGAAGAAAAAAAAAATTGTTTTTTTGCATAATAACTTTAGGTCTAGACTATGTGCATTGACCAAAGTTTGTGGAGAGTTTGCACTTAAGGTACGGAAGAAGCCTATTGATTTTGCAGGTCAAAGGTCAAGGTCTTTGTGGCTCAAGGATAAATGGATTTTGCAGAATAAAAGTAAGTTCCTTGACCAAACTTTGTGAATGGCTTGCACTTAGGGTAATAAAGAAACCTATAGAGTTTGGGGTCTAAAGGTCAAAGGTTACAATCATGGTAAGTCAAATAAGAAAAATAATGGTTTCTGCACAGTAAGTTTAGTTCCAAACCACATACCCTGACCAGAGTTCAAGGTCATTGAGACCTGTTAGTGACTAATTTCCAGTGTCAACAATGCCCTACTAGTGCCTGCAGTAGAGGACTATTAAACATGGAGCAGGCGTATACTGTGCTGTTCACTGTACTCTTGTTTTAAATATAAAAGTTGCAAAAAACACAAAATAAAATATCAGTTTTAACATCAGTGACATATCTGCAAAGTTGAGTCCAAAATATGACTTTACTAAACAGAAATATTATATCTTCTAAAATAAATGAAATCATGGTTTTTAAAAACTATGTCAAACTACTAATTGTTCCTGAAACCCTAAAATTTTAATTCCCAATAGATCAAATATTTTTTTCAAGATGATTGGACCCAGGTCCTACTCCTTGTTACACTCCCTCTCTCTCCTCCCGAAGTCTTTTAGCACTTATCAGACTTAACTTAAATGGCTGACTTAGAACAACTAAACTAGTGTTGAGTACATCCACTAGTTGTGTGTAACAACTAAACCAGTGTAGAGTACATCCACTAGTTGTGTGTAACAACTAAACCAGTGTAGAGTACACCCACCAGTCATGTGTAACTAAAATAAACCAGTGTAGAGTATGCCCACCAGTCATGTGTAACTAAAATAAACCAGTGTAGAGTATGCCCACCAGTCATGTGTAACTAAAAAAAATGCCTCTTGTTTTGTTTTCACATCCAAGACTGGTTTTACTGGCTGTAAGTTATTTTCATGTAAATTCTTACCTTAAGTTTAATCATAGAAGATAAACTGACTATGTAAGTGTTGTACCTAGGATCCCAACAGCAGAGGCATTGTGTCCCCCTGTTCTCCACATCTGGATAAAACACAGAATTTCAAAAGGGCAATGAAAATACACTAAAAAATATTTGATGCACTGGTAGTTGTTAAAAAAAACCCATAATCTCATTTTTTTTGGCAGTTTTGACATCTTAATTTTGTTTTCTGCACTTTACTATTGTGGATGATTGCATTATTGTAACAAGTTTTTTCAAGTACTCAGGTAACTGACAAGAGTATTAATGATATGTGTATTTTTGTCAAGGGTAGTATTTACTAATAAACTGGTTCCCTGTCTTTACTGCAGTGCAGAAAAAAATTGAGTTTTGAAAACTGTTTCATGGTACTAATATATGTTGTTATCCCTAGACATGTTAGGGACTGAATAGTTAATTTTTTTTAAGGGTATGGGAATGGGACTTTTTTTTAACAAAAAAGTTCTGGTCCACAAAAAACTTTTAAAAAAATTCTAGCTCTTGTTTATAGAAAAAAAGAACTAATTACAGTGAAACCCCACTATAACACAATGGTCGGGGTCCACAAAGTGCCATCATGCTATGTACCATATCATACAATATCCAACCAAGTCATTTAACTGAAAATAATATTGCATGTGTATCCTCTTAGCTATACATGATGGAAGAAGGGGGGGGGGGGTGCTGTACAAACTATGGACTTCAGTGACACAGTTACCAACTTGATGCATATTAAATGAGAAATACTTAAAACAGTTATTACATATTTAATATTTATTTTTCGGCAGAGAACCCTTCATTAGTACATACATATACATGTGTAAGAATATTGTCAACTAAAGTGTAAATAGCTAGAGTACATGTACTCACCAGCTGATCTAATTGTATACATAATAGTAATTCCATTGAAAATATGCACAAAGAAGTATAATTTCTAGAATCTTCTACTAGATTCTATTCGAATCCAAATACTTAATTCCTTGATAATATGCTTACACTTACTTATGAAACACCATATTTTTCTAAATATTCATATTTGCTGGACATGTCCAAAGTATCTGATTTTTGAGTGACAATAAAATGCATAAATCAGACATTGGGAGTTTCTAAAAAGAAACTTGTGTTTAGGCTTGAAAAATACTTTAACTGAAATTCATACAGGAGGTCAAGGGTATTGACTTTGTAATGTACTTGAGATGAACAATTCAACAGATGTGTATAACTGCCAGAATCAAGTATAGGAGTAAATCATTCATTTTCATGGCTAAAGAGTAATCTTCATAAAAACAGTTGAGTCATTCTCTAAAAGACAGAGAAGAAAATAAATAAAAAATAAACCCAGAGCAAAAACAGGGAGTAGTATGTTTGATTATAATAGCAAATCTCTCCAGCCCTTCAGCTTATGTGGTTCTGTTCCAGTCAATGTTAGCATTAAAATTACAAGTGTCCTGGGTATGCTGGAGTGATTTGAAACTGCTGTCTGCATTTCTGACTAGAAAAAAAAGATTAAGGGGGGTACATGTATGTGGCAATGACCAAAACTGCTCCTGACAATTCAGGTGATAAACTTGTTTCAGTGTGTGTATATGGCAGTTGATTGAGCAGGCATTGGTTGTCTATTGTTTTCATTTACATAGGTAAATTAATTAATTTATAAATTCTGGTGATAAACTTTTTTAGACCACCACTTCATTGGTGCTTGGGTGTGTATGCCAGATTACTGAGTAGACATCTGTTGGCTGTTGTTTACCCTGGACTGAGCAACGATTGTTCACAGGATGCATGGAACACAAGCACAAAGTAGACTTAATGGCCTTTTTGTTGATGTTTTAATAATAATTAGACTCACAATTATCAACTTTGTAAGGAGCTAACTTCTTTAAAAAATAAGCAAGAAGCAGTGATAAGATATTTTTTTTTTCTTCAAGAATACAACACACCTTGCCAAATTAATAAATCAAACTCTTGTTTATTTTTATCACTAAAGCTTTGTAGTACTTCAAGAAATTGGTGAAATTACTGTCAAATTTCAGGAGCCAAGCCACGACTGTGCTGTATCCATTATATTAGTTTTCACTTTATATCCATTATATTAGTTGAAAACAACAAATTATCTTGAGGTAAAAGAAAAAAAAATATACTATTTCATGAGAAAATCGCAGGTCTGCCACCCCTCCAAAAATTAAATGGCCAGTCCCTTTTACCCTGTGGGCTGTGGTTAGCTTGCCAGGTTCTTGAGTGAAGGGTTGGTGTGTCCTTTGGCAAAACACTTACTCCAGTTGCCTCAGCACTAGATAGCCTAGATAGATAGTGTGCTATAAAGGACCAAACCCAAGGCATGTAATGTTGATAGCCTAGATAGATAGTGTGCTATAAAGGACCAAACCCAAGGCATGTAATGTTGATATTTTTTTAGAGAAATATACATTTGTTGGTTCTGTTGCATCAGTAATTGTGATACTTCCTAAAATGGATAACGTATTAAATAGGTGACTCAAAGGATAACATATTAAATAGGTGACTCAAAGTATAACATATTAAATAGGTGACTTGTATATCATTCATGTTCATCCATTGCCAGTAGTTTGAACATTAACAAGTGATGTAGTAAGGGCAAGTGAATATGAATGTTCTTAATTATGTGTATTTGCATAATGGATGTACATCAAATAAAAGTTGTACATAAACGCAGAATTTACGTAAACACATGATGACACAAAGGTTTGCCTAAGGGACACACAGGTAAGGTGCAATACTTTAACATGGTTACATAAAACTTTGCATTTGTAGTTGAAATTTTTATTAAACGAAGTATAGTATCGTGTTACATTGAAGATCATGAAGCATAATCAGATATGGCACATATTAGTTTAACAGGAATGGTGTGCTTAAAAGCTTAAAGGTTATGGTTACAGGGGTTATTTGGTGGTGGGTTACTAAGGCTGCAGTGAAATCCTTGCAAGCAAGACAATAAATTTACATATTTTCATCTTGAAGGGGACATCAGCAAGCTCCTAGAGCTGGAACACCTGGATTTCGATCACCAGAAGTTCTCATGAGGTGTCCAGAGCAATCCACAGGTAATTTAATTTCATTTATTTTATTAAAAGTCTCGAACATTTGTTTGCTTAAAAAACGTAATAAATGGTTAACACTAGAAGTGTAGTTTAGTTGAAAACAATTGTTCAGACTGATCCGTAAGTTCCAATATTTGTTGCTTAGCTTGTCTGTACAAAGTTGTGAATTGCCTAGGCTATAGTCTCAGTATTATTGGCATTTTCTGCAGTCAGGTTGTCCGCAGTGGTTGAGCTTGTCTGTACAAAGTAGTGAATAGCCTTGGCTGTACTCACAGCATTGTTGGCATTATCTGCAGACAGGTTATCTCCCAGTGTTAACATTTTGTTTTCCTGCCATTGCATCTTGCTTTATACTTGATATCTTCATGGTGAACCTACCAATGGAAAAGTAGGTCACAGTAAACTATAGTCTACTGTCATTTATCTGGCCAAGTGCATTGCATGAAATTTTGTCAGAGAGTACATTGGCCAGCACTACTGGGTACATACAGTACAGCTCACACGATTTTTTTATTCCTCACGCTCCGCAGTGGGGGAATTAATCCCCTCTATGCTCACTTGACAGTAACACTCTATAGTGGAGGGATAAATACGTACAAATCACCACCGCACCTAGGCAGGTCCGACATTGACAACTCTACCGTGGAGGGGCTGGACGACATTACTGATTGACATTTGAACAGTCAATGAATGAAGACCATCCATGAAAAGACTCAAGCGTGATTTACAGTCAGATACCATTTGAAGAGTAAGTCATCTTTATTTAGATAATATATTTGGACAATAAAAAAAATCATTTAAAAAGTCTAGTATATTCAGTACATATATTTAGAAAAGGTGGAATGACTTCTTTTGCAATAATTTTATGCTTTTACTTTATTCAAAGAAATCTGAACAAACTTACGCACTGATTTGACGAGAGGCACACCTTGTTGAGCTTCTCTTGAACATGATAAATTTATCCTATTGTTACAAAGGAAAAGTAATCCTCATGTATGGACAATTAAATTCCGAATGACAACTGCTTCTGCTTTAAAAAAACAAAAAACCCCAGAAAACACTGAATTTACACTGAAATACGAACCACGTGCTTAGTCCTTAAGCAGTAATGGCACAGTCAGAAGGCTGAATATACACCACTTTGAACTAGTTCAATTCTGACTGCATGTGTACTATAATGGACATATATCTTTATCCACATTTGATGAAGATTCCGCGAACATGGATTTGAGTGATGGCGTATTTGTTGTTGCGTTTATGTTTTAATATGCTGCATGACACGTAATGTCATTCTTGCCACCATAACAGATGTTACAGTCAGCTTTACAGGAAGGACAGAATGCATATTGCTTAGCTTTTGGTGTTTTAACTTTCGGAGATAATGCAGGCTTAGACATCTCAACAAACTTTCAACACTGACGCCAAACTGACCCTGTTTTATGCTGATTGAGCTCTTTAGTAATCCAACTATGCTGATTGAGCTCTTTAGTAATCCAACTATAATCAATTAATCTCTAATCCTTTCAGAATTACTTTTGATCACATGTAGTATAATCCATGTTGACAAACTTAAAACACTAAAGCCAACCGACCCTGCCAACATAAACAAAGGGATGATAATTGTTTTATGCTGCTTGAAATCAGCAACTGAATCGTCTTGCCCTGCTTAAGCCAGTTCACAGTAACATGATCACAGGCAGTATTACCATAATATACTAAAATGGAAGCAAGGTGTAAAAAAAATGGAAAAAATAAACATTTTCAGTAATAAGTTTGAGTACATGCATGATTTCAGTGAGGGATGGGAGACACCCCTCATCTCGGGAGAAATACCCTCAAATCTGGGAGGTTCACATGTATGAATGTGTTCCGCAGTTGAATTGTAAAAGGCAGGAAATAATTTTGATATAAGGTAGTTCTACAGAAAGGGAGCTGAATGATCGAGTGCTGTAGGTCTCAATGTTAATAACAGAAGGTCGAATTACATCTTTGTAAAGTAGTTTGGAGCAAGACCATTGTCCATTTTAAACAACTAACCTTATTTTGACCTCTCTCTCATTAACACAAAATGACTGATGCAAGGAATGGAATACAATAAACAGATAATTGATACTGGCTGTATTGATTAGTTCACAAGTTCTTCTTTCTATCACTGGTTTTTCTTTCTATCACTGGTTTTTCTTTTACAAGAATCGAACAATGGAATAGCCTGTGGTTATACAGTATGATTCAACAAAATGCTTATTCAATAAATTATGCACTGTTCACTTATCCCCAAGTACATTGTTTATTGTCAACATAATGGCAAAGAAAACAAACCTGCAGAAGAGCTACTGTTGCGCCTTTGGGTTATCAGTTTGCACATGAAATTAACATGTCCATGGCAAAGAAAACAAACCGTGTTGATGGCTTCTGTTGTGCTAGGTTTATTAGTATGCACATGAGCATCTATCTTCAAAAAGTGTTCTTGTGAACATACATGTATCTTGGATGACTTTCTGTGATCATTTGTGGTTTAAAAAACAAAACAAAACACTACTTTGATAATTAATACAAAATAGTACAGTTTAAATTAAAGTAAAGATATGAAATCTTAATAATGCTCTCTCTCTCTCTCTCTCTCTCTCTGACACATATATCTGAGACTAACATACATTATAATTAACTGAATGCTCACATTTTTTTCAGTATCAAAAGTAAGCTAATTGCTCCCAAAGAGATAATGATATAGATAACTCGGCGCCCCCCCCCCCTCTCTCTCTCTCTCTCTCTCTCTCTCTCTCTCTCTCTCTCTCTCTCTCTCTCTCTCTCTCCAAACCTCTGTATAGTATTTTTTTGAGACCACGTCAACTCGACAGTGGTGATCAGATATGAATCTGCGAGAAAGCATGGTGTGCAGAGCTATTATCTGCGAGAAGCCGCGGCAATTAAGTCGGGATGCACGGAAAGCTGGTGGAGGTTTTTTTTCTTAATCATCTCCCCTCTCTCTCCACCCCATTGTGAAGTGTGGGGAATCGAAAAATTGCATGAGTTGTACTGTAGATTAGTGCTTGGATTGCTGTAAAACTCCTCAACGTCCAGCTGTTAATAGTTGTCATCATAAGGGATAATATATCAAGTCACCCAGCATCACATCGGGTAGAAAGTTGGGCACAGGATAATAACATCAGATTATTGGGTGAATAATATGGCTGTTTCAAATATTTCATATGAAAATAACAGTGTCAAGAGTTGGAATATGAGATTGTTGGTTAAACTTGTTGTTTTTAATAAGTAAAGAACTGTTTCATACCATTTCATTTTATAAACACAATAGTTGCTAAATAAATACAGGCCAAATAAATTCAGGTACTGTAGAACTGTAGACTATACTTTTTATTTTCCCATCATATTTTATAGATGGGGTATTTAGCGTTCCCCTTGTCCATCCAACAGATTCCATGGTCTCCTTTCAGTTGCAGATTTTGTTTATGCTCAGTAACTTTTGAAAGACTTCATGGATTGACACAAAATTCAGTTTGGGGCCAGATACAGGGAAACTACGCTATAACAATGTGGCTGGGGTCCACAAAATGCCATAATGTTATATCAAGACAAGTCAGTTAACTGAGGAAAATATTGCATGGATATCCTCTTGGCTATACAAGAAGCTTCAGTGTTGCAGTTACAAACTTAAATTAACGGATATTGTTATGTATAAAATTTATATAATATTATAAATATTTTAGGAAATTATAAATGTTTCTTGACTTTAATATTTGCTCAAACCTTAATGTTATGTATAAGGTTTACATGTTTAGCTGTTGTCCTTGAATTAGTTTGTTTACTTAGTATTTGAGTTCAAGGATGGTTTTGGTAAACAAGTTGTTCATTTAATTTGAGTTTAGGGTTGCTTTTGTTTCGAGTTAAACTGTAAATTGCCATTGAAATTGCTGTTTTCTGTCAGGTAGACAAGAAAGTTCAAGAACAGTGTGTTAAAAGTCACATACATCATACAGTTTTCTAGATCATTCTGTCATGTGACCTATTTTTATATATACCATGTTTAGTGGACAGTTTTTAGTTTCGACCTTACCATCAGTCTATAAAGAGTTATTACAGTTGTGAAAAATCATTCCAAATTCAGAGAGGAATTATTTGTTTTAAAAGATTCACTGGATTTACTTATAGTTCTCATTCTCTTTTTGGATTTTGAATTGATGATTTTGGGATTTATGTGAACTTATTCAAAGATATTCTGGAATACTTCATTTTGGTACATCAGCACATTCCAGACTATTGGCACCTCAGCACATTCAAGGATACAGTAGTTCACTTGGAACATTCTATATTTTAGGACTTGTGATTAATACATTCTGGATTATTTTTGGAATTTAATTCACAATATTGTAAGTGACTTTTGATTTTCATTTAATTATCTAGAAATAAATTACTTGTTGATTTTTACTTGATTTGTTGGCTTCACTTTCTTTCTGTTACTTCAAACAGGGATAACATATTTAATATTTACTCTTTTGACAGAGAACCATGAATTGGGACATACATGTATAACAAAATTGGCAAATGGATAGTGTAAATAGTTAAAGTACATATTACTTACCAACCGATATCAATGTATCCTTAATAGTAATTTCATTGAAAATGTGAACAAAAAAGCATCATTTCTAAAATTTTCTCTGCTTGATTCCATTAGAATCCAAATACTTAATTTCATGTTAATAAACTCAGACAAACTTATGAAACATTGGAACATTCATATATGCTGGACATGTCCAAAGGGACTGAGTTTCACTAACAATAAAATGCCCATATCGGACATTGTGAGTTTGTGATAAGAAGCTTGCATCTTGCCTTGAAAAATACTTTTATTGAAATTCATACACGGGTATTGACCTTGTAATATAACATCGCAACAGGTGTAAAACTGCCTTAGCCAAGTTTGGGAGTTAACTGTTCAATTTGATGGGTAAATAGCAATCTCCAAAATGCAGTTGAGTCATTCTCGAAAAGACAGGAAAGAATAAATGAAAATAAGCCTTATATTGATTGAAACCAAACCTCTAGAAATGCTTGTATAAGCCGGACATGTCTGATGGTAAGAATATTTTGACTGATTGCAAAATAATCCTGTTAGACATTCATAGTTATGAATGTAAATCATGTTCTTTTTCTTATATTTAGCTTCACAGTTGTAAAATCAAATAATTTCAAACCCTTATCTGACAAAACAAGCATGGAATGGCAAATCTTTGTATGACAGGTGTCAAACTTAATTGAGCTTCAGTCATAATTGCTTCCTAATCGTGGCTTTTCACTTCCACCAGCAAAGCAAATTAAGTTACACAGTGCCACTTCCAGTTGATCCCATCTACAACTCTCCATCAACAACTTGTGCACAGTAGGGTCCAAAAACATAGACTGCAGCATAAGTGAGGGTGCAAGTTACCAAGGGACCTCTGAAAAATTAAGAAAGGGATGGACATCAGTTCTGAGAGGGGGGGGGGGAGGTAAATGGTTAAATATTTGTTTTATAATCATGTTCGGAATAACTGTCAGTAAATAGCTGTTTCTAATGAAGTTGTTTGCTTTTCTGTATAAATTACCATTGTTTTCAAGATAGCCAATCTCTGAAAGATTGTTAAAAAGATTACTCCAAGAGGTTTCAACACATTACGTGTACCAGTGAAAACATTCTGTAATATGTCACTGCTTTTTGCATGTGAATGTGGAAATATTCTAGTGTTATTGTTGATTCAAAATAAAACAAGATTCTTTTTTTTTTAAAAAAGACAGACATTAATTTTGCCAAACAACGTCAAAACTTGTTTTATTGTTCTATTAGCACAATATTGATGCTGTGATTTCATTGTAAATAATTGCGAAATTTCTGCTCATCCTTGAGCAAACCTCTGAGTGGCAATTCAGGAACATAAAGTTAACTACAAACTTGCTTCTCCATAATGAACCCTATCTACAAAACTAAGCTTTTCATGCACCCAGTACACCTTTCATTTTTTTCCCTTGCTATCCTAGATCATGTTTGCATTGAGTAGGATAAACCACTGATTAAAGTTAGATTCTTTAATTAAGTTACTTACATAATAATATTTAAAACAGTGTTCCATTGCTCATTTGAAATGAGTTGACTCAACATGAGATCATGACCGTTAGCTCTTACACAGGTATAATTTGCATGCCTTTTAACTTTCCTTATTCTATCCTCTTTACTTGATTTGATACAAAAGACCTAATTATGTGATAGTACAAAGCAGGTCTGTTTTTAACTGATTTTAACAATGCAGCAAATACTTCCATAAGTTAGAGATCAAAACACCGTCAACATTAATTAGCTTCTCGTGGAAACACTCATTGGCATTACTGTGATGGTCAGTTGACATTTTTCATGTTTGAATACAAGAGGACATGTCATATTTATGATGATTACACTGAAACCAATTAAAAGATGAGACTAAAACGGATTTTACTTGACAATGCTCATTTAATTGGCATTTATTTCTTAAAGTGTTGTCACAAGTAGGCAATTCTCATATTTTAATTGATCAATATTTCATTGTATATCCAGGCACTAACCACCATTTTCAATGATAAAATGAGTGATATATCAAGGTTTAATTTACCAATTTTGATCACAATTTTATTCACATTTAGCAAATAGGGACCTATTTTTGTTGTATTTTTTTTATTTTGAAAAATGGATTCGACACTTGCCCCCGTGTTATAAGTGGGTTTGCGAGAGTTATCTGGGTGCACAAAAACGAGGGAGCAGTGTAGCATCAAACAGAATCTTCACTTTACTTTTTAGCATTGCTATAACAATAAAAACAGTTGTGGCTTTGTTTAAAACAGTAATGATGCAGAGAACAATAGGAAAGTAAAGATCAATCAAGCAAACAAATCACCAATCCAGGTGTTGTTAATTGGTTAATTTCAGTAGTAAAATAAGGTCAAGCATCAGACAGAATCGTCACTTTACATTGTCTGCATCGCTGTGACAATAAATACCTTTGCAACAGGCATAAAACTGCCATTTGTAAAGGTTATTAGGTTACTTCTAACTGGGGATTATACAGTTCCATCGCTCAACCAAATTTGGGAGTAGATCATTTGGTTTCATGGGTAAAGAGGGATCCCCAATAAACAGTTGTCATTTTCAAAAAGACTGGAAAAAAGGTAAAATAATCCCAATTTAACTTATAATCTCTGATGACAAGTATGGCTATGTACTTAATGTACAGCAAAAACAGTGAGTATAAAGTTTGCTTGAAAATGCAAACCCTTCCACCCCTACATATTGTGATGTAGCTTTGTTAGCTGTACAGTCTCGAATGTTGATAACAATGACTTTGCGCTACTACAGAGCAAAAACATGGAATAGCATACTAGTATTTCATTATAATGGGAAATCTCTCCACACCTGCAACTTAAATGGTTATGTTCCAGTCAGTGTCCAACTACAGTAGTACATGTAACGATGTAGGTTACAGTGATGAGTAAGTAGCCTGTGTATATCTGAATGGTTTGAAGCTGATGTCTGTATTTCTGACTTCATTTTAAGAACATAAAAAAGGATTGTCATATCTTTAGCATATGGGTATAGCACAGGAGCTTGACATTAGATAAGGTTAACTTTTTTCCAGGATTGTACCCAGAATATAATAAAGAGCTATTATATACACCCTGTACTGTAATGTACCCTACAAGCCAGAAGAAAAATGTTACCACTATTTAACATCAAGCTCGTGTGAGGTATAGCCATATGATTACTTCAAATCTTACATCAAATACATAATGTGGGAATATATTTATATTTATGGAGTTTACTTTCAGAAGTATAATGAAGGATGGGGTGGGGGAACATGTACATGGCAATGACCATAACTACTCCTGACAGTTCAGGTGATAAACTTGTTTCAGTGGGTGTGTATGACAGTTGATTGAACAGGCATTGGTGGTCAATTGTTTGCCCTGGATTGAACAACAATATTTATAATGGATTGAATCCAGAATAAGAATTTTTAGCATTATTATTGATGCTTAAATGCAAAATTAGATTAACAATAATCATCTTAACAAATCAAGATTCATTTACTTTGGCCATAAAACTTTACTGTAATTTAAAAATCAGTCAGGAGCAATTAGTGAATAGGTGTTTAAAATTTGGTAACCATGCCATGACTGTTATATCCAAACTCATGTTAAATGTGTGATAGTGGGGTTTCCCTATATTAAAAAGACCTAGGTCAAGTTTAATTTGTAACATTTCTGACAAACTTTTAATGGATTGTGACCCCTGTTTGACTTTAAACTTCGTGCTGCATACTGAATCAAGTTTCTTCAATTGTACTGTAACAGTGGGGCCAACTGTATCATATGGACACATTTCTACCTTTACACTAATGATTTTCTTGTTTACAGGTTTACCCCAGTGTTAAAGTTTTAGTTTCCTTACATAGCTTCTGTTGTATGTATGAGCATGGTATCTACATATAAGTTGGTCAGGATATCACTTTGCTTATTGAGAACCACTTCAAGCTGGGAAAAAGTAACAGGAAATTGTCATGCATGATTTACATACAGGTTGACTTCAACAGTAAAATTTTGTCTTCCTGGCAAATCTCCAGCTGTATGCATGATCTATTCATGGAACTTGGTCAGGATCTTCCTAAAATAGTTGCAAACTGACCCAAGAAAAAGTAGATCACAGTGACCTACTTTCTGTCACACTCGCAATATATCGGTCACAATGTCCTTCCATCCTGCATGAAGTTTTGGTTCTAGTTTATTTTTAATTGCATTATCTCCTGTTCTCATCAGCAGGGGATCATCATGAGACTTTACCCGCAAATGCATCATTGGGGGGGGGGGGAATATTCCTAGAGATTGAATGCCAATGAGGTCAAAGGTCAAGGTCACATGAAGCAATTGTTAAATTGTAGGTGGGTGGTCAGTGGTTAAAGTTTTGGGTTCTGGCAGTACTGTCAATTCTTGCCATGGATGATCTGTCATCAAAATGAAGATGTTTATTACTGCTGGTGTGAAAGTCAAAAGGTCAAAGGACAAGGTTACAGTGGTTAATTTTTTACATTCTTTTGTGTGTGTGTGTGTGTGGGGGGGGGGTTACATCATGTATCCATGAATAAAGCATTATATTTTTAACCAGATTCACCAGTGTAAATGGCATATTTCTTGGTAATAATGGATCAAGGCATCAAAGTTCAAGGTCACAGGGTATACTGTATTCTATTTTTTTCTTTAAATTGTTAAGAGTTAAAGGGGTAATATCTTTTGTTTACATATATGTATTGGTATCAGATTTGTCACATATTGGCAATGGAATGGGGTGGTTAAAAAGTCGGGTATAGGTCATAGAGTTTTTTTTATGTGTTTCCAGAGCTGTGGTGACATCATCACAGGCAAGATGATACATCAGTGTTTTTTCTTACATTAATGACTGTTACTTACATATTAATGTAGTCCTATATTGAAGTTAAGTTTACTTGCCAATTGCTCCAATGGTATGCAATATAGACCTTAATGGCTCAGTTATTCATGGCCATTTTGATTTGTAGTATCACTGTGTTCAGTGTTGTATGTGGACAGGGGATGGTGGGTATTGACACTCAGTTTGTCATGGTATAGCTTGACCAATATGACATGTCTGTTCAACCTTTCATAAGCATAGTTCATTAGGCTGTGTCCACCCAATAAAAAGATTAAGTTGTGTGCATAAATTGAGATAATTCCTCAAGGCCATGTACTGCAAAACATATTTTTTGAGTAAATATTCCACTGAAAGTTTCATGGACATGTCATTTAGGTCTACCCATAAAAAGAGATAACAATTGCGATGTTGGGCAAACATTGGTATACAGGTGAGATTTGTTGTCTCTGAAAACTCTTGTTAGTCATTTCTATGCATCAGTCTTGTTTATACACTCTTTAGAAGATTGGCTCACAGTATTGCATATAAAAGAATGGATTCTTTGCAAATGAAGTCATTGATATTGAATTGAATCTGTCTTTTTCAGCTGTGGACATTTGGTCAGCTGGGGTTATATTTTTGTCCCTACTCAGTGGGCGTTACCCATTTTTCCGTGCCAGCGATGACCTGACAGCACTTGCTCAGATTATCAGTATCTTTGGGAGTGAGGAGATGAAACAGTCAGCTAAATCATATGGTGAGATATTTTTTTTCTCAAATGAAATGGATAATTATTATTTTATCTTATGTAGAGGAAATATTATTGTATCCAACTTAAGACATTGTAAAACATGTAAATGTAGGTGTTATCTGATTGGTTTGTCTCTGTTTATGACAGTAAAATCCATGAAAAACTGATAAATCCATTTTAAATTCATCATAAACTGTTGGAAACACTAGGGCATAATGACCCCTCAATGACCCACAACGTTCAGGGCATAATGACCCTACAATGACCCACAATGTTCTGTGTTGTTATTTTTGATAATATCTTGACAAATGCAATGAAACCTTTCAAGACCAAACCTTAGTAAAAAGAAGTATCCTATAAACTGCATAGAACTAAAGGTTAGGTCTTTAGTTACCATAGCCTTGCATGCCAACCTTTTTTGGCAGCCTCTTTCAGCCTACTGAAGGAGGAATCTCTGTTGCCAACTGCCTTTTCATGTATGTTGGAAGCAGTGGCCAAAACATCTAGGCATGCGTTATCCATGTCCACGGCTTTATTAGCAGAGCATGTCCACCTCTGTGGGGATGTTGCTTTGGACACATCCATGGTCTTACTGGAGCACAGTAAGAACCTTCTGAGGCAGAGACCCTTTACAGAGGACTCATTCCCACCATGGCTTCATGGCTTCCCTGGATTTGAGAGACCAGCAATTCTGGTCCGTTGCATCCACTCCTGGCCCGCTGAAACCAGCCAAGAAGTGTAATCATCCTGACCATCCACAGGGTCCGTCATTAAAGTCCAAGCAACAAGCCCATTTCAGAGCTACCTCTTGGCAGTCTGGCCCTTGAAGGGCACATCACAAAGACCCAGGGAGGAAGTTTGCAATCCCTTCCCCCATTCCTAAGGGAGGGGGGCAGCCCTAGGGACTCACACTCTCTCTTGCAGTGTGTCCCTCTTCCATCGGTTCCTGTAGGTGCCAGGCTAAACCTTTTTTCAGAGGTTTGCTCAGGTACACTTCTTTCTCCAGAAGGGTGCAGTTGAGGAAGTGTTCAGTGACCAGTCTCTGGCCTTCTACTCCTGGATTTTCCTGGTAGCAAAAGAAGGGTGAAAGTTTAAACTAATTATCGACCTTTCCTCCTTAAACATGTTTCTGCAGTAGGAACCTTGCAAGACCACAGCCTCAGTCAGGAATGTCATAAGACCCTGTGAATGGGCAGTCTCCATCAACCTTCAAGATGGGTACCTTCACATCCGTATCTTTCCTCCTCACATTAAGTACCTCTGGTTTTGCTTGGACAGAGAGGTCTTCCAATTTCACACTCTGCAGTTAGGCCTAGCCTAGCCTCCACCACACCCAGAACTTTTTTAAATGGTCATGGGAGTAGCTGCCATCCACGTAAGGTCGTTGGGGATCCCTATCCTCCAATATTTAAATGATTGGTTGATCCACAACAGCCGGCTAGAGTCCCTCAGACTAAATCTGTCTCACTGTTGGTCCATAGTGACCAGGCTGGGTCTTTTACCCAACCTAGAGAAATCAGAGCTTACTTCATCTCAAGATTTCATCTATATGGGGATGAATTTCCTCATAAACAGAGGATTAGTCTGTGTCCTGTGGGACAGAGTAGACAAGATACTGACCCTGTTGGAGGTGCTGAGAGCCAAGACCAAGTTGTCAGCTCATCTATTTCAATCTCTTTTGGGGACCTTGAACTCCGCAGCAGACCTGGTTCACCTAGGCAGATTGCACTTGCACTCTCTCCAGTTTCTCCTTCTGGCAAACTGGAAACTGCACAGGGACTCTCTGACTGCTCAGATTTTTCTATGCTTGGATTTCTGATTTGGTGGACAAATCAGGACCAGTTTCTGGCTAGAGTCCCCATCCATGCCCTTGAACCCCACTCCCATCTGTTTGCAGATATATCAGATTCTGGGTGGGACACTCATCTGGAGCTGGTAGGGCTCATTCTTCAGGGTTTGTAGTCCCAGGAAGAATCTGCCCTCAGCATCAACAATTTATAAATGAGGGCACTGTTCTTAGCCCTTCAGGGGAGCATTGACAAAATAAGAAGTCACTGCATGATGGTCTCCGACGACAACACGTTGGTGGTAGTGTACCTCAAGTGACAAGGAGGCACACATGCCCCTTCTCTCTGTGTGGAGGTTTGGAACCTCCTTTGTGGGGTAACTTCAGAAGGGATTACCCTCTGAGTTCGCCACATTCCTGGCAAAAAGAATATTTTGGTGGATAGTCTGTCCAGAAAGGGCATGCTCACAGAATGGTCTCTGCACCAATCGATAGCAGATTCACTGTTCAAACTCTGGGTGAGACCCTTGGTGGACTTGTTTGTGGCAAGGCTAAACAACAAGCTTCCCTTCTATGTATCCCAAGTCCCAGACCAGAGAGGTTGGGGGAAGGGGACACTTTCATCCTGAAGCAGGATTGTTTGTTCACTTATGCCTTCCCACCCTTCAGGATGATCCCACATGTACTTCAAAAAGTAAGGACCTCCACTGCTCAGCTCATTTTGATAGTCCCTCTGTGGCCCCAACGATCGTGGTTCGACGATCTTCTCAACCCACTAGTAGACCAGCCCAGGACATTACCCCAGAGGAGGGACCTTCTGTCACAGCCCAGGGGCATTCTCCTGCACAACAGCCCACAGATTCTCCACCTTTACACTTGGCTCATCTCAAATGGTCTCTCCACCAGGACATTTTTTCGAGCAAAGTCACCTGGTGTGTTGTTCAGTTCAGGAGACGATCTGTATCCAATGTCTATGATGTCAAGTGAAGAATTTTTGTGATTGGTGCAGTAGCAAAATGTGTTAATCCTCGCTGTCC
Organism: Margaritifera margaritifera; assembly: GCA_029931535.1. Classification (NCBI taxonomy): domain Eukaryota; kingdom Metazoa; phylum Mollusca; class Bivalvia; order Unionida; family Margaritiferidae; genus Margaritifera; species Margaritifera margaritifera. Next base: position 779,936 of record JAQPZY010001410.1, on the reverse strand, counting down.
CTCAATGAGAAACAATGCTCAGTTTCTAATATCAATGGCTATCCAACGCACTCAAAATTTTGGAGGGCTAGGTCGTTGGTGCAGACTCTTACATAACAGAAATAATCAGGTATTTCGAACTGCAATGACCAGTGTCTCGCTAGTTAATGCCTAGATGGAATATCTTGTGGTCTATAACTAAAATCCCCTTTGAACCTTTGTGTAAAGCTTCTTTCGAGAAGCTTACCTTACGCTCAAGACTGTTTTCTTGCTGTCCTTAGTGTCTGCAAGATGAAGGAGCCAGCTTTGTGTCATATCCATGGAGCAAGGCTGTCTAAGGTTAAAGGAAATTGTGTCGGTTTCTCTCCTTTGCCAACCAGATTTCTTAGCAAAATACCAGCTTCCATCGGTTGCTCCACTCCCGATTGAGATTCCCAGTCTCGGTCGCTTCTGTGCTAGGGATGATCAAGATAGACTTTTATGCCCAGTTAGGGTTTTATGTTTTTATTTGGCAACCATTAAAGGGGGTAGAAAGGGTAGAAAGTGTCTTTTCCTCCCCCTTAAGGCTCAGCTGATATTTCGGCTTCCACCATTTCGAGGTGAATTACCATAACTATCAAGAGAAGTTTATCAATCCCTTGCCAAGAGGGACCTTTCATTCATGAAGATTAAAGCCCATGATGTTCGAGCCAATGCTACCGCATGGGCTTATCTAACTCATTCATCCCTGGAGGATGTGATGAAAACCACATTTTGGCAATCTTACATGACCTTCTCCGCCTTCTGCCTTTACTCATTGGTGCACCAAAGTGAAGGCATATTTTCTTTGGGGCTAATACTCATAGCATAAAATGTCCATGTAAATACCATACGGCAGTAGTCTACACTTCTACAGAAAGGGTGAGTATTCCTTGTTTCCTTCTTTGTTTTTCCTTCACCATTTTGTGGGATCGTCTGCCTCCCACTGAACAGGCAAATTCAGCTAAGCAGTAACAACAGGTTATGTATTACTGATATTTAAATGTGGTGGGGGGGGGGGTAAAACTAATTTTAATTGTTCTTATACAATTCTGTTGCATAGTTTGGATAAAATTGTGTATCAAAATGTTACCCTCTCCAAAGTTGGAGCAGACTTTACCTCCCCATGATGCATGTGTGGAAATGATGTATCAGTTGAACAAAGAACTTGCTAAAGTGGAAATTATAGTGAAAGAAATTTGTGATAAGCTATGACATAAATGTAGATTATGTGGGAAGTTAAGAAATTGAAACTAATGCTACACCTACAGTCAATATAGTTGTCAGTGTTCTAAAAATCAAAACTTTAATGTTGACAGTAGGAAAGAATTACAAAAAATTATTGTGCATTAGTACAGCCTTGGCTTTTACAGGATATATTTTCTAACCTTGATGTCATACAAGTCACAAAGAAAAAATAGATATATCAAATACCAAATTTTAGGGCTGTTCAATTTAAACATACATGGTACCCAGGGAAGGTAGTTGTTTTAATGTATGCCAGGGTACTCTGATTACTCAAATAATTTATGTGAAAATGATACAAAATTCTAAACTGCATCTATGGGTGACTACTCCATGCTGAAAGTGTCTTCCCTGTGTCAAAGTATAATTTACTGGAACAGCCCTTAGTACAAATTATCGACAATATTTCTTTGAGAATAACCTGCATTCATTTGTAGAGCTGGGTATCGCCAGCCATTTTATATTGCAATACATACCATGATAATTGCCCTTGATACAATATGTATCGTGATAGTATTGCACACGGCTAAACTGAAAAATATACAAGTTAGCCCATGTTTGCTAAACAAATATATCTTGAATCATTGCATAAATCTGTTGTAAAATATGCTAAATTCCCAGAAAAAAGAAAAAGAGGTTTCCTTTTTATTTGTGCCTTTCTTTTATATGTTCACTAAACATAGATTAGATACACAAAAATAATTGTAAAACCTTTCTATTTTTGTATTCAGCAAAAAGATGCACTTGGTGCATGAGTACATTTGTAGGTACATGTACTTTACAGTTACCAGTTCATGTGTTTCACTCAAGACAGAAATAAAAACATCACTCAGGGTCTGAAAAATAAACTCATCATGTACTGATGTAATTTTCCTGCTGCAATATACATGTGTATCAAGTTGAACTTACAAAGGCCAAGTTTGCAAGGCCATGTTTTATTTTGTGTCTGGTTTGTTCATTCTAGGAGATCTTGTATATACAGTTTGACATGTTAAAGGATGTAGACTGATTTCTTAATAGAATTCCTTTATTGGATATATCAAAGTCAAAGGTGAGCACTTGCTTATATTTATGTGGTGTTAATTGAAGCAGAATATGATATGCACATTGGCGGGGGGGGGGGGATATAGGTTGGGGTAAGCATACTAATGCAGAAAATAATCCGAATGTACATAGAGTATTATTTATTTTTTTAGAAAATAGTTTCTTGTATTAATAACTGCTGTCTCATTAGAGACTAAAATTCTTTGAATTTTCAATGAGTGTGCGTAGGTAGATATAGTGGGTAGAAGGAAACAGTTTGTATGTTTCTTGTCAATCCATTCAGGTATTTGACTTGCTGTTATTTTTATTATTTACCTCTTTGAAATTCCTTTGCATGTTCTAATTAAAGTGCTTGGAAGAATTTTGTGCATTTGACCCAGTAAACATCTGAAGAAATGTCAGCATAGGTACAAAAGTATACATAGCAAACTGTAAGTTAATGTTGGATGATACCTATTTTCTCACACATTCATTCAATTTTCAACATTCTTGCTTTCTTAGCAGCCAAATTCCAAACTGAAACAGAACTTTTAACGAAAATCTACTTATACCATCAGTGTTTTGAACACAGGCTAAGACTGGTCAAGTGATCATGTCAAACTGGGTAACATTGCTATGAGTGCTGTTGTACAACCTGCTGCAAACCAAAACTTGTTGCTTCTAACAGAATTGTTTCCATTACAAAATATAACTTAAATCACAAATCAAAATATTAAAAGTAGTCAATTGTATAATTATGCAAATCAGTAGACGGTTATAATGAACTATATCCAGTTTTACATGATCATGTGACCATGTGACCAGTCTATGCCTGTGCTCAAAATGTCATATATTTTTTACAAGAGTGCTGTTTCAGTTTGTGATTTAACTGCTACAAAAGTAACAGCAACATTGAAATTAAAAGTTCTGAGAACAATGTATCATCCAGCAATAACTTTTAGTTTTCTGATGTAGATTTTCAAACCAACATTAAAATTACTCCTGAACACCTTTTTTAGAACCTGCAAAGTGATTTTGACAACAGTGAACAATAAAATTCCACTAAAAAATAACACCGAGCAGAAATCCATAAAAGGATTAATTTCTTGTTAGGGGCCTTGTTGTTTACTTCATTCAAAGGGACATAAAGGATACAAGAAAATGTGTACTTTAGGACGGTCCATATAATTTTGTTTATGTTTCATTCTGCTATCATCCTGTATTGATAATTTGAGTCGGTATCATGATACACTATCGCCAGAGTAAATATCGTGATTCATTGCTGCATCAGTGATATTGAACCAGCTCTATTCATTTGGGATTCTAATGGAAAAACCCTTTTAAATGTCACCCCCCTAGCTAAAATATGCTTTTATGTCTCCTTCATTAATTTGCAAAGCAAATATTCTAAGGAAAAAAAGAAAAGTGCTTTCACTTATAACCTCTGTGTTTGGTGAAAGGGAACTCAAATTGAAAAATGTCTCTTTCTCTCTCTCTCTCTCTCTCTCTCTCTCTCTCTCTGTCTTTGTCTCTCTCTCTCTCTCTCTCTCTCTCTCTCTCTCTCTCTCTCTCTCTCTCTCTTTGTCTCACTCTCTCTCCCCCCCCCCCCCCCCCCCCTCCACACACACACATTTTCCCTTAATATCATCTTGAAGTAATTTGGCAGTCGTTGCCTAAATCTGTTTATAAATCCTTTCTCAACATTTACTTGTAATGTGCTTGGACAATTTAGAATGAGCATTACATGGTACACGAGAAGCTTGTAATAATGATTCTTCCTGGTTGGACACAGTTTAATTGCTCAGTCCATATTTTTGGCAGTTTTCTTCCTCAAGAAATTGAAAAGAGGACAACTATTCTTTTCTGCTTTTGATCTCAAGTTGTGACTGTATGCTACACAAAAATGTGTTTTGTTTTCACTTATTATGACTGTTCCATCAATACACTTATACAGTAGTAGATAGTCAGCTCATTCAGGAATGACATAGCTGAAGTCAAGGGAGGTAATGCAGTCAGCAATTTTGAAGTCTAACTATTCACTAATTATAGTTCTAAATTGTGGGAATTTGGTGGGAGTAAATTCTAGGATGGAATTGTTATCTTACTTTATCTGCTGTATATACTCACCAATAAGTCGAGTCCAACTGCAAATAACATAAACCCTGATCGGCCATCGCATAATGCGCCAGTAGATCAGGGTCCATATTGTTTGTTCTGCTGATTACTCTTAACAAACTGAATACACCCAGATCTGCTACCACATTATGCGACAGCAGATCTCAGTTTGTGCAGTTTGCAGTTAGACTCTTCTTATAAGCAAGTACACGTGTCCCTTGATAACTCCCGATCAGTGGGGTGCATAAACAGAGACGGCAGCATAAGTAAGGGCACAAGTTACTGAGGTACCTCTGAAAAATTAAGAAATGGATGGACATCTACAGTGAGAAGTGTGGTGGCAGGTTTGGAATAATTGTCAATAAATAGCTTTTTCTAATGAAGTTCTTCGCTTTTCTATATAAATTACCTTTATTTTCAATATATCCAATCTCTGAAAGATCATTTAAAACTTTACTCCAAGTGATTTCAACACACATCACATGTGTACCTGCAAAAACATTGTGTATTACATCACTGCTTTCTGCATGTGAATGTGGATACATTCTAGTGTTACTGCACATTCAGAATAAAACAAGATTCTTTATTTTTTAAAAGCATCAAATTTATTGAGCGAAACAACGTCAAAACTCTTTTTTTTTTTATAATTTGTTATACTGATGCTGTGATTTCTTTGCAAGTTATAGCGAAATTTCTGCTCATCCTTGAGCAAACCTCAGAGTGCCAATTCGGAAATTTTAAGTTCACTATAAACTTTGGAACTTGCTTCTCCATAATGAACCCTATCTGCAAAACTTAGCTTTTCATGCACCTAGTATTCCTTTCACCTGGTTCCTTTGCTGTTGTTGATCACATTTGCAAATTAGTATGATAAACCACTGATTATTGTTAGATACTTTAATTATGTTACATGTATTTACAGTGTTCTCAGTGTTCAATTAGTCAATTGAAATGACTTGTCTTTACACACTACCATAGGTAGTTCTTACATGCCTTTAACTTTTTTATTCTACCTCCTTTACTTGACTTGATACAAAAGACTAATTAACCTGATAATACAATGCAGGTAAACTTTTAATTGATTGTAACAACACAACCTACAATTCTGTAAGTTGGAGATCAAAACACAGTCGGTACTTAATTAGGTTCTTGTGGAAATGCTTGCAGACATTGCTATGACGGTTGATTTCACATTTGAACAAAAGAGGGCACATTGCATTTATGATTACACTGAAACTGAATTTAAAAAATTAAAAATGAATTTTACTTGACAAGACTTTTTAATTGGTATTTAGTTCTTAAAGTATTGCCACCAGTAGGCATTACTAACATTGTAATTGATCAATATTTCATCAGATATTCTTTTTTACAGTGTACTGAGAAGTTTTTTTTTTTTTCAAAGAAAATGTAACAAAATATATGACTTTTATTAAAAGTTACGAAGTTCATAATTTTGAATCATATGTCCGGGCAATAACTGCTATTTTCTACAATAAAATGAGTGATATGTCAAAGTTTAATTTACCAATTTTGATAACAATTTTCTTCATATTTAACAAATAGGGGCCATGTCTTTTGGTATTTTCTAGAAGAGTTTTCCGGGTGCAGGTTATTGAGGGAGAGGTGTATATACTGTACTAAAGGCATGAAAAATTTACTTTTTGAAGATTGTTCCATATTTGGCCTTTAAGAATTGGACACTTGCTCTTCTTCTTTGACATATGCTTCATGTATTAACATGTAAAAAGATATGTTCACTAATTGCATATTTTCCTTTCCAGGCAAAGCACTATTGTGCAGTCCATCCTCTTCCAAATTAAACCTGCAGACATTATGTACCAAACTAAGAGCTGGATCAATCAGTAAACAGACAAGCAAACAAAGTGAGGCAGACAAAGAGAATGCAGCTATCATGTCATGGAACTGTGTGCCAGACTCTGCCTATGATTTGTTAGAAAGACTGCTAGATCTCAATCATTTGACACGGATAACAGCTGCTGAGGCACTGAAACACCAATTTTTCCAGAGTTAACAAAGGCTGGAGTTTTTAGCTTAGTTGGATTTAGGAAGAATTTTTTTTTAAAAATCATCAGAACTTCATGGGACATAACTACATCAGTATTAAATTACACAACATTAGAATTTTTATTCTTTTCCCTATTTTAGGAATTAAATTTAATTATTTCTGACAGAAGATATTGTCAAAACCTAGTCAGTTACAGTGTTAAAAACTCCAACAATTATCAGATTTTCTTACCTATGTTTTTCGCATCTCAATGGAATAGTTACTCACAATTTATCGTGTGTTATCACAACAGAAGGTGTAGTATGCTGTTTTCAAGATTTATTTTCTAGTTGAAACCAATGTATGATTTCTTTGAAATAGAATCTAAATGAAATAAACAACAAGCATAATGTGGTGATACTTTTAGTCTTGAGTTATTCTACAAGCTTCATTAGATTATCAGGTTTTTATTTCCTCTTAGTATAATTACTGCATTTTGCTTCAACCATGTCCGTCCATACAGTCATTCATCATTTTTCCAAATATCTTTTAAATGAATGGGCATGGACAAATTAATTTTAGAAATATTTAACCACAAAATGATTGAAAGGTTAAAGATCAAATTGAAGAGTCTATTTTTTGTATTCAGGTGTGTGTGTGTGTAGATTGCACCAATTTATTGGGTTGGTTTTTTTTAGCTGTACTGGTCATAGACCAGAAGAGCTTATTGGATAGTCTGTTGTCCATCATCCATCGTCCATCCATCTGTTAGCACAAGTTTGTTATCTCTGCTCCTAAACTACATGGAGGATTGCCTTGAAACTTTACACACACATGGTTGACTTGGTCCTAAATGAAAATGGTGCTGCTTGGACATCCAGTATGGTCACCATAGCATCCATCTTGAAAATTGTGTTGTCACTACTCCTCCCAAATGAATGATCATATCAACATAGAGTTATCACTAAAAGACTTCTTATGATGTCTAGTTGGTCCTAAATGAAAATAGTGCTGATCTGATGTCCAATATGGCCACCATAGGTGCCATCTTGAAAATCTTGTTATCGCTACTCCTCCTGAATGGATGGTCATATCAACATGGGGTTTTCACTAAAAGACTTCTTATGATGTCTAACTGGTCCTAAATAAAAATGGTGCCGATCTGACATCCAATATGGCCACCATGGCAGTCATCTTAAAATCTTGTTACAACTCTGCATGAACAGAAGGTCATATTGACATGGGGTTGTCACCAGAAGACTTCTTATGATGTCCAGTTGGTCTTGAATGAAAAGGGTGCAGATCTGATGTCCAATATGGCTGCCACAGTAGCCATCTTGAAAATCTTGTTATGCTACTCCTCCTGAATGGAAAGTCATATCTTGAAAATATTGTTATCTCAATTCCTTTACAAATGGATGGCTATATCAGCATGGGGTTTTCACCAGTAGACTTCTTATGATACCAAGTTCGTCCTAAATGAAAATGGTGCCAGTCGTACATCCAATATGGCTGCCATGACAACTGTCTTAAAAATCTTGTTGTCACTACTCCCCCTGAATGGATGATCATTATGCTATGGGGTTTTTACCAAGTCCTAACTGGAAATGTTGCCTGTTGTACATCCAATATGGCTGCCATGACAACTGTCTTAAAATTCTTGTTGTCACTACTCCCCCTGAATGGATGATCATTATGACATGGGGTTTTCACCAAGTCCTAAATGGAAATGGTGCCAGTTGTACATCCAATATGGCTGCCATGACAACTGTCTTAAAAATCTTGTCACTACTCCCCCTGAATAAATGATCATTATGCTATGGGGTTTTTACCAAGTCCTAAATGGAAATGTTGCCTGTTGTACATCCAGTATGGCTGCCATGACAACTGTCTTAAAAATCTTGTTGTCACTACTCCCCCTGAATGAATGATCATTATGCTATGGGGTTTTCACCAAGTCCTAAATGGAAATGGTGCCAGTTGTACATCCAATATGGCTGCCATGACAACTGTCTTAAAAATCTTGTCACTACTCCCCCTGAATGAATGATCATTATGCTATGGGGTTTTCACCAAGTCCTAAATGGAAACGGTGCCAGTTGTACATCCAATATGGCTGCCATGACAACTGTCTTAAAAATCTTGTTGTCACTTCTCCCTCTGAATGAATGATCATTATGCTATGGGGTTTTCACCAAAAGACTTCTAATGATGTCTACTTTGTCTTAAGTGAAAATGGTGCCAAACTGAGATCCAGTATGTGTACCACAGTAGCTAATTGAAAATCTTGTTATCGCTGAAGAATATCGGAGGTGGTTTCAGCACTTGACAGTTAAAAGGAAGAAATGGTCTTATCTTGAATTCCTGGAAATTCTTTTTGCCCAATAGAGTGTCAGTCTCTTTGAGGGACTCTTGTTACTTATTTCATAAGTTAATTGTGACTAAGTTACACCCCTTTCTAATACTTTCATTAGCTCACCTTGCATGAGGGCAAGTGAGCCTATGGTGTGCTACTGTATCCATCATCAATTGCTATTTTAGAAGTCTTCTCAGAAACCACTGGACCAATTTTGACAACACTTAGCAGAGAGCATCCTGGCATGCTGGGCTGTCAGATATATACAAATGATGCTAATCCACTATCAAATGTATGTGTGACCACAATTACTAAAAAAAAGACAAATCTGTCCATCATACATCAACAATTGCTATTTTCAACTTCTTCTAAAAACTAAACAAGTTTATGCAAATTATGCCTGTCCTGGAATATTGGATTTTACAGATTTATACAGATGATGACAATCCACTATCAAATGTAAAAAGTACAGTTAAATATAACTTCACCGGCCAGACCATTTATCCCTTTCCATTTTGCAATTGCATTTCATAACAATAAAGGGTGTAAAGACTTTTACAAATCACTTTTAAAAACGGATGTTAAACCAACTAGTGAAAAGAAATGGAATTTAATTTTCAGTTTGGATATGAATTTGTGGCCAACAATGTGTGCTAAAGTTTTTACAATAACAAGAAACTCAAAATTACAATGGTTTCAATTTTGTGTTATTCGTAGAATTTTACAAATGAATTCATTTTTGTATAAAATAAAATTTATGCCAATAAATGTACATTTTTTAAAAAAATTCTGAAACAGTGCTGCATTTGTTTTGGGAATGTAATGTGATCAACAGGCTGTGGAATGATGTGTTCCATTGGATTCAGAATAAAGTGAAAATAGATGTTGTGCCAAGTGTAAGAACTGTTATATTGGGAGATATGGATTCAGAAGGAATATATGTCAAATGTTTTTATCTGTTTTCTTCTTGCCAAATACTATATATATGTAAAGGGATATGCCTAGATTAGATGGGTTGAACCATTTTCTTAAAGACCACTATCATTTGCAAAAATATATTGCAATCAAATCAGAAAAGAAAGAATTTTTTGGTTGATTTGGGAACAGTGAGAACCATTATTTCATCTATAATCAAGAAAAACGTGTTGCGATTCAAATGCACTTTTTATAGCATGATGTACATTATAATGTATAATGTGTTTACAATATTTAATGTCACTCCATGCCTTATCAACAGATATGATCTGAAAACTTGCTCTTTGACTCTGTCTCTCTCTCGAAATATGATTGGTATGTCATAGTTTTAAATTTAAAAAACCTATATCTTGAGCCAGGTTCAATATAAACGAGATGTAAATCCCTGGTAATCTATTGATCAATAAAAAGATGCATCAGAATTTTTTTTTTTTTTTTTTTTTTTACAGATTTAGTTAGAAAAGGGGTCAAAATCACTTCAATCTCAGTTTATTATCTGGATGATAATATTTACATTGGCTATTGGAGATTAGTGAAAGTAGAGGTGGGCTATGTAATCATTGATTACACTCTGGTTTATTAATATTTTTGGTTGCCTAACTAGGCTTTCACATTGGTAGAAAAAGGTTGCCCGGCATTCAATTTTAGTTGTCTTGTGGCTCCCAGGCAGTGGATTTTTCTACCCCTGTATTCTTAAATTCAAATTATGTCACTATTTTTTATGTATCAAGTGTTCAATTATGAGCATATTTGTGGAACAAATACAAAAATTCAATGTAAAACATGAAATATGAAATAATTATAGGTAAACTAATCATGTTCTTCCCTCCCCATTATTACAATGGACTTTACACCAATATCCAAGTAGATGTATGATGTATGATTCTTTTCTGCCTTATATGCAGTTCTTTTAGCATATGACTTGGAGATCCCTACAAATTTTATTTACAAGTTATTTTTCTTATGTTTCTTTTCCATTGACCTCTTCATCCGCACAAATTTCATCTACATTATAAATAAACTTGGATTTCTGTGTGCAGGCACTATTTCCATTGATGGAGTTTTGTAAGTAAATGCCTTTCTTGAATGTGCATTTTGATCACAGAAGCATCGTTGAATCTGTTCCTGCAAAAATATCACTTGTGACATTTGCTTCATTGTACATATCTCTTTCTCTTATAATTATTGCCTCACAAAAGCAGAATGTGCTCACTCAGGATATGGGTAACATGAAAGATGGGCTAATAAAGTATTTTAGCATTTAGTATTTACACATTTAGCTCATTTGCAAATAACATTTTAATGTATCATAGTCCAATAGTTGGATGATTCTCTCTCTTTCACTGCGTGTGTGTAGGCAACCATCTCTGTACAATTTAAATAAAGTTCATCAAAAATAGATCAAGATTAGATTTGATGAAATAGAAAAGATTACAGTTTGAATATACTAAATGAGGAAATACGTGGTGTAATTCATTTTTAGAATAAACACACTCATTTCTACTAAGATCATTGAGACTGAACTTGTCCTTACTGATTCACTGTTGCCAAATGGAAATTTTGAAATGCTCTGTGGGTGGAACATAAATGTGCTATTGCAGTATGTATGTTGGCAATGCATGGTTTAAAGTTTTTCATCTGAATGTAGTGCTGACATGTGGGTCCTGGCCTTGTTATTTCTTTTTATTATTGTTGAAATCATTATCATAGTAATGATAATAGGAGTAGTAGTGGAACCACTACGACTATTACTACCACAATCACTACTACTATTACTACCACAATCACTACTACTATTAATACCACAATCACTACTACTATTAATACCACTATCACTACTACTATTACTACCACAATCACTACTACTATTACTACCACAATCACTACTACTATTACTACCACAATTACTACTACTATTAATACCACAATCACTACTACTATTAATACCACAATCACTACTACTATTACTACCACAATCCCCATCACTGCTACTATTAATACCACTACTACTACAGTTTTCTATTACTATATTGAAACAATTACCAAATGCAGAAAGGTAAACCTACTCTGGAGTCAAATTAGTCAGCTTTTTTTATAGAAAATTTTCTTCTGCTGCTGTTGCTGGGAACTTGGAGGGTTGGGATTAGTTTATGGGGGTGTATTTTCAATGGAATCATCCTTTAGATAATGTTCTAGGAAGAGGGATCATCATTAGCAGGGCATGATCCTCATACCATGAGCATTCAGTGAAATAGTTTAAGAAATATATTATTGTACCATTGCATTTTTCTTTCAAAATTTTGTTGTGATACCGAGTCATATGATTTTGTAAAAAAATCCAGATACTTGTAGCATGATCAAAGCAAAGTTTCCAGGTGTTATACATACAAAATTTCATCTTGCACTATGGTGCAGGAGGACTTTTCTGCAGTGCTTCAATTGACTTGAAAAGTTGTTAATGAAAACAAAATACATTAACCCCATTAAGATCCAAAACTCTTAGTACCAAATTAAAATTTCTGTATTAAGGGGTTTTGGTTTACTGTGGTTCTCTATTTCCATCCAAGATTGAAATTTCATCAGTTATGTCCCTGTTTAATGAAATTTCATCAGTTATGTCCCTGTTTAATCATTACTGCTGTAACTTTTATTTTTATTCATATTTTCTTGTATTACAATATATTTGTATGAATTCAATATAAGTCATCATTTTTTTGTACATGTATTTTAGTTCTGGATATTAAATTGTTTTGCTTCAATCTCTATGGAAAGAGCTTTAACTTAGTTTTTAGAAGTTGCTGTACAGGTTTATTTACTTTTGTTAGAAGTATGCATCATTCATGTATTTCACATAGCTAGACTTCAGAAATACAGGAAACTACATACACTGACATAAATGTGAAGATGAAAATGTTTTGTTGAAATAGTGCTGGTTTTCAGTTTGTAAACTTTGCCCTCTGACAGAAGAACATAAGTGCTGAATCATTGTTTTCATGAAGTTGGTTGGTTGGTTTTTAATAGCACTTTATTTGGCTACCGGTATGTCATGCTGAGAGCTAAGAGCCTTACCCAAGGACATACTGAAGCAGCTGACTTGGTCTGGCCAAGGCAGGTATCAAACCCTTAATTCCAAGATTATGAATCTAATACTCTACCAACTAAGCAACTGTGGCTTCCGTTTTTATTAACATTTTGCTGCATAATGACGCTTTTTGACACCAACCCCTTTACTGCATAATGATGCCTTTTTCATGACCAATCTGATTAAGATATCAAGTACTACCAAAATTAAGTCTTTATACACATAACTATCACTTATATGGCTGAAAGAATGAAGCTTGAAAGTAAATATGAAGCAAATCATTAGTTTAATCACATGATTAAAGCAACTGTGCAGTTCAATCTACATTCATCCATGCTATTTAACAGCATGTCCGCCATTTGTAAACGTGCTCTGTATCCCGTGGTTGTGATGTAAAGTCATTTGAAATTTGAATATTACAGTTAAAACATTTTTGATAATGTACATGGAAATATGCCATTCTTTCAACCAGTCCAGTTAATTGGTATCAAGGTTTCACCAAAATAGAGGAAGATTAGAGCAAACTTCAATTTTTGGAATGAGGCTATATGCTATAAATGCCTTACTGATGTGTTTTATGCTTAAGTTTATATCCATCATTTCAGCAAAAAGATATGACCAAAAATCACCGATTTCTCACAAATATGGATTTTTTATATTTATAAAACGTTTGCTCGCTAATTCTAATACCAAACAGCAAGAAAAATATAAGATATCTTTTTTAAAGGACAAAATTGTTGCTGTTTTTCAAATTGATGTCGGAGCTTGTGAGCACAATATAACCAATCATTGACAAAATTTTCCAATTTTTATTTATTTGATATTGTCTGCAAGTGTTTGTATGATATATTCATATTTGAAATTGTGTTTGTTTGGATGGAGAGATGTATGTAATGTATTTAGGCTTTATGACTTCAAATCAGCACAGCAGAAACTATACATTGTAATTAATTTATCTGATAGGAGTACCTAGATTACAGTATTGTAAATACAAATAGGTAAAAATACTTCATCAACGACCACATAAATCATTTAATTTTGTTTTAGCTTCTTAAACTTCACCATAAAATGATAAAGTTGAAAACTTTTCCAAACTAGTTTGAAACAACCCCAGTAATATTGTATATGAGCACATGCACAGGTGTCTTGATACCATAGTGTCCATCTATTCAAACCACAGTGGTCACTCATGTTAAGGATGAATAACCTAAACTTTACAACTACATATTTAGGGGTCAATTCAAAATTTGTTGTGACTCTTTTGGACTGTCAATTTTTGGTGAAGTTTGCATTGCTTGTTCTAGTGGCAGTTGATTCACTATTTATACCTATTTGTAATTAGAATCATGTAATCTGGGTACTCCTGTTAGTTAGAATTGCAACATATTGTTTCTACTGTGCTCATGTGAAGTTGTATGGCCAAAATACATGTACATGGTGTAATGACCAAGAAGGGCACATAAGCTGTAACTTGGCAATATTTGGAAGTGTGTCCCTGTATTTCCTGTTGATGATACTTGTACATTTCATTAATGAGCACTGTTTTAATGGTCAGTCAGCTATTAAAACACATGCCTGTGAATATGCAAGTTTGGTGTATTGATGCGATTGATATCAACACCTGCTAAGGGTGCAATACATTTCGTCTGGGGCTACAACACTAACTATTCAGCTGGGTCAAGGGAGCATCTCAAAAGCCATAAACTACTGTCACTCACTGTGTATCTAAAAAATCACAGGAGTCATTTTTGCTTTCCTAATAGAAGAAGGCAAAGTTTACAAAAAATTTTGGGTGACTTAGTTACTTACTTTTCGCCTGGTAGCATGACCCTTGTTAAGTTGATAAACAAGACCCATAACAGAATGGAGAAGACTAGAGAAACCCATAAAAGGCACATATAAGAAACAATGTTCACATCAAAATAATTGCAACTGTTATGGATTGACTGTGTTTAGTGCCATGTGATTGGCTGTAAACAGTTATGTGATACTGATCTGGAATTGATAAATTGGTTAATTCAGGGGACTACTTTTGGTTCCCAACTGGTTTACAGCTTACTTTCAGTCAAGCTTTGTATGTACAATATTAACTCCTTACAAAGAAAAATAACAACCCCCTGTGACTTAGACCAAATCTTGCAATTCCAGATAAAATATCCGATTTGAAGTTTATACACTGTAATTGCATAGTCCTTCCAGTACTCAAACAGTCACTTCTGTAGCCTAACAAAGCATATGGTAGGCTTTACAAGCAACACTACCTTAAGAAATAAATTACCACATTTTTGCTTGGACATCATATTTCAGTCAGCTGTTATTCAGGGTCATGGTCATATGATGTTGCTAAAAACGGACACATTTTATTTTAAAGATCAAAATATGTTGAAAGCAAGAACAGTGAATACTAAACATGTGAAGTATATTTGCTGAATTAAAAAAAAAATGATTGTGACCCTCATGAACTCTTGTGTTGTTGTTCTGACAGGCTAGATCATCTTTGCTAGCCAGGGGTCATTGATACACTTAAGTTCCATTTGATGATGAACAAAGTGGATTGACAACCCTTGGGTATCAAAGATGAGGTTAGGTATTCTGGCGCCATTTTAAGAGGCTAATGAAAGAAAAGTATGTGCTGCCTAAATTCAAATGTTTTGTTTATGGAATTTGCTGATTTAATGACAAAAAGGAGAAAAATTGGAATTATAAGGATTGAATTTTTACAATATTACATCCAAATATATTAGGCTATGCTGATTAAAAGCAACATCCCATGTAAAGATATGAAGTTGATTGACAAGGGCCATAACTCTGTCCAAATTGGTGCAGACAAGACAAAACCCGTAAATGGCGCATCTAGATCTAACAGACGATGTTGTTACCAATTCCATCAGAATATTTTCAGTGGTTCTTATCTATACTGATTGTGAGTAATATTGCAAGTTTCCATATGAAGAGAAAACTTGCTTGACAAGAGGCATAACTCTGTCCAAAATGGAGAAGATGAGACTAAACCATTAAAGACATATTTAGGTCTGAGACAGTATTCATACCAAATGGTATCAAAATATGTTGAATGATTCTTGAGCTATGCAGGCTACAAACATCACATGAAGACAACATGTTAATTGTCAAGGGTAATAACTCTATCCAAAATGGAGTTGACAAGACAAAATTTATAAAAGGTACATCTAAGTGTATGAGACAATGTACTTACCAAATTGCATCAGAAGATTTTGAATTGTTCTAGAGCTATGTTGGTTACAAGCAACATCCCATGTGTATATGAAGTTAATTGTCACAAGTCATTATTGTATATTGTATAAAAAATAGAGTTTATAAGACAAAACTTGTAAAAGGCACATATAGGTTTATGAGACAATGTTCATACCAATTGCATCAGAATATGTGGAATGGTTCTTGAGATGTGCTGATTACAAGCAACATTCTATGTGAATATATGAAGTCAAGGTTTTTGTATCCACTTTGGTAATGACACAATTTATTTTGGCCATATGACTTAAAATGAGCACAGCAGAACCTCTACATTGTAATTAAGTTTAACTGCTAATAGTCCCATGATTACATTATGGTAATTGCTAACAGGTAAAAATATTTTACAAATGGCTACTAGAACAATCAATTTATTTTTTGTTAATTTCTTAACTTCACTATAAAAAAAGAGTCCCTTGAAGGGACTGATGCTCTTCTGGCCAAAAAGAATTTCCAGAAATCTAAGGCAATTCCATTTGTCTTTTTATTTCTTTTTTTCTGCTGAGTATTGAAACCATTTATGATATTCTTGAGAAACTCCAACATACCAAATTTGGTAACAAAAATATCTTCTTACATGTCTTAGTTAACATGTTCACAAAATACCTGTAAGTGCAGTACAAAATTCAGTTATGGCCATCGACCATGAACCCGACATGATGGATAGAAAATCATTAAACTTGTCTCGGACATTGTCATATATTTTTTAAAAAAGTTGTTTAAGTGGTATAATTCAAGGTATTTTTTTAAATATATCCATAAATTATGTTTGATGAAAATCCATTAATAGTTGTGTTTGTGTTATCATGCTCACAAGCCAGAAGAGCTTAAAAAAACCTGTCAAAACCCTTTCACCCTTAAATCAATGTCTGAGTGTTGACTATCAACTTATTCATTGGAATGCAACCAAATACAAAGTCTGGTCAAAATTCACTTGTATATGTACAAGTCACTGTTATACTTAGTAAAGTACAAAAATACAAGCAATGATCTTAGATGCTCTCGAGGTCAATTAGGTCTGGTTTTCAAAACTCCTTCACAAAAGTGCATATATGTACCATTTTCATTCAGAGCCAATAAAATTGCAAAAAGTATTTTTCTGAAAACCTAATGTCGATACTATTATACATACAGGAGAAGTAGGCAGTCATTTTGGAAGTTAGATCAGCTTTTTAATATAGAACAAATATATATTGAAACAAAGTAACATTATTTTTGTATTTTCAAATGTTGGTATGGATATCCAATTAGAAAGAAGTTGCTTAGAGTTTTCCGATTTTGGGAGGTTGCACTGGCTTCTTTTTAAATTAGGAGCAACTACAGATAGTGAGAAGTGTTTTTCTGAAAACCGTTTCTTCATATGACTCCCTTCAAGAGGAGCAGTGATAGGATTTTCAAGATGGCTGCCATTGATCAGCACTGCTTTTATTTCACACAGACAAAATATCAAAAATCTTTTAGTGAAAACCCCAAAAGACCATTTGTTCAAAAGTAGCTTAAACAAGATTTTCAAGATGGCTACCTGGATGGCCATATTGGAGGTCTGATCAGCAACATTTTCATTTAGGAGCAACTACATAGCATAAGGAATATTTTAGTGAAAACCCCATGTTGTTATAATAATCAATTCAGGAGATATAGTGATATGAAGGTTTTCACGCTGACCGTCATCCTGGAAATGAAAATGGAAGTCTGATTAGTACAGGGATGTCAAACTCATTTGCTATGGCTGGCCAGATTTGATATAAATAATAATAAATAATAATAATAAATAATGAGTCTGGCGGGCTGTATGTTTGACACCCCTGGATTAGCACCATTTTCATTTAGGCCTAACTAGACATCACAATAATTCCTTTGGTGAAAACATCGTGTCAGTATGACGATTTGTTTAGGACGAGTAGTGAAATTTTCAAAATGTTGAGGAGCAGTGATAAGATTTTTACGATTGCTGTCATGGTGGCTATGTTAGATGTTAGATTGAGGGCCAACTAGACATTCAGCAAGAGTAGCAAAAATTTTCAAGATGGCCACTATGACTGTCAGATTGGGTCTCAGATCAACACCATTTTCATTTAGGGCCAACTAGACATCATAAGAAGTCTTTTGGTGAAAACCCCTTGTCAATATGACCATCTGTTCAGAGGAATAGGAATAACAAGATTTTAATATTGCTGCCAAGGTGGCAATTGTGGATGTTAGATTGACACCATTTTGGTTAAGGGCCAACACGACCTCATAAAAAGTCTTTTTCTGAATACTCTAGGTCAATGCAACCGTCCATTTACGATGAGTAGTGATAAGATTTTCACAATAACCACCATGGTGGCCATACTGGATACCTGAATGGCACCATTTTTATTTAGTACCAACAAGACAATGGAATGAATTTGTATATGAAGTTTCATGGGAATACTCCCAGTAGTTGATGAGGAGTTGTGATAACAAATTTGTGCTATCTGATGGACAAAAGGCCATCACATAAGCTCTTCTGGTCTATGACCAGTAGAGCTAAAAAGGACAAAGTCTAAAACGGTTCAAAGCTATTTTGAAACAACCCTTATAAATGTACAGGAGAGCACATCATGCACCGACATCTTCACACCATAGTGGTCATGTATTCAAACGATAGTGGTCACTGATGTTAGTGCATGTTTAAGGAGTCCATTAAAAAATGAATGTGAATGTTCTGGACTTATCCGATTTTTAAAAGTTTTAGAACGAACAAAAAAACACAATTTTTGTTCTAGTGGCAGTTGACTAAATATTTTGCTTATATGTAATTACGTTTGTGGGTTTAACACCATTTTTCAGCACATGGTAGGCTATACAGTATATTTGGTGGAGTTAGAACCCAAGCAAACCCAGGGAAGAACCACTAACCCATGGAAGCTACTGGCAAGCTTTCTCACATACCCATGTTGGCCGAGCCGAGAATTTAACCCACTTGGACAGGGACAAGATGTCAGTGATCTGTAAAGGCACAACGCCTTAGACTACTCTGCCTCCCAGGGCCCCTATATGTAATTACAGTAACGTGATCTTGATACTACTATCAGTTAGAATTAATCATGTATAGTTTCTGCTGTGCTCATTTGAAGTTATATGGCCAAATACATTGTGTAATGACGAAGATGGGAACATAAACCTTAGTTGTCAAGGCCCACAATTCTATCCAAAGTGGAGTTGACGAGACAAAACCCAATAAAGGCACATTCAGGTCTCCGAGACGATGTACAAACCAAACTGCATCAGAATATGTTGAATGGTTCCAGAGCTACGTTGGCTACAAAGACCTGCTGTAGTGGAGTTTTAAAATTGATGGGGAAACAGGGCAATAACTCTTGTAAAAATTGACCTGAAAATACCAAACCTTTGAAAAGGCACATATACATATGATAGTCAATTCATCTATCAAATGGCATCCAATCAAGTGCATGGGTTGCAGATTTTAGTGGTTACAAGAAGTGTGAATGGAAGGATTGACAGATGGATGGATAGAAAAGGTGGTCAATTTAGGGATTCCAAATATCGATGTGGGGCCCTAAAGACGATGTCCGTAACTCCCTTTTTGTTTGGAAAATTTAGAGATGCTGCATCCATGAAGAAACTGTTTCTTTAGGAATTTTTTTTTTAAGTTGAAAAATTCCTGGAAAGTAGGTCACAGCAATCCAATTGTGATAAACCTTCATGCTAGGATGGAATCATTGCAAATTTGTTCTGAATAGGTGAATTTAAGTAAAAGTTGTAGCACAGGCAGATAAGACAAACAGATTGAAGGTTGAAGTGAATCTTAAAATGCTCATTTCTCAAAGTTGAGGTGTAAATGCTGCATACCTGTTCAAACTACACCATGTGCATGATATGATGACAGAACATGAACTAAGCCCATCATTACTCAAAGAGGTGAAAAGTTGATTGATTTCAGCTTTACCCTGATCCACATCCAAGGCCCATATCAATCTTAACCCACTCCCATATCTTAACGAGTCCAATTTCAATCTTAACCCCAGTCCTATACGTTTTAGCTCAGTCCCTTAACTTGGCCCAATTTCACATCTTAACCCAGTCACATATCTAGCTTACACTAAAGCCTCTTCAATAATCTACCATGATATGCAATAGTAGAAATACCAATATTTGATGTGCTCTAGATTGCCATATTTCTAGTTGAATAGGAGTGCCCTTCATTCCATATATCAGATTCTTCGTTGCATTTTAAACACTGTGCAATCATATTGTGTAGGCTTTGTGGAATGTACAGTTAGTTTCAACGCAGATAAATAGTGCCAATTCTTTTATTTTGGTGGATATAAATTTAATTTGTGGTTTTGTGAAAAATGGGATTTTAGCCAGTATTTACATTGGTCTTTCTACAGAAGGATCATTATTAGTTGGGTCTTTAAATTTATGGTTTGTAGCAACATTGGCAACCACAAAGTCCATCAAAATTGGCAATTTATGAAAAACAGTAAAATCACAGTAGGAGTTTGTGAAAATCTATTTGACCATGCCAACTTGACAGCTTCATCCTGTGTATGTGCTATTTGACCTTGCCAACTTGGCAGCTTCACCTTTGTGTGTGCTATTCAATAGTCACATGGATAAATATACAGTCTGGAAAAAATATAAAAAAACACTTTCCCAAGTTTTGGAGAATAGTTAAAAGAAAAACAACTCGAGTACATCTTATCTTTTGAATTTTATTCTATATAAGATGCCAACATGAACAGGAACACGAGATGAATGAGAAATAGAATGAGATTGGACTGACATGAAGAAAGCAGGACAAAACATTTCAGGATTTATATACAGCCTACCTGAACAACAGCATTCACAGAAGACTGCTAACACTTACCAGGGATATGCACATATACAGTGTAGATAGAATTTGAAATTTTGATAAACAAAAGGAAAATTGGAAAAACTCTTGAAAAACTTGCATTGGAAAATAGTCTCCTCATTAAAACACTAATTTACTGTATGAAAAAGACAAGAGTCCCTCAAAGGGACTGATGCTCTACTGTCCGAAAAGAATTTCCAGGAATCCAAGATGAGAAAATTTCTACTCTTTTTAACTGCCAAGTGTTGAAACAATCTCCGATATTCTTGAGCGACACGATTTTCAAGATAGCTACCATGACAGTTATACTGGATGTAGGATCAGCACCATTTTCATTCAGGACCACCTAGACATCATACAAAGTCTTTTGGTGAAAACCCCTTGTTGATATGACCATCCATCAATTCATGAGTAGTAGTGACTGCAAGATTTTCAAGATGGCCATCGTGACAGCCATACTTGGATTTGGATATAAGATTGGCACCATTTTCATTTAGGACCAACCAGATGTCATAAGACGACTTTCTGCAAAAACCATATGTCAATATGACCATCCATTCATGAGAAGTAGAGATAACAAGAGTTTTAAGATGGTCACCATGGTGGCCATACTGGATGCAAAATCAGCACTATTTTCATTTAGGACCAACTAGACATCATAAGAAATCTTTTTTTGAAAATCCCATGTTGATATGACCATCCATGCAATAGTAGTGATAACAAGATTTTAAAAATGGTCATCGTGATGGTCATACTGGACTTAAGATGTAACATTTTCATTCTGGACCAACAAGATGTCATAAGAAGTCTTTATGTGAAAACCCCATGTCAATATGACCATCCATTTAGACAAAGTAGCAATAACAAGATTTTCATGCTGACCACCATAGTGGCCACATTGGATGTCAGTTTGGCATCATTTTCCTTTAGGACCAAGTAAACACCATAAAAAGTCTTCTGGTAAAAAGCCCATGTCGATATGACTTTCCATTTAGGAGGCATAGCAATATTTTCAAGATGGCAGTCATGTTTGCTGCCAGGTCAGGACCATTTTCATTTTGGACCAACTAGACTTTATAAAAGGTCTTTTGGTGAAAACCCCATATCAACATGTCTTTCCCTTCAGGAGTAGTAGAGAACAGGATTTCCAAGGTGGCCATAATGGATGTCTGATCAGTATCATATTCATTTAGGACCAACTTGATATCATAAAAAGTCTTTTGATGAAAACCCCATGTCGATATGGCCATCTATCCACGAGGAGTAGCAACAAGATTTCAAGATGACTGCCATTAAGACTGGCACCATTTTCATATAGGACCAACTAAATATCATAAGTCTTTTAATGAAAACTCCATGTAGATATGACCATCCATTCAGGAGGAGTAACAATAACAAGATTTTCAAGATGGCCACTTTGGTAGCCATAATGGATGTCCAAGCAGCACCATTTTCATTTAGAACCGACTACACCTTGGGATGAATATGTGTGTCCAGTTTCATGGCACTCCTCCAAATGGTTCAGGAGGAGTAGTGATAACAAACTTGTGCTCAAAGATGGACAGATAACAGAATATAGGTCATCCCATAAAAAAACTGATGGACTAGATTTTGTTAAAAATATTACTAATTTCTAAATTTTTTGTAACTTACTGACATACAATTAACTGATGTTAAAAGATTTTGCTTTCAGAACCAGTAACTGACATTAAAAGATATAAGGTTTCAGAACTTTTTTGATGTACCTGTCCAAATATTGCAAACATCAAATAGGATGAAGAAAAGTTTCAACTGACTGCCTTAATCACCTGCCTGTTTTCAAAGTATCTGCTACCTTTTAACTGAATCCCTGTCATGGAGATATCTTGCATACAAGTCTTATGAGGATGTTGTTTTTCCATGTACATTACATACAAATAGAATAAATAGTAGGACTGCCATTTCTCAACCAATCTAGATCTGGTTCCAACAGAACTATCACTTAAACAATACAAACGACCCATATAAAAATAATAAATTGCATTCACTGACCTATTAAATGTATACACATATATGAAGAGAGTTAAGGTAAATACACTTTTTGGTTTGGTTTATTGTTTTACAGCACAGCAACAAAAGTAGATTATTTAGCGCCAAGACAATTGGAATACAGCGCATTTTCCAAGGAGACACCATAGCAGCCAAACTGGGTTGATCCTATGATGGGATTCAAACCGACACCCTTTTGGTTGCAAGTTTGTCATGTTAACCACTGAGCCACCGCAGCTCCCAAGGTAAATACAAATTTAACAATCTACAATGCAATAGATTACTCTTACTGTGCCTTTGACAGAATGTGAACTGCCCTACCTGACTTTTTTTTGTTTTTAAAAGACTGTTTTGACTACCTACTGCATATAAATCTGCATCAAAATGTTCAGAATTTAAAAATTCTCAAAATCAGTAAACTTAAAGGCTTTCACCATGTCCCTACAGTCCAAATATTGTCACAAATTAGAAGCCTCGACTAGATTTTTTCATCATACAGTAGAAATAAGCAATCACTATTTTAAATTGTAAGGGAAAATTCAAGAAGTAACTCAGAGCTCATGGGGGAAAAAGGCATTTTTGTGATCATAACATATTGTACAATACAGCCTACAAAACTTGTGCAACAATCTGGTACATCTTGGTCAAACATAGAAATGTGAAATTTTGACTTTACAATAATATATAAATCTGTTTACAAACAAATACACTTAATACACATGAATTTGCAAAGAGCTATTAAGTGTACATGTCTAATTTATAGATACATATTGTATGGAATTAGGAATACCAAGACAAGGGTAATAACTCATTCAAACCAATTCCCAAATCCAATGTCAAAATTTTTATGAATCTTCTTGTGAAAAAAAACCCATTTATTTATACATATGCTGGCTCAACATGTATTATGAGGTCAGGCAATTTCCTCATACACTTAAATTCTTTTCTTAAATTACTTTAAATACTATCAGTGAAAGAAAATTCAAGAGACACTTTAAGAAGAAGAAAAAAAAAGATGCCTATAAGATGTAATTTTTAAAAGTTCTGATACTACACTGCATTTGTTAAATGTCTCCAATACTACACTGCATTTGTTATATGTCTCCAATACTACACTGCATTTGTTATACGTCTCCAATGCTTTTTTGATAGTGTTTATTCTTGTGTTTACATATCTGGACCAGTCTTAGAAAATAGGGATGACAAATTAACAAGGGAAATGGAGCATGCCCTATCCTGGCAACAACTGTGTGTGCTCAATGATTTGTTTTCAAGATTTTGAACACATAATGTTCCATGATTTGTAGATCTCAATGGTTTTTTTACACCTGGGTTGCCAATTACAATATTCTTAATGCTTTACAATTTCAAGTGCTTCAGTCCCTTTAACCAATCAAAGACAGTGATAGTAATGTGTGCATGCACTATGGCATGTATGACCCAATACAAAGTTTGCCAAACTCTGAAAACTGTTTTTAAATAGCTTAAATATTCTCCACGTTATTTTCTAAAGCATTCATGTTTATCTCCACAAAATATATGTTTAATGAATGTTACTTACAGCTTTGTCTCTTTGAACCAAGTGGGTGTAATTATTCATTAAAATGTAACAGTAGTTATTACTCTGTGATATAAACTGATATTTAAAATTCTGACCTTTGTACACAGTCCTGTATGACAGTAAAGATACAAATGCCTTAAGTTTCTCTACCAATACAGTTTTAAGAGAGATCTATGTAAGAAGTACAAGTATGATCAAATGACAAAGATGGTATTGTTTCTAAGCAGAACACTATACTACTGAGGTAGATATACTAATGATATGAAATAAAAACAAATATGTACATAGTGCAAAAGTATCTAATACAATGTTTTACTAATGATATATATATGATTGCTTCCAAAAATTATGTCATACAAATGAATTGCGAGACTCCCCAGATGTACCAATTAATTCCAATCATGCTTATGAAATTGTTGATTCCTTGGTTTGACTTGGGGGGGGGGGGGGAGGAGTAAATAGTCCATCACTGTGGGGTAAGTATCCAAGAAACAACAGTGGGTATGCTACAGGAAATAGTCTAGCTGCTGTTGTTTTTGATGTTAAAATGTATTCTATAGCTCAGTCTTGCTCACAGCTAACCTTCTAAGAATGTAAATTGCCATAAATAAAATGTAAATTGCCATAACTATTCTTAATATCACACTATGTACAGTATTATGGTATATTTAGAGATGCCAACCATTCCAATCATTGCCGAATTATTCATATTTTAACCTCAAATTACACCATTATGATCACTTCTGTCAGATTCCGATTTTCTGGTCAAATAAAACTTGACAACTTAATACAACTTGAGCTTTGACCTTAAAATCAATATTCTTTCTTACCTAAAGTTGAAGTCATCACAAACTTTGGTGAAGAAGTGACATTTTGTGCAGAAATAATTTTTCTTCTTTCAGTCCCAGTAACCTTGACCTTTGACCTAAAACTGATAGGCTCCTTCCTTATCCCAAGTGCAAACCATCCACAGAGTTTGGTCCTGGTCTATGATATAGAATTTATGTTACTGTGCAGAAACCAGTTTTCTTCTTCGGCTTGCAGTGATACTGACCTTTGAGTTTCTGACCCCAAAATTGATGGGCTTCTTTTTTACCCAAACCATCCACAAAGTTTGTTCCATGTCTGTTATGCAAATTTAATATTACTGTGTGGAAGCCATTTTTATGATTTCAGTCACAATGACCCTGACCTTTGACCCCAAAATTGAAAGACTTCTTCCTTGCCCTTTATGTTCAAGCCATTCACAAAGTCACAGTGACCTTGACCACAAATCAATAGGCTTCTTCCTTATCCAAAGTGCAAGCCATCAATAAAGTTTGGTCTGGGTATGTGATGTAGAGCTAATGTTATTATATGGAAACCATTTTTCTGCTTTTAGTCCCAGTGACCTTTACTGCTGACCTTTTGACTCCGAAATCAAATTGTTTCTTCTTTACCCGATGTGCAAGCCACAAAATTTGGGTAACTGTAGATGGTCGAGAACAAGTTATTGTGCAAAAATTAGGTAACAGACGGATGGACATTATAACATAATACGTTCCACTTTATGGCTGGCTTATAAAAAATATGTGCTATAGAAACTCAATATGGGATACACATGGTAACAACACTGTTTTTTTCCCAGTGGACTTCAGTGTGGCACATGGCAAGAAAGAAGGCTGTAGGAAGCATGTTTCAACCAAAAATCACTTTGGATCAGTACGGTTAAATGCTTTAAATAAATAAATGGATACAAATTTGAAGTACCGTATATTCCTATTTTTATGTTCAGATTCCAATTTTTCAAAGCTCACATTCCTATTGATAGGGTTTGGCATCTATGTTTATGATACAAGTCTCTCTACATACATTGTATACAGGATAAATAATATTATACTTATACCATAATACTGTATTAGTATAAATTGTTACAAGTGCTTGTGTGATGAAAATGTCAACCTGCGAGGTAGTAGTATGTGGTCCAGAAAGAAAATGAGTACCAAACAAGAGTGTACAATTGCTTTTCCTACACACCTTTCCAGTACTACCTGCCATTCCAATACACCTTTCCAGTACTACCTGCCATTCCAATACACCTTTCCAGTACTACCTGCCATTCCAATACACCTTTCCAGTACTACCTGCCATTCCAATACACCTTTCCAGTACTACCTGCCATTCCAATACACCTTTCCAGTACTACCTGCCATTCCAATACACCTTTCCAGTACTACCTTCCATTCCAATACACATTTCCAGTACTACCTGCCATTCCAACACACATTTCCGTACTACCTGCCATTCCAACACACATTTCCAGTACTACCTGCCATTCCAATACACCTTTCCAGTACTACCTGCCATTCCAATACACCTTTCCAGTACTACCTGCCATTCCAACACACCTTTCCAGTACTACCTGCCATTCCAACACACATTTCCAGTACTACCTGCCATTCCAACACACATTTCCAATACTACCTGCCACTTCCTATACACATTTCCAGTACTACCTGCCATTCCAACACACATTTCCAGTACTACCTGCCATTCCAACACACATTTCCAGTACTACCTGCCATTCCAACACACATTTCCAGTACTACCTGCCACTTCCTATACACATTTCCAAGACTACCTGCCATTCCAACACACATTTCCAGTACTACCTGCCATTCCAACACACATTTCCAGTACTACCTGCCATTCCAACACACATTTCCAGTACTACCTGCCATTCCAACACACATTTCCAGTACTACCTGCCACTTCCTATACACATTTCCAGTACTACCTGCCACTTCCTATACACATTTCTAGTACTATGTGCCATATACACATTTCCAGTACTACATGTCACTTAACACAACCTGACTATTTACAATTTTAAGATTTCTTCTATTCAATCATGTATAAAAGTTTTGGTAAAAATTGCAAAATTAAATTATTTTCTTTTGTGCAAGTTTCATCTTTTCATTGTTCATAATATATACAATACTTGAAAGGATGAGAATACCTGTGCCTGGTTTATACTTGAAACATGTGAGTGCACCACCAGACAGTCAAAACTTAACCTGGATTTAATTAGCACTTTCTATAAAATAAACAGCATTTCAAATGAAAGTTACCAACAAAACAAAATAAGAGTACCATGAATGGCACATTATACGCCCATCCTCAGCATGATGTAGCCAATAATGTGCTCAAAGTGCAATTAAAATCCAACCAACCATGTTTAATATTCTATGTAGGCACTAGTAAGGCATGGTAGACTCGGGATATTATTGACCAATGGGTCTCAATTACATGGACCTTTGGTTAAGGTATGCAGTTCTGAACTAAACTTATTGAGCAGAAACCATTATTTTCTTCTTTGATTTACCAAGACCATGACATTTGACCCCTGAATCTAAAGGTTTTTTATTACCTTAAGTGCAAGCCATAACAAAGTTTAGTCAAGGCACTTATTCTGGAACAAATGTTATTTTACAAAACCCATTTTTCCCTGAGCCACAATAGCCTTAACCTTTGATCTTTTGACCTCAAAATCAATAAACATCTTCCATATAATAAGTGCAAGCCCTCCACCAACTTCTTGTCAATGTAAGTGGTCTAAAACTAAAGTTATTATGCAAAACCCATTTTTCTTCCTTCAGTCACAGTGACCTTGACATTTAACCACAAATCAACAGCTCCTTTTTTACCAAACATGTAATCATCAACAAACTTTGGTGAAGGTACATGGTACAGAAATGACATTTTTGCATAGAAAATATTTTTCTTCCTTCAGTCACCTTTGACCACAAAAGCAAGCTATCCACAAAGTTTGGTCGAAGTCTGTTATGTAGAACTAATGCTATTGTGCAGAAATTTGTTTTCTTCTTTCAGTCGCAGTTACCTTAACCTTGGACTTCAAAAATCTAGAGGCTTCTTCCTTACCCGAAGTGCAAGTTATCGTCAAAGTCTGGTAACTGTGGAGAACTCAAGTTATGGTCCGGAAACAAAATGGATGGATGGACAACATCACAACATAATACACTCTACCTTATGGCAGGCATATAAAATAATGCCACCAGACCTTAAAACATTCCATATTCAAATGTAATGTCAATCTAAAATGATATCTTTGTTAAAAATGCTAAATGTTTTCAATTCACTCTGTACCTTTGAGTCATACTATTTGAAATTTAAAAAAAACTTATGTTAAGATTCAGATATTTACATTATTTTGGCAATGCGAATATTAATAAAGAGTCCCTCAAAAGGACTGGTGTTCTAATACTGAGTGTTGAAACCATCTCTGATAATCTGCAACAATAACAAGATTTTCAAGACGGTGCTGGTGGCCATATTGGATGTAAGATCAGCACCATTTTCATTTGGGACCAACTAGACATCGTACAAAATCTTCTGGTGAAAACCCTACATTAATATGACCATCTATCATAAGAAGTCTTGGTGAAAAACCCATGTGAATATGCCTTTCTGTTCAGGAAGAATAGTGATAACAAGATTTTTAAGATGGCTATCGTAGTGGCCATATCGTATGTAATATCAGTACCATTTTAATTTAGGACCAACTAGACATCATAAGAAATCTTTTGGTGAAAACCCTATATCAATATGACCATCCATTCAGGAGGAGTAGAGATAACAAGATTTTCAAGATAGTCACCATGGTGGCCACACTGGCTGTCAGAGCAGCAGCATTTTCATTTAGGACCAACTAGACACCATAAGAAGTCTTCTGGTGTAAACCCCATGTCAATATAACTTTCTGTTTAAAGTAGTGATAACAAGATTTTCAGGATCGCTGCTATAGCACCATTTTCATTTAGAAACAACTAGACATCATAAGAAGTCTTTTGGTAAAATCCCCATGTCCATATGACCATCCAGGAGTAGAAATACGAAGATCTTCTTGAAGGCCACGATAACAAGATTTTCAAGATGGCCACCATGGCATCCATACTGGATGTCAGATTGGCATAATTTCCATTTAGGACCAACAAGACTTCACAATCTATTTTGAAGGAATAGTGATAACAGGATTTTCAAGATGGCTGCCATGACAGCCATACTGGATACAAGATCAAGCACCTTTTTGGTGCAAATCCCATTTTAATATAACCATCCATCATTAAGAAGTAGCAATAACAAAATATTCAAGATGGCCACCATGGCAGCCAAAATGGAGGTCAGATTGGCACCATTTTCATTTAGGATGAAACTGCATGATGATATACCACCTGAGAAAATCTTGGACTTTTGCAGTTTATATAAAAAAATGTGTCCATATGTTTTAAGGATTTTACAGGTGTTACCTATATCTTCTATCTTGTATACATTTTACAGAATTTTAACCTCTTCATGTTTTATATTTTGTCTTTCACTTCATATTTACATATATTTGGAAGGGTTTATCTTCCTAAAGTATTGTCCTAAGGTGCTGTAAAATGCTACTACATACATACATACCAACTAGACATCAAAGTATTTTAGTGAATAGCCTATGTTGTTATGACCTCCATTCAGGAGAAGTAGTGATATCAAGATGGCCACTATGGTGGCCATTTTGATGTCCGACTGGCACCATTTACATTTAGGACCAAATAGACCTTATGATGTGTGTAAAGTTTCATGGCAATCCTCCAAATAGTTTAGAAGTAGAGATAACAAACTTGTGATAATGGATGAACAGATGGACAATAGGCCATTACATAAGTTCTTCTGGTCTATAACCAGCAGAGCTAATAAAGCACCATTAAAATTCAATTATAATGAAAATTCAATTTTGATGACAAATGAAATCAGTGCAGATTTATTATATTTTTCATTTGCAATGTACTTGAAATAAAACCAAGCTTAAAAGGTATGACGTAGAGTTCTGTTATATCTTTTAAAAGACTGAGAAGGGAAAACGAGAAGCAAGAATTCCTGAGAAAGAATTATAAATCAACATCAAAACAGCTTATTTAGCACCACTCTGAAATCAAGATGGTGTAACAGAACTGTTTTTATGTCAACAGGCAAACTTATAATAAAAACATACTAAAACTTGTATGGAACAAAAAGACAGACATGTATTAAATAAACTTTGAAGAGTCAAACACTGCCATTTATTAAAGAAATTAAGCAAAAAAATCACAATAGGCAACTCCACTCCTTCATAAAATGCTCGATCCATTGGAGGGTCCGGGGATTTGGGTTTTAAAAACCATTAAAAACTGAAGCTACCTGATGAAACACTGGCAACCAAAAGTAAAACAAAGATAGGAGACTTTTTAGTTCTACATAAAGATCAATGTCATGACACACTGAGGAGATATTTTTGAAATAAAAATTATGTTTGTATGAGTTCCAGGTTCTAGTATTTTTACTTTTTGGATTTTTCCAAAGAAATGGAAATTAAGCACTGAAAGAACAATAAGACTGATGGATGAAAACTAATTTTGAATTGTTCATGTATTGTAAGCTATGATTGGAGAGAAAAAACATTTTGATGCCATATATAAACTATAATAAAACTTATCTACATGCAGCTCTTAAAAAAAATGTCACACAAACAAAAACTGAGGTAGGACGTTGACAAAAAAAAACAATACATGATAATCATGCTAAATTGATTTATGCCAGTGAAGAAAAGATAATTTTTCTCCCTTTTAATTGAATTATTATTTGAATTCTGTCCATACTTACTGTAAAGTTAGCCTAACAACTGACCATATCAAACTTAATTCAGAGGAAACAAAAGCAAAAATGCATTTGGTTTGGAATTTAAAAATAACCAAGATACCTTCAACCTGAAGCAACATGTGCTTTGAGAACAATTCTTCATTTCTATACACAGTTGCTGGTATAATGCATGTCAGTACAATACTACACACAGCCACTAATATAATGCATGTCAGTACAATACTACACCTGACATTAATTGGTAAAAGCACTGGTATAATGCATGTCAGTACAATACTGCATACAGCCACTGGTATGATGCATGTCAGTACAATACTACACACAGCCACTGGTACAATGCATGTCAGTACAATACTGCATACAGCCACTGGTATAATGCATGTCAGTACAATACTACACCTGACATTAATTGGTAAAAGCACCGGTATAATGCATGTCAGTACAATACTGCATACAGCCACTGGTATAATGCATGTCAGTACAATACTACACACAGCCACTGGTATAATGCATGTCAGTACAATACTGCATACAGCCACTGGTATAATGCATGTCAGTACAATACTGCACACAGCCACCAGTATAATGCATGTCAGTACAATACTACACACAGCCACCAGTTTAATGCATGTCAGTACAATACTGCACACAGCCACTGGTATAATGCATGTCAGTACAATACTGCACACAGCCACTGGTATAATGCATGTCAGTACAATACTGCACACAGCCACCAGTATAATGCATGTCAGTACAATACTACACACAGCCACCAGTATAATGCATGTCAGTACAATACTGCATACAGCCACTGGTATAATGCATGTCAGTACAATACTGCACACAGCCACCAGTATAATGCATGTCAGTACAATACTACACACAGCCACCAGTTTAATGCATGTCAGTACAATACTACACACAGCAACCAGTTTAATGTATGTCAGTACAATACTACACACAGCCACCAGTATAATGCATGTCAGTACAATACTACACACAGCCACCAGTATAATGCATGTCAGTACAATACTACACACAGCCACTAGTATAATGCATGTCAGTACAATACTACACAGTCACCAATATAATGCATGTCAGTACAATACTACACACAGCCACCAGTATAATGCATGTCAGTACAATACAACACACAGCCGCCAGTATAATGCATGTCAGTACAATACTACACACAGCCACCAGTATAATGCATGTCAGTACAATATTGCATACAGCCACTGGTATAATGCATGTCAGTACAATACTGCACACAGCCACCAGTATAATGCATGTCAGTACAATACTACACACAGCCACCAGTATAATGCATGTCAGTACAATACTACACACAGCAACCAGTTTAATGTATGTCAGTACAATACTACACACAGCCACCAGTATAATGCATGTCAGTACAATACTACACACAGCCACCAGTATAATGCATGTCAGTACAATACTACACACAGCCACTAGTATAATGCATATCAGTACAAAACTACACACAGCCACTAGTATAATGCATGACAGTACAATACTACACCTGACATTAATTGGTAAAAGCAAAATAGATACATGGAAGCAAATTCTTCAACAATTATTATTGGGACAACATGAAGAATACTGTAGTATACAGTATGAAGGTAATGTATTATGTGTTTATTTGGGTCTTGTTCCTTACTTTACTTTCTTTTTTTTAATTAATAATCAGTCAATCAAATATATAAAAAAATCAAAACTTTAGCATACTCTAAAAGTCATACATAAAGACATAACATCACAGACTATAAAAAAAATATGCAACCATGCCTGCCATTTTCAAACATTTAGTCCACATACTTTTATGTGCACCGATATATATCATACATTCATAAATTCCTTACAGACTGGGGTACACATATTATTAACATTCATTAAAAGCAAGAACTTAGGGACCAGATGGTTTTTATGGCAAATGACAATGGAAAGTCAAAGTAGGTGAGGTAACTGGAGGCAGTTGCCATGGTAACATTGATTTTCCATTCAACAACAATATTTTTAAAATGTTAGAATCAACCAATACCAGTCGTTTTTTCTTTTTCTTTTCTTTCCCCTGCTGCTTTTAAAAGACGAAATTAACAGCCAAACATAGAAATATCAGGTATCCCATGTATTCAGCAATTTTAAGAATGCAAGCTTATTCAAGCCTATATTACAACCATGAATATCTTAAGGCTTTCTCAACCAACCCTGCTATACTATTAAATAAAAGCATTAAGTAACAGCATGACTGAAGATGTCTTAGATAGATGCCTCTGTATAAATAATTTTCAAATAATTGTATTTTTTAAAAAGGAATAAATAACTGCTTTATTGGACAAGCTAGCTACTGGTAGACAAAAAAAAAAGGTTTAGAGTTTTGGGATATCTACAAGTTTAATCATCTAAACATCTACGATGAACAATAATGGCACCTCTTTGAACCCTGATTTTGAAAGAAGACTGGACTATCTGAGCTGTAACACTGGCCATGGTCATGTGCAAAAGTACTTTTAAAGTAGATACACGGACATAACCACTACACTTTATTAAGATTTTACATGTCAACAATATCAAAAGCATTCTTTATATACCATAAATGATATGAACCATATGAATTAAGCTATAAGTCAGAATTTTACATTCATAATTGTCAGAGGCACCACTGAACAGCAGAATGCATCAAAGTGTTTACCCGCATAATTATGATCCCTTCCCTAAGTGTCTAATAAGACAAGCAGTTATCTGCCCTGAGCAGTAACTCTTCTGACCTGTGAGGTAATAATGTAGATCGTATGTGTAAACGTTTCTGAATGATCTATCTATGCATCATTTCTATGATTCTAATTCAAAACAACAATGTGAGGATTGATAGAAGACAAAATATAATGGTGCACAACAAATAGAAACACATTACAATAACACAATAAAATTAATTACATCATTATGTACATGTACAAATATGCATCTTTAATCAAGTCTGACGAGTAATGAGCTTTGTTTAAAATACAATTATATAATGAACTTACACTTACTAAAAAGTCATTTTTAAGTAGTTAAAATAAATATGATACATTTCTCTTTGGTAAGTTGTCAATGATGGGGTAAAGGCATACACATAGAATCCCTTAACACAATTTGCATATGACATTTTTTCAATAAGATTTTTAACAGATGAACTAGAAGTTTTTATACAAGTGTGTGTCTAACAAAATCAAACGTGTAAAAAAAAAACATTTGCAATATAATAGATATAAAATTAAGAAAAATATTAAAACAAATTAAATCACAATCCCGTGCTAAAATGAAATGCAAAATAAATGTTACCATAGACAAAGTACTCTTAGGATGCTATGAATACATCAATCATCCACATACCTGTATTTAATTTAATACATATTAACATAAACATGTACAATATCATTCTATATACATTATATACAAAGTTATCTATAATCACGTATAGTACAACATGAATTCCATATTTAGCTACCCGTGTATCCATCATCATGTTAAATAGCTGTGCATTATGTTACCTGCTAAAGTGTGGCAACACAACTTCATGATGTCCAAATTAGAGACAAGAAAAATCATTCAACGTAAGAATGTAACTTCTTTTGTTGTACCATGCACACGGCACATTAAAAATATGCACAGTTAATAATCCAGAGTCATATTTATAGATCAATGTGACTAAAATGAGAAATTTGAGTAATTGTGGTAATTTCTGATTTTGTAAACATCCATGCTGAGGATTTATGATTTTACATGTAAATTAAAAAGAGCTTGCTTTGAGCCATGGCAACTGAATATATAAAGATGCCTTCAGCTTTAAACTGAATCAGGGCAACTGAATATATAAAGATGCCTTCAGCTTTAGATTCTAATAGGGCAACTGAATACAGAATGATGCCTTCAGTTTTAGATTGAATCAGTACATGCAGATCAATTTTTGTTCATGCCTTAAAATTAAACAAACCTTAATGAGTATGATCCAGGTACAATATAAATATCAAATAAGTGGCTTATTCATTCAATTTCTTTAAAAGTATATTTAAGGTGTGCCAAAGGACTTCATTTGGTCTTCATACATGATGGGCCTAGAAAAATCTGAATCAAAGCATGAAACAATTTTCTAAATAAGTTGATCATTAAATACTTTCAAAATGATTTACATACTTTTCACTAAGAAACTTATAAAATGCTGCAACATAATGAAACTTTTTCAATATATTACATAATATTGTTCAAATATGGCTCCTGCATCTGTATACTACAGTTTCTTGTGTATACTGTCTGCCTAACAATGAATAGTGCAGATCCAGATCTGCCATCTGTCTGAAACATAATGTCCCAACAGATTAGAATCAATGCAGTTCA
The DNA here is from genome assembly GCA_029931535.1 of Margaritifera margaritifera. Lineage (NCBI taxonomy): Eukaryota > Metazoa > Mollusca > Bivalvia > Unionida > Margaritiferidae > Margaritifera > Margaritifera margaritifera. The sequence goes on along the minus strand of JAQPZY010001410.1, from coordinate 744,360 downwards.
TTCTACTCAGGTTTTAGTGCAAACTCACAGATCCAGATCTGCCATCTGTCTGAAACATAATGTCCCAACAGATTAGAATCAATGCAGTTCATTCTACTCAGGTTTTAGTGCAAACTCACAGATCCAGATCTGCCATATGTCTGAAACATAATGTCCCAACAGATTAGAATCAATGCATTCATTATATTCAGGTTTTAGTGCAAACCCGTAGATCCATATCTGCCATCTGTCTGAAACATAATGTCCTAACAGATTAGAATCAATGCAGTTCATTCTATTCAGGTTTAGTGCAAACAGCACAGATCCAGATCTGCCATCTGTCCGACCTATATTGTCCCAACAGATTAGAATCAATACATTTCATTATATTCAGGTTTTAGTGCAAACTCACAGATCCAGATCTACCATCTGTCTGAAACATGATGTCCCAACAGATTAGAATCAATACAGTTCATTCTATTCAGGTTTTAGTGCAAACTCACAGATCCAGATCTGCCATCTGTCTGAAACATAATGTCCCAACAGATTATAATCAATGCACTTCATTCTACTCAGGCTTAAGTGCAAACAGCACAGATCCAGATTTGCCATTACCCCATGTGTCAGCAGATAAGGGTCTATGTGGTTCCTTCTAATGATTTACAACCAACTGCATAGAAACTGACTTGTGGGCACATTATACGACAACATACCTGAGTCGCCATTATTCACAATTCGATATAGATTATGCACATGTAAATCTGTTGAATCAGAATAAATGCCTGATTTGGTTCTACCATGAGTAGCAAAATATTGTAACATACAAAATGTGTCGAAAGTCATACATTCTTCCTTTCTGTGTGAATTTCATTACAGTTCTTTCCATGCCTGCATGAGGCACAATCTAACCAAGTACTTTTGTGTACTGTATCCCTGTATCTAGCCATAAGTGTCTATTAGACCTTTTCCTCTGGTAACAGACCATAAAGTCTAAATAAATTATGATTTTTTTCTGAAACTTCAGCTATTGTTTTCCCTGCTAAATCCAGCCTGTGCTCAGAACGGCATTAAATATCACTCAGTTTTCCTCTGTGTACATATTACTCTCTCCTATCACCGGTATCAGCAATACAGCAAAACCAGACAACTCAATGTGACATCAAAATGCTGCAATAAATGGGTACCATATATACTCGCTTGTAAGTCCAGTCCAACTGCAAACAACACAGATTCTGATCTGCCATCACATAATTCACTGGCAGACCAGGGTCTATGTTGTTTGTTCTACTGATTACTTCTAACAAACTGCACAGACCCAAACCTACTGGTGCATTATGTAATGGCAGATCTGGGTCTGTGCAGTTTGCAGTTGGATTGGACTTATAAGCATGTACATATGGTATATAAAAGAAATCCACTTTTATCCTCATTTTAAAGAAATCCACTTTTATGCTCATTTTAAAGTTAGTTTAGACCTAAATGATCAAAATAGTTTTTTTTCCCCTACAAGTTCTTTAGCAAGAAAAGGAAAGTGCTACTGATTTCAAAGCAATCCTTCTGAAAACGAACATTCCAAAACATAATCTACTTGAAAGCAACAACTTCTCTGAAGATTCTCAAAGTACACATTATGTTAACTGCACTTACATGACATTTGAGATGCCTGATTTTGCACTCTTTATTGGCAGCAAACTAGATACTCTGTATGAAACAATTATTTGTCATTGATACACTGAAGGTCTCTGACACATTGATGTATGAATTTTCACATTCCAGCAGCAAAATAAATAACACAATTAACTCTGAATTCCTGAGGTACAACTATCCACTTTGGAAGTCACCAATTAACACGTTACATGTTTTAGGTCCATTATCTGCTAGCAAATACCAATCCTTTATTATTGACATTTAGCATTGTTTCAAGGTGAGCTTTTTTAAGTCACAATATTTACCTGAGATACAAAAGTTTCCTTAAGTCAAAGGGAAAATGCATCCAGGCTTGATTGACATCAGTAAGAAAAGGAGGTTTTTCTTTAATGAAATATATATATATATATATCTGAGAATGACATGGGAATCCATGTCTCAATGCTAGGGATTGAATACTTCAAAATTAACTAGTTTCTTCCTCATCATTAACTGAAATGCACTTCTCCTCCTGCGTGTATAAATGCCTTTTCAATCAGTCACAAGTGATCCTCCCTCATGAATTTATTTCTGCAGATCTGACACCAGGACAAAAAATTCTTTTTCAATGTCAAAACACTAATAATAGCTACAATTCCTGTCATGTGAATATTGATAAATTATCCAACTTAAGATTTTACTCTAAAAGCTTCGAGACCCGTAATATCACACCTCCATTTTGAATGCTAGCACATAAATTCTTGTCACATCTGAGCTTCATTTCTCCTGAGGGCTTGCTCTTGCTGTGAAATGACGTCACTTTATTCCTTTGCTGCAAAAATTTCTTTTTCTTTTCTGATTAAGGTCATTTGCTGAATTGATGTTCAAAATTGTTTTTTGGAACTAAACATTAAAAACTTCTTCATCAAGGAAACATCTGATAACTGCTGTGCATTAAACAAATGTGTTCAACTGATAAAGTTTCATAGTTGGCATTCGTGCACAGTTAAATATCTAACAATGCTGGATGTCTTCATGTAACATTTTTATTACACTTACAAAACTTTTTCAGAAGAGAGACAAACTGAATGATGTCCTGATCAGGAGGAGGTAACTGTGTCATGCTGACCAAATCTAGCCTGAGATACTGAATATATGTCTTGCTTGTTTTCAAAGTTGTGCAACTTCTTAACAGCAAGAACTGACTAATAAAATAAGTCATAGATCTTTGGGTTTTGCACAAGGCCTTAGGTAGAGAATAAGTGATCTGAGGTAGTAGGCATGTCATGAGCATCATCAACATCAATAACAGTTGTAAGAAATCCTTGAGGTTGAACACTTAGTAATAAATAATTACATTGATGCACAATGTATATCATATTAGAGTGTGTCCTGAATAAGAAGCAAGTAGTAGTTCAAATGGATGAAACTTATGTGGATATTGGAACTGATGAGCCTGGGGTTGATTCACCATAGTCCCTTTCAGTGTCTGCTGGACCTCGAGACCGGAAACTGCGCTTGAATGGTCCAGATCCAAATACTGAAACACAGAATGAAAATATACATACTGCAAACTGCACTGTACTAGTATATCATTTGAAAAGAAGGGAAAACTGAAATGAAAAACATATTTAAAAACAAGGACAAATTTAAAACAGCTATTTCAATTACTTGTTGATAATTTTGCAGAATGTGAAGTCCAAATAAGTTCTACTGATTCAATAAATCTGACATTATCTCTGTTTTCTGTCAAATATGCAAAATATTCTCTAAACTGGCTATAGATAAGTCTCTGAAGTTATGAACTTCCCGAGTACAAAATTTATATTCTATTTATTAAAAGGGTGAAAGGTTCTCAGTAGAAATCTGGAGTTGTCCAAACCATCTCCTAGTTCCTTTACAGTCAGTGGAGATAAGTTTAGTATGTTAAAAACAAGCAGCAGAAGCCACAACAACAAAACATGCACTTAATTTCAATTTGTGAATGTTGCTAACAACTCTGGTCAAATTACAGTAAGATACAGAATGATGCTAACAACTCTAGTCAATTTACAGTAAGATACAGAATGATACTAACAACTAGTCAATTACAGTAAGATACAAAATGATGCTAACAAATCTAGTCAATTACAGTAAGATACAGAATGATGCTAACAACTCTAGTCAATTACAGTAAGATACAGAATTATGCTAACAACTCTAGTCAATTACAGTAAGATACAGAATGATACTAACAACTCTAGTCAATTACAGTAAAATACAGAATGATGCTAACAACTCTAGTCAATTACAGTAAGATACAACATTATGTTGATATAATGAGGTCTTGAAAAGAATCAAGTGTTCAGTAAAATCTATCACCTCTAAGTGAAGAAAAGCAACCCATATAATGTGTATGTATATCGATGTATGACAAATATAGCAATTAACAAATTACTAGAAACAATATAACCACACTGTCTCATCAGCACAGGATGTTTCTGTAAGATCAAAGTTTTTCATTTTAAATATGATAGAAAAAATTCTTTGAAAATAACAGTTATTAGTTTATGCTGTGAAAATTTCATGAAAATCATATGAAAGATAGTGACTTGATAACAATCTGCAGTTGCACATGTTCTATAATGAAAACTACCAAGATGTCAGACTATCAGTAATCCACACTGATACAGAATTTGATGAGCTTAACACGACGTTTGATTATGTAATATTTCACATGAAGCATGGATTGAAACTGGTCAGTCCTCTACCAGTAGTTTTGAATAAACACCAATTGATTGACAGATGGTGGATGCAGCATACATACCCATGGTACTTTCAGACTGAGATTTGACAAAATATTCTATGATATTTCAGTAGATTCTGTCATTGTTTTTCTGAGGTTGTCCATGTGAATTTATGCAAAATACAATACTTCCATTTGCTAATAAGTTGTGGATTGTGTGGAACATGCACACAGTCATGACTGAAATGACATTCCATTTACAGGCCATTAAACAGGATCAAAGAGATGAACATAACTTGTCAGATATTGATAATATTGTTCCTTTTTTTTGTTATCATAAGTAACTACCAATATCCTCAAAATACATGTAATCTGAATTATAAATGTTTTAAGTGTTTTCTTCTCTTTATCTCTTAACAGAGAATTGATTAAAAAAAATCATACAGTATTTTAAAATATTTAAGCAATTAATTTTGATGAGCATTTTATGTTGAATGATTCTCTATTGTTTAAAGTGCTACATAGAAGCTGTCAGATTATATCATGGGATGTAACCACTCTGACTAATCATTTCCTCTCAGATTTAGATTCAAGTAATGTCCCTTTACATACCTTGACTAATCATTTCCTCTCAGATTTAGATTCAAGTAATGTCCCTTTACACACCTTGACTGATCATTTCCTCTCGGATTACATCAGGGGATGTAGCCACTGTAACTAATCATTTCCTCTCAGATTAAGCTTTAAGTAATGTCCCTTTACATACCTTGACCGACCTTTCTAAGTCAAAAGACCAGAAAAGCTCAATATAAAAAGTGCCTTATTATTAGAAACACAAACTATACTTGGTAACAAACACTAGAATGCATGCCATAAGCTCTGAAGAGATGAAATCCTTCCAAGTAAAAAATCTTTTCATAACAAATTTAGTACTTGGTGATAAATGAAAATCCATAAGAGACACTGTGAGATGGCCCCAATTTCTGTGAACTTTGTCCTCACTTTGTGAGATATCACAAGTATGAACCTGGTAATTTGTACAGTACTCTTTCACTGCATTTTAACTCACCAGAGTGGGTATGAATGAACCAGAGTGCTCCCATCATTAACACCCCAATAATAAAAGCTGCAAAGGCGATTCCTACAACTGTTCCTGAATCTAATCCCTCAATGACAATAGGCCTGTTAGAGTCATCTCCCTTGCTTGAGGCAGTTCCCTGTAGATTGCATTTTGAACTGGCTTCTGATGATTCTATGGCTGTTGAATCTGTAAAGGAAGTTTCAAGCAGCTTTAAGTCCCAAGATACATTTGCAAGACATTTTATATCAAAGTATTGGGAATATTGATTGCTTGGATGGTTCGAGTAATATAGTACATTAAAAAGGATCAATGGGATGAACATAAATTGCAATTACTGATAATTATGTTCTTTTTTATGATCACAAGCAAATACCAATATCCCTATAAATACATGTAATCTGAATTATAAATGTTTAAGCATTTCTTCTCTTTATTTCTTAATAGTGAATTAATTAAAAAATTATTTGAATGTTTGGAACAAAAATTAAGTAATTACCTTTTATGAGTATTTTCTACTGGATTGATTCTGTATTGTTTCAATTAATACACACAAGCAGTCAAATTATATCAAGGGAGGTACCCACTATAGGTCTAATCATTTCCTCTCAGCATCAGAATCTGAGTTATGTCCTGTTTGCTAGCCTATACTTTTCAAAATCAAAAGCCATTAAAGCTAAGCATAGAAAGTTTGTTATTATTAGAAGCATGAACTATTCTTAGTAACAGAAAAGCAGACATCATGCCATAGACTTTGGAGGGAACCCTCTAAGCCAAAAATTGTCACATAAAGATATGCAACCAAGGAGAAACAATTTCACCAGTATTAATTATCTATTCCAATTTTCCTAATACTTGCACATTGAAACTTCCTTAAATCAGGCCTTCTGTAATCTGGCCTCCTCTGCAGAATGGCACTTATTATAGTCCCATTAAGGCCATTCTTTTAATACTAATAATTAGGGCTGTACAAATTGTATCGCCCAATGTCTGGGACTAGTCTCAGGACATTGTCTCAGTTGGGCAAGAGCCCTACAGCAAAAGTACAGCCACGGGCATATTTATTATTTTTAAAAATAAAAATCAGGCATGTGCTGTTTTAAAAGTAATAAATTCACTCATTACTAATAAAGAACGATTATTTACATATCCATCATCCAGAGACGGACAAAAGTGGAATTTGCAAAGGATTACGTTGAGTACACCTTTACCTGCAACTGACACAGGGTGCTTAACATGCTAACTGTTGTTTGCAGCAAGATCAATAACTCTGACTTGTGACCTGCTTTTTGCTGGTTTTCTGGTATGATTTGGAACACAAGTCAAATGTGGGATATTGTGCAGTGGATTTGATCACTCAAACGTGTTATGTTTTCTCAGGTTATCTCAGTCGACTAGTAGGAAAACTGTCCTGCAGCAAAGTTTAATCAGTTGAGGTTTAAAACATAAAAAGTCAGGCACGTGTTGTGTTTCAAAGCATATTGAATGCTCTTGACATGACTCACGATATACCTGTCCTAGTTACAATATTGTAGCCTCGACTAACATATGGATAGGTTCACAAAGGAGGCAGTAGTACCAATATTAGTACTATACCTGTCCATGACCAAATGTCAGATTGTAACATCAAAGGACGATGACTGTCAGACATGTACATGGTCCAAGTTGTAAAGTGAAATTCTGTAGAAAATTCACTGATCAAAGACAAACATATGAGAAGTATTCATATCTGAAATAGTTTATTTCTTAATAATTATTTAAAAATAAAAACATTCCATATAATATCTAACTAGTCCATTTCAGTTGTGTCTCAGGTGATCCTGGTAACTCAGTTTGAACCATAGGTAATAAGTGATGAATCTAAACTAAAATGAAAAATAAAAAAGAAGTCAGACTAGTGGGTGAAAAATGTATTTTTTTAAAGGTAAAACTAATTTAAATCTACTTAACTGCTATTATTGTGTTGCTATATCTTTTCCTGGTGCTAGTCCCCAGTCCAAGGTGATTATTCCCTCCTACAATTGGTAAATGGAGTTCTAGAATAAAAAAACCAACAACGTCCCAGTCTGAAACCTAGGTCCACTTCAAACAAACAAAATATAGTCCTTCTTTGACTTGGACCAAGACTGAAAGGACATTAGAGGGAGGAGGTATTTAATTTGCCAGTCTGGTGGGAGGCTGATGATCTAAGATAAACTGTCAAAGTGAACATACAATTGCTGTCAGTAGGATGCTCCACTAGGGACTGGAGAAAGGCTTTACAATTTGTTGGGCTGATACAAATGCGCCCAAAGAATAAATGCCCTCACATTGGTGCAACACTTATCTAAGGTAAAATGATGAGAAAGTGGAGATCACCAGAAGGTGGCTTTCATGATATCAGCCAAAGAAGAATGATTAAAAAAAGGCCAAGAAGTAGCAACAGCTTTGACCTCATGGGCCTGATTTTTATTAAAGAGAGATCACTCTCAGTGAGAGACTGATAAGCTCTTTTAATAGTCCTCGCAATCCACTTTTATATGGTGGCTACCAAAATATCAGCGGTACCTTTTAGAGGGAGAAAAAAATAGTTACAACCTGAGTCTGAGATTGGATCAGATCAGAGTTCTCCTTATTGGGGATTAGGCACAGACAAGTCAGTGTCTCCCAACTGAGAGACAGATCCTTCAGAAGGGTATGTCTGAGGTTGTTGTGCCTTGTGCATCAACCAATCATTGAAGTTCTGGAGGATGGAACCCCTAAGGGCTGTAAATGAAGTGCTATTACACCCATTACCCTGCTGAAAGCTCTGGGAGTGCTCAACCAAAAGGTAGATCCAGAAATAGGAAGATCTCCTGTCCCTGATAAAACTGCAGGATTTCCTGTGGGCTGGGAAGATGAGCATGTGAAGATAAACATTCTGGAGATCTATGGATACTGCCCAGTCATTTGGCCTGAATGACGCGGATGTCTCTGTCATGAAATGCTCTTCCAGAAGAAATTTGTTCAATTAGGAAAGATTGATGAGGAGTCGAAACTGTAACCCTTTTTTTAAAACCAGGAGAATCTGGGCATAAAATCCCAGGCTTTGTATGTTCATCACTCGCTCTACTGTGCCTTTCCTTACAAGAGTGTACACCTCTTCCTGTAGAGATACCAGTTGGGACTGGTGGAGCCAAATGGGGTCCTTGAAAGAGATGGAGGGTCCCAGAAGCGAAGCTGGTTACTCTCCTCTACTGTGGAGAGGACTCATGCATCATCCATAATGACTGACCAATCCTCTGAAGAAAGGCTTAATCTAGCACCTACTGGAACAATGAAAAGAAGGGGCTTTGCAGGAGAGGGTGCGACTCTCTAGGAACAAATGCCTCTCTCCTTAGGGAACTGGAAGTGGTCCATAAACTTCTCTTCTGGCCCATTCAGCCACCTCTTAGTGAGAAATACGGGCGGAAAGAAGTTTTAAACTGGGTAAGACAGTTCTGTTGGTTTTCCTATTTAAAACATAAGGGTGCAGTTGTCAACCTCCCAGGATTAGGGCGCCTCTTTGTTCATTTAGCCGGGCCTAGTACTGTGGCCAGGAACCAGTGTTGTTGATCAGCTAAATCTTGTGAGGCCACTGTAGGGATTAGCTCTCCGAAATATTGTCTCCGCGTAAAGAGGGGTGGCCTGCAAAAGGCTTACGCTGTGCTCCAGCAAAACCTTTTATGTCTCCAAAGCAGCATCTCTACGGAGGTGAAGGAGTTCCCAAAGAGCACCATAGACATCTTTGTACCAAGTGTCAGTGATCTCCCCCCACTCCCCCCAAAGTGGATGCAGGTAACTACCTTACCTGGACAACTGCCTTATTGAAGCTGGTGAATTGCCTAAATTGTGAAGTGCCATAGACCCTCCTGAGTGCAATGAAAAAGAAGAAGCAGGCCCCTTCTTCCTGGTTCTATAGGCACAGCAACTTTGCGCCAAGTGCCATATCTCATTGGGCAAGAGATAAAAGAAAAGGACAACCACCCATGTGTACATATGCAGGGCACACTAAGCTGGTTGGGTGTGTGTCCCACATGTCCTCTTTATGACCACATTTACCCAGACTTTGGGGCATTACTGAATGCTGAAACTAAATACAAAAAAGAACACAATAAACCAGAAGAACAATTGGGTAGGAAATACTGACCCTAAAACTGGTTATATATACAGGGATAAAAAAAACAAGCAGCACTGCTTCACTAGTGAGGTACTCAAAACCCTAAAATTCAATGAAAAGGGACACAGATAAACAAAAATAAAGCAAAGACTGGGGAGCAAATATCAAATACAATACAAACAAGGATATAATTGAGAGTAGAAATGCCAAAAGACAATGTATATGAAGAAAAATTGAACACTCAAGAGAAACATGTAAAAGTGCATGGAGTCCAAGGAAAAGAAGGATGATATTCCTACTGTCAGAAGTATACTAAGGTACAGACTGGGATCATGTTGTTTTTTATTCTAGACCTCTAGGATCATGTTGTTTTTTATTCTAGACCTCCAGTTACTAATAGATGGATGGAATAATCACCTTGGATTGGTCGACTAGCACCAGAAAAAATTACAGCAAGACAATAATAGCAGGTGATGTATTACTGCCATTAAAATCTATTTGTACAGCCCTGCGAATCAAACATTTTTATACATGTTCAGAGTGCTACTGTGTCATACGTGTACAGCAGGGATAGGAATGTTTTACTGCCAGCTGGCTACCACATCCTGGTTAGGTCATCTTGGCACTGTGGTCAGGTATGTGTGTTCCCCAATCATATTTCAAGTTCATATCCTGGTTTACAAGCTTACATATCTTGGATGTTCAATTGGAAATATATGACTTGTTTCCTGAAAATGTTACAAATAATCCATTGACCTAGCTATGATGCTTCCAACATCTATTATTTTCAAGGGAACAAAACTGTGTTCTTGCATGCATAAAGTCATAGAGAATCAAATCCAGATTATAGCCAAATATAGTTCAGGACTGTTCCAGGAAAATATACATGGGAAACAGGGAAGGCACTTTAAAAAATTTGGGATATATTTTTCCAAAAAATTGCCTACCCTGGGTACTAAAGTATGTCTGTAACAGAACAGCCCTACAGTAAATAAACATTACCATATATACTCGTGTATAATCCCATACCAACTGCATAATGCGCTGGCAGATCAGAGTCAATGCAGTTTGTAAGGGCTAATCAGTAGAACAAGCAACACAGACCCTGATCTGCCAGCGCACAATGTAACGGCAGATCAGGGTCTATGTTGTTTGCATTTTAACCTGGCTTATACACGAGTATATATGGTAAACTAATAGTTTCTGTTGTGAAAATATGCTTGTTTGCACTGGCTTCATTCTAGCTCAGATTCAGTTAATGGCCGACATGTACCATCAAAGGTTTCCAAGTGAAGGAAAAATAAAACTAATCAAAACTGTACAAATCACTGTGCCTTTCAAAAAGCATTAATTTGCATGAAAAGATGTACAGATTTTGGACCATTCTATGAAGCATCATTATCTGATACTCAACACCCCTTAAGTTTTAAAAATTGGTTCCTTTTTTTTTTCTTTGCTCTGTAGGAAACATTAGGGAGTTATAAGAATCCTTAAAAAGGTCAACAATGGGTGACCATAGTGAAAATTCTAGACTTCCATTAAGAAACATGCTGCCCCTTACTTACCCTGTATGATGATGGGCCCAAAGGTTAAGACCTTGACAGGCATTTTATATGGCCCCTGTGACCCCTGCTTCTCTATGGCACAGTCCTGGGTAAAATCTGGAGCACACTGGAACAATAAAAACTATTATAACTATACTTATTTTGTATGGCTGCCATTGTTTCCATGAGCCAGATGTTTTGTTTTTGTCCATGTGTTCACGAAATGTCCTAATTTTTCTTCAGAATTCCTGGTGGAATGGAATTTTTAAAAAAAACTCTGGGATCACTTTCATGGGGGGAGAGTTAAAACTAATTTTAATGATGTAATACCTATCACTATTGCTTACCTTCTGCGACAGAAATTACCTTCATCCACATTAGAAAATTCCATCCTCCAATTAGATGGAATGTTCCAGAAAGTCTAGAACTAGAAAGAACACAGACCCAGCATGTCACCCATGCTATAGGCCATGCAAAGTAGCTGTAATCTTTTTAGGGACCTAAACTACTTGTGGGACATCAGAGCAGTGTGGGAGGAGGGAATCTGGCAATAGCAACAGGTAAGTATTACATCATGAAAATTAGTTTACCCCACTTTAAAAAAAATACATTTTCATATCAGTAATACAATACCTGTTGCTACTGAGTTGCTGAATTTGCCAATGCATGGGAGGCTGATGACCTTAAAAACTGGTATAACAATTTACATTCTCACCCTTACGGTAGGAGTGTCCACTACTGTAAATTGCCATGAGCTTGAGCCACTTCTGAGCCGCAACTATTGGGCCTAAAGAAAATATGCCTTCACTCCGGTATGCAAAATACAGAAGGAAGGAGGAGCAGAAAGTAGTATGTGACTGCCAAAATGCGGCTCTCATAACATGAATGAGTTAGATAGGCCCATGAAACAGCAATAGCTTGAACTTCACTGGCTTTAATTTTCATGAAGGAAAGGTCCCTCTCAGTAAGGGACTGATAAGCTCTCTCAATAGTGAGGACAATCCACCTGGAAATGGTGGATGCCGAAATATCAGCAGAGCCCATAAGAGGAAGGAAAAGACGCCTCCTACCCTTTATTCCTCACAAGCAGCCAACTAGGACTGCAAAGCCTTAATTGGGCACAAGAGTCTATCTTGATCATCCCCAGTTCAGATACGACTGAAACTGGGGATCTCTACTGAGAGTGGAGCTACCGAAGGAAGCTGTTTTTTTTTTTATAAAAATCTATGTTGACAAAGGAGAATAACAGACTCATAATTGCTGTTGACCCATAAACAACCTTTTTCTATAGACAAGGCATGAAGCTCACCCCTTCATCTCGCAGACACTAAGAAAAGCAGGAAAACGGGGGGGGGGGGGGGGGACATCATGCACAAGAGATTCCATCTAAGAATCAGTGAATAAGAAACTGGTCTCTACAGCTCAAAATACCTGATAAGATTGGAAATAAGATGATCCAAACCAATGATAAGGCCTTTTGAGAACTTGATCATGTTGGATAGGGCTATCCTACATCCCTTAATAGTAGAAACTGAGCATTCTCTCTCTTCAATCAGGAAAAGAAGTCTGTCACAGTGCTCATTGAGGGACAGCTAGGATTAATGCATTTCCTACTGCACCAATCACAATAGATTCTCCACTTTTCATTATAGACCTTGGACACAGGCCATCTTCTGGCCTGAACAATGCAATTGACAACCTTGCTCGAAAACTTGTCCCAGTAGATAGATTGCTTGAGATGAGCTAAGCATGAAGGTGGAGAACCTGTGGGTTGTTGTGCAAAAAAAAGAGAGACCCTGTGCTGTAACAGCAGATTCCTCCTCTGAGGCAATGTCCTGGGCTGGTCTACCAACAGGTCGAGAAGATCGCTGAACCATGATTGTTGAAGCCACAGAAAGGCTATCAAAATGAGCTGAACAGTGGAGATCTTGACTTTGTAGAGCACTTGAGGAATCATTCTGAATGGTGGGAAGGCATAAGTGAACAGACAATCCCAATTTAGACTGAAGGCATCCACTGCCCAGGCCCTCTATCTGGGACTGGGGAAACATAAAAGGAGAGCTTGTTGTTCAGCCTTGTCATGAACAAGTCCACACCAAGGATCTCCCCAACAGTCTGAACAATGACTCTGCTATGGATTGGTGCAGAGACCATTCCATGAGGACTACCTTACCCTTCCTGGACAGACTGTCTGCCAAAATATTCTTCTGGCCAGGAATATGACGAAACTGGAGGGTAATCCCATCCGAGGTTGCCCAGTGATGGAGGTTTCAAACCTCCAAGCAGCGAGAAGGAGCATGTGTGCCTCCTTGTCGCCTGAGGTACACTACCACAGATGTGTTGTCAGAAAAGACCATCACATAATGACTCCTTACTTGTCTTATGTATATTGAATTTATAATGTGTCCATGAGGTAAGTTGTACTTTAGTCATTTTGTAAACAACATATTTACTGCATTTGAGTTCAAGGTCAGACTTGTTTACATAGCATTTAGTACTTAGATTGGAATTTTCCATGTCTTATGCGTTAAGTCACGTATGCAGAGGGAATTTCCATTAGAGTTACTCATATTCTAGAATATTCTGTCAGATGACTTATTCGTATATTTATACAGGTTTGGTAAACAAGATTTAATTCCTTATACTAAACTTCATATTATTAAGATCAGTCTATTAAGGAATTTATTTTTAGTAATCAGATGTTACAGTTCTGAAAATCAGAGCAAATTCTGAGAGAGGAATTATTTATTTGAAATATTCATTGGAATTACCAAAAGTCGTCCTTCTCCTATTGGATTACTACTCGACTTTGGGATTTATGTGAATTTATTCAAAGATATTCTGGATTACATCATTCAGGCATATCAGGACATTCAAGACTACTGACACATCAGAACATTCAAGACCACTAGCACATTAGGGCATTCAAGGCTACTGGAATTCATTGAGAACATTCTATATTTAGGACTTGTGAGTAGAACACTTAGGATTATTTTCATTTTAATTGTCTAGAAATAAATTGCTTGTTGATTTTACTTACATTGTTGGTTTCACTTTCTTTCTGTTACATTATTTTAAGACCTATAGTCGTAACACTTCGTTGATGCACCCTGCAGGGCTCAAAATACTGCCCTCATTTCCAAATTGTTGATGTGGATTGTAGTTTCTTCCAGGAACCACAAACCCTGAAGAACTAGCCCTTCTGGCTCCAAGTGAACACCCCACCCTGAATCTGATGCATCCATTAACATATAGGAGTGTGGTTTGGGGGCGTGCAAGGGGACTCCAGTCAGAAACCAATCCTGATTGGCCCAACAACTCAAGTGGTGGTGAAATTCTGATCCTAAAGAAATCCGTGCTCTCATGGGATCCCTCTATGGTTTCCAGTTCACCAGAAGTAGAAACTGGAGGGGACACAAATGCAGTCTTCCTTGTGGAACCAGGTCCACTGCGGAGTTCAAGGTCTCCTGTAGGGACAAATATAAGTGAGCTGAAAACAAAATCTTGACTTGCAGCACCTCAAAAAGCTCCAGGATTCTGTCTACTCTGTCCAGTGGACACAAACTTATCCCTTGTTCGTGAAGAAATGTATCCCCACATATACAAAATAGCGAGATAAAACAAGCTCCAATTTCTCTAGGTTTGGAATGAGTCCCAGCCAGGTCACCATGAACCAGCAGTGGTACAGATCTTTTCTGAGGGGCTCTAAGAGGGCATTGTGGATCAACCAGTCATCGAAATACTGAAGGATCAGAATCCCCAGTGACCTCAGGTGGGTGACAACTACTCCCATCACTCTAGTAAAGGCTCTAGGGGTGAAGGCCAAATGGCAGAGCATGGAATTGAAAAACCTCACAGTCCAGACAAAACCAGAGGTACTTAATGCGCGGAGGTAAAGTTGGGAAGGGAAGTGACACATCCTGAAGGTCAAAGGAAACTGTCAAGTCGCTGCACCTTGTGGCATTCCTGACTGAAGCTGTAGTCTCCATCTTGAATGGTTCCTCCTGAAGAAACTTGTTTGAGGTGGAAAGATCGATAATCAGCAAAAACTTTCCACCTTTTTTGGATACCAGGAAAATCCTGGAGTAGAAGGCCTGAGACTATTGTTTAACACCCTCTCTACTGTGACCTTCTCTTGAAGAGTGTGCACCTCTTCCCTTAACCATACCAGATTTGACTGGTGGAAAAGAATGGGGCTCCTTGCCAGAGGAGGATGTTTCTCAAACTGAAGCTGGTATCCATCCTTCATTATACAGAGCACCCACCAATCATCCGTTATGCTTCACCAGACCTATGAAAAGAGGACTAGCCAAGCACCCATGGGAATTCTTGAAAGAGGGATGTAAGGCAGGAGAGGGGGGCAAGTCCCTAGGGCTGTCCTCCCCCCTCCTTAGGAAATGGAGAGAAGCCATCAAAATTCCTCTTTGAGCCTTTCTGGTGACCTCGTCTAGTTACAAAAAGGTGAGAGGGAGGCTTAAATTGGGGTTGCTTCCTGGACTAGATTGCATCCCTTTAAAGAACTTTGCTGAAGACCCTAAGGGGCAACCAGCATGAACACGCTTCCTGGACAGTTTGAATAGGACAGCAGCAGATGCGAGGGACCAGTGCTGTTGGTCCTTCAGGTCCTGGGATGCCATGGAGGAAATGTGACCTCCGAAGAGGGTCTCTGCCTCCAAGGGATCAGCCCTATGAAGGTTCTTACTGTGATCCAATACAACTTTTGAGTGTCCAGGACAACATCTCTATGAAGGTGAAGCAGCTCTGCTGTCAACACCATGGACATCGACTAGGCATGCCTTGAGGTTTTGGCAACTGCTTCCAGCAAGCGCTGTTGCATGGCTGGAGACAGATTATTCCTTCAGAAGAATATGAAGGCTGCTGAGAAAAGATCAGCATGTGAGGCTATGGTGACGAGAGACCTAGTCCTAAGCCCCAGCTTCTCAACTGAAAGGCGAGCCCAGGTCCACAAGGAAATCCCCACTTGTGATGCCACAGCATCAAAGGGGGAAGAATTAAGGGGCCAGGCAGGGAAGTGCACTCTGTAGCTAACCACGGAGACAACAGGTCTCAGAGTAGTGGGGGAGGTTTACAGACCACCCCTTATGCTGCCTTGAAAACTCTTGGACCTTACAAAACCTCTGAGAGAGCTCCCTAACCATAGCTTAATGGGGTTTTAAAATTTTAAAAGAGATCTGGGCGCAAGACAGCTCCTGAGAGTCTCTACAAACTCGAGAATTTTCCTGTTCTCTTAGAACGAGGGCTTTCGACACAAATACAGAAGAAGGCAGTAATGACCAGATAGCTTCATCCTCCACTGCCAGAGTCAATGGGAGGGAGGAGGTAGGGGACCGAAGGGAGGAGGCACTGTCTCTGCCTGTTCTTCGACAAACTCACTAGAGTCCACTAAGACCGACAGGATATCCTTGTCCTGCCCTGGCCTTCAGAAGGCAGGACTTTCTGACCCCATGTCTCTCCACTAAGGAAGAGACCTGAGGGTAGAGGGTATCCTTGTCCCATAACTCCTCACACGGAGTGATGGGACTACCCCTGGTAGGAGACTTGGCAGAAGGGCAAGAATGCTTCTTGACCTTCCTCAAGCATCTAGGGGAAGAAGACCAGACCCCCTCCTTTCTCTTTGACTCCACACAAGAAGGTGATGTGGGTTTGTGACTCATATCAGCACTGCTATGAGACCAAAGCTGGGAAGGACAATTCACCTCCCTGAAATGGATGCCCCTACATCCAGCAGGGATTAAGAGGGATCATAGAAAAGGGGGGAGCATGCCAATCTGATCCCCTTCTCTAGTCTGGAGTGTGTATGCAGGTTCCTCCCCTTATATGTTTGCCTACTCTCAGCAAGGTCCCATACCCCATACCTCATCTGACCACAAACAACAGAACATACAATCGGTATATTCACAACTAATGCAAGACATGCAGGTGGGGTGTGTATCCAAAAGGGCTTTCCTATGCCAGTATTTACCCACACTCTGCAACATTTTATTCCCACAAAATGAAAAATTTCTGAAACAAGAAACAATAACTCAGAAATATTGATAATGATGACAAATGGTGTGAGACTCTCTGTCTAACAACATTTAAAACCAGCAATACATTACCTGCCAATATTGTACTGATGATAATGAGTGGTTCGAGACCATTGAAACACAAGATAATGGATAATAATGAGTGGTGTGAGACCACCAAAACTCACTATTGATGATAATCACCAATGTGAGACCCCTGAAACACACTATTTGATGATAGTGATGGTGCAAGACCCCCAAAGAGCTTCCACAATTTGTCGTGTACCATCAAACAAGATATATTCAAAACATATATAGAAGAACGGAGGTCACAAAAAAATTCTGGATACAAATGGAAAGACAATACCTATCCTAGAAGTCTGAAAACATCCAAAAATAACTGAAATAATGACAAAAAAAAAAGATACAAAATGCCTCATAGATCACAAAAGAGCTATCTGACGACTAATTATACAATGGACTGAGGATGTAGTCACTCTAATAATACGGAGAGAAAAAAATCTGAGTACCAGAACACATCTTGGACACAAGAGAAGGCAAATTTTCTGAGAGCGTCACGGAATGCAATTGAATCCAAATGGGGTCCACTAAGAAGAGGACAGCTACTCTGCATGGGCAATGACATGGGGGACAGACTGGGTCTGTGATCTTTCTAGTTCTAGACTTACTGGAACTTTCCATCTAATGGGAGGATGGAATTTTCAAATGTGGATGAGGGTAATTTTACTCACAGAAAGGTAAGCAACACAATAGCTACAGGTATTGTATTACTGATATTAAATCATATATTCTGTAACATTTTCTTTAACAAAAGTTTTTTTTTCTAATAAATAACAATATTCAATGAAATATCAATCAATGAAAATGTTGTGAAATGCCTACTGCTGACAACACATTAAGAAATAATACCAATTAAAGATTTTTTGTCAAGTGAAATTTGTGTTTTAATTTTACTTGGTTTCAATGTAATCATCATATATGTGATATGCCCTCTTCTATTCAAAAGTGAAACAAGTCAACTGACTCTCACAGTGATTCCTGCAAGTGCTTATGTGAGAACCTAATTAAGTGCATACTCAGCGACTAGGCTGGATTTATTGTGACAACTGCTGACAACTTCATGGTCCTTTGGCACAATGACACAAGCTAATTAAAAGATAAATCATCTCAGCCCATTAAATACATAAAGGTGCTGATATCACAGTAAAATCTGTGCATATGGGTCAGCCTAATTTTGTAAAATAACACATGGTAGACAAATCCTAAGTTTTGGCTTTTGCCTAATCTTTGGATTGTTATTCAAAATCAGCAGTGATACATTCAAAAATAACTTTCAAGTTCAAATAAAATGCAATATGTTTTGTTTCATCTCTTACTTTTTAGTCATTTTCTTTTGTTTTGATCCAGATGTTTTGGTGGTATATGACTGTAATTCTAGCTATGAAGCTTTAGTTCATTTGTGACTGCTTACATTGGATACATGTGTTCTGACCTTAAACAGGAATCAACTCAAACTTTACTGTTACATGATTTTGTGAGAATTGCATGTCAAACTGATTCATATTAAAAGTCAATTTATTGACTTTAATTGACTTCTTCAGATTTTAAATCCATATTAAAATGTGTAGGGCAGAAGAGATTATAATTTTCATGTATCAATGAAAGTTGCCAGCACCCCCCCCCCCCCCCTTTGACCAAAACTGGAGCCTTCCTCACTGTTTCATGCTTTCACCTATTCCATGGTCACTGTTTATGGACCCCTAGTTATCGAGGGAGAGATATAATTAAAAAATACATGGTACAAGGGACTGATGTAATGTCTATAATACTGACCCAAGGGCAAATGTTACATTATAGGGTTTTGGCAAGTCCAGGAGATAAGCTTTCACACTTCTATTGTGTTGTGCTCTGTGACTATAGAGTGTTTAAACAATCTGGAAAACATCAAGACCAAACAACTTCTTGGGATAATTATGAGCACCTTATGGCCAATGTCTGACATGTCAAATTAGCAAACAGTCATTTGAGCTCATTTGTCAGCCATGTCCGTCAAAAATGAATATTTTAAGATCTCTGCTTGTGAACAATTTTGAGATATTTACCTTTTGGCTTTTATCTGGCAGGACTACAATATTTATCTTTACATTTTTGCAACTTAACTTTTAATTGGCACTACATTGCTAGGATTGTGCTGACACTGCACACACACACCATAATGAATGCAAGTCTTGGGACACTAAAAAAGTTTGAGATACCCTTAATAGTCATATTGTTATGTACTATAAGTTTTGCACCACCTGAGAATTTTTTTCTTCAACTTGCCAAATGACTTGTTGTATAGATCATAATGTTAGAGTTTCTGACTTACAAATTGTTGAGGGACTGCACATTAAAGAATAGATATGATTGTTATAAATTAAGTTCATATAAATTGTTGGAGATCACTGAAGATATTTAATTTTTGGTCTATTTGGTTCTTATTTTCATTTCAAATATATATCATTTCTTTGGACAATGACAATATTGTATCCAAATCAACAATAACTTCTCCCTTTTTTCCACTACTTTACTATTGTAGATTCACATGTTACTAAACTAAATCTGTTGTTAGTCACCAGTAATTGCAATTTATTCTGCCTTGAAAATTTAAATACCTCATTAAAAAGTGGTATGGTATTACAAAAACAAAAAAAGTGCTTCGGTGTAGTTTTGTCACTCATATTGAGTGACCATGTTTTACATCATGGCATCACCACATGTACAATAAACATTTTTAACTTCTACTGAATGAAGAACACCTCTTGGTTTTGAATCAAAGGCAACACCACTCTAAAGAACTAATGCTTTGAAAATATTTTAAATAAACAGCTCAGTGGTATTTTGTTTTGATGTAAGCGACATGAAATATTGACATGTATACTTAATTATGGTAATTGTGCTAATTTCTACTCAACTGATTAAGTGTGCATACCATACTTAACAGCCTATGCATACACGTGACAAAAACAGTGCATCAAATCAGTAGTTTTTAGTTTCCTTCAAAAGTTTACAAGCCTGGTGTCCACTGATGACATTCACTGTGATTTTTAAGTTTCACTCTTAACAGGCTCTCAATGGTTTTCTGATGCAGATTTCCTCTATGCAATGGTGTCTGCGTATGTCAGGTGATATAAATTCTTCTCCCATATGCTACCTTAAAACCCACTTTGCATGAAACACACAATGCAAACTCGGGACCTTTACAACTTGCCTGCACTGACTTAAACTCTGATTTCCAAGCATTGTTAAACTCATTGTAATATTGTTTAGGCGATGGTTCTTTGAGGATTGGGAAAAAACACACATTTTGGGATTTTTACAGGAATTGACCATAAAAAAAAATAATAAAAACTTCCGTCAATATTTCTCTTTAAACATCTTGAAAAACACAATAACAATTAAACAAGAAAAAAAATCAAAATGCTTATGCAAGTGTTTCTGCCGAAATCATTTTTGGCTTGGTCTCTCCTTTTTATCTCATCTCCGCCAAAGGTTGGCCAATTTTTAATCAAAGACTCGCCATCATGGACTATCTTTGATCCCTTTATTACTTATAACACCTCAATAAAAATCCCCCCTTTGGTCTTAAACTCCAAATTACATCAATAAGGAAATAAATTTTAAATTGATTAGTGTACACGTCAGCCATTGTGTAACACTTGTTAATCGGATTACTCAGCACACATCATTGCACCAGTAACCTGCTTCTGACAGGTTTCTGTGCTTTTTGGATAGAATGCATAAAAATACCAGGGGGTTTTTTTTCTTCTTTTTTTTCCCAATTTTTTTAAAAAAATCTTAAAATTTTCAAAAGCAGTAGATTTCAACTATAAAATGGTACATGCAGCAGATGACTTTTAAAACAGTATTTTTGTCCAACTGCTGGAAAAATCACATGTATGCCTACAATTGGTCGATCAAATATTGATTATTTTTGGCTAATAAGAGTACTGTGATCATGAAGCTTATATTGTCCCTCTAAACCACATTCAGGTTTTAAAACCATTAATTGGTTTTGATTAACTCATTAACCCCTAGCGCCACGTTTACGCGTCATGAGGTTGTACTCTACTTCCGAGCTCTGTAACATCAACATCATTTAAGATACACTAAAGTGGATGGTATTGCAGGAAAGTAGACAGATGTAGCTCTACAATGATACCAAATAATGTTGACTTTCTACTCGCATTAAAAAGTAGAGCAAATAAAATGCATTTTTTTAGACCCAATTATTTTTAGATCGAAAATTGACAGTTGTGGAACCGGAGTTTGTGTCCGGAATTTAGACCTTGTGGCCTTAGATCTAAAGCAGACCCATCTGAACTGCACACAGACAGATGAACCTTTGCAAAAAGTAGGAGAAGTTTGAGATTTGGGGAAAAAAGGGGCCATGACACAAAAATCGGAGGTCCAATACGGAAAAAAAAAAAAAAGTCCAACTTTTACCCTTCTGCACATGTGCGAGCATAATAGGCAATGAAAAACAATGTTTCTGATACACCTAAGCATCCAGCTAAATGATAAACTTTCTTAAGCAGATGTGTTTAGCTGCATTCCGAAGTAACCCCCAAAATGCGTTGCCTACCCCCATTTCACGCGAAAATGAAAAAAAAATCTCTAGGGGTTAATGGGTGACTTTCGATGACGTCACCAAATTTGAATATTCCTTGCTGATTTGATCATTTGTGCATTGTCATTGCACAGAAATTACAAAAATAGCCCTTCCTGGACAATTTCTAAAAAATTTCCCAAAACTTGTTTAACTCGTTAACCCCTAGCGCCACGTTTACGCGTCATGAGGTTGTACCCTACTTCTGAGCTCTGTAACATCAACATCATTTAAGATACATTTAAGTGGATGGTATTGCAGGAAAGTAGACAGATGTAGCTCTACAATGATACCAAATAATGTCGACTTTCTACTCGCATTAAAAAGTACAGCAAACAAAATGCATTTTTTGAGACCCGATTTGTTTTAGGTCGAAAATTGACAGTTGCGGAACCGGAGTTTGTGTCCGGAATTTAGACTTTTTGGCCTTAGATCTAAAGCAGACCCATCTGAACTGCACACAGACAGATGAACCTTTGCAAAAAGTAAGATAAGTTTGAGATTTGGGGAAAAAAGGGTCCAGGACACAAAAATCGGGGATCCAATACGAAATAATAATAATAAAAAAAAAAAAAAGTCCCAACTTTTACCCTTTTGCACATGTGCGAGCATAATAGCCAATGAAAAACAATGTTTCTGATACACCTAAGCATCCGGCTAAATGATAAACTTTCTTAAGAAGATGTGTTTAGCTGCATTCAGAAGTAACCCCAAAAATGCGTTGCCTACCACCATTTCACGCGAAAATGAAAAAAATCTCCAGGGGTTAACGAGTTAATGTCATAAATAAAAGGGGATATTACTGCATATTAAAAATTTCCTTCTCACTTGAGCCATTTTCAGTGTAAAACATTTAATTGGCTTGGATTTCTCTTGTAAAACAAAAGGCGTATTAGTGCCCTACAAATCAAAGCAATTGCTGAAACAACCAGGTTGCCAAAATTAACAGTGGAATGACTAGCATGTTGAAATTTAAATTTGTGTTAAGTCCAAATAAGAGCTCCTTGAAGGGACTGTTTCTCTACTGTCTGAAACGAATATCCAGGAATTTAAGATAAGACCATTTCTTTTTTTTTAACTGCCGAGTGTTGAAACCTTCCCTGATATTCTTGAGCTTCAAGATTTTAAAATGCGCCACTGTGACAGCCATACTGGATGTAAGATCAGGAGCATTTTTTTAAAGACAAGCTAGACACCATTAGAAGACATTAGGTGAAAACCCGATGTTGATATAACTATCCATTCAGGAGAATTAGTGACAAGATTTTCAATATGTTCATTGTGGAAGCCATATGTGAGGTCAGATCAGCAACATTTTCATTCAGGACCAACTAGATATCATAATTAGTCTTCTGGTGAAAAACCCATCTCGATATGACTTTCCATTTTGGAGTAGCAATAACAAGATTTTAAAGATGGCTGACATGGAGGCCATACTAGATTGCAGAGGCACCATTTTCATTTAGTACTAGATATCATAAGAAGGTTTCTGGTAAAAAAAAACATGTTGATATGACTTTCCATCTAGGAGGAGTAGCAATAAGATGTTCAAAATGGCCACTGTGGCAGCCATATTGGATATCAGTTTGGCACAATTTTTATTCAAGATGAACTAGACACCATAAGAAGTCTTCTGGTGAAAACCCAATGCTAATATGACTTTCCCTTCTGGTGGGGTAGCAGTAACAAAAGTTTCAAGATCAATGTGGTGGCCATAATGGATGTCAGATTGGCACTATTTTCATATAGGACCAAGCAGACATCATAAGAAGTCTTTTAGTGAAAACCCCATGATGATGTGACCATCCATTTAGGAGGAGTAGCGATAAGATTTTCAAGATGCCTGCTGTGGTGGCCATATTGGATGTTAGCTAGGTACCATTTTCATTTAGGACCAACTAGACATCATAAGAAATCTTTTAGTGAAAACATGTTGATATGACCATCCATTCAGGAGATGCTTTGACAAGATTTTCAAGATGGCTGCTGTGACGGCCATATTGGGTATCCAAGTAGCACCATTTTCATTTAGGTCAAACTAAACCTTGGGATGAATGTGTGTGTTAAGTTTTACGGCAATCCTCCAAGCAGTTTAGATGGAGTAGTGATAACAAACTTTAGCTAACGGACGGATGATGGATGACAGACAACAGGGCATCCTATAAGCTCTTCTGGTCAAAAATAAAACCAATATGGACTGATAACAACATACTTAGTTTTTATTAATTCTTTAATGAATATGACAGTTATGTGAATATATTACAGTTATATGCTTAATATATCTCTATATGATAGATACAATAAACCTCTCATTTATTGTTGTTACATTACTTTTCCTTTTTATATTTCTTGTTGTAAATTCCCCTAGTGATTCTAACATGTAGAAGTCCAGAATTTTTCTTAGATTTTGTGTTTAGTGTTTGTTTTGTGTATGTAAGGACTTTATTCCACTGACAAGAGCTTGTTTAGCTCGAAACATTAGGAAACTGTTTTGAATTTTCATGTTACCAATTTTTGTGTCAGTTTATACAGTTTATATATATATATATATATATATATATATATATATATATATATATATATATATATATATATATATACACACACAGAGTGAGAGAGAGAGAGAGAGAGAGAGAGAGAGAGAGAGAGAGAGAGAGAGAGAGAGGAAACAAACATGACAAAGTACAGTGCAGCAAGTCTGAGAAAGTGCTTTCGAGATCTAGAGATCCCTTTTTCAAGGTGGAAAGACAAACAAAATACAATTACAAACACAAAGTCCTATACAAAATATCTATTTACATACTGTTGCGTTGTTGAAACCAAAATCAAAGAATATTAATCATAATATATCTTAAAACAAGTAGAAAAATTGTATACTTTTAACTATTTACATTTTGGTAAATCAGGTATTTCAGTTTGGCAACAACATTCTTTTGCATTTGATTTGCCCACATGTGACCTATTTAACTGAAAAAAAGGAAATGAAACATGATATGGAAATTATGCTGATGCATGACCATGCAAAACTGTGCCCAGATAACATTTACTGTACAGTTATTTTGCTATGTCTGTAAATGTTAGGCCACTGAAAATGTTCTATTTTTTATAGGCATACAAGTCTTTGAACACAAATGAAAACAAGAGTCCCTCGAAGGGAATAATGCTCTCCTAGGTGAAAAGAATTTCCAGGAATTCAAGATAAAACCAATTCTTTCTTTTAACTGTCAAGTGTTAAAACCATTTCTTATATTTTTCAGCAATAGCAAGAGTTTCAAATTAGCTGCAGTGGTACACATATTGGATGTCGGCTTGGCACCATTTTCATTTAGAACAAAGTAGACATCATTAGAAGTCTTTTGGTGAAAACCCCATATCATAATGCTCATCCATTCAGGGGGAGCAGAGACAAAATCAACTGTAAGACAGTCATCATGGCAGCCGTACTGGATGCATGACTGGCACCATTTTCATTAGGACTTGGTGAAAACCCCATGTCATAATGATCATCCATTCAGGGGAAGTAGTGACAACAATATTTTAAGACAGTTGTCGTGGCAGAAATATTGGATGTATGACTAGCACCATGCTGATATAGCCATCCATTTGGAGAGGAGTAGAGATAATAATATTTTCGATATATGACTTTCCATTCAGGAAGAGTAGCAATAACAAGATTTTCAAGATGGCTGTAGGTTGCCATATTGGACATCAGATCGGCACCATTTTCATTTAAAACCAATTGGACACCATAAGAAGTCTTCTGGTGAAAAACCCCTTGTCAATATGACTTTCTGTTCAAGTAGAGCTGTGATAACAAGATTTTTAAGATGGCTGCCATGGTGGCCATATTGGATGTCAGATCGGCACCATTTTTATCAGATTGGCACTATTTTCATTTAGGACCAACTAGACATCATATAATGTCTTCTATTGAAAACCCCATGTTGATATGACCATCCAGTCAGGAGGAGTAGCAATAACAAGGTTTTTTAAGATGAATGCCTTGTTGGCCATATTGGACGTCAGATCAGCACCATTTTCTTTTAGGACCAACTAGACATCATAAGAAGTCTTTCTGTGTAAACCCCATGCTATCACCATCGATTCAGGAGAAGCAATAACAAGATTTTCAAGATGGTTGCCATGGCAGCCATATTGGAGTTAACAACGGCACCATTTTCATTTATGATGAACTTGACATCATAAGAAGTCTTTTAGTGAAAACATCATGTTGATATGACCATCCATTCAGGAGGAGTAGCAATAACAATATTTTCAAGATGGCCACTGTGACAGCCATACTGTACATCAGATCGGCACTATTTTCATTTAGGACCAACTAAACATCATAGGAAGTCTTTTAGTGAAAAACCCATGTCGATATGACCATCCATTCAGGAGGTGTAGCGATAACGAGATTTTCAAGTTGGCTGCCATGGCAGCCATTATGAGCTCACATTGGCACCATTTTCAGTTAAGACCAACTAAACATCATAAGAAGTCTTTAAGTGAAAACACGATGTTGATATGACCATCCATTCAGGAGGAGTAGAGATAACAAGATTTTCAAGATGGCTACTGTGTCAGCCGTATTGAATGTCCAAGCAGCACCATTCTAATTTAGACGAATTAGACTATCGGATGGATGAGTGTGTAAAGTTTCATGGCAATCCTCCAAATAGTTTAGGAGGAATAGCAATAACAAACTTGTGATAATGGACAGACGGATGTCAGATGATAGATGGACAGACCATCCCATAAGCTCTTCTGGTCTATGACCAGTAGAGCTAAAACTTAATTTTTTCTGTCCCAAGACTTAATCCATCATGGATACATTCCATCTTTACAGCCAAAAGGATACCATTTCCCAATCAATAAATTTAAGTAATGATTGAAATGTAATATTTTTGCAGAAATAACCCCAGAAAATTGATATCCACAAAAAAAAAAAAAAAAAATCATTCATCATAGTGTTTAAACATGGCAGAAATAACTGGAAGCGTGCAGTTTAAACATGGCAGAATTAACTGGAAGTGTGCAGTAAACAAGTACATTTATCTGTGATAAATATAGACATTACAACCAACACTGTCATAATCAAGCAAATACTATATATCATGTACACAAATACTACATTATCATGTACTCAAATACTATGTATTATGTACCCAAATACTATATATTATGTACCCAAAAATACTATGTATCATGTACCCAAATACTATGTATAAAGTACCCAAATACTATGTATAAAGTACCCAAATACTATGTATCATGTACCCAAAATTTATGTGATAAGTATGGCAAATGATTTTCTTACCATTGGATACTGCTGCTGTTGACATGTCTGATCCATGCAACACACAGAAATATTGCACTCCAAGATGGCATTTTTACTGCTTGTCTGTTTAACAAATTCTTCTAAACTAAAGCTGAACCTTGGGCTCTGGGGAGGAGGACCAGTCTGTACTCTTTTAACTTGGTGCCATGCAACTGAGCGATCAGATGAACACCTAAAACAAAGAAATACTTATAGCTGTATGGTTGTCATCATTGATCTCATTTTAATTTTATAGTCAAAATTTATGTCCCAACAATACAAAAACTGAATGACATGGAAACTGACAAGTTTCTACTGCATTCTTTGTGCGCTCAAAGCAACAATGAAAAATCAACAAAACTACATTTTTTTTGTTACAGAGAAGAAAATGTTTACTTTTCTGACTTGCCAGAACCAAAAAAAACCTAAATACTGGAAAAGTTTGCATAGAGAACATATCAGTATCCCGAGTTTCTGACGGTCATGTGCTTTTTGATGGTCTCCAAATATCACAACTTATTGCAAGATTGAACGCAATGTCAAAGGTTATCCAGATGAGTTTGTTCTGATGAGACACATTATGAAGCTCAGACCAAGTTTAATGACAAATGGAGATATGAAAGGCAAGTTTGCAACATATCTGCATCTTTAAACCCCTCTTCTACTAATTCCACTTTTCATGCATAATAAATATTAAATAATTATGATCAGTCATCATCAGTACTTCCATCAGATGTACCATCTTGTCTGCTGTCTCTATTTACCTGTAACATGTGATCAAGGGCTGTCCATGCATGCATGTGCAAAAAAAGTATGGTAGACCAGTAGTGTCATATAACTTAGCTTGCACACAAGTTCTCACAGTTCTAATATTCTATCCCAGGTATTAACTTTAGAAAGTTGAAGATACAGATCAAATTATGACCTCCATGACCTGCAAGATTTATATGCTGCAGCCTCAACAATATTCCAGTGCAAATTGCTGCCAAGAGGTATATTGTTCCAATTACTACACTTAAAGACAGGGTTAAAAAGGATCCATCTTGATGTGGTCAAGGTTGGACCAGCTCCCATTTTCTCCCAGGAACAATAATCTCTTCTTGCAAGTAATTTATCCACTATGGCTGAGATTGGCTATAGATACTCAAGTGCAGAGATAATTAATTTGGCTTCTGATTATGCTGTGCATTGTGGACTGCGTTCAAGGGAAGATCCACGAAGAGAAGATCCACTTGTTCTCTTCAAAACGGAAAGACCTAACATCCAATTTTGTAGATGTATATATGAATGTATGTTACATTTGACAGTTTTCGCTCAATTTCTCTTGGAATTCAACTGGATTGTTGAATTGGCATTTCTTAAGTTTCCATTCCTGGTACATTCGAACCATCATACCTTACAAAGCATTCTCTGGTCTTGACCACTGAAAACACTACATGATATACAGTGTACATAGTTAGTAGGTGCCATATTTGGTTATCATTGTGGGAAAATATGCATTGGTATTTCGTTGATATTTCTATATATTATAAAGAAAAGAACAAAGTTACTGTGTGAAGTTTTATTGATTAGTACTCAAGTTATTGTCTGCCATGGTAAAATAGATGCTGCATCGTCAAAAACCCATGACGCCATTGTATACAAAGGCAAACTGCCTCATCCTAGTACTATCCAAAACATGTATAGGTAGAACTGCTACAAGGATGAGAATGTACTAAAATAGATGAACTTTGCTTAAAAAACAGACAAGATATATTCTGAATTACAAAAAGTGCCAGGACTTACCTCTAAGTTTTGCTACAGAACATTGTTTTGACTTGTAATTTAATGCCCTTAAAGCACTACAATGGTGAACTGGGAAGGGAAATAACTTACCATATATACTCGCGTATAAGCCTTATCCAAATGCAAACAACATAGACATTGATCTGACGTCGCATAATGCACCGTCAGATCAGGGTCTATATTATTTGTTCTACTGATTAGTCCTTACAAACTGCACAGACCCAGATCTGCCGGCACATTATGCGACAGCAGATCTGGGTCTATGCAGTTTTAAGTTGGTATAAGCCTATACGCGAGTATATATGGTAACACAGTATTTCTTTTCACAACTTTAACGCATGAGCTAGACCAATGAATAAAAAATTATGGATTGATCCATGACTACTGACCTGTCCTTGATCAGACTGTGCATATCCAGCACCTGTCTCGTCTTGGAATGCAACCAACACGACTGAATCTCTGCTCTGACATTCGATACATCATCTGCCACAAGAAATAAGTATGGATAAGTATTTTCTTGAACCCAACTGCAAACAGCATACACTCAGATCTGCTGTTACATAACAGGCTGTCAAATCAGTTGCTAAGCTGTTCATTGTATCTATTACAACTGCCAACAGTTTACACTTGGATCTGCTGTTACATAACAGGCCATCAGG
Organism: Margaritifera margaritifera; assembly: GCA_029931535.1. Classification (NCBI taxonomy): domain Eukaryota; kingdom Metazoa; phylum Mollusca; class Bivalvia; order Unionida; family Margaritiferidae; genus Margaritifera; species Margaritifera margaritifera. The sequence goes on along the minus strand of JAQPZY010001410.1, from coordinate 714,832 downwards.
TCAGATCCATGGCTGTTCATTGTATGTATTAAAATTGCAAACAGTATACACTTGGATCTGCTGTTACATAACAGGCCATCAGGTCAGATCCATGGCTGTTCATTGTATGTATTACAACTGCAAACAGCATACACTCAGATCTGCTGTTACATAACAGGCCAGATCCATGGCTGTTCATTGTATGTATTACAACTGCAAACAGCATACACTCAGATCTGCTGTTACATAACAGACCATCAGGTCAGATCCATGGCTGTTCATTGTATGTATTACAACTGCAAACAGCATACACTCAGATCTGCTGTTACATAACAGGCCATCAGGTCAGATCAAAGGCTGTTCATTGTATCTGTTATTTCAAGTAAACAGCAAACAAACTATCCACTTTTACTTAACAATGTCAGATCAGAGCATAGGCTGTTTATTATATCTATTATTTCGTGCAAACTGTGTGCACTCAGCTCTGCTGTTACACAACAGGCTGTCAAATCAGTTTCTAAGCTGTTCATTGTATCTATTACAACTGCCAACAGTATACACTTGGATCTGCTGTTATGTAACAGGCCGTCAGAACACAGCCTAGACTGTTGATTGTATCTATTTACTGGCAAAAACACACTTATATCCTATGCATTATCTACCATCCTCATTATCTATCATCCTATGCATTATCTATCATTCTCATTATCTACCATCCTATGCATTATCTATCATCCTCATTATCAACCATCCTACGCATTATCTATCATTTTCATTGTCTATCATCCTATGCATTATCTATCATACTCATTATCAACCATCCTATGCATTATCCATCATCCTCATTATCAACCATCCTATGCATTATCTATCATCCTCATTATCTACCATCCTATGCATTATCTATCATCATATGCATTATCTACCATCCTATGCATTATCTATCATCATATGCATTATCTATCATCCTCATTATCTACCATCATATGCATTATCTATCTTCTTCATTGTCTATCATCCTATGCATTATCTATCATCCTCATTATCAACCATCATATGCATTATCTATCATCCTCATTATCTACCATCATATGCATTATCTATCATCTTCATTGTCTATCATCCTATGCTTTATCTATCATCCTCATTATCTACCATCATATGCATTATATATCATCCTCATTATCAACCATCATATGCATTATCTATCATCTTCATTGTCTATCATCCTATGCATTATCTATCATCCTCATTATCTACCATCCTATGCATTATCTATCATCCTCATTATCTACCATTCTATGCATTATCTACCATCCTATGCATTATCTATCATCCTCATTATCTACCATCCTATGCATTATCATCCTCATTATCTACCATCCTATATGCATTATCTATCATCCTCATTATCAACCATCCTATGCATTATCTATCATCCTCATTATCTATCATCATATACATTATCTAACATCCTCATTATCTATCATCATATGCATTATCTATCATCCTCATTATCTACCATCCTATGCATTATCTATCATCCTCATTATCTAACATCCTATGCATTATCTATCATCCTCATTATCTACCATCCTATGGACTAGCTATCATCATATGCATTATCTATCATCCTCATTATCTACCATCCTATGAATTATCTATCATCTTCATTGTCTATCATCCTATGCATTATCTATCATCCTCATTATCTACCATCCTATACATTATCTATCATCCTATGCAGTATCTTCCATCCTCATTATCTACCATCCTATGCATTATCTATCATCCTCATTATCTACCATCCTATGCATTATCTATTATCCTATGCATTATCTATCATCCTCATTATCTATCATCCTATGCATTATCTATCATCCTATGTATTATCTACCATCCTATGCATTATCCACCCAAAAATAAAGTTTTAATGATGAATATGATATAATACTTCTCATTTTGAGAAAAATTCCCTTCAAGGTGCCCACTCTCAAAATTCCCTTCAAGGTACCCACTACCAAAATCTCAGCCTGTACAATTTATCCATAATTATGGTAAATTTTTCCAATAATTATTTTCAGTCAATCAACAACCTTCATACTTTTAAATATGGTATTTTAATATACCACCAAACACAGGCTGGTTCCATAGCTCATCAAATAATTAGCTGTCTGTGACCATCAGTTTTTGTTTTATCATGATTTGAATATTTTCCCTTTTAAATGTAAACTTCTGTGTATATACAACTTACATTATATGAATTGCCTGGACTGTAAATATTTTATTTTTGCATGATATGGTATGAGTCATTGAACAATAAAGCCGATAGAACATGTTTTTCACACAGTATACCTACACCTGAATCAGGAGTTTTTATTTAATTCTGGCAACCTAAATGTCTGAGACGTCATAGGTACCAAAAGGCAATCTTTTACTACAATCTATTACTATAACGGAGGATAACACAGTAAAGTTTCAAGCACTGAATTGTTTCAACTGATAAACAAGTGAAACATGGCACAAAGGTGTAAACAGTTGAAGATAAATATGTTTACCTTCAAAATTGTAATCAAAATGATACTTGCTCAATTTTTTTAATGATTTTTTTTTTATCCTTTTGCCTATATAGTTTCAATGAACTGAGATAAGTTATTTTTCAACTCTTTTCAATTATATAAAGAACATTTGAAAAAATCTTCCACAATTCATCTGATGAAGGATACAGCTCCTTGTAAAGAAAAGTTTGTTGCAAAGACTGCATTTTCATTATGTCACTAATATTTCACATGAACATACTTGGTAGGAAAGTTCGAAGAAACACTTCTTCATTACAGTGACAATAAATTGCATCAGAAAATGAATCTTCAGTGAAAACAATGCATGTCATATTAATCACTTTAAAGAAAACAAGAGTTAAATGAATGGGACTAATGATCTACTGGGCAAACATTTTTTTCTAGGAATTCAAGACAAGACCCACTTCTTCCTTTTAACTGCTGAGTGTTGAAACCATCTCCGATATTCTTCAGCAATAACAAGATTTTCAAATTAGCTGTTGTGGTGGACATATTGGATGTCAGATTGGCACCATTTTCATTTAGGACACAGTAAACATCACTAGAAGTCTTTTGGTGAAAACTCTATGTCATAATGATCATCCATTCAGGGGGAGTAGTGACAACAAGATTTTCAAGACAGCCATTGTATCAGCTATATTGAATGTTTGGCTGACACCATTTTCATTTAGGACCAATTAGGTATCATAAGAATTCTACTGGTGAAAATCCCATGCTGATATGGCCATCTATTTGGGGGAAGTAGAGATAAAAATATTTTCAAGATAGCCACCATGGTGGCCATTTTGATGGTTATTCATTTTCATTTAGAACCAAACACACCATAAGAACTCTCCTGAAGAAAAATGACTTTCCATTTAGAAGGAGTAGCGAAAACAAGATTTTCAAGATAGCCATATATTGGACATCAGATCAATACCATTTTAAGTTAGGATCAACATAATATTATAAGAAGCCTTTTGGTGAAAACCCCATGCTGATATGACCTTTCATTTAGAAGAAGTAGTGATAACAAGATTTTCAAGCTGGTCACTGTGGCAGCCATATTAGACATCAGATTTGCACCATTCACATTTAGGACTAACTAGACATCACAAGAAGTCTTCTGGTGAAAATATCACGTCAATATAACTTTCCATTCAGGAGCAGAGATAAGAAGATTTTCAAGATGACCACTGTGGTGACCTTAGGACCAACTAGACATGATAAGGAGTCTTTTGGTGAAAACCCCACATCAATATGACTTTCTGTTCAGGAGGAGTTGCCATAACAAGATTTTCAAGATGGCTGCCATGGTGGCCATATTGGACATCAGATCAACACCATTTTGATTTAGGACCAACTAGACATCATAAGAAATCTTTCTGAGAAAACCCCATGTCAATATGACTTTCCGTTCTGAAGGAATAGAGATAACAAGATTTTCATGATGGCTGCCATGGTGGCCATATTGGATGTCTGTGCAGGAAGGACCATTTTCATTCAGGACCAACTAAGATATAATAAGAAGACTTTTAGTGAAAACCCCATGTTGATATGACCATCCATGTAGGTGTAGCAGTAATAACAAGATTTTCAAGATGGCAGCCATATTGGACGTCAGATTGGCACCATTTTCATTTAGGACCAACCTGACATCATATGAAGTCTTTCTGTGAAAACCCATGTTAATATGTTAAGGAGTAGCAATAACAAGATTTTCAAGATGGCCACTGTGGCAGCTATACTGGATGTTTGAGCAGGATAATTTTCATTTAGGACCAACTAAACCATGGGATGTATGTGTGTGTAAAGTTCCATGGATGTAAAGTTCATGGAAATCCTTTAAGTAGTTTTAGGAGGAGTAGCGATAACAAACTTGTGCTAACAGACTGACGATGAATGACAGACCATCCCATAAGCTCTTCTGGTCTATGACCAGTAGAGCTAATAAAATGAATGACTTCGTCAAGCTATTTAGTGGCCTCACAAAAGTTCTTCACTACCTCCTCAAAAATGAATACTTTTTTTTGTGAGAAATCATCTTTAGTTATGACAAACAATTCTCATGTAAAAAAAAAAAAAAGGAGACAACTTCTTCATCATTTTCTCAATGATAAATAAGACATGTCTGGTCAGGATAAAAATTGTTTATTGTGAAGAGAGCCAGAGATTCTTTAATTCCCTGGGCATATTTTTTCACGAAAATGTCTACAGCAATTCTTTTTTTTTCTCACTATGTACATTAAGGTTTTACCGACAATTGATTTTTTTCTGAATTAATGATACTATTGATCTCATTAATTCAATATGTGATTTGACCAGTCATCCTTTCAATTCAAATGAATTGAAAGAAAAAATGAACAAACAAATTAATGAACAAAAGAGACATATGAGCTAGAGAGAGTAAGTATAAGAATGAATTAATGAATGAACAAATAAATTAATATACATGAAAGAGATAAATTGGAGAATTATGAAATATATGAATTTACCCACAAATGAGAATAAACAAGATGATAAAGAAATCAATATTACAAGAGTGTTACAAGATTATAAGATCAAATAGAAAATTCACAAAGAGACATTTCATTTCACATGTCGACAAGGAAATGAAACACAGTTGGTACCAGCAAGTGTAAATTACAAGAATGATGGATTCTTTTGGATAAGGGTTTAGTGTTTTCATCAGACAGAGCAATAAAGCAATTATCTTCTTAGCATGTTACCTTTAGGTGCATGCAATAAACTTTCATTATAACTGGCATGCCACAAAACTTGCCTAATCAGAGGATTTGAGACAATAAAACAAGTCTTCATTTCATTTAATCTGTAACATATAGTTTTTTTTATTTAATCTGCCACAGTAGTCATATGGTTTAATGGCATGTCAGCACAATACTGGCTATATTGTGCCAATTAACCCTTAAAGTGCTATATAGTTTTGTAGTACAAGATCCCTCAGTGCTGAATTGTTTGAGAAAAGAAATAAAAATTGCACTCTGCTTTTAAACTGCCTCTATTTTAATTACTGTAAATAACAGATACACAAACCATAAATGAAAAATGATTGTTGAAGTCTGAAGTTTATTATAAGCATCAAGTCACATATGTAACTTTATCATATTCGCACATAAAGGTGCAAATACAGGCAAAATTACAAATTACCTTTGTATTTCATCTGTATTTTTGGGTGGGTTTTTTTTATCAAAAAAGTTCAAATATGCCAAAAAATTCTCTATTCTTTGGTGGCTCAACCATATTACATGCATGTATTTTACAACTTTATATCCAAGTTGTCAAAATCACACGAGTAAAATAGGTAACAGTTAATAACCATCAAGTCCATGAACACCAATACTAAGCTTACACCCCCTAAAGTCTGATATACCAACAGGGCGACTAATGCTGTAATGAGCTCTTTAAGGATTGATAGTTCCAAAAACGGCCATCCCTTGTTATAACAAGGTAGTTGTGATCCATAACTGCTGACCACATTATGTAACGAAGCACAGTGTAGTGGGAATGATTGAATTTTGTTAAATAATGTTTTAAAAAGGAAATAAAGATTTAATACTAAACTTTATGTTGTTTTCTTTCAACCCATGACACATAGACACCTTACTCTGTCAATGCACCCGTGCAAAGCTAGAAATACAGCCTTCATTTCTAGATTGTTGATGTGGAAGAACGATTGGTCCAGAGTCCAATGATCCCCAAGAATTAAACCCTCTGGTTCTAAGAGAGCGCCCCAACAGGAATCTGATGCATCAGCAAACAGATAGGAGTGGTGGTGGTGCATGGGGAACCAAGTCAGGAATCTGTCCCGATTCATCCACCGAAGCAGGTGGTGATGAAAATCTGGTCCCAGTGAAATCAGAGTTGAGAGAAAATCTGTGTGTGGTCTCCACCTTTTGCAAGAAGGAGAAACTGTAGAGGGCGCATATGGAGACTTCTTAAGGGAACCAGATCTGCAGCGGCGTTCAAGGTTTAGTTGGGATAGGTAAAGGCAAACCGACAATGATGTCTTTGCTTGTAGCACCTCTAGAAGCATCAGGATTCGTTCTATCTGGTCCCGTGGGACCCGGACTAAGTTCTGATTCGTTCAGAAGAGGAAGGTCATCCCCATGTAATGAAGTCCTGAGATGGAGTGAGCTCTGACTTCTCTAAGCTGGGTAAGAGTCCCAACCGAGGTACTGTAGACCAGCAACAGAACAGATCCTGATGGAGGAATTGTACCTGAACATTGTGAATCAGCCAGTCATCGAAGTACTGAAGAATTGGAATTCCCAGTAACTGGATGCCACTACTAATCCCATAGCCTGGGTGCGGAAGTGATTCAGTCTCCTGTATTCTACTCCCAAATCTTCCTGGTAACCAAGAAAAGTGGAAGGTTTGTATTACAATTAATCTATCTCCTTTAAACCAGTTTCTTCTGGAGGAACATTTCAAGATTGATACCACATCTTCAATCCAGAATGCAATGTGTCTGTCAGATTGTTCTGAACCCTCTGTACTGCCACTTTCTGTAAAAGGGTGTGCACCTCTTCCTTTATTTTCACCATGTCGGATTGGTGAAAAAAACATGGGAGTCCTTGACAGAGGGGGTTGTTCCCGAAACTAGTTTGTAACCCTCGCTCACAATAAAAAAAAAATTCCACCCATCATCCGTAATGCTTGACCAAGCCTCTGAAAAGAGACATAGATGGGGACATTTGGGAGGGGAATGCACAGCAGGAGAGGGTTTGAGTCCCTAGGGCTGTCTCTCCCAGTTAGAGAACTTCCTCCTCAGGGGGTCTTTGGCAACCATGCCTTGGACCCGATGGTCAAGGAAGAGGTTTAAATTGAGGTTGTGGTTTGGACAGAGGATGCATCTGTTTAAAGAACTTTGTTGATGGCCCCCAAGGGCAATTCACATTACCAAACTTCCTGGTCGATTGCGATGGGCCGAGAGCAGTTGTAAAGCATCTGTGCTGATGATCCTTCAGATCTTGGGAAGCCACGGTAGGAATGAGTCCTCCAAAGAGGGTCTCAGCTTCCAAAGGAGCAGTCCTGAGAAGGTCTTTACTGTGGCTAAGTAAGACCTTTGAAGAGTCCAACGCAATGTCATCGCAGATATGCAGAAGTTCTGCTGATAAAGCCATGGAAACAGGAAACATATGCTGGGAGATTTTGGTTACAGCTTCCTTGCACACACTGCAATGTGGTTGGATCTTGCGAGGCCTCCTTCAGCATACTGAACAAAGTAGCTGAGAAGAGGTCAGCATGAGAAGCTATAGTAACTAACAACTGGGCTATCTGTTCAATAGCTTAAACTGTATTTTATTGGAAGGCATGCCCAGGCTCCAGTACAGATACCCACTTGAGACGATCCAGCATCCAATTAGGGAGGTTTAATAGGCCACTTCTGGGAACGTACTTGGTAGCTCGAGGCAGAGACCATAGGTCTCAACATAGAGGGAAAACGGACCACCCTCTATGTTGCCAAGAAATGTCTTGGCCTGCTGCAAACCTCTGAGAGATTTCCTCAATCATGGACGAATGAGGAAGAAGCAGGAGATCTAGTTGGGTTTGGGTCCCTGAGATCTCTTCCAAACTGGAAAGAATCTTCCTCGACTGTGTACCTTGTGGTTTTGGGCACAAGTCCATGGGTAAGAGGCTGTAAATGAAGTTTACTGATTTATCAAAGAACCTGATATCCTCCTCCTCCTACAACTGAGAGGAAATATTGGGTCTAATAAGGGGGGGGGGGGTCAATGGAGCTGCTTTCACATCTAGCTCATTTGAGTTGACGGGGATAGACAGAGCATCACCATCATCTAGTACAATCTGTACAGGGGGATGACTGGGCATCACTATGTCAATCAGGGATGGGGATGACATAGGAGCACTCAATGCAACTGCCTGTAACTCCTCACTGTGAGTAGGGGCTCTGTGTACACTAGAAGGTCCAGTGGGAAGACAAAACCCCTTGTCTTTCCTGGATAGTATAGATGATGATATGCCCCAACCTTCCTGGCTGATGCCACGTGATGAGGAGCTGATGGCAGTGCACGAAACGCAGCATCAGCTCTACTCTGCATCCAGGGTCCAGTAGTCCATGGAGGCATTCAAGACCAATTCCCTTGAGGTGGACCGCTCCACATCCCATAAGGATTCATAAGGATAATAAGAAGGGGGCTACAGATCCGATCCATCCAATCCCCTTCCCAAGTCTGAATCCCATGGGCAGACTCCCATTCTTGCATAGGATATGATGGTAGAGAGAGGAGCAGGGGAAACTCGGTCCGATCCCTATCCCTGTACCACAAGGCCTCTGAGTGATGACTTGTGAAATGTAATCGGTGATCAGTATGAGATGACCGGAGTCCGGTAAGATCTGACTGGTCACTGGGATGAATTGACCAGCGACTGTTAACTGGTCACTAGACACTGACCGGTCACATTGACAAACTGACCACATCAAATGGATGAGGTTTTTTGGCATGAAAAAGAGTAAGCTAGACAATAGAGATGGGTTATGTATTATTGCTATAAAAAAACCAATTCAAATACAATGGTTTCATTTTGGTCATGGGAGTCCATTACAGTACCATGTTCTATCCAGAATTGTGTTATAACAAACAGTACCATGTTCTATCCAGAATTGTGTTATAACAGTGTGCATTATAATGAGGGAGAGCTGTATAAACAATTGCAACAAAAAAACAACAAAAAAATCCCTCTAAAAAGATAAAGTCTTCCAAAAATAAAAATTCTGTCTTACAGGGTGGAAGTCATCACATACTGGACAAGAATGTGTTCCACTGTCGTTTGACAATGGCAGGGTATACAATCTGGTCAAGGTTCACCCTACATGAAGTATGCATGCTTGGCACAATACCGTTTCATCTCTGTGATTTGCTCTATATGATGAGTTTGATGTTCTGAAGCTTGTTTGTGGAGTTCTCATTCCACATATTTTACCAAATATGAATAACATGCTGATTTATATAATATTTGAAGTCAGTATATGGAATCTTCCATTCAGAAACAGGTGACTGCAGGGCAGTTTTGGCTGCTTTATCTGTCATTTCATTACCCTGAATTCCAATGTGACTAGGTAGCCAACAGTACAGAATACTTTCTCCAGAATGTATGAGCAAATCATGTATTTGTAAGATTAGGGATATCAATGGGTTCTCAAATTTATTGTTTTGCAAGGCATTCAATGTGGAAAGGGAATACGAAAAGAAGACTTTTTTTCGGGGGGATAAATGTAGTTCAAAGATCTGAGTATGGCTGTAATTTCTGCCATAAAAATGGAGGCTTTATCCGATTACCAGCTTGAGATGGTGCCACAAGGTGTTGCAAAGGCAGCTTGTCTCCATCTTTTGAACTGTCTGTATACAGAGTCATACAGCCATGATAGGAGGCTCTGATTTCATCGATTTTACTTTTTCAATCTGCAAAGACCACATTATTTTGGGAGGTTTTGATAACTACGATCATGATCTGGGAATACAGAAATTTTGCAATATTTGCAACATTGATTTAGGCTGCTACTAGGTAAGGATGAATTCATATGGCAAAAGGTAGTCAGATAAATCAGCTCCCAAACCTGTATTGGTATACTGGGTGGTTTGCGGTCTGATCTCACCGATTCAAAAAACTCTGAAATGATTGCAGTCAGCTTTGTATGCAACATATATTTGCAGCGACACTTTTTCTCTTTGGTGCTAAGATCTATAGCATGTCTTACAAACAAACTAACATCATTGCATGTCAATGCAATCTCACTATTACAGGGCTGGAAATAAAAACTTTTTTTAAATATGCCCACTGATATGTATAATTTTTGATCAAAACATCTCACAGACTAATTACTTCTACAGATTTTAAATCATTTTTAAAGGCCCTAGAAAGGTTATGCTAACTGGTTGCCAAATACAGACTATAAATAAATTTATATTATCTTATTCCATAACTTGTCCTAGGACTACAAAAAAATGCAACATACACTTGTCCAGAGCTTGACAATACTTTATTATCCTTGGCTGGGGGTTTAGATGAGTAGATTTATCTAGTCCTGTACTTCATTTAACATTTCATTCCAATATTATCTTTCACTTTTTTGACATGTGACCATTAGCTTTTGAAGAATTAGTTGTTTTAACTTGTAAAGTAAGAAACTTGAGTGGTTATTATACTTTCTGATTCGACCGTCTCATTTAAGACATGGCCCACATTATAATTTAACATAGGTCAATTTATTTCGGCAAATACAAACTATCATTTAAAATGAACCATAGAAGAGTCAAACCATTTCCATGGTGAAAGAAATTTGTAATTTGCCATAATGTACAAAACAAACAAATGAAATCTTTCTGTGCTTTGCAGTACCCTGCACAGATAGATCAAGAGATTAATTACATAAAGGCTTGATCATCCAAGAAACCAATTTCTAAGTAACCATTTTCTTTGATAATACTAACCTGATCATAATATGTAAGGAATCCTTCAACTACCTTGCAAATCCACCCCTTCCAAGCTATAAAAGTCATTAACAATGTCTCTTTTTGCTCGTTTTAACAATGAAAGTTACTAAGGTGGAAGGCTGATTAGAGTGGTCTCCTCTTAGAGAGATTGGCATCAAATCTCATCATTCACCAGTTATGAGTGCGGAAGTGCATGCTCTTCCTGGGATCTAACTGTACAGAGGGTTTGCGATGGAGTGCCTGTATTATAATCCAAAAATTGGTTTCTTCAAAAAAATCAGTTGATTCCGTCTGGCCTGTAAGTTTGCTTGGACACTGAGCCAGCCTGGGATGTGGCATACTTGAATGTGGATTTGTCAACAATGAAGAAATCACAAACATGAAGAAAGAGATCCAAGGATTTGGTTCCCCCTTGCCTTCAGAGGTAAGTGACTATAGCCAAGTTGTTGGACACAATCAAAACACCATTTCCAGAAAGAGTCTTCTGCCACAAGGCATACACTATGGCTTTTATGGCTTTTATCTCCAGGAGGCTGATGTGCATAGACTGTTCCTGACAGGACGAAAACCTTCTGTCTTCTTGGAAGAAGGGCAGGAGATGGGCAACACTGCCAGTCATGCTGGCATCAGTGCAGATTGATTCATTGTTGATTCTGAAGCAGAATCCACACTGTAAGCCAGTATCAGTAGAATTTATAGAATTTCGTCCAGTGCTGTTGATTGCATACGATATGAAAACAACTGTTTCAAGGTTTCTCCAGTTTTTAAACCTTCATTCATTATTTGATAGCATGTCAACATCATTTGGCAAATATTGAAAGGCCTCTGTGTCAGGATGCTTTCTGTCAGAGTTTGTCAAATTCTCTTAAGCAGCATTTTAGAAGAAGTTATTACAAGTTTTTCTATTTTTTTTAGTAGCAGCCATATCAGAAGGCAGATTGTCATCATTTGTATCAATTTTAAAGTCCTTCATGCCATGATGCTCTTGAGTGGTTTTTGAGAAGTAATTCAAAGGATTTTCTATTGTTAATAACAGTGGCCATATTCATGGTAAATTGGCATCTTTTGTATACATTTGAAACCCCTTCATGTCAGAATGTTCCCCGTCAAATTTGGTCAAATTCTGATGAGCAGTTTCTAAGATATTATTTAAAGCTTTACACAGTATTTTTTTTATTTTTAGCAATGGTGGCTATATTTGATGGCAGATCAACATCATTTGTAGAAACCTGAAAGGACTTTATCCCAGGATGCTGTCAAAATTGGTCCAATTCTGTTAAGTGGTTTCTGTGAATAAGTTATTTTTCTTAAAATTTATTTTTAGTAATGGTGGCCATATTTGATGGCAGATTGGCATCATTTGTACAAATTTGAAAGCCATCTACACCAGGATGCTTTCTGTCAAATTAGGTCAAATTCTGTTGAGCGGTTTTTGAGAAAGTCGTTTAACTCTTTAATTGCCAGTGGTGCTGTTGTGACCCACTGTCTGCCTAGCTGCTGTTGTGACCCACTGCTCTGCCTAGCTGCTGTTGTGACCCACTGCTCTGCCTAGCTGCTGAGGTGCCTGCTGTTGTGACCCACTGCTCTGCCTAGCTGCTGAGGTCCCTGCTGCAGCTGGTTTAGGGCTGATTACCAAAGTCTGATGCTGCTGCAGCCAAATGACAACATTTTAGCTGATGATTTGGGGATATGGGCCAATTTTTTAAGTTATTTTCCTGATAACTGACTGACTTTATATATTAAACAATGCATATATAAAAGTTATCACTGCCTTTGGTCTGTGATTCTTGTATCCCACTGACTTTCACAACATTGTTAAGAAAATCCATGATATAATAAACAGTTTTTTTGTTCTTCCAAGCAACAGCACAGAGATTGCCTTTTGTCATCACCACAATGTCACCCCAGTTCTTTAATTTTGCTGACTTTACCACTTCTGGCATTCCCTTTCAATTCGCACATACTGTCCCCAGGCAACAGATTTTCTATTTCCTAAGAGATTCAATGAATGCCGGACTAGAGAACAAATTGTCCTTGTAAACTACACGAGACATCCCTTGTAATTTGTCTGTAATGTCTGTGACAACATGTGAACCAACGTCCCTCTTCAGTCATGCGTCCAGCCTGGCTTTCTTATCTCCCTGCATAAATCTGGAACTCATTGATGTAGTCAGTGTGTGGGTCAGCCCATTCCTGAAACTTTAATTCCACATTTAGTTGGTATAGCTGGCAAATACTGCTAAAAGGATAATCGTCCTTTAAAAGCGTTCACCCCTCCATTTACACTCTGCTCTATATGTCCCTTGTAATTTTCTAAACATGTTTTGGACACTTCATTTATAACCATCTTATGTGACACAACTTGTCATATCCAGGTTGGGGTCTTGGTAGAGTTTGACTGGTGTCAGTTACATGAAAATGCTTGGACGGCTTTTCAAAATGTAATATCATAATTGGAATACTGTGAATCTGGAAAGGCCACATAGGTCACCAATCTAGGGTATATGTTGGAAGAGCCAGGACTGACATCATTTGATGCATAGAAAGGACAGCATTTCTTCCAATCTTGTGGGTTGCCAGAGAGACTCAGGCTTCTCTTCCATACATTTTGCTTAATTGTTGTTAGTTTCAGCCACAATTCTTTCAATTAATACCAGGAGAAAATATTTCAAGAAGAAATCCATCTTTTTTCCCCCTCATCCAAATTAAAGTAGGACCAACACTTTCAGTGAACTCAGTGACTTGTGGAGCACATGGCTCTCTTGTCTACACTGCACAGTCTTCATTGCCGGATTGTATCTCAATTTTCTGATGGACTGGACAAAGACAATAATTCAGTATCACTGTCAACACTCCCTATATCAGTATCATCAATTTTGTCCTCTGAAAAGCCTGAAAATTCTGATTCTGAATTGCTAGCAAAATCCATTGTTTCAAAAAATTGCATGTACTGAACTACTACATGGTACAAATTCCAGACCCCCCTTCATATTTAGTAACTATATTTAGTAAATGACATTTTTCACTGCAAGAACCATCATTTCTTAACTTTATTTAGATTGGTTAAATGTCCTTATACTGCCCATTTTTGACAAATGAGACCATTTGTAACATTAACAAGCAGATCCATCTGTCACTAAGGTCTAGTACACACAACCTGCAAGTGGATATTTCCACTATGGCATTTAATAGTGTTCGTTTACAAGCAGATTCATCAGTCACTGCAGAGGCAAGGCACATGTATGCAGCAGATACACACATCTGTGGTAGGGAAAGAGTTAAAGGTTTTTCTATTTTTATTTTAACAATGGCCATATTTGATGGCGGATTGGCATCATCTAAATAAATTCGAAAGACTTTCAAGCCAGGATTATTTCTGTCAGTTTTGGTCATATTCTGTTGAGCAGTTTTTAAGATTAATTCATTTAAATCATTTAAAGGCTTTTCTATTTTTAGTAATGTTGGCAATATTTTATGGTTTATGAGCAACATTTTAACAAATTTGAAAGACCTTCATGCCAGGATGCCTTCTTTCAAATTTGGTCAAATTTTGTTGCACAGTTTGTGAAAAGTTCAAGATTTTTCTATTTTTTATTAATGGTGGCCATATTTAATGGCAGATCGGTATAATCTGAACAAATCTGAACGACTTTCTGCCAGGATGCTTTCTGTAAAATCTGGTCAAATTCTGCTGAGTGCTGTTTGAGAAGAAGTTTTAAATAGCACTTGTGAATAGACTACATAAGATGCATAATAACAATGCAAAATAGATGAAAAACCTGACCATAAGCTCACTTGAACTTCCTGCTACAAAGGATTACAGAAAATATCTAAACGAGTTATCAAATACTTAAAGTAAGATGCAACACGGTCCAGTACTGAGATGCTGTGTAAGGACTATTGACCATTACAACAAAAAAAACTAATCTAGTACCACATTGGTTATTGGATGATGAAATGTAAAACATGCACCCATGATGAGGATAAAGTTGAAATTCAGTGACAAAATAGATGGAGTGTGTGTTTGTGTGTGTGTGTGTGTGTGTATGTATGTATGTATGTGTGTGTATGTATGTATGTATGTATGTATGTATGTATGTATGTATGTATGTATGTATGTATGTATGTATGTATGTATGTATGTATGTATGTATGTATGTATGTATGTATGTATGTATGTTTAATATTACACCAGCATAATAATGGCACATTAGTACAATAATGGCTGTAAAGTGCTGATTGAAGGTCAAGTTCAAAATTGCACAGAAAACTTTTCAAAGATAAACCCTTCAAACCTTAAATATAATGTAAACATAAGTACAAGTACTACAAGAAAAAAAAAGGTAAAATGAAAATACAAAGAATTGCAAGAATCTTTAGAAAGATGAACCCTGCTAAAAAATACAAAAAAAAAACAACAAAACATACAATATAAAAGGTAAAGATGCTACTATTCTCCACAAGATATAAAAATAAAAGACAATGGTAAAAAAAATATAAAATCATGACAATATTGGGTTTTGATTCCTCAAACTTTTGAAGGAGCATAAAATTGGAAGGAATTTGGGAGGCCTCTGAACATGCATGCTGACTAGGCATGAGCAGAAGTAATAACTGATGAATGGTGGGATTGGCAACAATCCCTCTATTCAAGGGAATCTCATCTCACTTATACATCTCATTAAGCATATGACATTGCAACACTTTCAATGCTAAAATAAGCTAAAAGACATAATCTTTTTTCACTTAAAAGAGCTGCATTTGATAAGTAGTAAGAACTCTTAATATATTAGAAGAAGAAACAGCAGGCTTCCATCAATAGCTCTCCAACAGTATTTAGATAATTTTTGTTTACATTTTAGGAATGTCTTTCTCAGAAAAAAGAGCTGTCATGTAAACAAAGAACTGTCCTTAACATTTGCAAATTTTAAGTCTCTACACTAGCACCAAAATGTTAAGAAGTATATCAGACATGCCAACCCCTACCACCATGAAATAGGATTGTGAACATTACAATCTTATTCAACAACTTATTTTAAGCATTTATAATTTTTAGTTAAAACACGCTTCTTAAGAGTCTTCTTTCCTGCCATATGTCATACTGAGGTCCATCAAGAAAAGACTGAAATGGCATTGTGTTCTTCCAGAGCTGATGCCTTGCATATCCTGAATCATGAATATATGTAGCACACATTTTTTCATCTAAATATAATCTTCATCTGTCACATTTTGTTTTAAACTCTTCAGACATTAAAAGCATTTCAGTGATCTATATATACCAGTGTTTAAGTTGTGGTTTGCTTATATAAAATTTTATTTGACAGGAAAATCAGCACCTTGCAGAAGTGATCATAAAGATGTAATATGAGGTTACAAATAGGAGCCATTCCACCAAAACAGGAATGGCTGGCATCTCTAAACACATGAAGCTAACTGACACAGCTTCAAGTAAACAAGACTTCTGCACCTGAATTACAATTCATAATATTGAGAAATGCCAATATAGCATGCTTTGTTATAACATAAATTTGAATACAACAGTCATGTCATGGCTCACAAATTTTTACATCTTCACCAATTTCTCCTCATCAATTTCTGAATTACAACAAACTTTTATTGCCAAAGTAACTGATGTGCTGTATATGTTAAGAAAAAATGTCTAAGCACTTTGTCTTTCTTAGAACTGATAAAGATATTACAAGTTTTATTCATGAATGTTCATTTTAGATGTCAATAGTCAGTTTCTGTTGTTAGCATCTTATTTTTAAAAGACATCAGCTCTTAAAAAAGCTGATAATTGTTAATCTAATCTGTACTTAACCATCCATCATAAAGCTTACAATTCTTCTTTTGTTTTCAACTTCAATCACTGAGTACAATTATTGTTGTTCAAGCCAGAGCAAACAATATACACCAATTCTTGCTCATGGAATGGCATAAAACCCCATGCACCAAAACAATGCTATTGTTGAAAAAAGTCTATCACTAGAAATTGATAAATCAATTAATTTACCTAATTAAGCAATTGTAAATCATCCAAATTAATCCAATAGTTAAAGATTGTTGCTACTATCAGTCACTGCCGCTAAATAAAACAAATCAAAGTACTGAAAATACTGATAGCTTGAAGGGGTGGGGGTGGGGGACTTAAAGTGAGACTAATTTACATAAGATCAGATGGAAGAACATAACTCAAGAGATATTGCTATTTATAGTATTTTATACTACCCAACACATAATGCTTTAAATAATGTTTATGTTTTCTTCTAACTTTTATTTTCTCTACATGTCACTTGAGATTTTATATTAACATTTTGAAACATTATTAGTTGACTTATGTGATTTCCTTTCAAAAGCATCTTCTACAACCATGGGAAAATATTCTTGGACATTACAAGGGAGATCACTTCCATCAGGTTTAATCATTAACCTAAATTTGAGTTGTCTCTCTCGACAGATCTCACACTGTCAAGAATACTGATGTCTAGGAGGGTTTAAATGATACTAATTTACATAGGATCAGAAGTAAGAACATAACTCCAGAGACACTGCTCTTCCTGGTCTATTTTATTATTGTAAACATACAGCTCTAATAATCTTTCTGATATTTTTTCCTACATTTTCTTTTCCTTATATGTCTGAAACATTAGTGGTGAATTATTGTGGAGATTTTCTTTAAAAAGCATTTTCTACTATTGTTTCAAGTATTAGAATTAGAGAAAAGAGTTGTTCCCCTTTACATTAAAACTGACCTGGAAGGCCAGTGGATCTACACCCTGTTCCTAATTTTAGGAAGACCATAA
The DNA here is from genome assembly GCA_029931535.1 of Margaritifera margaritifera. NCBI lineage: Eukaryota > Metazoa > Mollusca > Bivalvia > Unionida > Margaritiferidae > Margaritifera > Margaritifera margaritifera. The sequence continues at coordinate 697,015 of JAQPZY010001410.1, read as the reverse complement.
AGTTTCTTACTATTATAAGTAATGCAAAATCATATTTGGTAAAAGAAAATGGACTCTATGACATAAGGCATGGCAGGATTGAAATTCTTCTAAGCTAAAAACTGACCTGAAAAGCCAGTGGATCTATACTTTGTTACCAATTTTACTAAGACCATAAAGTTTGTTACTATTATGAGTAATATAAAATATATTTGGTACAAGAGAATGGACACTATGTCATTGGCAGTCTTGTCAGCCATACATCACATGATCAATCAACTGGCGGGGCCCCGGGTGGCCGAGTGGTCTAAGGCGCTCGCCTTTACAGATCACCGACATCTCACCGCTGTCCTCGTGAGTTCGAGTCTCGGGCTCGGCCAATGTGGGTATGTGAGAAAGCTTGCCAGTAGCTTCCTGTGGGTCAGTGGTTCTTCATGGGGTTTTCTCGGGTTCTTCCTCCATCAAATATACTGGCTGCCATGTATAGCCTATCATGTGCTGAAAAATGGCGTTATACCCATAACAACCAAATCAATCAACTGTCAGCCAAAAATCAGTCAGTTCTTTGGAAAATAATAAACTCTAACCATTAAGTCTATCTCTAAATAAGTGGTACGAGATATTTTGTCTGTGTATATGGTGTTTCATGCTTAGGGACCTTGACAGATATACATATGCATTCTGAAAAGTAATTGTGCTTTATCTTTTCTTATGTTAGTCTTAGATTAAGTCTTAGCACTGATTTAAAAAAATCATGATCCAAATTACTGCAGAGCTCTGTTTTACAGATCTCTGGAGACCTATAAATTCCTTCCTAGATTGGCAAATTAATTAAGTTAATTTTCACTTCAGCATTAGGGGTCTGAACTTGGAGTAGGAAAGCCCCCCAGTTTATCAAATGTACCTGTTTAGTAAATGTACCTGTTTTAATTTATCAAATGTACCTGTTTATCAAATGTACCAGTTTATCAAATTTACCTGTTTATCAAATGTACCTGTTTTAATTTTTGCCTCCACATAAACCCTGCTGTTTACATTGACCAAGATAGGATACTGTTGGACTGGAACCACAAATAGTTGCGACAGATATATGCCCATTTCCAATATGTCTTCATTGATAGGAGCTCTGTATGGCCACTGGAATAAACAACAAACAAATCTGAGTCTTAAGAAAAATATAGTTTTTTTTGGGGGGGGGGGGGGTAAAACTAATTTTAATTATGCAATACTTACCTGTCGCTATTGTTAGCTTTGCCATTTTTTGTGCCGAAAAATCACCGTCCGTTCGATGTGAATACATCGTCCCACAGAGTGGAAAAAGGCATTAGTATGACCTTTGCACTCCAGTCTGTGCCTCATTTAGGTTTGCCTAAACTCGTCATCTTTTTTTTATAGACGATGATTACTCAGATATCAGAGCGGGGTGGGAAGAGGGCATTCAACAATAGCGACAGGTAAGTATTGCATAATTAAAATTAGTTTTACCCCCCCCCCAAAAACTATATTTTAATAGCAGCAATTACTTATCCTGTCACTATTGTTAGCTGAATTTGTCAGTTAGGTGGGTAGGTTGATGTTCCTAGTTAACTCATTAACCCCTGAGCCAAACAGATAGGTATTCCCCTACAGCATACTTGCAGAGGGATCACCTAGAGCAGTGTTAGCCTTACCAGTAGCTGTATCCCTGAGACTCACTGACAGTACTTGACTTGCTGATTTTTACAGAGGGGGCTACTTGAAATAAATTAGTTATTTTTTGCTTTGTATTCCTTCAATTAAGCTAAAGTTTGGCACAGCTGTTCTCAATAAAATTATGTACATAATGGTATAAATTTCATGCAGCATGCAGAAATAAAACTCATCCATAAAGGCAAAATAAAGTTATTTACTTACCAATTTGCTTCTTTTGTCATTAAAAATCCATTAAATCCATTATGAATTCACACTGAATAATTAAAACCTTCAACACATGAAATAATTCACAGAAATTCCATTTGTCATCTCTCTTACAAACTTTAACCTCGTGTGAAAACTGCATATTTTCCTCACACTTTACTTACCTTTCTTCCTTAGAATTCTCCACTAAACGTTTAAAAACTAATGAAACACTTTGAACAAACTCTGAATTATGTACACTCGTGCTAACTAAATTCATTTTCCCAAACTCAAACAATAAGCAAGTCTTTATTTACCGATTCTTCAAAATATCTGCAAGATATGGTTTAATCCACACATTAATGAATATATCTCCATCAGAGTCTGTCAGGTATGTGTCTACTTCCAGTGGCTGATTCTTGTCATTTTGCATCATTTTCAAATCTAAATAACTCCACTATTTTTAGCGTTATCGAAGTCAAATTTTTTTCCCTTTGTGCTGCAATGTTTCCTCTATCTATGTAAGCTTAAATTTGATTGGTTAAACTGCTTGCATAATTAGAAAATAGTCTGGAATCAACCAATGGTTTGCGCCACTTTAACTTGTCGTGCGGGATACAGGTTTAGACTAATACTGCCACTCAAACGAGGTGCCCGGGATTCAAGCAAGGTAAACTGCGCCACGTTATAGTGGCACTCAGGAGATGAGGGAAGCAAAGTGCGACGACTTATTGTGGCGGCAGGGGTTAATGAGTTAAACTGATCAAAAACAGAGAAAATGTAATGTACTCACCGTAGAGGGAGAGGTCCTTCTTATAGAAGGTTGGTATTTCTCTGAGCCACATGTTGTGCTGCAACGATGGGCCCCAGAGAAAAGATGCCTGTGCTCTGTTGTGCTAATGAGCGGAGATAAAAGGAGGAGAAGGTAGTATCGGAACGCCAGAAGGCTGCCTTCATGACGTCCTCTAATGGGGAGTGATTGATGTAGGCCCATGAGGCAGCAATGGCTCGAACCTCATTGGCTTTAAGTTTCATAAAGGACAGGTCTTAATCAGTAAGGGACTGATACACTCTTTTGATTGTAGTGACAATCCACCAGGAGATAGTGGCAGCTGAAATATCTATGGAGTCCTTAAGAGGAAGGAAGAGACGTTTCCTACCTTTCCTTTTTCCTTTGGAGGCATTAAGATAGAAGCGGAGGGCCCTCACGGGGCATAAGAGTCTATCTGGATCATCCCCTGCACAGATTCGACTTAGACTGGGAATCTCTATAGGTAGTGGGGCTACCGAAGGTAATTGATTTTTAGCGAGAAATCCTGGTTGGCAGAGGAGTGAAACAGAATCATAATTCCCATTAAACCGGAGGCGGCCAGTGTCAATAGACAAGGCATGAATCTCAGAGTGTGAAGTCCTGAAAGGAGGCTTCACTCAATGGTTCATAGGGGGTTTTGGTTAAGGACCATAAAACACAAGAAAGATTCCATCTGGGCGTAAGAGAGTGGGAGACGGGTCTCTGGAGCTCTAAGTATTTAATAAGATCGGCAAGGTATGAATCTGAACCGATTGCCGTGCCCTGAGAGAATTTTAGTGTGTTGGAGATGGCAGCTCGATAGCCCTTGATAGTGGATACTGAACATCTTTTGGTCTCAAAAAGGAACAAAAGGAAATCAGCAATGGAGGTTACAGAGGGACAGATAGGATCAACCTGTTTCCTACTGCACCAATCACTGAAGATTCTCCACCTGGCATCATAGACCTTGGATGTAGAAGCGCTCCTGGCTTGAATGATGCAACTGGCAACTCAGCATGAAAACTTGTTCTGGCGGAGAGATCGCTTGAGATGAGCCAAGTATGAAGGTGGAGAATGTGTGGGCTGTTGTGAAGAAGGGATCCCCTGTGTTGAGACAGGAGATCCTTCCGGTAAGGTAGAGACCTGGGTCAATTGATCAACAGGTCTAGGAGATCGTTGAACCATGATTGTTGGGGCCACAGTGGAGCGATGAGGATGATCTGCACAGTGGAAGTTCTGACTTTTTGCAGAACTTGAGGTAGCAGTCGGAATGGTGGGAAGGCGTACGTGAATAGCCGATCCCACCGGAAGCTGAATGCATCCACTGCCCATGCTCTCTGATCCGGGACGGGAGAAACGTAAAAGGGAAGTCTGTTGTTGAGCCTGGTCGCAAACAGGTCCACTAAGGGTCTTCCCCAGAGTGTGAACAGGGACTTTGTTACAAAGTGGTGAAGAGACCATTCCGTGAGGATGGCTCGACCTGTCCTGGACAGGCTGTCAGCTAATACATTCTTCTTGCCCGGAATGTGGCGAACTCGGATTGTGATGTCCTCTGAGGCTGCACAGAGGAGGAGGTTCCAGACCTCCACGCAAAGAAAAGGGGCATGTGTGCCTCCCTGACGTTGTAAATATGCTATGATGGATGTGTTGTCTGAGGACACCATGATGCAGCGACCCCTTACTCTGTCAGTGCATCCTTGCAACGCTAGGAATACTGCTTTCATTTCTAGGTTGTTGATGTGGAGGGATGATTTGGCTTGAGTCCAAGACCCTGGAGAATTATGCCCTCTGGTTCTAAATGAGCACCCCAACCGGAATCTGACGCGTCGGCGAACAGACAAGAGTGGGGGTCAGGAGCCTGCATTGGGACCCCAGCAAGGAATCTGTCCCGATTCATTCACCACAGTAAGTGGTGGTGAAAGTCCTGTCCTAGTGGGATCGGGGTTGATAGTGAATCTTTGTGTGCTTTCCACCTTGCAAGAAGGAGGAACTGTAGCGGGCGCATATGGAGATGTCCTAAAGGAACCAAGTCGGCAGCGGCGTTCAAGGTTCCCAATAGGAATATATTATGGCGAGCAGATAACGATGTTTTTGCTCGTAGTGCCTCTAGAAGAGTCAGGATTCGATCTACCCGATCCAGTGGAACCCAGACTAAGTTCTAGTTCATGATGAAGTTCATCCCCACGTAAACAAAGTCCTGTGATGGAATGAGTTCCAACTTCTCCAGGTTTGATAAGAGACCCAACCGAGTTACGGTGGAACAAGAACGGAATAGAACCTGATGAAGGGACTGAACCTGGATATTGTGGATCAGCCAGTCATCGAAATACGTGAGAATCGGTGTTCCCAGCAATCAAAGGTAGGCTGCAATCACTCCCATAATTCAGGTGAAAACTCTGGGTGCAGAAGAGATTCCGAACGGCAGGACCCGGAATTGAAAAACTTCCTGGCCTAAGCAAAATTGGAGATATTTGCGGTGTGGAGGAAAAATCGGGATGTACAAGTAGGCATCCTGAAGGTCAATAGAGACTGCCCAATCGGAAGGACGAAGTGCGTTCCGGATCAATGAGGTTGTCTCCGTCTTGAAAGGTTCCTCCAGAAGAAAATGGTTGAGTGGGGAGAGATCGATAAAGATCCTAAATTTCCCACTTTTCTTGGCGACCAGTAAGATTCGGGAGTAGAAGGCAGAAGACTGATCATTCAGGACCCTCTCGACTGCCCCTTTCTGCAAAAGGGTGTGCACCTCTTCCCTCAATTTCCCCAGATTGGACTGGGGAAATAGAATGGGGGTCCTTGATAGCAGGGGTTGTTCTCGAAACTGGAGTCAATAACCCTCGTTCACAATGGAGAGGACCCATCCATCGTCCATGATGCTTGACCAAGCCCTGAAAAGAGGCCTAGGCAAGCACCTGAGGGTGATGCACGGCAGGAGAGGGGTTAGATCCCTAGGGCTTCCCTCCCTTTCCTCCGGTGGGAAAGGGAGGAGTATTATAGAACTTCCTCTTTTGGGGTCTGGAGCGAGCTTTACGTCGTGGACAAGACGGATGAAGAGGAGGTACAGTTTGAGGTTGCGGCTTGGGCTGGGGTTGCGTCTGCTTGAAGAACTTGGCGGATGGCCCCTGAGGGCGATTCGCATGAACAAGTTTTCTGGATGATTGCGATGGGCCAGGAGTGAATGTAAAGGATCGATGTTGATGATCCAGCAAGTCTTGAGAAGCCACAGTTGTTATGAGACCCCCAAAAAGGGTCTCGGCTTCTAGCGGAGCAGCACTTAGAAGATCTTTACTGTGGTTAAGTAAGATCTTCGAGAAGTCCAGTGCAACATCACGGCGGATGTGCAGAAATTCCGCCGATAAAGCCATTGCAACAGAAAGCGCATGCCGAGATGTCTTGGCCACCACTTCCAGCACGCATTGTAATGCAGCTGGATTCAAGGAGGCCTCTCTCAGCATACTAAACACAGTTGCTGAGAATAGATCAGAATGTGACGCAATGGTTACAAGTAACCGAGTTTTCTGTTCCATGGCCTCGATTGTTTTAATTGGAAGGCGAGCCCAGGCTCCCGTTGACATGCCCACTTTGGCCACCTCAGCATCCAATTGGGGAGGTTTGGAAGGCCACTTTGGGGAATGTATCCTGTAACTGGCAGAAGAGACCAGGGGTCTCAATGTCGAGGGAGGGACAAACCACCCTCAACGTTGCCGAGCTACGTTTTGGCCTAGCGAAAGCCTCTGGGAGAGTTCCTCAATCATTGGGGAATGAGGGAGAAGCAAGAGGTCTGGTTGTGTTTGCTCCCCGGAGATCTTTTCCATAAGAGAAAGTATCTTTTTGGATTGTGTGCCACATGGTTTGGGGCATAATTCCGGGGGTAAGAGGCGGTAAACTTCGTTTACTGCCTTATCAAAGGACCAGACCTCTTCCTCCACTTCCAACTGAGAGGAATGGGTGGGCCTGGGAGGTGTCAGTGCCACTGTTTCTGTCTCAAACTCATTTGAGTCAACGAGAATAGAGAGGACTTCATCATCATTTGGTATACTCTTAGTCAGAGAGTGGGTGGGCATCGCTATGTCCCTCGATGAAGGGGGCATAGGAGCAGTCTGTGCCACAGCCCGTAGTTCAGAACGAGTTCCAGTTGGGAGGCCAGACCTCTAGCCTTACGCATTGGGGCCACCTGGTGAGGAGGTGATGGCGGGACACGAGCTTCAGCATCACCTCGACTGTAAGGGAAAGGTCCAGTAGCCCACGGATGCATAGTGGACCACGGGCCTTGAGGTGGAGGACCCCACATCCCATAAGGATTCATTGGGATAATAGGGTTGAGGGGGATGCATATCCGTTCCCCTTCCCTAGTCTGAGCCCAGTGAGCAGACTCCCAATCCTGCACAGGATGGGACAGTAAAGGTGGGTACTCAGTCCGTACCCTGTCCCAATACCATGAGGCCAATGAGTGATAGTCAGAGAAGGAATCATCTTTGACTGATATATCACTATCCCAAAGGTGAGGGGAGTGGTGCTCAACTTCCCTAACGGGAAGGCACGACCCGCTGTTGCGGTGCTCAACTTCGCTAACGGAAAGGCGCAACCCGCTGTTGCGGTGCTCAACTTCCCTAACGGGAAGGCACGACCCGCTGTTGCGGTGCTCAACTTCCCTAACAGGAAGGCACGACCCGCTGTTGCGGTGCTCAACTTCCCTAACGGAAAGGCGCAACCCGCTGTTGCGGTGCTCAACTTCCCTAATGGAAAGGCGCGACCCGCTGTTGCAGTGCTCAACTTCCCTAACGGGAAGACACGACCTGCTGTCGCGCTGCTCAACCTCCCTAACGGAAGGGCGCAACCCGCTGTCGCAGTGCTCAACCTCGCTAACAGGAGGGAGCGACTCGCTATATGAGGCTTCAACGTGAGAAGTGTTCATCTTCTCCCTCCTGTGGGGTGGAGGCGATTTACTCCTTGAACGTCCAGTCTCTCTTTCCAGAGGGGCCTCACCAGCTTCCAACGAAGTTTGTCCCAAAAGCTGAGATCTCACAGTGAATCCAGAAAAATCTGACGATGTGATGGAGGGAATATTCCTGTGTCCTAGATAAGTACGTCTGGAATCCACTAGATTCCAGGTGGCAGAAGGCCATGATTCACAAAGTGTGCAACGATTTTTTCATGTGCACTTGGAGCACTTAATGCAGTCTGGGTGAGTGTCCCAAGAGCCCTTCTTGTGGCCACACTTCCCCCCAGACTGTGCTGACATTATTCTGATAGAAGTAATTCATGTGAAACTCACCTTGATTGTATTTAGTGCGTACAGAGTACACCACTGTGTATGTACTACGTTGTTTGTATTTAGCGCATACCGCGTTCACCACTGTGCACTTTTACGTACCTGTATGTACGAGGTAAATGATAAATTTGACCTCATTAGGAATAACCGGTCTTTTTTCCTGTGAAACTGTGAAAGAATAAAATATTTCACTGAATTGTATTAAGTAGCATGCAGACCATATTGCAAAGACCACGCAATTCGTAGTGTGGACATTAATTTAATATGATATACGTGAAAAATTTACCGATAATGGTCACATTCTTTTTCGAAGAGAGAGGTATACGTGTTTTCTCTGTTAGGCAGGGCCTGCTGTTATTGTATAAAAATATAGAGACTTACCCGTACCTCAGTTGTTTCTTATCAGTAAATTAATTGAGTGTTTCCACCTGTTTTAAGGGGTGGAATACACGAGGTAGCCTCTGGCAGCCCCTTAAGAACTAAGTTCTAATAAAGGGGAAAGTTTACAAAACGGAATTTTAAACGAACGGATAGTGCAACACCATATAGAATTACTATGAACTGTAAGAGGCGACCGCTAGTGCGGTAATTGTAACAGGCACAATTTTCTCTGGTGCTGTCTTCAGGCAACGTCTATTCAGCATGGCGTCCGAAAAAAAGATGACGAGTTTAGGCAAACCTAAACGAGGCACAGAGTGGAGTGCAAAGGTCATACTAATGCCTTTTTCCACTCTGTGGGAGGATGTATTCACATCGAACGGACGGTGGTTTTTCGGCACGAAAAATGGCAAAGCTAACAATAGCAACAGGATAAGTAATTGCTGCTATTAAATTAATTTGTATCTTTCAAGCATCAAATGTTCAGAGCCCAATGAAATTTTCTTCTGTTGATTTTACATGCATCCATTGGGAACTATTTGTATCATTATATATCAAGTAACAAGAATGATGAACATGTTTTTTGTCCAAGAATCATCATGTACTCGACAATCCAATTTAAGGAAAACATAAACAACTTGCTGTTGTTAACATCTGTTTCAATATTTGAAACTTTATTTTACACCAACTATATGGCAAGTTTTCACAATGTATATTAAGCATGCTTGATTTTAAACCAACTGTATGGCATGTTTTCACAATGTATAAATATGCATGATAGCTCTGATGTCAGTTCAGGATGTTCTTCAAAGTGAAAGACACTTCTGAGAAAAACAATGATTCCACAGTGGCAACCACACACCCATTCACATGCTAGAACCTGGAGTCACAACTGACCCCAAAGAGGTGCAAACTCAATATGTTATTTCTAAATTGGATAATATTCTATCAATAACAAGAGCTGTATCAAGACAGCATATCTCACTTGTACACCAAGCCACCACTAGCATTGGATGAAAACTGAAGTGCTCCAATTTCTAAGGAAATCATAGTCTGCATGGCAATTACTTTTTTCATAATAAAGGTTTAGCATTATAAAACCCTACTTATAGCATAGCTTGCCTTTTGGGGGCACGATTAACAAGGCATTTTGTATTTTACCCACTCACCTGTTTCTATTTTGTATATACAGGTGAATGGGGTAATATAAATAAAGCACTCTTTAACTGGGTATTTACACACCTGTTTACCCTGATAGATGTGTCACACAAAAAAACAAACATTATTTCTTCCCTCCCCCTCCAACCCCGACAAGTTTTGTTTACAAAAATATGATTTTCAATAAATCTCATGAAAAGAGAGACCTTTTTGACACTGCAATATATGCCCATGACCTTTAGCCTGATAAACAGCAAATAGTTGTGACTCACATAGCTTCATGGAATACTATCACCCCTGGACAGTTTATATAGTTAACTGTCATTGTGGCAATTAAAATGTAAAGGTGGTCAGTGATACACAACCACCATTCGACATATTTAACTGATTTCACAACAGCTAGCATGATTAGCAATGCTAGTCCAATTGTGCACTGCTGTGGGAAAGCCCATTAGGCAAATTTGCATAGGTAAAGTACATGATGGGAACAACCCAATTAATTGGAAGTGAGGTAAATTAGAGATGCCTGTTGAAGAAACACTACCTATTACTACCTATTCTGTTGCCTTGAATGAGACCATTTAAGTCATCAATGCATCATCTCAGACAAGAAAATGGGGAATACAGTTTATATCTGCATGGATTTCCCCTCCTCTGATTGATCTAAAAATGTACCTACAATTATTTATGGGAAATAACTTATATTCCCCATTCTCTTGTCTGAGACAATGCATAGGTTTCATGGTGGCAACTTAGCAATAAAAGCTGACAAATTTGTTCAATGCATAGCAGGAGCTTTCAAGAGGAATCCTATGCATGGCAGGAGCTTGCAAGAGGAATCCTATGCATGGCAGGAGCTTTCAAGAGGAATCCTATGCATGGCAGGAGCTTTCAAGAGGAATCCTATGCATGGCAAGAGCTTTCAAGGGGAATCCTAAGCATGGCAGGAGCTTTCAAGGTAAAGTATACTCATTAGATTTAACACAGAAAAATGTAAGGGAGAATTATCTGCTGATACGATTCTACCAAAGGGAAGCAAAGATGGCAACTGACCATCCATATATTTATTATATACAGGGTACAATCCAGAAAAAAAATGTAAACACTATCTAATTTCAAGCTCCTGTGAAAGATACATAACCTAGCCAGTAAGACTGCTTGAGAAACTGACCTAAAAGAATATCTCAATCAGAGTCATGGATGCATGAAATGTAGGTCAAAGTCACCAACTTATAATGGGATGATCTAGTATTTGATATAATGGATCCATAGACAAAACTACATGACTGTATGCTCAAATTTGTGTCATGCACGATCCATATGCCCAAGGTAAAAGAAGTCTCTGAAGTGCAAAGTACAGTTCATGGTGACCTACTTGTAGCATGATAATTTGGTTTCCTCCAAGTTCGATCCACACACTAATCACCAAGACCCTATAAGTGAGTGTGCCAGAATAAATTATTTAAAGTAATGCAAGCTAAACTAAGGAATGATGGATAGAAGGACACAATGATGGATAAAAGGACACAATGGTGGATAGGACACAATGATGGACAGATGGTTATACAGAAGAGGGTAATACTAAATGCCACCATCACTTTTATCGTTTATCAGACAAAAATGGTTTGTCTCCTCTGAAACCAATTAAAAAGTTGGCTTTAAGGTAACAAGAAACAGGATTTCATAACTTTGACCTGAAAGAGCAAACTAACAATAAAATCTTTAATGTCATACTTTTCATTTAAACTGTAATAAATACAAGTAAAAACTATTAATCAAAGTATCCAAGAAACTGATGTATATCTATCAAAGGAGAATATTGATGTGTATGGTTGGTTGGTTGTTTCTTTTTTCACAGCACTTTACTATGTTACACTGAGGAAATGGCAGTTAAGTGTCTTTCCCAAAGAATAAAAAATAAAATTGCAGTAAAATTTGAAAAAATAGCTTTCTGCAGGTTAATACGTTTACGAAAGCAAGTGATGCAGTTTATAACAGAATGGGAAAATATATATAGTGATAAATTGCCGATATGGATACCCCTTTTATAGATTTACTATGCTAATGCTTTGAACTTTTTTAAAAAATTTATGTAATACATATCTGTATCTAACAATTTATTTCCAATATTTGCAGAAACACATTCTTCTGTGGTAGGACATAAGACAGGGTCTGCAAGTCTGCCATCATTGCTTTCCCCAGGTTGCTTTTTTCACAGTAAATTTGAAAGGGTGCACATAAACATCAGCAATGCATCATAAAAAGGCACAAAGAAGATATCTCTATCATTTGCTATCTTGTGCTCCATGTCCCAACTATTAGCAAGTCCACTAAGTCATCAAGATGCATGATTTTATCACTTGGGAAATGTGGCTAGCTTTTAAATAATCAAGATTATTTTGTATTTTGATACAGCTCTAAGTGAGCTATCGGAAAGAATTAGAGAACGTCTTGCTTTTCATGCTGAAGTCATTGAAGGTGATAACAAATGACGATCTTATATAAATACAAGTACTATGAATTTAGAGATTACAGGAAATTACTGAATTTAAATGAATGAAAATTACAATGGGACTTCCCTAAGCATGTAATATCAGTACCAGGAGTCACAGTTCAGCCAATCAAGCATAAAGAATGCACAAGAAATTGGAATAATCATATCCTGAATAAAAAGGCTGACTTCAAAATGACCAAAATGAAAGATAACATTTCATTTTGCTAACAACTTCACAGTAAGAAAGAAAACACCCATGACAGAACTAGTAGGTGTAGGCACTGTTATTCTGATTCTAATGTAATCTTTAATGCTGAACAATAATTCAATATCCAAGAGACCTGGTAATATGAATTTACTGTACACAATTCAAAGGCTTTTTAAGATTGTACAAATCATGGCCCTCATTGACTTCCCATCATTTTCCCACTTGTACAAATGTGAATGAGAAATCAAAGGAGAACTGTAATGTGAGATTACCCCATCAAGACTTGCTTCACATGCAATGTCAATTCTTAGTGGAAGCTGTGAGTTGTAGTCCTCATCATCCACATAGATGTCAGATGGATTCATTCCAGATCCATCTGGAATCTCTTCCGAGTCCATGCCACTGCCAGCATCTTCAAGGCGGTCAGAATCACTGGCTGAGTGGATTAACAACTGAAAAATAAAGGCACCTAATATGAAATATCCTGAATAAACAGGTTTTTAAAAGACTACAGAAGTTATTGTTAAATGTACATTTACTTCTTCAAACTATTTCAATCAATCAAAATAATAATTAATATGTAGTCTAACATCTTCCACCCAGACATGCCTTCTGGGCTAAAGAATATACAACACCTCATAACATTATAATTATTCACTTATCATATTTGAGACTTTATGAAATCCCAACTGTCCCCTTAGCAACAACATTAAACTGCACTTGGAAAACAAATGTAAAGAAACATGCCCTGACTCACTGTGTTGGAGAAGATGATACTGTCTAACTGAGTGCCAGTGGTTTTGGTTCCACACTGCCCACTATCACTCTGTAGAATGATATGGGTCACATTCTGTGTAGCTCCACAGTAGGGCTTGGACAAGGAGATCTGGTCGGCCTTTAAACCAAACATCTGAAACAAAATGTTTTCCATGTAGTACTTGTTCCCTCTCACTCATGATATTAATGCACACTAATAAAGATAAAGATGTCTACTGTTCACAATAAGTAATGATCCCATTCTCTTTTCTCTGGACTAAGTTGTGTATGTACCTTGTAAGAGTAGGTGATACAAATAGAACAAAGGGGATCAGTACTCTGATAATATGGAAGGAGAGAACTGTATAATGTGGTCTGCCTAGAAATTGTTTAAATAAGTTATTCAAGGCTTGGGGCCCCAGGTGGCTGAGTGGTCTAAGGTGCCTGTCTTGACAGATCACTGACATCTCACCTCTGTCCGCGTGGATTCGAGTCTCAGGCTCAGCTAACATGGATATGTCAGAAAACTTGCCAGTAGCTTCCCGTGTTCCTGTAGTTCTTCCTGGGGGTTTTTCCAGGTTCTTCCTCCACCAAATATACTGGCCGCCAAGTATAGCTTATCAACTGAAAAATGGCGTTAAACTCACAAAACACAAACATATTCAAGGCTGCGAAATTTTCTGCTTGTTTGATATAACAAAAGTGAGGTGGGTAAGACAAGGTGAGAACCCGGTCATTTTTCTGTTTGATCACTTTAAAATTCATAAAACTATTTAGGAGCAATCAAGCATCAACTTAAAATCAATTAAAAAGTCTAGCAAAACTGATATCTATAACAATTAACAATGTGTTATAAAGCAAGAAATACAACTCACATTGTTTGTATTAGTAGTGGTGTTGCAGAACCCAATTACAAAAAGGTTCAGCTTTGTATTCACATTGTTTGCATTTTCATGTTTGTATTCACACTGTATTCACATTGCTTGTATTCACACTGTATTCACATTGTATTCACATTGTTTGTATTCACATTGTATTCACATTGTTTGTATTCACACTGTATTCACATTGTTTGTATTCACACTGTATTCACATTGTCTTCACATTGTCATACATGTGATTCTACCGACGGTAGGACAAAAATACCGTTTTAAAGGCCATCTACCGCACATACCGTTTTATATTTGAAATCTACCACTTTTGAAAATTTGAAGATTCAAACAAAATTTCTGAAGGAAAAAAAAGTATTTTTACGCCTTCTACCCAAACATTACAGAAACCAGTCATAACCAGTCTTCTGGGGACCGGAACTGTTCCACCAGTTCAACGACCAGTGCAATGATGCATGCTGAGAGATTACTAATCCAATTAAGAACTGTTACACAATGGCTGACATGTGTACACAACAAGCTGTAAATTGATTATCTTATTGTTGTAATTTGAAGAGTTTAAGGCCAAAGGCGGGATATTTATAGAGGTGTTATAAGTGATAAAGGCATCAAAGGTGGTCCATCATGGCTTGTAAGTCTTTGATTAAAAATTATCCGGAGGTAAAATTAAAAGGAGACCGACCCAAAAATGATTTAGGCAGAAACACTTGCGTAAACGTTTTGATTTTTTGTCTTGTTTAATTGTTGTTGTGTTTTTCAAGATGTTTTAAGAGGAATATTTAAGGAAGCTCTTATATTTTTTTGTCAACTGTGTTTTTCAAGATGCTTTAAGAGGAAGCTCTTATCTTTTTTTGGTCACTTGTGTTTTTCAAAATGTTTTAAGAGGAATATTTAAGGAAGCTCTTATCTTTTTTTGGTCACTTGTGTTTTTCAAACTGTTTTAAGAGGAATACTTAAGGAAGCTCTTATCTCTATTTGGTCAATTTATGTCAAAATGCTTTGTCTCCCAATGCTAAACAACCATCTGCTAAAAATATTACAGAAAGTTCAACAATACTCGGAAATCAGGGTTTAAGTCGCTGCAGGTGAGTATCAAAGGTCTCGAGTTTGCATTGGTGTGTTTCATGGATTTTAGGATAGTGTATGGAGGAAGAAATAATATCACCAGACATATGCAGCCACCATCACATTGGAGCAAGTTTGATCAGATAACTATTGAGAGCTTGAATGTCATCAGTGGACAGCAGGGAGTAAATTTGTGAAGGAAACTAAAAATGTTTGTGGATTTTATTTTAAAAAACCTTTGCAGTGAAAAAATCTTTTCAGCATTGAAAAATCTTTGCAGTGAAAAAAGTATATACAACTTTTCCTTTTTCATGTAATTGACAATTTCCTGACTCAAATTAATTAATAATTATTGTAACATTGCCATCAGAATCTGATTTATGTTTAAAACTTGCTATTTTATTATAATATGAAGTGTGTACATATTATGGTAAAAAATGCACTTGTTTTGTTTTTCAATTGCCTTAAAATGCGAAAAATGTATGTCGATAAGACATCCTACTGATGTAGAAGCCAATCTACTGATCACAATTTTGAAATCTACTGATCTGATGTCCTGGTTCTGTCACATGTATGCATTGTATTCAATTGTTTGTATTCACATTGTATTCATGTTTGTGTTCACTGCATTCACATTGCATTCATGTTTGTATTCACACTGTATTCATTGTTTGTATTCATGTTTGTATTCACATTGTATTCATGTTTGTATTCACACTGTATTCACATTGTATTCATGTTTGTATTCACACTGTATTCACATTGTTTGTATTCACACTGTATTCGCATTGTTTATATTCACAGTGTCTGTATTCAAACTGTTTGTATTCACATTGTTTGACAAAGTCTTTTAGTACTACCATTTACAAGGCACTTATTCATCACTTTCTTGGCACTCTGGATTGTTACCTGAAATGACCATTGGACAATCCATAATAAATGACAGCGGTATTAGTTGTTTTTCAATGTGTTCAGTCCATGTGCAAATTTATGCTCCAACTGTGTCAAATACTTTGCTTTAAAAAAATTCCTACCAAGTTTGATCGAAATAGGTTTTCCAACCAGCTGCTAAGCCACACCATTGCTAGGGGAGCCATCCAAACAATTTTGATAGATTATGTCCTAAGAAATATTCCAACTAAGTTTAAACAAAATTGGCTGAGCCTTTCTGGACAAGAAGTCAAAAATAGGTTTTCCATTTTGGTTGCTATGGGATCCACATCACTGCTAGGTGAACCAACCCAAAAACAATTTTTGTAAGATGCAGGTCCTGAAGAACATTCCTACCAGATTCAAGTGAAATAAGTCCAGTGATTTTTGCAAAGAAATTGAAATAAACAATGTAGACGGACATTATGCAATTGCCCGGTGTGGACACAGGGACAAACCAAAAGCCTACTTGGACTTATAGCCAGGTGAGCTAAAAATAGCATGTAATATTTCATTTTGGTCGCTTAGAAGCCATTTCTTCTTTTTGGATCATTTGCAGTGTGGTTAGTCCATTTTCTTCTGCATTTTCATTGTCATTAATTTCAACTGAATCTTTTCAACAGCTTCTAAAAACATACTACTTGCATCTGTACAAGATTGTTAGTTGTTATAATCTTCACTGATCTAAGTATTCAGTGTGAAAAAGTAAGATATTCTTTAATTCTTTACAATTCACTCACCCAGAGCTCTAATGAAGCACAATGTACACTGGATCAATACGAAATTTGCTGCATAGCCTGAGTGAGAAAATGAAGCATCTAGATGACCGAGTAGAAGAGACTAAAAGTCAGGACACAGAACATAAGCTTGCAAAACAATAGTAGTTAATTTTGTGCACCTTTTATGATGTGTTGCTGATGTTTACATGTGCCTTTTCAAATTTTACTGTGCTAAAAATCTGTAAATCATCTTGCTTGTGACAATGTTGAAACCCTGTAGCCCTAGTCCCACATGACAACCCTTGTGACCTTGAACTCTGACCCTTTAACCACTCCATTCCTCTGCAAATATGTGACAAATCTGATAACAATACATGTTTGGAAACAGAAGATACAGCCCATTCATACAGATCATAACAATTACCCCAAAGACTAAAAAACAAAAATGTACTCTGTAACCTTGACCTTTGATGCCTCAATCATCATCACCAAGGATGTACTATGTTCACTGGTGAATCTGGTTCAAAGTCTAATGCCTATCCATAGATACAAAGTCTAATGCCTATCCATAGATACAAAGTCATATGCATATCCATAGATACAAAGTCTAGTGCCTATCCATAGATACAAAGTCATATGCATATCCATAGATACAAAGTCTAATGCCTATCCATAGATACAAAGTCTAATGCCTATCCATAGGTCCAAAGTCTAATGCCTATCTATAGATACATGATACAAGTTTTTTACCCCACAAAATATAGACTTTTCTGGTGGAAAGTTCTTCTATAGCTACCTCACCACTGGCCACTACAAGTCATTACATGTATACACTATTATTGTAAGTACTAATTATATATGTGCCTGACCCCAAAAAGATTGAATAAAAAAGGGCAACATCACAAACACTTCCATTATTTCCACAGAAAACTTGGAATTTGTATTTTCAAACACTAGAGTAAACAGTTACATCAGAAGTAAAATACAACACTTTAACCATGACACTTACTAAATTTCCTTGTCCATATTCTGAAAAGTCATAATGCTGGAAAGTTTAGCAATAACCCCACTGTCACAATAATTACAATGAAACTTTGAAATTGTTTTAAAAGAGAACTTTCAAATTTTAACTTAGAGGAATTCTGAAAATTGACAAATTATCTATCAAAAAAAGAGAGCAAAGGGCCTATGTTATCAGAATATCATAATGGTTTCATTTGTTTAACTTTGCTGACATATTGTCACAAGCAAGAAAAAATATGCTTTAGGACATTATGATTACTTTACCCCTTTTTATGAAAAATGACAAGAAACAAGTATTAAAATACATAATTTTCACAAAATTCTTTGAATTATGAGCTTATTTTTGTAATATGATCATAAAAAAAAAAATTTGGGGAGGAAAAAGCATTTTTATTTCATGCTGTTTATGACAAGTAAATCATGATCTTTACGATTACTAACTGAAATATATGAATTTGATATTTAAAAAAAGGAAAGAATCATATAGATTGTAGGGTCACAAGAGTTTTCATCATCTGTAGTTATTTTTTTCCAGTGCTTTTTTATTAAAAATTTTGTTGCAATATCACAAAAAATATCGTCAATGAGCTAAACAATTTTATAGGCAAAGTAGTTTCTCTCTTTTAAGTCTTCAGTTTATTTTCAAATGTACTGAACAGAATTGTATTTATTGATTGATTCATTAATCTAATTATATTTAATTCATTACTTAATAAACTTATTAATTTGTATGTTTATATAGTCACTTATGTACCTATTTACATTACATTTTCACAAAAACTGAAGAAAAAAATGTGTGAAAAAAAAAGTACATGAAAGTGGAAGTACGAAAATTAGAACTCATTCTTGCTGACAAGATGAAAAACTTTAATGAAAAATATCCTTAGGAGACAATTTGATGAAACCAGTTAAATCAGTCAAAATTTAGAACTATGATATAAACAACTGAGAAGAAAAAAATCATCCATGAACAGGCACTGAACATTTTTTCTGACTTTTCTGGAGAAATTTTGGTTAAGTCCAACTTGAAAGTGGCTCGGTCCAGATAAGTTTGGAACTGAAGTTAAACATCTAGCATGTAATTGTTATTGTTTATGCACGTTATTAAATTTGTTTTAATTTAAGTGTGCGGGCAAAAATAAATTACATGAATAAGACCAGAAAATGAAATAAATTTTTCTTTGTATTTATATTCTTTACACTATTCAATCCCTATAATTTTATTTAAATGTCAAATTTAAAACAAAAAATAACTTCATCACACACATGAAACTTTAGAATCTGTTCCAGATATTGTCATGTTTACACTTTATTCCTTTACAAAATTTGGAACAGTTGCAAAGATTCGTTCGTTCTAGGACCAGAGAGTTTATGGTCCTTCAAATGTTTTGTGCTCTGATGGACTCTCATTCAGTTTGATTGGGTCAGTTTTGTCTGAAGTGCCCCTCATTAAAACATCCATTTTATCAGACTGGGGAGTAAACTTTCTATATTACTTACAGAATATCTCATTTTTTCCCCTCCATCATATTCATCCATGGCCATTTTTCTTTCCAGTGAAGGAGAAATTTTCTTTGGTATTTCTCTTGTTCATATTTTTTTTAAAAATCTTTGCCCAACTGCTAATCAGACTTGTTACTATGATTTGATATTTGCTCAAATGCTAATCAGACCTGTCACTATAATTTTATCTTTGCTCAACTGCTAATCAGACTTGTCACCATTTGATTTTTGCTCAGTGCTAACCAGATTTGTCACTATGATTTTGATCTTTGCTCAACTGCTAACCAGATTTGTCTATATGATTTGATCTTTGCTCAACTGCTAACCAGATTTGTCACTATGATTTGATCTTTGCTCAACTGCTAACCAAATTTGTCACTATGATTTGATCTTTGCTCAACTGCTAATCAGACTTGTCACTATAATCTGATCTTTGCTCAACTGCTAACCAGATTTGTCACTAAGATTTGGCCTTTTTCCAAATTCACATGCGCTCTTGTCATCTTTATTTGTGGGCATTTTCAAAAACCATAAGATATGTTTGTATGCATATATTAGCATTTAATGGCACCTCAGCACAATAATGGGTATATGATGCCAATTGTTAGCAAAGTTCAAACAATGTAAAAATCACCTGCACAAGCTAGAAAAGTTCAAACCTCTAAGAAAAGTAAACGAGCCGATCCACATAATAAACATAAAAAAAAATATATAAAGGAAATACAATATCAATAAAAGTACCAAAAATACTCATTTTTAGAAAGAAAAAAAAAGGATGGACTCAGTACTACACAAGATGGGGATGGTACAAAGTAGATCAACCGGGGAGGAAGGGGTTGGTATACCACTCCCACTAGGGGATGGTGGTTCGCATGGTGCTGCCCAACCCCCACTTTCACAAGCTAGAAAAGTACCACCCCCAAGAAAAGCAGATGAGCACATCCACATAATAAACAGAAGAAAAAAACTAACATTAACATCAAAAAACAAACATATAGATTCACATATACTAATATAAGTTTAACAGTATTTAGGTGACCCATCTAGATGTAACATACACAACATGGCAAAGGAAAATATACATAAAATACAAAAGAACATAAATAAATACTAACAAATGCAAATCAACACAGCGCATACAAACATAAAGTACAATAAACATGTTTTTTTCTATTTTTTTAAAAATAATTCTTTTTTTCTAATAGAAAGATAAATAAACAACTCAAAACAAATTTGATCCTATTAAATGCCAATCCGGACACGTATATATAGCAAAGGGTTAAATACACTTTTTACAACAATTATAGCATGCACAATACAAAATATGAAATGGACAGTGAAGTGATCCAAGGCAAAGGATCACTAATAGTTTCGTAACAGGTGAGAAAATAAACCGTAGGGCGTAATGCCTGAGGATAGGAGTATAAGCCGATTATTTAAACAATAAAACTCATCAAGATGCATTCCCTCGCCAAGTTTCATGCATCTAGGTACAACAGTATATATACAGGGTGCAAAAAACTATTTGGTTATGAACTAAATGCAGAAACTTAACCAAAGTCAGTGAAATGTAGGTCAGAGTGACCTTTTGTTGTTATTGTGTGGTACTAACAGAGATGCATATAATCATCTAATTTAATGATTTTAACAGAGCTTAAAATGACCAACTTTTGTGATGAGGGTGTAGTTCTCGTCAAAATGCATCACCTCACAAAGTTACATGATTCCAGGTATAACATTATTTATACAGCGTGCAAAAAAACTGAGCTAAATGGAAAAACTTAAGCAAGATGTACAACTAATGAACATGCATATACAATGTAGCCACTCAGCCCCCTCTCCATGGGGTTAATGCTATGAAACTCACTCCAAACTGTTACCTAGGACCACAGAAGAAAGAATGGTTGAAATTCAGTAAGGACACCGATGCCAATGCCAGGGGTAGTATTATAGTTGTCCTCTACTTTGTAGAGAGAAGCTAAAACTTGAACCATGACCATGACCTTGACACTGAAGACAGAGCCACAACACACCATCTAGAGATGATATAGAAGTATGCCAAAATTTCATCCTTTAATCTCAAATGGCTCTAAAGTTATACAGCACAAAGGAAAGTGTAACGACACACTTTAAATACTAAGCCTGGACCTTGAAGACAAGACCCCCTATGTGGTATGTGACAAACATTCTAGTGATATATAAGTATAGCAAGTTTGATCCCTTAATCTCATTAGGTTATAAAGTTGTGGACCAGAAAGAAAGATGTGATGAAAAGCTTTTAATACTGAGCCATGACTGTGATCTTGAAGATAAGACCCCACAAGGTGATACTTGAAACACCTGCTAATAATGCTGTATATGTATGGCAAGTTTCATCCCTTAATCCCACATGGCTTGGAATCTAAACAGCAGAAAGGAAAATGTGAAAGACTGATGGACAGATGAACAAAATTTAAAAAGTATGTCCCCAGATATTCATGCAAAATCAAGAGTCCCTCGACTGATGCTCTACTGTCCAAAAAGAATGTCCAGGGATTCAAGATAAGATAATTTCTTTTTTTTTAACTTCTGAGTGTTGAAACCATCTCTGATATTCTTCAGCAATAAGATTTTCAAATTAACCACTGTAGCAGCCATATATATGTTCATTGTGCCAGCCATATTTGAGGCCAGATCAGCACCATTTTCATTCAGGACCAACTGGAAATCATAATTAGTCTTCTGGTGAAATGTCGATATGACTTTAGAAAGAGCTGCAATAACAAGATTTTCCAGATGGCCATAATGGATTGTCAGATTTTCATTATGTTCATTGTGGCATATAAACTGGATGTCAGATCAGCACCATTTTCATTTAGTACTAACTACACATCATAAGAAGTCTTCTGGTCAAAACTCAATGCTAATATGACTTTCCATATAGGAGGAGTAGTGATGATGTGGTGGCCATATTGAATATCAGATCGGCACTTTTTTATTTAAGACCAACTAGGCACCATAAGAAGCCTTCCAGTGAAAACCCCATGTCGATATCAATAACAATTTTTTCAAGATGGCTGCTGTGGAGGCCGTAATAGATTTCAGTACTGCACTATTTTCATTTAGGACCAACAAGATATCATAAGACGTCTTTTAGAGAAAAACCCATGATGATATGACTTTCCATTCATAAGAAGTGATAATGAGATTTTCAAGATGGCTGCAGTGGCAGCCATATTTGACATCAGATCAGCACCATTTTCATTTAGGACCAACTAGTGAAACCCAATGTTGATGTGACCATCCATTCAGGAGTAGCAATAACAAGATTTTCAACATGGCTACTGTGATGGCCATCTTGGTTGTCCAAGCGGAACCATTTTTATTTAGGACCAACTAGACATCATAAGAAGTCTTTTAGTGAAAACCCCATGTTAATATGACTTTCTGTTTATGAGGAAGAGCAAAAAGAAGATTTTCAAGATGTCTGCCATGGTGGCCATACTGAATGTCAGATTGGTACCATTTTTATTTAGGACCAACTAGACATCATAAGAAGTCTTTTCGTGAAAACCCCATGTTGATATGACCATACATTCTGGAGAAGTAGTGATAAGATGATGTTCAAGATGAGTGCTGTGGCAGCCATATTGGATGTCTGAGCATCACCATTTTGATTTAGGACCAACTAGACCCTGGGATGAATTCATGTGCCAAGTTTTATGGCAATTCTCCAAGTAGCTTAAGAGAAGTAGCAATAACAAACTTGTGATAACAGACAGACAGATGGACAGATGATGGACAATGGACAATGGACAAGAAGCCATCCCATAAGCTCTTCTGGTCCAATAGAGCTATAAAACAAGCCTCAATCATACATGTACCTGAAGAATATTCTTATCAATGGCAACAGTCAACTTGTTGTTGGTACAACTTGTCCTAACCACTTTTTGAAGACTATCCTTCACCAGATTGGGGTTTACAGGAACAACAGGATTGGGCCTCTCAGGCTGTTCTGTATAGGTTTTTGCTTTTTCTGTGAAAAGGTAGTAGATCATATTGTCAGTTAGCACCCAAGAGTGGAGAAATGCAAAAAACTTCCTGTGCAAAATCTGACAAAAATTTCTAAGCATGAAAACTGACAAACATGATTTATTTAAGTTGAAAAAGACCTAAAATGATCGGTGGAAATCAGACCCACCTTTCAAAAAATCTTCTTAGCTTAAGGGTGTATTTAACTCAAACTTTGTTCTCCTGTAATATTTTGTGTGAAATCAGTAACTAAATGCTAAAACCCAAAATATTTTACTGTAATTAAAGCTGCACTTCCTCACCAAAATCAAAAATTAGATAATTGGACGACATCATTTTGTGACTCTCCCAATAACAAGTGGTGAATATATCTTGAACAAAAGTACACAAGTCAATGGCCTTGACCTCCAACCTTCTGTCCCCAAAATCAATAGACTTTTTGTTTACCTCAAGTACAGGCCATCCACAGTATTCATCACACACTTGTATCACAGTGTCAACAAACCAACAATGAGGTCACTGTGGCTTATGCAACTGTACACAGTCAATCCATAATAAACTCAAGGCTGGCTAAACAGCGTGTAGAGAGCAGGTTCTCACTGCCCAAGTGTTGTTGTAGGACAACTTTTCTGTCTCTAGAAGTCTAGTAAACCCAATCAAAAATCAATTTTGGGAAAGTGAGTCTCGTTGTTAGAACCCCTATGCAACTGACTGTAAATAATACTATTTTTAGACAAAATGCAAGGGTTTACTGAAAATTTAAGAAGCCAAACTGGACAATCTGGGTGGATTTTGGTGGGAAGATCATTCTTTTACATTGTTAGGCACTGCAAAGAACACAATCATAATATTAGTTAAAAATCTGCTTCAGAAGGAATGTACCTTTAATAACTATTTAGGCATGTGAAATGAGAGGAGTTTTTAATCAAAGTTGAGATGTTTTACGACAGTGGAAGCTGCAAATCAAAAGATTTAACAGTAATGTATATACTCCTGTATACAACAAACAGTATACACCCAGATCTACTATATCATGATGAGCCAGGCAGCAAATTAGGGATGTTTGCTCTTGCTGAAATACACCTGCAAATAAGGTCATCTTGCCATTCAAGCTCGAGTACATTTGGAAATCATCATCCTTAATTCTTAAAAACCCCTTCGTTCAGGACTTGAAACAGAAATATGTTCATGGAGCACAAATGCTCCAGCACAGTGTCTGCAAAACTTATCCAAAGGTAAAGCTTAACTGCAGGGATGGATGGATCTAAAGGCAAAACTTAGCTTAACCGGAGGAAAGGATGGACAGATGGAGGGATGGACAAGGGTAGCACACTCCTGATGGAACATAAAACATTTATAACACTGCCATGTAGTGATTATTTCAAAGATGGAATCTCGTACAAATGTGACACTCATCCCTGGTCTGGAAATTTCAAAAGAGAAGTCCTCTGTGATTAGTTGACATGGAATCTCAATCTTAAACCCAAGCTCAAATGTTTTATGATTTCCTGGCCCTGTATTCTCCAAACTCAAGAAACTCAAGCTGAAGCTGAATGTCCAAAAACTTCAGATAGTCTATAACTTTATTTAGAATAAAGATAGAACTTTCAGATTTTCAATTTTTCGGATTTCTCTACTAGACTGCCAAATTTTGATGACTTGGGTACAACCTACGTATCAAATCTGATTTGGGTGCTTTGATGATGTTTGGTACAGCCTAAGTATCAAATCTGATTTGAGTGTTCTGATGACATGGTACAATCTAAGTATAAAATCTGATTTGGATGTTTTGATGACATGGTACAACGTAAGTATCAAATCTGATTTGGGTGTTTTGATGACATTGGTACAATCTATGTATCAAATCTGATTCTGGTGTTTTGATGACATGGGTACAACCTAAATATCAAATCTGATTTGGGTGTTTTGATTACATAGTACAACCTAAGTATCAAATCTGATTTGGGTGTTTTATTGATGTGGGTACAACCTAAGTATCAAATCTGATTTGGGTGTTTTGATGACATGGGTACAACCTAAGTATCAAATCAGATTTGGGTGTTTTGATGATATAGGTGCAACCTAAGTATCAAATCTGATTTTTGGGGCTTTGTACTTGAGCTTGAGTTTCTTGTTTACAGAATACTGGGATCGTAATCTAATTTCAGAGTATTCAGCCTTTGTAAAAATAAAAGTAAAAATGGAACAAGAAAATTGGACACCTAATATTGATATAGTTTATGAAACCTCCGCCGAACAATAGCATTATGCTTTAATTCAGCAATATTAATTTTCAAAATATAATATAATAACTGCAAGTTTTATTGTTATAGCATTAACTTTAACTAGATCTGTCAGTAAACTGTTGTTTATAGAATACCCCCTGCTCTAATAGCAATAATAGGAAGAAAAAAAATCCATTCTTATATATGACATAAACTACTGTCATGATACCAATTGATACCAAGGTTCATGAAGATATTTCAAACGGTTCGAAAGGTACAGAGATGCTGCAAGGATTTTATCTAAAGGTGGGAGCTCCCCAATTGTCACCAAAACAAGGGAGGAGTAGAAACAAAAATGGGGTGGGGAGGGTGATGGAGGAGGTAACAGACATAGTTCAGTATTTACGTAACACTTAAATATATGTCTTTCTTCCTGCTCCACTCTGTTAGAGCTCTACCGAAATCAAAATTCTCAAAAGATGTCTCCTCTAGTTGTATCAGCATTAATCTGTTGATTGTTTCTGAGCTTAATCTGTTCCTTGTCTGTGTATGAATATTGTTCTATGCTGAGAACCCCCTTTCACAGTCTGCAGTCTTATGCGGCATATGCATAGCTAGCTTAGACAGCTTGAACAAGTTGGGAAACTGTTCTTTATGGTTATGTACAATTTTCCACAGCTCATAGGTACGGTCTCTGGGATATCTCTGCTCCAAAATAAGAGTTTTCACTAACAAGGGCTCAGCCAAAGTTTCACTTTCTTGAATCAGTGCTTTGCTGACAGCTATGCCAAATTTCTTATCTGTTCCATAATGCTGTATTAGGGTTTTAAGTCCATCAATGCCATAGTCTGCTTGTTCAGACAGAGGTATTTTGATCAAATAAATATCCTTATTTTATATTTTCATTTTAAATTCCTATTACTTCAATTTATCTTAACCCTTAGAGTGCTATATAGTTTTGCAGCAAAAGAGACCTCATGGCTGAATTATTTGAGAAAATAAATGAAAATTGCACTCTATTTTTAAATTGCCTGTATTTTAATTAGGCTTGGTATTCTGCTTTTTCTACATTTAATTTTGAAATACCGCTGAATAGGGGGCTTACTGGCATACTGTCTGTTTTTGTCCATCCAGTATGTACATCGGACTCATATTCATAACCATTTTGGGGTTCAAAATCGCTCACTGGTATTTCCAGTAACACTTTCCCAGCTATAATGATCTGATATACTTCAAAACTTTCAAATTCATCATTGCTGTCATCAGCCAGTATTTGCCAAACAAAATTTTCATCTGTAGATGAACCATGTTACGAGTCAGCCATTTTAGGTTTCCTAGGTAGCCCGTATTTTAAACAAGCATTTGTAAGACTTCCTTGATAAATGCAAGGTTAAAACTATGACAGAATGCTTGTTCCAGGGCCCAATGTGCCAATCAACTATTCATGTCAAACCGAGGTACCCAGATGCGTAAACAGTTGCCTACCTGAAAAAAAGACATGTAACAAGCAATATAAGACCTCTACTGGTGACACGACTTATGTTGTGACAAGCACTTTACGGGTTAACAGTTAAATAAAAATTGTATACTGTGAGTACATTATTATATGCGCAACTTTAAACTAACTTGCAGGAGTTCTTGTGCATCACTGCTCTCCAAGTGTGCAAATTCATACCAATTTTGTGTGATTCATGCACTTGCATGCCCTGGCAGCATCTCTGAAGATATGAACCATCAAAAAAGTGACAGAGAGTCTAAAGACGATTTTTTTAAAAATGAGAATAACTCTTGAAATGCTGATTGAACAGAGCCCCTTCTTTTATATTACACACAATCTAGTCATGATACAAGAGATTACAAAGTTTCATGAAGATAACTCAAATTGTTATGTAGACATGAAGTGTAAATACAATTTTCAAACACGGGGACATAACTCTAAAATTACTAATCTGACAAAGCCAAAACTTGTATCTGATACAAACTCTTGTTGTGATAATAATCCATACCAAGTTTCATAAAGATATCTCAAATAGTTTAGGAAATATCAAAATAAACAAAAGAGTGATGCACAGACAGACTGATGAACAAGCTCACTCCAATATATTCCCCAGAAACTTCATTTGCAGGGGGTATAATAATATATAATGGATTCTATCAATTACAAGACTTCCAAACCTGCATAACTCATACAAAACTCACCATCTGGTGGTAGGACTAGCTTAACTTTGTTGGCTGTGGATAAAGCTGCATACAAAGCCACGGGACCGATGTAATAATCAACCCATCTCACCAATTCTCTGCCTGATACATCTATCTTCTCTGTCCTGTATCCCACAGTGTTCATTCGAATTCCAGTCATGTCTATTGAGTACCCATTTGACTGCAGATTTAAAACTCAACTAAATTATTAAGGCATCAACAACAAAATAACATTTCAAGTTTTTCTTTCTTTATTAAAAAGGATTAATTTCAATCAATTAAATTTAGGCTTTTCATTATTATTCTAAATTAAAACTAAATTTATTCAAGCCTGTTAAGTAACTGAACCAATACTAAATGAAATGGTAATAAATGACCTGGCCCAGTATCCACATAACTCCCAAACTTGAGTATACAATCATCGCTCAAATTATCCTCCCTTGCTTTACATAATAATGTTATACTTCCTTTATGTAACTATTCAAATTTAGCACCATTCATCAACTTTCAAACCTTTTCTATGTAAATCAATGTATTAATTATGAAATATTGAAAATGGAGGTTGAGTGTGCACTCAAGCTGAGGAGTTTTGTGAATACAGGGCCAGGCCCCCATCCACACCAATACAACTCATCAAAATTTTCGTAATATAAGCTACAGCTTTCCCAGATATTAACAAAGTATGCTATACATGACATTGCAAATTACAAATAACAGAAATAAATAGTTTGAATTATCTGAATCAGTATTTTTTTTTTTTTTTTAATAAACATACACAGCGTATTTTCTATATGTCTTTGTACACTGTTTATGAACAGAAAAATTGTTTGCCCAAAAAATTCTACAATGATAAGACTAGAGATAAAGACTAAATACTGTTTTTGGAAAGTGAAAGAATGCCTTGCTTACCATCAGAAATAGACTGGACAAGTTACAGGTACAAGTCAAATTGTAGAAAGATGGGGAAACCATCTTTCACTATTCATTAGATCACTGACACTGATATAATGTATAACATTTGTTTAAAACTATATTACTCACCTGTAGAGAACAAAATCTAAATCATAAAAGCATTATTAGAATATGTCACCCTTTATTGGGATACATTTGACACTAAATGTGTCATTTCTTAACAATTTTAGTTTTGCTGATGATATGTCATTGGTAAGTCCTTCTATTGCAGGTTTAAGGAAATTATTAAAGATATGTGAACATTACGCAGTTGAGAATGATATGGTATATAATACACAAAAATCGGTACGCATGGTCTTTCAGTCAAGTTTTTTCAAATTACCATCTCCTCCCTCTGTACTGCTTAATGGCTATGCTCTTGCATATGTCAACAGTTATACGTATTTGGGTCATATTTAAAATCCAATCAGTCAGATGATGAAGATAAGATGAGACATTACATATTTTTGTGTACTCGAACAAACATGCTTTTGCGTAAATTTAGAAATTGTTCTTTGAATATCAAGATTAGATTATTCAAATCTTATTGCTGCACAACATACTATGCCACTCTGTGGACAAGCTTTAGTGAATGTATGAAAAGAAAACTAGTTATTGGCTATAATAATAGTCTTCATTTACTATTAAGCCTTCCAAGATGGAATAGTGCCTCTACCATTTTTGTAAACTATAATGTATTCAGTTTTGAAGAATTAATGAGAATGTGTTTTCAATGATGACAAGAATATCTAATAGTAGGAATTGTATCTTGAAATTTTTGCTGAACTATGATATTCATTTAAATTTTCAGATTATAGATAGATGGAACAAATTACTCTTTAAATGTCGTACGTAATTTTGTTCTTAACAATGACACATTCCGCAGTTGTAGATAGGTCTGTATATTTGTATGTAAGACACCTATGAACTTTAATGTTTAAAATACTTCAATATATTTTATATTTTAATTTAGATGTCCGGACCATGCAGTCTTATTAAAAGAGAAAATCTCTGAAGTCAAATCTTCATTTCAATTTTTTTAAATTTCCATTTTGGATAATACTAAAACCTGCACCTGGTCACCACATATGGGTTGCACACACTGGAAGTAGTTTAAGTGGATTATAACGTAATAAAACAAAAAATAACCAAGCACAAAACAGATCCTTATACTTTTTTTAAAGACTGCAAGTTTGCTGATTGATAGGCCGACCCCTGCACATTATCTTGCTATTGGCTAATGCAGGCCAGAATTTAAGCAACTGACAAATGATGTGATGTCTTTGATACATACCACAATATTGATGTTTCCTTGTACTTTCCGAGTCTGGATGTTCCAGGATATATTTTTAGGTGCCTTGAGGACCAACTTGAACTCCTTGTTGATAATTTTACGAGAAGGCCCAGTAATCTCAAGGTCCACCTTCTGGTTGGATCCCTCTGGTGGCTGCTGGAGCTCTATCACATAGGCTAAACTGCAAATAGGAAAGTTCTAACTGACCTATCTGAAACTTGCTCATTTCCCAAAACTTTTCATAGGTTACCACTTTTTGTCAATTTTGTGGTGGCTACCAACCACAAATTTAAGACACAACTGACAATAATTTTGTGAGAACAGTAGCTCTTCTTTAAAGCACAAATTTAAGTACAGACAAAAATGTCATTTTTCCCCAAAACACCAAAATAGATAACAACAGAAATAAATTAATTCACAGTTAATCAAAAAATGCAATTATACAGACATATTGCTTTAACTTGATGAGAATGTTTTAAAATTTGAGAAAAATCAAAGCAATATTTTCAGAGTCCTTTTACCTTAAAGTTTCACTACAATACCTACATGTATATTTTAGTCCATTTTGTAGAACCAGTTGCCACACAATAACATAATTACGTAAGATTATGTAACTATTCACACCAGGCCTCTGATGATAAGATTATGTATTTATTCACACCAGGCCTCTGATGATAAGATTATGTAATTATTCACACCAGGCCTCTGATGATAAGATTATGTAATTATTCACACCAGGCCTCTGATGATAAGATCATGTAATTATTCACACCAGGCATCAGATGATAAGATTATGTAATTATTCACACCAGGCCTCTGATGATAAGATTATGTAATTATTCACACCAGGCCTCTGATGATAAGACTCCTATTGGTTATGGTATATTGTATAAGAAATGTACAGTTGGTTTGACTGATATGTTGGAAAGATCAATTCAACCTAATTTCATTAACTGCCTTCTTTTTCACTCACCACAAAATTATGGTAGGGTTGAAGATGATACGGAAGAGTATTCGTTGTATATAAAAGGATGTGTAGATTTTTCAGATTTCAGATTTTAGTTGTTACTCATTTGCATATGGGTGCTAGTGTTGTGGAAATGAATAAGGATTTTAGTTGTAACTCATTTGCATATGGGTGCTAGTGTTGTGGAAATAAATAAGGCAACCAGAAAATAGTCTTGCATTTGCAGCATTTGCATACATGCTATGTCATGGCATGTCACATAAAAAACACGATTTTCAACTCCCAAACACCTGACACGATTGTATAAAATAATTCCAATTAATCATTTTTTTTTTTAAAAAGAGAGAGAGAGATTTTTTTGACATTGAGATATATGCCTGCAACCTGTACAAAAAGTAAACTGTTGTAATTAGCATTGCTTTATGCTTAATGTTCATGGAATACTATCAACCCTGGGCAATATACAGTTAATTGTCATAAAGATGATTCAAACATAAAGGCAAGACAAAGACAGTCAGAAATACACAACCACCATTCCAAAGATTATGTAATTCACTGGCAACAGCTAGGGTGGATTATACTGCTAGTTTTTAGCACTGCAGTGGGAAAATCCATTAAGCTAACTTTCATAGGTAAAGTGTAAAGCTGGGCATCACCAGTCATTTTGTATCGCTATATGTACAGTACAGCCGATACAATTTTTCATTTCTCCATGCATTGTGACAGAGGTGGAGTGTCGATATGCCGATCATTACAGAGTTGAGATAGTATCTATACAATGCGCATGGTTTAATGTTTATGACTCCAGCAATATTTGCACTAAAGAGTTTCACTGAGAGAGAGAGAGAGAGAGAGAGAGAGAGAGAGAGAGAGAGAGAGAGAGAGAGAGAGAGAGAGATGGGTGGAGAAACGAAAAATAGCATGAGCTGTACTGCATCATGATAACTGCCCTCAATACAATGTGTATCACAACAGTATCCCATTCATAAACAAGAGTCTCTTGATGGGACTGATGCTCTACTGGCAAAAAAAATTTCCAGGAAGTCAAGACGAGACCATTTCTTCCTTTTAACTGCCGAGTGTTGAAACCATCTTGGATATTCTTCAACAAAAACAAGATTTTCAAATTAGCTGCTGTGACACCATTTTTATTTGGGACCAAGTAGACATCATTAGAAGTCTTCTGGTGAAAACCCTATGTTAATATAACCATCCATTCAGGGGTAGTAGTGACAGCAAGATTTTCAAGACAGCAATGTTGGATGTATCATGGGCACCATTTTCATTTAGGACCAACTAGGTATTATAAAAAAGCTATAGTGTAAGCTTAATCATCCCACTTTAGTTACAGTTTATAGATGCCAACATATACAACAATTAACATGCACATAACAAATTCATCTACTATAAGGTACTGACAATTTAATTTTTGGGGTGGGGGCTTGGGGTTGCGGAAGCTGAGATTTTCTTTGGAGCCAAGATATTTTATTCTCTTTTATCTGAAGATAATTCAATATTTTTTTCAAATAATAATATGGATACAATATGGTGTTATTTTGCCATAAATCAGAGCAAGATATTTGTTCCAGCTATTTGAGAGCTGGAAATTTCAACCCAAAAAACAAAAATCCCAGGCTCTTGCCTCAGAAAATTAAATTTTTGGTTCCAAATATAATTGTGGTATACCGTGGTACATATCACACTATGTACACAATTTTATGTGATACCCAGCTCTAATATATACCCTCACTCTGGTGCAACATTGATCGAAGGTAAAATGATTAGAAAGTGGAGTACCATATATACTCGCATAATCCTGGTCCAAATGCAAACAACATAGACCCTTATCTGCCATCGCATAATGTGTCGGCAGATCAGGGTCTATGTTGTTTGGTATCGACTTATATGTAAGTATACACGGTTGTTGATTCTTGGCTAGAAACCCCAGCTGGCAAAGAAAAGACTGAATCATAGTTACCATTGAAATGTAAACCCTTTCCACTTACACAGCATGACTTTCACACCTTCCCCTCACTGATTTTAGGGAGAGGAGAAAGACTATTTTAAGGTTAAGGAAGTTTCATGGAAGCTTGATGGAAGCTACTCTCGAAGGTTCATAAGGAGGTTTAGATAATGACCAAATAAAGATGAGGGGTTCCACTTCAGCATTAATGAGAGACTGGTCTCTGGAGCTCAAAACACCTGATCAGTTCTAAAAGATGTGGGCCCGACCCTATAGTGGAACCCAGAGAGAACTTAGGAGCATTAGAGAGGGCTGCGCTCAAGCCCTTAATGGTGGATAATTAGTGATCTTTCTCATCGAAAGGAAAAGAAGAAAATCTACAACTGCAGTCAAAGGGAAGCAGATAGGATCAATGTGTTTCCTACTGCATCAATTACATAAAATTTCTCCACTTGGCATCTTAAACTTTGGAAGTCAATTGCTGTCTAGGTGAGATATGTATTTGGCAACCTTGCTTGAAAACTGGTCCTGGTTGATAGATCATTTGATATGAACCAGGCATGAAGGTGGTGAATCTGACAAGTGCTGTGTACAAGGGACCCTCTGCTGCAAAAGCAGATCCCTCCACAGAGGTAACTCCCTGGGATCACTGACCAACAAGTCAAGGAGATCAATGAACCATAATTGCTGGGACCACAGGGGAGCAATCAGGATGAGCCATGACTTGGAAGTCCCAACTCTGTTAAGAACATGAGTGATTATCTTGAAAGTTGGGAAAGTATAAGCGTACAGTTGACCCCATCTCAGACTGAAGGCATCCACCAACCATGTCCTCTGGTCTGGTACTGCAGAGACAAAATAAGAGAGCTTGTTGTTCAGCTTTGTTGCAAAAAAGTCAACTATTGGTCTTCCCCACTGATGAAAAGTGCCTCTGCTACCAAATGGTGAAGAGACCATTCTGAGAGGAATGCTTGCCCCTGTCTGGACAAGAAGGCCACAAGAATATTCTTCTGGAATGTGGCCGACTCTGAGAATGATCTCCTCTGAAGCTGTCCAATGCAGGAGTTTCCAGAATTTTCAGAAGAGAGAAGGGGCATGAGTGCCCCTTTGTTGTTCAAGGTATGCTGCAACCAACATGTTGTCCATAGCAACAATTACAGTAACGTCTTATGCAATTAATTTACCCTTAAAGTGCTAGAAAAACAGCCCACATTTCTAGATTGTTGATGTGAAGGGAGGATTCTTCTCGAGACCACAGGCCCTGCAGGATTACTCCATCAGGATCTAGGTCTGCCTCCACCACCTGAATCTGAGGCATTGGTGTAAAGAAAGAAGTGAGGTTCTGGAGTGTGACTTGGAACTACAGTCAGAAACCTGTCCCAATTTTTCCAACAACTCTGATGGTGATGAAACTTGGATCCTAAGGGGATCTGAGTGAACACAGGGTCCTTATGGCATTTCCAGTTTCCAAGAAACAATAACTGAAGGGACTACATATGAAACCTTCCCAGAGGGACTAAGTCTGCTGCCGCATTCAGAGTCCCCAGGAGGGAGAGGTAGAGATCAGCAGACAATGAAGTATGAAAGCAAGTATTTGTGAGATTCTGTTGGGAAGAACATGGACTATTCCTTGGTGGGTCAGAAAATTCATCCACACGTACACAAAATTCTGAGAAGGGATGAGATCTGACTTTTCCTGATTGGGAATTAGGCTTGGACAAGTCACGGTCTCCAAACAATGAGATCCCTCGTAAGGGCACATCTGAGAACATTGTGCATCAACAAGTCATCGAGTTACTGGAGGATGGGAACCCCTAAGGACCTTAAATGAGCCACTATTACACCCATCATCCTAGTGAAGGCTCTGGAAGTGGAGGCTATGCTGAAAGGAAGAGCCTGAACTTGGAGAACCTCCTGTCCCAGACAAAATGCAGGAATTTCCTGTGGACTGGAAAGATGGAATGTGATGGGCATAAGCATCCTTGAGATCTATCAAGAGAGCCCAGTCCTCGTAGATTCTCACAAGTTTGTTGTCCCCTACTTCCTCCCAACCATCGATCAAGGCAGCAGAGGAGGAAGAGATCTGGTCTTTTAACAAGGATTTTTACATCAGTATCAGTGTCCCAAGCCTTCGGGCTCCCAAGACACTAAAATCCTCTCCAGCTTAGATAGGCTCTCTGGGGCTACCTCCTGCCCATATCTCTAGCTGCTCCCTCAACCTGAGGTTTAGTAAGGGCCAGGAGTTCACTAGACAGCGTAAGGGGTGGTCTGTTCTCCCCCCCCCCTCTTCTGTTCATTGAGACCTTCGGTCTCTGCAGCTAGTTATAGGGTTCACACCCCTTCCTGGCTCCTAAAACCCCCCACTTCAGATGCTGAAGCAGCAGAGGTTGGTATTTCCACAGGGACCTGCACCTGCCTTCCAGTTAAAACACTGGAGGCTTTAGAACTAAAGGCTATGTCTATAGTTACCATAGTCTTGCATGCTGACCTTTTTCTTCAGCCTCTTTCGGCTTGCTGAAGGAGGAATCTCTGTCACCAGCTGCCCTTCAACATTTGTTAGAAGGATTGTCCAAAACATCAGGCAGCATTATCCATGGTTTTATCAGCGGAGCTTCTCCACCTCCGCAAGGATGTTGCTCTTTTCACATCCAAGGTCTTACTGGAGCACAGTAAGAACCTTCTATTGGCTGCTCCCTGGAGACAGACCCTCTTCAGAGGACTCGTCCCCTCAGTGGCTTCCCAGGATTTGAGAGACTAGCAACACCAGTCCCTCCACTTCTTGGCCAGTTTCAACATTACCCTGACAGCCCACAGGGTCTGCCAGCGAAGTTCTTCTAAGCCACACAGCCTAAGTCCAGGCAACGACCACAGTTCAGAATCCCCCTCTCAGCAGTCAGGCCCCAGAAAAGCTAGAAAAAGCAATAAAATAATTCTCAAACACAATAATAGTCATGCTGACAAGCTTGTTGGGGAGTAACCTAAATGCAAGGTTATGAAGAAAAAAGAACATAACCAAAAAATGCAAATAACTCAATAGAGAGAGAGCTGATTCCAAACAGGAATAATATTTGATCTGAGGGTAATTCCACATGGTAAAATGATGCACATAATGAAAATGCTCAATTCGCAACATATGACTTGAAGTATTTAAAGTAGCCATAATGAGCCAGGGTCATTGGTTAGACTTTCAAACTTTCTAGAAAGTCACCCTTTGGGAGGATAAATTTTCATCATACGGTCGAGGGTATTTTCCTTCTGGAAAAGAGTAAGCTATGCAATAGCAAAATGTTATGTATTACTGATATTCAAATCCAAAACACGGGGGGACAAAAACACTGTATGCCCCCAGGACAAGACCCAGGGGTTCCATTTAGACACCCTCTGATATATACTGACACTTGTGTCAGTAATCAAACATACCAATTCTCAGACAAGTTAGTCTTATGATTTAGGAGTTATTTCAAATTTATGTAAAACAACCCCCACTCCTTACCATTCCCTAGAAGTAGTTTCAATATTCATGGCCAATAAAGCCAAAACCCAGTCTATGGTAACCTACCTATTTGCAGACTTGTCCTGATCAGAGACAAAACAGCCTTGTATTCCCTGCTGTATTTCCATGGTAGCAGTGGCCAACATGTCTGAATCCTCCTGAAGGATACATTTTGATGTGTCCACCTCTGGAATGAACAACAAGTATGTCAGAAGAAAAACTTGTCATTTGCTGATGGTCTACTTCAGTGCTTTTTTAACAGCTGATAAATGCACCTGGTAAAATCCAGCTTAAACAATATGCCTTAATTTGTCAGAGATCACACAAAAAAACAATAAAGCTTGAATAAACATTGGACCCCATAAATTGCAACATTACAATCAAGAAACATATTTACCTTTCTTGTATAATCTATGACCCTACTGCTGATGTTGCTTTGCTGGCAATATTATACAAAGAAGTTCAAAGCATAAACATCATTAGAAAATGTAATCGTAGTTGCCCAGCATTCAAATTCAGTAATGGTCAATATATGTCACACAATCATCAAAATTCATTTATTGTTATCACATCTTTGCTCGATTTCATTCGAAACTGTAGTAAAAAATTTGCTATCTGGTTCATCCTCAGATAATATTTGAGGATGTGATGGGGATAAACTCAATTTATCTTCCTCATTAAGATATAAAAAAACGTATAGATGTCTTTCACAGGTGTTGCAGCTAAACCAACACATATTTCTGGCAATTAACAACCTGTTCCACTTACTTTTTCCAATGGTGAGCATGATTTTGCTGCCCTGAAAGAACTCTGAGAAGGAGGTGACGACACTGTATTTCTTTTCAACCCAGGCAAGGAATTTCTGAGGGGCCTGAGGAATTTTTCCCTCCCGCTCTACCTTTGGTTCTGGAAGCTGTTGTTTCCCAACAAACCTCACACCTGAGCCTCTGGACACCTGTGAACAAATATATATCTTGTAAATTTACAAAAATATACAGATATCATTGGCAAGAAAAAGGAGAGTCCCTCAAAGGAACCGATGATCTACTGTCAGAAAAGAATTTCCAGAAATCCAAGATAAGACAGTTTAAGCTTTTTAACTGCTGAGTGTTGAAACCATCTCTAATATAATTGAGCAATAAAAAGATTTTCAGATTGGCTGCTGTGATGGCCATAATGGTTGTCAGATCAGCACCATTTTCATTCAGGACAAACTAGACATTAGAAATCTTTGGATGAAAACCCCATGTCAATATGACCCTCCATACAGAAGTAGTAGTGATAACAAGATTTTCAAGATGGTCACCATAGTGGCCACAATGGAAGTCAAATTGGCATCATTTTCATTTAGGATAAACCAGACACCTGAAGAAGTCTTCTGGTGCAAACCCCATGTCGATATGACTTTAAGATGGCTGCCATTGAGGCCATACTGGATGTCAGATTGGCACCATTTTCAATTAGGCCCAGCTAGATATAATAAAAGGTCTTTTGGACAAAATTGCCGTGTCCATATGACCATCCATCAATGACTAGTAGGTAAAATAAGATTTTTAAGACTGCCACCATGGCGGTGAATATTTGAGGTCAGATTGGCACCATTTTCATATAGGACCAACTAGACATCATCAGAAGTCTTCTGGTGAAAACAACATGTTGATATGACTTTCCTTATGAATAAAATTTTTTAATTTTATTTGTTATCGCTACAACATACTTTATGAATTTTAAAGCCAGTGCTTACATTCTTTGTTTTCATTATTTTTCATTTTCCAAAAATATTTATTCAGAGTTAAAACCATGATTTCATGTGTGACATCATCATCTAATACATGAGAAGCCTGGTGTGACCTATATGCCTGGGGCAAATCATAA
Source organism: Margaritifera margaritifera (assembly GCA_029931535.1). Taxonomy (NCBI): domain Eukaryota; kingdom Metazoa; phylum Mollusca; class Bivalvia; order Unionida; family Margaritiferidae; genus Margaritifera; species Margaritifera margaritifera. The sequence continues at coordinate 659,000 of JAQPZY010001410.1, read as the reverse complement.
TTATGTAGTTACAAGGTAAGGATATCAACAGTTTCCATGTTATATACCTGGGGGTAGGGATGGACTCTGGCATCAATGTCAGTTGCTTGTATACATTTGTCTTTTCATACCTAGTAAGTCTGTATATGGTTATTGGGTAGGGACTTCAATAGTTTCTGTTATTATCCTGGGGCTAAGCTCTGGGGATAGAGAAGATCCTTATGGCATCACCCAGTGCTCCCAGTCTGACATGTGATGACATCTGGGTCACTGATTACTTATTCAAATTCTCAGGCACATGAGATATACAACTTTGGAGTCATTTGAAATTTATGTAAAATCACCCCTACCTCCCTAGCCCCACTCCCAGGGGAATGATCAAGATTCAAAGTGTAATCTACACCCATATGAATATCACTGACTCAAGTTTCTTGTGTCCAGCTTTAACAGCGTAGAAAGAGTTAAAGAGCATTACACACATACAAGCATACAGGGAGATAGAAGAGCAGACAATATCGCAATATCCCCCCACTTTTTTGAAATCACAGGGATAAAAATGTAGGTTTTCAAATGATCTTCCTCATGAACATATACATCAAAGGGTGGAAGATAAAAAAGCACTGCTCACTGATGCCACATTCCAACTTTGTAGTCCATCAAATAATGTGGAACTGTGTAAATAATGACAATCAAAACATTAAAATTGTATCAATTAGAAATGTGTAAATAATGACAACCAGGACATTAAAACTGTATCAATTAGAAATGTGTAAATAATGACAACCAGGACATTAAAACTGTATCAACTAGAAATGTGTAAATAATGACAACCAGGACATTAAAACTGTATCAACTAGAAATGTGTAAATAATGACAACCAGGACATTAAAACTGTATCAATTAGAAATGTGTAAATAATGACAACCAGGACATTAAAACTGTATCAATTAGAAATGTGTAAATAATGACAACCAGGACATTAAAACTGTATCAACTAGAAATGTGTAAATAATGACAACCAGGACATTAAAACTGTATCAACTAGAAATGTGTAAATAATGACAACCAGGACATTAAAACTGTATCAATTAGAAATGTGTAAATAATGACAACCAGGACATTAAAACTGTATCAACTAGAAATGTGTAAATAATGACAACCAGGACATTAAAACTGTATCAACTAGAAATGTGTAAATAATGACAACCAGGACATTAAAACTGTATCAATTAGAAATGTGTAAATAATGACAACCAGGACATTAAAACTGTATCAACTAGAAATGTGTAAATAATGACAACCAGGACATTAAAACTGTATCAACTAGAAATGTGTAAATAATGACAACCAGGACATTAAAACTGTATCAATTAGAAATGTGTAAATAATGACAACCAGGACATTAAAACTGTATCAATTAGAAATGTGTAAATAATGACAACCAGGACATTAAAACTGTATCAATTAGAAATGTGTAAATAATGACAACCAGGACATTAAAACTGTATCAATTAGAAATGTGTAAATAATGACAACCAGGACATTAAAACTGTATCAACTAGAAATGTGTAAATAATGACAACCAGGACATTAAAACTGTATCAACTAGAAATGTGTAAATAATGACAACCAGGACATTAAAACTGTATCAATTAGAAATGTGTAAATAATGACAACCAGGACATTAAAACTGTATCAATTAGAAATGTGTAAATAATGACAACCAGGACATTAAAACTGTATCAATTAGAAATGTGTAAATAATGACAACCAGGACATTAAAACTGTATCAATTAGAAATGTGTAAATAATGACAACCAGGACATTAAAACTGTATCAACTAGAAATGTGTTCATAGAACATCAATACCATGGCAGTTTTTTTGTATTTACCATGCTGTAGATTGTGCACGAGAAACTGATTATGTTGAATTTACTAGGATACATCTACATACCAAGTTGCATGCCTCAGTGGACAATAATGATAATCATGAAATTTTGGTCTGAGTGACCTACTATGGATAAAACGGTTGGTGTTGAAATCACATACACCCATATACATTCCAAGTTTCAGGACTCTTGGGCTAACAAAGCTTAAAAAACAGACCTAAACACAAAACCTAACAGATATCAATGAAGCATGAAATTTTTACATCACAGTTAATTAATCTAGGTACAATGGTATGGCACTCACCAAGAGTCATCTACACAAAGATATCAAATTGCATGACTCTAGGGCTGACAATGCCCAAGAAGCTCACCTAAGTGCAAAACTTAACCGAAGTCACTGAAGCATGAAATTTAGGTCATAGTGACCTACTTTTGGTAAGATGGGATTGTACTCACTAAGATAGATCTGCATAACAAGTTGCATAACTCTAGGGCTGATAATGCTTGAGAAACTTACCTAAATGCAAAACTTAACTAATGTCAAAAAAAGCTTTAAATTTAGGTCACAGTGGCCTATTTTTGGTTGATATATGTGGTACTGACCAAAACACATCTACATACAAAGCTAAACTGCTTTAGGACTTAAAATGCCTTAGAAAGTGACCTAACACAAATCTTAACCAAGGTGTAATGGATGGATGGGTAGACAAGGGTAACACTATTATGTCCCTTCCACATTCATAGCAGGGCATACAAAAAATGTATCTCGTATATATGTACATACACGGTTTAATGACACATCAACACAATACTGGCTAGATAGTGCTGATTAAAGTTCTAAAAAGGTAATGATAACAAGAGTGTAATTAACGTTTACATAGTTCACCTACCTTATAGTAGTCTCCAGCAGCCAATATAAACATTATCATGCAGAAAATAAATTCAGACTGAAGTGGACTTGAAAATGAAATGTTCAACCTTGTGACTGGGCATGCAAGACATAAACAAGAGACCCTCGAAGGAACTGATGTTCTACTGGGCAAAATGAATTTCCAGGAATTCAAGATAAGACCATTTCTTCCTTTTAACTGTCAAGTATTTAAACCATCTCGGATATTCTTTAGCGATAACAAAATTTTCAAATTAGCTGTTGTGGTACAAATTGGATGCCAGATTGGCACCATTTTCATTTAGGACAAAGTACATGTAGACATTTATTTGAAATCTTTTTTAGTCAAAACCCCATATCATAATGATCATCCATTCAGAGGGAGTAGCGACAACAACATTTTTAAGACAGTCGCCGTGGCAGCCATATTGGATGTACACCTGCCACCATTTTCATTTAGAACTTGGTGAAAACACAATTTAACAAGTATCCTAAATTAAGCTCGCGCAAGCTTGTGATAGCTCATGGCAAGCTCGCTATAAGCTTGTTACAATCTTAATTGTAGCTAGCAGACTAGGTGTAAGCTCGCAGCAAGCTCGAAGAAACTCATATAAGAAATTTGGCAACATCTAAGTTCAGTTGCTCACTAGATCTTGCTAGCAAACCCTGCATATAAATTAATTATCATCTAAAAAACTGCATACAGTGATGGCGAGAAAGCTACTACATAATGTAACATTTTGTGTCTATAAAATCATTAATTTGCATATCAAATTAATAATCTTTACATGTTTGGAAAGGTATTGAAATTCACTGTCTATTAGTTATTTTATTTTATTTTATTTTAGCTTTTTATTGTGTTGGTATATTAACCCTTGGGAATTATGCAGGAGCACTGTGGATGTTATATATCTGTAAGTTTTTGACAATTTACACCTATGTACTTTACAGTAATTGCATTTGTTGGTACCTAGTGAATATTAATAAATTTATAATGCACAAACTGACCAATGAATAACCTTAACTATGTAATGTGAACATTGATATCTCACATTAGTGAAAACTTATGACTGATTAATAGTTTGGTGGCATTTTTTTTATACAAAAACCAGCAATTTCATAAAGAGAATTCATATGCCAGTATTTTATTTAGTTGTAACATATATACAAACATGAACAAGGTTTTTGCAATGTTCATAACATCAATTTTAACAAACAAGAGTGAATTCATACATGAAATGAAAAAGCTGAATGTAGAAAAAACAGCAATATCTCAACCAACCAAATCAATTATCAAAATACAATTTTAACTACCATCATGTATATAGAACGAAACTTAGTATGCAGTACTGTATGTAAATAAGAATATTCTATTCATTTAAATATTCCAGGAAACAAACCTCTGTAGTGAAATATAAAAATGTTAACCTGTTAAAATGGTTAATGTTGTTCAAAGTTGTTTGAAGTTTTGTTCAGTATATATAGTTCATGTCTTCAATTTTTATGTACATGTCTGGTCCAAATTTTCTACATGAATACACATTTATCAGTCATATTCAACAGAATTCGGGGACACACAAACAAAAGCAGTGTCCTTCCCATCATTTAATTGGATATACACACACAGATGGTATGCACTGATTTAAGATGGTAACTGTGCCAATGAAGCACGTTGTTTTGAGCCCACAATTTACCCCCTCCCCCCCTCTCATTTTTTTGGTGCATGCATCATTTTCTTCAGCTAAATGACTTGGTTTTGTCTAGGTTGGTTATAGCACGGTTCGGGACATAGCACGATCCCGTTTTGTGGACCCCGACTATCGTGCTATAGCGGGGTCCTAATGTATTTTTCAATGTGGCCAAATTTTCTTGATGCAGATCATTTTCATAGAACATACAAGTGTACAAGTTTGATTCTTCAACTGCAGTATACTCTAAAGATTGAAACAGAATTCCATTTTGATACATTCTGAAGAAACAAAGCACTTTTTTGTTCATTAATGCCAAGGACTGAAGTTAAAAGGTTAAGCTGTTCATCTGAAAGTCTATACATTACTTGCAGCATCAGTGCAAGCAACAGGATACTAACCAGAATTTAATTCAGCACAGTAATTTGTCACAAGACATAAAAAGTTACGGTCCAGACACCACTAAGGAGTTGGACCTACAAGCTTCACCCTAGTTAAAATGTGATGGAAATTTCTGTGAAATTTAAATGCATCTCACTGAAATGTCCTTATTTTACCAAAATTTTGGTATTTCATCAAATTTCAGTAATATTTCACTGAAATTTCACAGATTTTACCAACATTTTTGAAAATGTCAATGAGACTCACGTACAGAAAAATCTCACCAATTCACATGAGCTGCTCATAAGCTCCACATGAGAACCTTGTTAGAAACGTATGCAAACTGGATAGACTTTGCAAGCTCATGTGTGCAGTTTGTTAGATATTGTGAGGCAAGGAAAAACTAACCAAATTTTCACATGTGCAGACTTTGCTTATGTGAGAATAGAAATGTTCACATGAGAATGTATAACTTACAAAAACATTCTCTTCCATTACATATGACTACATGTATGTATGAAAATAAGGTAGAGTTCTAATTTCTCATGTGAGTCATCACATGAGAAATTTGGACTTTGGTTCTGATCAAACACTTATTTTAAATTTGTCCTCAGTTGGATTTTCTCATGCGAGTTTTCACATGAGCAATCTGATGCTGATCAGGGCATCCAGATTATTGTCATATTAGACATTTCTTTTGAATACAATATTACTCAAAGACATGATTCTAATGTTTAAGTGTCACATTTGCAGAAGAAAAAAATTGGCAGTCATTTTATACTGAATAAAAACTTAAAAATGTATAGAATTATTGTTTTCTGAGAGAGAGAGAGAGAGAGAGAGAGAGAGAGAGAGAGAGAGAGAGAGAGAGAGAGAGAGAGAGAGAGAGAGACCCATCCCATTCTGCCAGCATTCTATAAAGAATTATGCTTCACAAATTTTGGTTTTCAAAAAAAAAAATCAAATAATAAAATCACTTAAGATGGAATATGGTTTTCAGTGACAGAGATCTAATTCTGTATCTAGACAGTAATGGTGGTTTTTTCCCTTGATTACAGTCTGGAGACTGGTTTACTGACAATAAAATATGCACATAACTGATTTGAGGTAACAGCACAGGACTACCATGGCAGCCTCTTTCTCCAACAGGCTCCATTTTTAAGTTTAAACTGTCTCAATTTTGCTCATTAATTTGGAAAATTTCATTGTAAGTAATACCGATATATGTGCAGCAACTGATCATAGAACCCTGGAAGTAAGTGTTGTGATTGAAAATCATGGAGTTATCATGTTGGTGAGTAAAATCAAGATTATATTGCATTTTGCTGGTTTACTGGACTGCAATTTGTCAGCTGTTTTAGAACTTTTGCAGCACAGTTTTGCGCCCAAGATTTAATACGTCAAATGAGTTGACCTATAAATCTTGCTCTACATAATCATTAAGACGATAATTTTGTAGATCATTATTATTGACTGCTGCGCCTACCCAACTGCAGTTCTAGATGCAATGTTGTCAGTTATTGACAATTGGATGACGTGACGGGTAGCTAGATTTACCGAACAAACAAAAACAAAAGGAATTACTGGAACAAAAATGAAATTACCAGAACAAAGAAAAAATATTCAAAATAATCAAAGAATTAACATTTTTCATAAATGTAATTAAAAATTGTTGACTTAGTACAAATGGGTGTTATTTTTACTGAAATTGTTTAAGTTTTAAATGGGTTACTAGAAACAGCAAAATATGCTCAAAAACCAAAATACATGTACATCGAAATACATGTACACATCGTGTATATATTGCTGTACACACGGAAATTATGATTTGTATTTGCTTTAATAAAAAGAAAAAGAAAAAGAAAATTTGATATAAGTGATTTTGATATGAATTACTTTTTTCCTATTTTATAGCACAATTCATGTAATGACATGTTTGGGTCATACTTGATTGGAAAGGTCTGATAAACAGCGAATCATAGTTATACATACACAGAATGAAAGTGAAAGTATCAAAGTACCAAAAATTATTTGTCAACATTTTATTATACATTTACTGTCACTTTTAACGATATAGATTTTGATAAATAAAAAAAATATTCATAGCATTTAATTTAATTTTTCAAATATTTGACAATAGTGAAACATATATTTATTTAATTTCAATGTTCGCCACAAAATGTGATTCAGTAAAAAGTATCAATTACATAAAACAATATATATTTGCTTTGTATATATATTCAATAGAACAAATGTAATGGTATAAATATTAAAAATATTTATTAATATTGATTTTTTAAAATTTCTTCTGCATGGACAATACTACCCCCTTTTTGGTTTTGGAGTCCTTATCTGTGATTTTATGCAGCGATCAAGTGCACATTGCAAAAGCATATACAAATATTGCTTTGTTCCAGTAATTTCATTTTTGTTCCGGTAATTCTCATTGTTTTGGTTTGTTCCGGTAAATCTAGGGACCGTTTCGAGATTAGTAAATTACATGAAAGCTTTTTAATCTCATTTCCGTTTTTGTTTGGAACTGTTTTTCTTCATCTAGCATATCAAATTCTAAAATTGTCCTTATGCAGTGAACTTTAACTGAGGCAAGTTTAGAGGTCATTTACATGTAGGTATGCTTCTAATTTTTATATTTTTCATTTTTTTTTTAAAAATGGCAGTGATTATATTTCAAAGGATTTAAGGAATAAATTGAGTAATTTCATTCCTTTTTTTTAAAGATGTAAAGTACTGAACATTTTACAGATATGACGTCGCGGCCCTTTCAAAATGGATGGTAAAACTAAAATTTTGGATCTCTTAAGGAATCAGTTATGAATAATACTTAGAGATGTTTCTAAGTCTTGTGAAGTGATTTTGGAATGTTGAACTAAAAAATTTAATGCTTTTACAAAATAGGTAAATAGTCATATTTTTTTGTCCAGGTTATATCGCATATGTTGCTGTAAACTATTTCAGTGGATGGTACATGAATCATACAAGAAGCAGGGGAAGATGCATTATTTTATTCCGAAAGGATCTGTTTAGAAGAGGTGGTTTAGTGTATCACAAATGACTAACATTCTTGTTTTTCATCTAAAAGTGTAATGATTTTAATAGATGGGGAGGGGGAACCTAACCATCTGACATGACCCTCCCCCCCCCCCCAATGGATTTCTATATGGAAGTGAAGTAAAATATGTCTAAAGTCATCCAGAAAAAAAATGTGAAGATTTTCCCACATATTTGAGAAAACAGCTGTGAGAGATTCCTTACACTGTGGAGCTTAGTCTTTCTGTGGATCAGCCTGAATTTCTGGAATCTTTCCTTAATAATTCACTGAATATAATCCAGATTATACACCCACTAAGTCTCGTGCAACAATTTTGCAAGGAAAGCAGTATGCTTAATTTAAAAAAAGACAGAATGTAACAGCTAATGAGATGCAATTTGTGTATGAAGTGCTATTACAAAAGAAATGGAACACCATATAAGTACATCATGGTACTCTATTTAGAGGTTACATTTTAAAAAACTTTTACATTTTATGATAGAAACTACTGGTATATTGCACAAGTGTATACAAGAATGTTTAACTTTGATAAATACTATTTCAGGCAATTATGATAAATACTGTTTCAAACAATTATGAATTTTTATTCATTCCTTCCACTTTGTTTCCTTTGATTTATTCATAGATTTTAGATTTCCTCAGTGAAACTGCATGCTTAATAGCAAACAAAGCTTGAGTATGTGTAACGAGTTCTCTAGAAATGGTGCATATGTAAAACAATATACATGTCTCAAAATTAGGATGATTTTTTTTTCTTCAATAAACCACAGGATCACCAAAATAATATTGCTACTGATCCTGCCTAAATTTCCGCTAAAATCAAACAGAAGCCAGTTCAGTTTCTAATTCAACATTTATTATTCATTAACATCAGCTCAAAACAATAACTGTATTTCACCAACAAGATTGAATAATCAAGTACCCCGTACACTTTCATATTTCGTGAATACTCAGTGCAGAACGTGCACAATATCACAGCTTCTCCTGGGTCATACTTCAACCATTTGTGTTAATTTTCCCAGCATTTTTTAGTACTTTTTTAGTCTCTTCTTGTGATCATATTTGTGATCACTTTCTCTTTTGTCATCATCTAATTTCTGCTGTTTCAGTGGCGGCTTTGCATCTTGAAAATACTTCCACATGTTTACAGTTCTCACTGCACTGAACAATATATTGAATGTTTATTAATACACAATGTTCGGCACAATTCTGGATTATTTGTTGAGCTCGCGAACATGACCTTTTCTGTTTGGTCAATACTAGCCTGAGAGCCTATACCTTTTGTTATCATCAATAATGAAATCAGTGCTTGTGGGCAGTACACCAGGTTAGTTCCACATTTGCGAAGACTGTTTTGACAAGAATCACACTAATCTAATTGATGAGTGGATGGGTGGCTTAAAACCTTTCCATTTGTGCTGTGATGTTGGTAGGTACTCAACACAATAAGCAGATCAATTAACCATTAAAGGAAATGGCAACTCACCACCACTTTTTAAAAGTTATAATAGCAACTAGCAGTAATTTTGACTGCCCCAATGGATTAGTGACTGCTGGGTTTTAGTGATCCGTCATTAGAATCACTAACTGCAGGATAGCATATTAGCATTAATTTTGAGACCTGCCTGATTGGATGGTGATATCAAGATGGGGTTTCCCCCAAAAGACTTACTATGATGTCTAGTTGGTCCTAAATGAAAATGGTGCTGATCTTTCATCCAATATGGCCACCACAGCACTTATCAAAGATGGGCAACAACAGCAGTTATGATTAGCAGTGCTAACTTGTTATTTCTACTCCTCCTGAACAGAAAATCATAGCATGGAGTTTTCACCAGAACACCTCTTATAGTGTCTAGTTGGTCTTAATTAAAAATAGTGCCAATCTGATATCCAAGACAGTAACAATCTAGCTGAAACTTCACATGTGCGACCCCACGACTTTGCTGTATAGTATGTGTAAGCCGCAATTGTAACGATTACGAAGCCACGGCGAGATTGCAACAAGCTTAAATGCACTCATGGCGAGCTTTTAACCAGCTTCTAGCAAGCTCGCTAAAACTTTGCATGCGCAAGCTCGCAATGAGTATACAAGCTCACCACACACTCTCTACCAGTTGGTAGCAAGCTCACTAAAACTGTATGCACGAGCTCACAGCAAGCTTGCAGTGAGCATACAAGCTTGCGATGTGCTGTCAACTAGCTTATAACAAGCTCGCTAAAACTGTGCATGTGCCAGCTCGCAGCAAGCTTGCAATGAGCATACAAGCCCGCGATGCACTGTCAACCAGCTAATAGCAAGTTCGCTAAAACTGTGCATGTGTGAGCTCGCAGCAAGCTTGCAATGAGCATACAAGCTTGTGATGCGCTGTCAACTAGCTAGTAGGCAGCTTGCTATAACTTAGCACACTCGAGCTTGCAGCAAGCTTGTAATGAGTACAAAAGCTCGCGACATGTGACAATTGTAAACGCCTAAATGGCAGAAATGAATGAAAAGAGAAAGTGTGATCACAAATGTGATCAAGAGAAGAGAGGAAGAAAGTTCCAGAAATGCTGGGAAAATTCAGGACCAAGTAGACATCATGAAAACCCAATGTTTTTATGGCAGCCATAATGGATGTCCAAGCAGAACCATTTACATTTAGGACCAACTAGACACCATAAGAAATCTTCTGGTGAAATCCCATTTAGAAGAAGCTAAGAAGAGTTTCAAGATAGCTGCTGTGGTGGCAATATTAGACTGGATGTCAGATTGGCACCATTTTCATTTAGGACTAACTAGACACCATGATAAATCTTTTAGTGAAAGCCCCAAGTTGATATGATATCCATTCAGAAGTCGTAACAATAACAATATTTTCAATACGGCCACTGTGGCAGCCATATTCAATGTCCAAGTGGAACCATTTTCATTCAGGACCAACTACACATAATAAGACATCTTTTAGTGAAAACTCCATGTTGTTATGGCTTTCTGTTCAGGTGGAATAACGACAACAAGATTTTCAAGATGGCTGCCATGGTGGCCATATTGGATGTCAGATCGGCACCATTTTCATTAAGGACCAAGTAGACATCATAAGAAATCTTTTAGTGAAAACTCCAAGTTAATATGACCATCCAATCAGGAGGAGTAGTGATAAGATTTTCAAGATGGCTGCTGTAGTGCCCATATTGGATGTGCAAGCACCAACAAGTCCTTGGGATGAATGTGCTGTGCAAAGTTTTATTTCATGGCAATCCTCCAAGTAGTTTCAGAGGAGTAGCAATAACAAACTTGTGCCTATGGAAGAAATTCAGAACATGAAAGTCTGATGATGGACAACGGACAACAGAATATCCCATATGCTCTTCTGGTCTATGACCAGTAGAGCTAAAAGCAACTTTCTTTATATGATATGAAAGTAGGCGTAATATAATTACTTGATCTTTCTTTTAAATCATTTTTTTTAATATCTTTATTCTTACAATCTATTTCAGAAACTATTATCCATGTCATTTATCAAATTCTGCTCAGAAATACATACTCAAGAGTGGTAACAAGCTCAACCAAACAAATGCAATATCACTGCAAATGCAATATCACTGCATTAATATGTGTGGATCTCGCTCATAACTGAATTCATCAAAGATTGTGATGATATAAGCCCATATTCCAAGTATGGACTGCACAGTGGTAAAAAGCATTTGTTGACAGACGGCTGATGGACTACTGATGACAGACAAAACATGCTGCATGATGGACACAGGGCCATTCCAAGAGCCCACTTGACTATATGGCCATGTAAACTATAAATTTGCAGTCTACATCGACCACGACTCGGTTAAGTTTTGATACACAATGATGCTCTAAGACAAATTCACCATTACTGTCATTGTGCCTCAAAGTTGCGTACAAAATTCTTCCTGGAATTGGTGACATTTTATGTAGTATGCAAAATAAAGTATGAGGAAATATTATTGATAGGGGCATTAATCCTGTTGAATACAGATTTAAGATGCATGGAAGATTTATATAAATTCTATTCATGACATTAAAGTCATCCAGGTACACTTGTGCGGCAATCAGTTTGATATGACAATAAATACATTGCATATTCATATCTGTAATATGTGTCTAATTAAATAACCTTGGTTTATCCATTCAAAATCAGAGTTGACGTCTGAGCTGTCTTCATTACCACAGTAAATGCAATGCAACAGTCAGCTTTTTCCATAAGAACCTTATAATTTGAACAAACTTCATGTGAGGTAAATGTACAGCCAATATAATGTATTATAGATACCAAACATTACACTATGTTCAATGAATTGCTGTAAGTTAGCATATACATCTAATCCTTCCAGAAAATGTCTAATGTAAAACCAACAGTTTACAGCTCAGCCTGGTAGAATTATTATTAACCTGATCTAAGCATCCTGGTGGGATACCTGAGAGAACAATTACAGTTCCCCTTCCAGCCCCACCCCATCTCCATGTCAGTTCTGTGACTGCCAAGTTAAGTTAACTGAAGCAGGTCTTGAACTTCTGCACCAAAAAGATCAGCTGGTACCTCAATTATAACAGTCCTGGCCCAGAATAAAACAGTCAGCCAGATTCACAATAGTAACAGAACTGGCCCAGAATAGAAGAATCAGCCAGATTCACAATGTACAATATAGATATGAACTTGCAGCTACCAGCCAAAACTTACAAAAAAACACAACTTCCAGATAGCTCTGATCCAGGGTGGAAACGGAACATCCAGCTTCAAAATGTACCATATGTACTTATATTTATTCACATCAAACAATATACAAATAGTACAGCAGAAAGACCACCCCTTCTGCCAAAAAATTATGGTCTCTCAAGACAGGTGGTTTCTCATTACAGTTCATAACACTATATAATCAATCTGTGCTCTGAGAACATGGTCTAGACAGGTGGTCTCATAACAGTGGTCTTTCAAAACAGGTTTTACAGTATAAGCACAATATTAATAATAACAGCAACTTATGTATTTCATTCCTTCATGGTAAATTCTGAGCAGGTATGAAGGAAAAGCATGCACTGCTTTGCATTATGATTTGAATCTCCACACATCCAATATAAGTAAATTAAAAAAATTAAAAAAATACTTTACAAATTGCTATAATTGTACGGTATTTGCTGTACATCCATTCTCTAAAACTTTGTTGTTGGTATAATTCATGAAAGGGCAATTTATTAAAGGACACCATTTATTATAATTTTTATTATGGATTAATGGTGACAAAAATATAATAGGATATGAGAAATTGCAGACTACTGGACACAAAAATATTTTAGATACTATCCTGAACTACATGTATATCACTGTAGGAGTAAATCTTTTGGATGCACAAAAATGCCCCTTTGTGGTAAAAATACCCTAATGGTGAATTCCCCATTCCTCCAAGTTGGATCAGAACTAACAGAATTATTGTATTCATCCATGCATAATGAGCACCTGTGAACAGCACAAACTGATCTACCATTGCATAATGGGCCAGCAACCAACTGAGAACAGCAGACAGATCTGCCATCACAAAATGGGCCAGCACCCATCTGCAAACAGAAGGATGATCTGCCATCACAAAATGGGCCAGCACCAATTATGAAATGCACATACTCAAATCTGCATTTACATAATGGGCCTGAGCCCAGCTGAGAACAGCACAGAAACAGATTTGTCATATAATAATAGGCCAGCACCCAATTAAGAACAGCACACTCTGATCTGCCATTACATAATGGGCCAGTACCTAATTGAGAATAGCACTGAAAGAGATCTGCCATTCCATAATGGGCAAACACACAACTGAGTATGCAAGTATTTTATGGCTCAATGGCACATCAGCACAATACTGGCTATATGGTGCAAATTACTAGTTAAGTTCTACAAATGTAAATATAAAAAACTGAAAAAAACTTCTGGCAGATAAACCCTTCCAAATAAATGTAATCATAAAGTACTACAAGAATAAAAATAAAAGGTAAAGATGTTAAAATTCTGTGAAAGGAAAGAAACATAAAAGATAATGGTAAAAATTATAAAATCCTTACAATATTGGGTCATAATCTGTTATTCAAACCACATTCACTGAAAAAGTCCAAGATTTTTGGGGGGTACATAATCTTTAAGCTTTTTAATTGAGTTCTCACTGAGAACAGCACAGTTTCAACTGTGCTGTTACATAATGTGCAAGCGGATAAAAGTATATGCTCCGAACTAAAAATATCTGATTGCCTGATGCCCAGTGCCCCTCTATATCTAAATTGGGCCCCTCTTGTATAATAGGCCAGCTTGTTGGGCCTTTCCCAAAATAATAGTGTTATCTAATTTGCCTGAAAGAAACATTCAGCCTGTCGACAAAGTGCATAATTTTCATTTTGAAGTTCTTGAAAGATGCTAGTAATTATTAACAGTCAGCTCCCTGCTGGTGCTCCATCTGTAAATCCCTCCATCTCATGATGATCATCCACTCCAACTCATGAAGATCATCCACTTCATCTGTAAATCCCTCCATCTCATGAAGATCATCCACTTCATCTGTAGGTCCCTCCATCTCATGAAGATCATCCACTTCATCTGTAGGTCCCTCCATCTTATGAAGATCATCCACTCTATCTGTAGGTCCCTCCGTCTTATGAAGATCATCCACTCCATCTGTAGGTCCCTCCATCTTAGGAAGATCGTCCGCTCCATCTGTAGGTCCCTCCATCTTAGGAAGATCATCCAGTTAATTATATCAAAAGCTATAAACTTGTGTACAAAGCAAAGCATGTGACCTATGGATGGGGAGAAGTACTATTTCTGTTCTCTGTATTTTATTGGTTACCTATAATTAGTGCTCACTTGTACAGCATGGATACAAATAAGCTGTCCCTTGCTCACGGTGTCTTGGTAATGTGTTGCTGGTTACATATATCGAGCAGTACCTATGCAATTGTTTGAAAATTAGGCTAAGTTAGGAGATTAGCGTCATATAAAAAAAATTAAAAAATGCAATGTTTTTTCACCCTAAAGGAACTGAGATAATTACATTATATTTTAGTCCATTTAGTTCAGAGAGTTGGTAGCACTAATTCTATTGATACGGAGTGAGTGTTTTCTTCAATTGTGACACATCTATAGTACAATCACACAAACTAATAACGAAACCTGAAGCTACTGTTTTTACTTATTGATCTTTTTTTAAAAAAAAAGACCAACACCTCTCAGACTTTATTTCTGTTTTCAACTTTGATCGAGAAACATGGAGATTTTTGCAGCATTCAGGAACTGAAACTATTCCAAGGTCCCTGAATAGTCAACCCTACAATCACAGACTGTACATCAACCTGAAGGCAATGCTGAAAGCATACAGTTGGAAATCACAACAGCAGAGGTGTATGCCACAATTATTCAGAATTCCACACCTGAGCATGCATAAATTGTGAAATTGTTGGAAATCTCATTAGATGTTAGTCCCTCTTCAGCAGAATATGAATGAGGGTTCAGTCTCATGAACAATATCACATGCATAATAAGGGACCAACCATTTAATTTTTCTGGAGAGGGTGGGTGTGTCAAAATAATAACAAGTATGGCCTTGCCCTGCAAGTGTTTTTTTTTGTAAAGCCACATGCCCTGGGCCTGTGTCTGAAAAAACGTTTCTTAGAGTGCTGATGTTTTTGATCTTGCAATCATTTCAAGCAAACAACACAGATCCTGGTCTACCAGCACATTATGTACCAGATATGGACCTACATTTTTCAGTTAGATGCCACACTCTTAAACCCTCATGTCTTTCTAATGCGCATTAATTCATCACCAAGTACTCTAGTGTCAAAGCAGTATAAATAGTTTATCTGTATGTCAAGAAGACTCCTGTAATTCCTCAAATAGACATTAAAAGCCTGAAGCTGCTATGTTTACATATTTTTGAAACTATATATATATACCAGCCAAGGCAGAACCTAGATAATCGTCATTCCAGCAATGAGTTGTTTGATGTTATATTAATTATGCTCGGAATTTGCATGTGATATCCCTCGTGTCAGAGCTAGCAAATATTACTTCTTATTAACATAACATCCCATCTCTGCCACCAAAGCAACACTTTCCTTTTCTTCTTCTAGCATCTTTTTATGACAAAGAGAAGGATGTGCAGTATGCAACCTTGGTACTTTATCATGCTGAAGTGGAGTAAACCCGCAGCTACTTTAACAGCTCAGGAACACACATCTATCAATCAAATGTATGTAATTAGTTCAGAGAAAAGTGGAACATCCTTTTAGCAAATATAATGAACTTCTGGAGGAGAAAATTTTGGAATAAATGTTTTATGGTACAGAAAGTCATCATTCATGCTAGTGACCTAAAAATGTCAATAAAAAAAAGAGTCAGTCAACCAGAAACATGGTCTTGTTCACATGCGAAAATGATAGTAGAAATAAAGATAACAGTCTTCTGTCTGCCCTCTTGTATCAGTACATAAACAATGGCTTAACATGGCAGCCCCAGCATTCTCTGTCTTCCTTCTGCTGAACAGAGTATAAACTTGAGCTACACTTTGTTGGAACAATGACATAGAGGACAACAAAAGAGGTCATCAAAATGGATAACTAATCATCCACAGAGCTTTCTTACTAGCAATCCTACTGTAATGTTTTGAATACTTGGAAGAACATCTGGAATGGATAATACATTTGTAAAAAATAACAAACTTGTATACAATCATACTGCATCTTACTATCAGCCTATACTGAAGGTACAAAGAATTTTTTTATGTGATTTGGCAAGTATATATGGAGGGCATGCTAGTGTGGCCATAATAAATATTCCAGCAACTGTCTACTTGCATATATTTACAATCGCTTGAGTCCATGATGAAACTAACAAATTACTGAAATAAACCCATAAACAATTATGTATTTGCAGTATCTCTTGTATTTTTACTTGAAAAAGCTGAAAGTTGTGATAACTGCATCTGTGCGAACCATTTTCTTTCTAAAATGTTGCAATTCCAGTGCAAAATAGTAAAAGTGGTTTAGAATTTACACAAAGACAAAGTATTGATATGTTCTCAGAAAAAATGTGTCACTCAAACTTAGATTTTGTAATACTACAAATACATCTTTTCTGTAGTGTTATTTGTTTGACAAATAAAATCTATTTTAACCCATCCTTGGGTCTCATCAGTTGGTCGTAGAATTTATACCAACATGACCGATGGAAGACTTTATAACTTCTCTCTAACGATGTCAAAGTATTTAGAGTAAATAAATTTAAAATTCATGTAGCCAACTGAGCTCATTCAGAGACTGATACTTTTTCATCTGAAAAATAAGCATTTCAAAATTGTGTTGCCATAACTTCTGTTAAGTTCAACACTCTGTTGAAAATAGTAACAAGAGTGTTGCTTTGTGGCATATTTTCAGCTTTTAAGAAATGTATACATTCATTACATCCCACATTGTTGACAACAGCTGACTTTCAAAAATTTGAAACACCTGGATTGAAACTAGAGCCCCTCAAAGGGACTGATGCTCTACTGACCAAAAAGAATTTCAAGGAATTAAGGTAAGACCATTTTCTTCTTTTCAACTGTTGATGGTTGAAACCATCTCTGATATTATTGAGTGACAAGATTTCAAATTCAACACTGTGGCCGCCATATTCGATGTAAATTGGCACTATTTTCACTTGGGACAAACTAGACACCATTAGAAGACTTTTGGTGAAAACCCCATGCAAATATGACCATCCATTTAGGTGAAGTAGTGACAAGGTTTTCAATATGTTCATTGTGGCAGCCATATTGGATGTCTGCCAGGCACCATTTTCATTTAGGACAAACTAGATATCACAAGAAGTCTTTTGTCAAAACACTAAGTAGATATGACCATCAATTCTGGAGGAGCAACAATAATGAGATTTTCAAGATGGCTGCCATGGTGGTCATATTGGATGTCAGATTTGCATCATTTTTCATTCTGGATCAACTAGACATCATAAGAAGTCTTATGGTGAAAATTCCATGTTGATATGGCTTTCCATTAGGAGCAGTAAAAGAAGATTTTCAAGATGGCTGTCATGGCAGTCATATTTGAAGTCAGAACTGCCACCATTTTAATTCAGGACCAACCAAATATTATAATTCGAGGGTTAAACGCAAAACAACTGTAACTCAATTTTTCATCAAAATCTTCTGATTCATATTTTGGAACAAACTAACTTGGCACATCTATCCTGAAATTTTTAAGCCTCAGTGCACACAGTTTTCATAGATTTATCACTTTTTTCATTTACTATCTCTCATATCAATTTCTGCAATACTGTTGTAACTCAAGTTACAGTAGTATTGCATAACAGAGTAGTTTAATGAAGGAATTCTTCGATACCTGCAAAACTACTGTAACTCAAAATAAGTTTATAGAATTTAACTTAAAATCATCTATTTCATGATTTGACAAAACAACTCAGGGAAATAAATCCTAATTCATCTTTATAAATTAGGATCAGTTAATTTTTTTTCTCATTAAAATAACATATATAACATGTATATTTGCAAAAGTAACTTCTCCCTTTTGCAACCTTCACCTTAAATTTTGATGATGGACGAAGTTTCAAAAGTGGAAGATTTAAATGAAGAATCTGGTAAGTATTATTTTTCATTCATTTTTGCTACATGTGGACTTTTTGGCTTGAGTTTATCATTAGAAAAGTTACTTTTCTGAATAAAAAGAATAATATATGATGCATGTATGTAAAAGCAAAGGGAGCAACCAATTTACTGAATTTTAAAAGTTGCTAATGTTTTTATCAGCGATGCATATAAAATTGATTCATTTTCACACATTATGCTTGCTTCTTTAGTGAACATGCAAATAAAAATGATGCAAGCAAAACTAGAAATATTAGGTCCATAATATTCTACTCATGGATATTTAAGTTTCCTAAATATCATGGAAATATGGAAGAATATTGTTTCCATTATTATGTGTATCTAGATGGAAAAAATAAGCTTAAAGAATTATTACTATGCACATAAAAATATGGACAGGGATGGGGGTGGGGGTGGGATGGTCAAGATAATTTAAAGGGGGTGATGTATAAAGCTACATAAGAGTTTCATACGACCTGAGGAAAAGGTACTTCTTTATTTCATACACCAACATGTGTTCTATTTTATTTTAGGTACCATCAAGAGCCTGTGTACATTCATGCATGAAGCTAACCCTCTGTTTATGGGGAGTGGATGCCAATGCACCTGTAGTGTCCTTGTGGCATTTGTCAAGGCATCCACAAAGCCCTTGGAAAACTGGTTACAAGCCACATTGGACAAAATATTGATTAATTGGTGATCTTTTTACCAATGTTGCAAGTGTGGTGGGCCAACCATATCTACTGCCTGATGAACTTCCCAGGAAAATATCCACAGAAGGTGTATTTTGCCAAGAAACATTATATGAACCATCAAGTGATATACTGTTCCAATCCAATGATGACAAAGATCCAATCCAGAACCTTGAACAAGACATCAGATGTCTTGAAATTTTGAATTATGCCTTCTTGATAGTTGGTAGCAAAACACCATCATATACCACTGGGCTCCTTTGGACCAACAATTAACCAATGATTAGTGTTTTTGACTCACATAGTAGGGATACCAGTGGACTGTTATCAACAGTTGCTTCAGCAGTGGTGACAACGCATCTAAATATTAGACCATATGCTCAAGTTTATCTGAGACCTTACACTGTCACTTACCCTGGGGGACAGCTGCCCCTCTGAAATAGTTCCATGCAGTATCCATCATGGTACAAAGAACAGACTATATATGCGAACTCAGGCTCTACAACCACCACCAGCGCTAGCTTTTTAGTTTTAGTTACTAAGAATCATACCCTGGCACAACATGGGTCACAAAAGACTCTGATACTGAAAGTTTCTGCTGAAAACATTCCTTTAGCTCATTTGAAACAAAATGATGATGATGATGATGATGATGATGATGATGGTGGTGGTGATGGTTATGATGATGATAGCTCTGATGACAATGTGACCCTTGCCCAGTTTGCAGGCTTTGCTAGTATTTACTGTGAAAGCTTAAAATTGCTTGAGAGAAACATATCATCATCACAGCTGTCATCATCAAACACTGAAATGTACGGAAAATCAAAAATATTGAGAATGGATACAAAAAAAAAATGATAATGAGAGTGTGCATGTAAATATTATGGAGGACATACTCTATAAGGAAGGGACAGGAAAGGTAGCACTAAATAATGATAATGAGGTATTGATAAAAAGTGTGGCAAGGAAATTAGGCAGGATATGACTAATGGTACAAAGCATGGTGACAATTGTAGTAAAAAGCACCAGAGGGATAGCATGGAAATGAGGGGAACAAAATAAAGAAAAGAAGATTCCTGGTAGAGAAATCTAGCAAAATTTCTAAGAAACTCTGGCCAGGTAAAGGATGTGGTCCTAAATGTAGGTACAGGTGTTGTGAAAAAATACTTCAGGAAGAATGGGAAAAAATCTTTCATACATTCTGGTCCCTAGGTGATATAATAAAGCAACGAGATTTTCTTCTTAAGTATGCAAAATCATATGAAACCAAGCAAAAGACAGTTTTGACAAGCAGAAGGTGTCAGAAACAATGAAACAAGTAGAGAAAACAAAAGTAAAGCAAAGAAAATGCAGCACAGTCTCAAAGTGAATTGTTTCAGCTTTGATTTACAAGAGGTCCTTATGACACCGAAATGTTTTGAGTCAACCTGCGGTTATAAGAGAAGACTAACACTTTACAATCTTGGAAATTCAGATGGTTACAGTTTCATATGGAATACATGTATATCTGGAAGGGTTTCATGTGAAATTGTATCTTGCATTTACAAATTTGTTAAAGTTTGTAGTGAAAATATGGGGAAAGGACTGTGGAGACCAAAACAAAGACACTTCTTTTGCATCAATGCTGTTTTATGTGAAATTGTATCTTGCATTTACAAATTTGTTAAAGTTTGTAGTGAAAATGGGAGGAAAAGGACTGTGAAGGTAAAAACAAAGACACTTCTTTTGCATCAGTGCTGTTTTATGCCATACAAAAATTCAATCTTATATCCATTGACCACAAGTATCTAGAAAAGGGTCACACCCAAAATGAGAATGATAGCATACATGTACATGCAGCAGTAGAAAATGCCAGTAGTAACATAACGGTATATACAACTCCCCATTGGGCTGCCATTCTTTGTGCAGTAAGGCCTCAAAAACCCTACACTGTGAAAGAAATGAAAGTCAATGATTTCAACAGTTTCAGAGATGTGTCAGAGCAATTGAAAAATCTTGATCTGGATGTAAATAGGGAGTAAATTCTACTAGTCAATGATTAGAACTATCAAAATTACAGCATAAAATCCAAACTTTATACAGTTTTGATATCACTATACATGTAAGGGTCCTGTCTATGAAATAAACCATGCTCAGCATCTTAGGCGAAGCCATGAGATTCCTTCCAATTCACATATCATCCTGCAACAATTGAAAGATAAAGACCTCTCATCTCAAAAGAAAAATATGACGATTTAGTCAGCCTTTGTGCAAAAAAAAATCCCTTTAGTACATCACCAATTCTTCCTTTCACTCTAGTATGCATGAAATACTACAGCTGAACTAGGAACTGACATTTTTACCACCACAGTTTATCTACTACATAATAAATGGCATAGCATTATTAGTTCATTGCTGGTTGCATAAATATTCATCAAAAAAATGCCCCGAGTTTCTGAATTCTCCATAAGCCTAAGTTGGATCTGGTTTATGGACAGTTGTATCTTGAAAGTTCTAAAATATGGGGGGGGGGGGGGGGGGGTAAAAATAATTTTAATTATGCAATACTTACCTGTCGCTATTGTTAGCTATCCCATTTTTCGTGCCGAAAACCACTTTCGATGTGAATACATCCTCCCACAGAGTGGAAAAAGGTATTAGTATGACCTTTGCACTCCAGTCTGTGCCTCATTTAGGTTTGCCTAAACTCGTCATCTTTTTTTATAGACGATGATTACTCAAACATCAGAGTAGGGTGGGAGGAGGGCATTCAACAATAGCGACAGGTTAAGTATTGCATAATTAAAATTAGTTTTCCCCCCCAAAAAAAACTATATTTTGATATAGCAGCAATTACTTATCCTGTCGCTATTGTTAGCTGAATTTGTCAGTTAGGTGGGTAGGCTGATGCTCTAGTTAAACTGATCAAAAACAGAGAAATTGTAATGTACTCAACGTAGATGGAGAGGTCCTTCTTATAGAAGGTTGGTATTTCTATGAGCCACATGTTGTGCTGCAACGATGGGCCCCAGAGAAAAAATGTCTGCGCTCTGTTGTGCTAATGAGCGGAGATAAAAGGAGAAGGTAGTATGGGAACGCCAGAAGGCTGATTTCATGACGTCCTCTAATGGGGAGTGATTAATGTAGGCCCATGAGACAGCAACAGCTCGAACCTCACGGACGGTGGTGTTCAGCACGAAAAATGGGATAGCTAACAATAGCGACAGGATAAGTAATTGCTGCTATTAAACTTGTATATTCAGGCACAAAAGCTGTTTAAGCTGAATTTTCAAACTCAGTTTAATTAGAAAAGTTGATGTCCAAGAGGTCATTTTCTGGATTAAAAGTATATTTAATTATCAAACTGACATGTGTTTTGAGTTCACCATGGACACTTTCATCAAAAAACCTACTTGGGCCAATATGGTCTTACTGGGTATCCACAATTCTGTGTTTGTTAATAAAATGCAGTGAAGTGCATGTTTATTTCATTAAAATCAATGACAAAAACAATGAAACACTGCATTAATCAGTTTTTAGTCATATCACGGATAAAGGCACAATCATGATACGACTTCTTATATTAGGAGATTTAGACTATTATTTCACAAGATTTTCAATTTCAGCTCTAATTTATAAAATTTGATTCATCAATTATGCAACATTAGTCAATTAAATGCTAGGAGTTTTGAGCTTAGTGCGAGTTACACATGTAAAATATAAGAATTATTTTGAATCATGGTTTCAGATCTTCCTACCATTATTTCTCCTTCACAATCAAGTATAACTCAATTTTTTCCATGGTATTTCCCATATCTACACTTATGGTTTTAATCTCATTCTGGGTATTCATCTCCTTTCCTATCTATTGTTATAGTAAGCAAAGTGTGCAAGAAATGTTACTTGATTACACTGTCAAAACAATTGAACTATACTATAAGATTGTTTATCTTTCAAAAATGTTCATTCTAAAATGGAGTAACAGCTTGCAGCATGAACACAAAATGTATAATTTAGTTGGTTTAAAACAAATCATCAAATTTTTTTTTTAAAAAAAAAAGTGTTTTGCTAATATAAAACAATTTTGATCAGCAATATAAAAATTCAGCTACAAGATAAATTAGTTTCCCCTAGCCTTAAGTTGCCATGTAAATACTGCATCCACTTCCCATGTAGCCTCTACTGCATTGCCTATTATGTGGAGCTTAACAGTTAAGAACCACTGCCATGGTCTGTGGATTTATTATGAGTAGATATTGTCTTTTCTTAAGCAATAATAAATCAAACTAACAGAGAGATCTTGCACAAAAAAAGTTTGTTTCACCATGCAATCATTATGAGATTTTTTTAAAATCCTTAAACCCCTGAAATTTGTTCTTATTTGTGGCATATATTGTGAATTTAGCTAAGTTCAAAATTTTACAGAAATGAAATATGAATTTAAAATGTTATATTAATTTGTTACTTTAAAACTACATTGGATTTGTTTAAATATATGGTGTTAGCAGTTAAGCATTTAACATATCATGTATTGTTCAAGTTTTGAAAGTTGTGTTTAATAATTGAATATATATTGTATGTATTATATGTTCCTCAGTTTTTAAGCAATACTGTTTGGAAACTGAGTTACATTAGTTTTGCCTATGAAAATGACAAAGAATGGACTAAACTATTTTGCAATACTATTATAAATCAAGTTACCATACTTTTGCATAGAACACATGCTGTCAGGTAATTCAACAGTACTACTCCAAGTCAAGTTACCATAGTTTTGCATAAATCAAACAGACCAAGTAGAACACCATTTTGCTGCAACACTGTTGTAACTCACTTAAATGCTTATTTTTTGTTGAAAAATAAACTTTTTTTAAAATGTCACTCTTGCTTGTTTTATTCTATGTTTATCTGTTATGTGTGTGCGTATGATTATATAATTAAGTGTAACAGAAAAATGAGAAAGTTTTTTCCTTCTCCTGTAAAATTTGGAAAATTTGAGTTAGAGTAGTTTTGCATTGAGCCCTCGACTTAGTCTCCTGGTGAAAACCCCATGTCAACAGGACTTTCTATTTAGGAGTAGCAATAACAAGATTTTTAAGATGGCTGCCATGGTGTCATATTGGATGTTAGATTGGCACCATTTTCATTTTGTCCCAGTACATACATGTATCATAAGAAGTCTTCTGGTGAAAACCCAATGTCCATCTACATGTAAGAGGAGCAGCAATACGATTTTGAAGATATCCACTGTGGTGGCCATTTTGGATATCGGATCGGCATAATTTTTTTAAGAGCAACTACATGTATTCACCATAAGAAGTGTTCTGTTGATAACCCCATGCTGATTTGACTTTCCATTCAGGAGGAGAAGCAATAACAAGATTTCTGTGGTGGCCATATTGGCACTGTTTACATTTAGCACAAACTAGACACTGTAAGAAGTCTTTTAGTGAAAATGCCATATTGATATGACCATTTAATCAAGGAGTAGTGACAACAACATGACCATAGTGGTGGCCATACTGGATGTCTGAGCAGCACCATTTCCATTTAGGACCAACTAGACATCGTAAGAAGTCTTCTGGTGAAAAACCCATACTGATATGACCTTCCATTCAGGAGTAGCAATAACAAGATTTTCAAGATGACTGCCATGGTGGCCATATTGGTTGTCAGATCGGCACCATTCTCATTTAGCGCCAACTTGACATCATAAGAAATCTTGCAGTGAAAACCCTATGTTGACATGATCATCCATTCAGGTGGAGTAGCTATAACAAGATTTTTTTACATGGCTGCTGTGGTGGCCATATTGGATATCTGAGTAGCACAATTTTCATTTAGGACCAACCAGGCTTTGGGAATAATGTGTGTGTAAAGTTTCATAGCAATCCTCTAAGTAGTTTAGAAGGAGTAGTGATAACAAATGACTGTTAATGGATGGATGGATGTTGGACGATGGACAACAGGCTATCCCAAAAGCTCTTCTGGTCTATGACCAGTAGAGATAAAAATTGTTCTTCTGCTTGGACATAACTCATAAAAGCATCACATTCATTATATTTTCATATCTCATCCACGAGAAATGGTCCAACCATCTGCTGCTGAAACCTCTTGCCTTCTTAGGATTAAAATTGTTATCTTGATAGTCTCTCTTCTCTTCAATCTGTTTAATGCTTGATGTGTATATTTAAGATCAATGATAACTCAGGGGGAAACAATGGAGTGGTATCCTTCCAATGATCTCATTAAATTTAAAGTACTTATTCAATGGGGATTTACCCAAAAAAACTTGTTTGATTGACTGTTGTTAATATGAACAATCAATTAGCAAAACTTGGATAGATGCTTTGTTTGCTTTATTGACTTTTACTTTCCTATTGTTCTCGGTGTCATTACTTTATTTGAAACAAAGTCGCAATGGTATTTCTTGGGACAGTCATGCCGACAATGTAAAGTGGAGATTCTGTTTGATGCCTGACAGTATGCATAGCAGTGTAGCTAGACACAGACAACTAATTCAATTCCCACAGACCATAATGTTAATGCTTAGTCAAATTACTATACTTTCGTAGCCACTTTCATACTTTGCCAACATTAGCCTTTCCAGATTCTTCTTTAAATAAGTTATGTTCCCGTAGGTAAAATGTCAGAACTCACTTTTTCTTTTGAAATTTAACCCTGTGAAAAGTACAAACTGTGGAGTGGAACCTACAGCATGTGCATTCTCTCTTTTACATGTATTCTATGTACCAGTCAATCAAATTTGTCGTAAAGTACTCTCCATCCTACCTTTATCCACAAATAACTCCTGTTCAAAAGTTTATCGCTTAAAAATGTTATTACCTGGAATTTTGTCAATACAATTTGTAATGCAGAATTCTCACTAAAATGTGTAATAATTACACAAAATCCTTAACGGTTGGCATCTCTCCTAATGATCAAAGTGCAATATGTTCTTGGTCAGCCAAGATTTAATATACTGCATGTGAGAACAAGAGTACCATGAATGGCACATTATATGCCCACCCCTTTTTAACAGTCCTCTATGTAGGCACTAATAGGGCATGGTTGACTCTGGAGATAATTGAATGACAGGTTTTTAACTAAACTTAATGTGCAGAAAGCATTATTTTCTTATTAGACTTACCATGACCATGACCTTTAGACCCCAGAATCAATAAGTTTCTTTATTACCATAAGTGCGAGTCATCAACAAAGTTTGGTCAAGGAACTTACTTTGAAACAACACTTACTCTGCAAAACCAATATTTCTTCAAGCCACAATGATCTTGACCTATGACCTTTTAGCCCCAAAATCAAGAGGCATCTTATAAGTGCAAGATCTCCACAGATTATGGTCAACATATGTGGTATAGAAGTAAAGTTATTACACAAAAAACACTTTTCTTCATTCAGTAACAGTCACCTTGACCTCTGAACTTTTGACCCCAAATTCAACCGACTTCTCTCTTACCCAAGAATTAAGTCATCCACAGACTTTGGTGACGGCATGGTTGATAAATGAAATTTTTATGGAGAAACCATTTTTCTTTTTTTCAGTCACAGTGACATTGACCTCTGACCACTTGTTCCTAAGTCAATAGGTTTCTTTCTTATCCCAAGTGCAAGCCATCCACAAAGTTTGGTTCAGGTATAAGATGTAGAACTAATGTTATTGTGCAGAAACCACTTCCTTCTTTCAGTCATTGTGACCTTGACCTTTGAACCTAAAAATCAATAAACTTCCTTAGCTGAAGTGCAAGCCATCCACAAAGATGGGTAACTACAGATGGTGGAGAACTTAAGTTGTTGTGCAGAATCATTTTTTCTTCTTTCATTCAATGACCATGACCTCTGACCTTTTAGCCCATATATCAATAGGGTTCTTCCTTACCCCAGGTGCAAACATCTACAAAGTTTGGTAACTGTAGATGGTAGACAACTCGAGTTATTGTGAGCAAACAAAATCTTAATTGACAGATGGATGGACATACAGATGAACATATCTTCAACTTCTGAGGGGCTCTGCCACCATACCCTCCACCCCGACCATGGGTGTTGCTACCTGGAGCCCCCCCCTGCTACTTTTTCAACTTCTACTTTCTTAATAAAATTCTGAATAGGTCCATCTCAACAGCAATAATTTACTTTTTTAGCCAAATTAAGTAACAGAATAGGGCAGGTTACAAATTCACCTTGTTTCTATAAATAGAATTTGATGTAATTTACCCAGAAGACCTGGTGTGCACCGCCATATTGATTTATGTCAAACTGATCAAAACTGGATTGTACAAAATGTGATGCTTACGCTGAGCTATGTCTTGTACTCTGCGAACTATTGTTGCTCTGCTCATATAAATGTGTACAAAATAAAACTCAAAGATAAAATATAAACCAGATTTAGTAGATAAAACAAATCAAGACTTTTTTTATAGTCTTTAAGTTCTCTAATTTGGGGAGATTAGTGATTTATCGGCTAAGATACATGTAATTGTTTTATTGTTTGATCTAGTAAAAACAGTAAATAAAACCCACATTCAATAGTAACCTCCATTCATTGTCGTAATTTGCATTTTGTATTTCCATTCCTGATTTCAGTAAAATTATAATGTCCATTTTGCAAAATGTTATGGTCCTTCATTATCCTCGTTTATTCTCATTCGTGTGTAAATTCATATATTTTGCAATTCTCCTATTTGTCTATCTTTTCTTACATTAATTTATTGTTCATTCATTTGTTTGTTCTTTCTTTCATTCATTTTATTCTTATGTCTACTCTTTTACTTGCCAATTTATGTGCACTTAACTCTGACTGGTGATTTGGTTTGGTTTGGTGCTTTAGGTTACAGCAACACAAGTAGGTCATTTAGTGCTGAGGCAATTGGAGTAAAGTGCCTTGCCCAAGGACACACCACAGTAGTTGACCCAGGCTGGTCCGATCGATAACCAAATGAATTAGATTATTATGGCAACCTCAATAATAATTATTTAGAAGAAAAATCTAAAGGCACATAGTTATAACTAAATTGATATAGCCATGGTGGAGAAATTTCTGAAGAATATTTGAATTTTTATGAAGCGAAAAAATATGCGCGATTTTAAAAATTTTCATGCATCAACTTTTTCAGACATTAAAAAGATTGTACGTGTCAAAATTGGCATACAAAAGGTAAATCGGTCAACAAAATCTATGTATTATAAAGAATACAAGTCATTACAGAATGCTGAGAAATATCTATGCAGTGAATTACCTTGTTACATTCCTCTGGACTTTTCTATAATTAGATGTTCTAGCCATAAACTTAATATTGAGGCAGGTAGATATGAAGGTGACATTACTTCAGGGACCGTTTTGTAACTTCTGTTCCAGAAATAATTTACTACATGTACATGTATTTACAAAGATATTAGAGAAAAAATATTAAGATGAACATTGTTGTGTCCGTCCATCTTTAGAAAAAATCTATAGCTTGATTTCATCATAAAGTCCACAGTTCATTTATTAGCTAGAAAAAAACCTGACCTTTTTTGTATGTATTATAGGATGGTAGTCTAAATTACTGAAATAGAGAATATAAATTTACTTCGATTTCCACTTGTAGGGAGATGACATTGTAACCACCCTTTCAGTCGTATAACAGAGCGACTTTCTATTAGACAATAACATAATTTTGCTCCAGGAACATCGCCTTCAGTTAACTCTACATATTGAAACTTGGCTGCCATCTTACATTGCCCTATCTTTTCTGCTTCTTTTTGTTTTGCAAGAATCCCCTCACCCAACCTCATGATATATCTAAAATACTCTATTACCTTGAAATCTAGGAAAAAAGGAAAGCCGTATTTCACAATCAATAATCAAGGGTCAGTTGTATCTTTGAAAACTTTCAGGAGAACAAAAAAGTACCAGTAATACTATATACTGGGTTGGCTTTCACATCCAGGCATGTAAATCTCCATCACAAATCCTTTTCACCTGTGTGACATGCCCGCAACACCTGTGTGGAAAACCTTGAATCCATGACTACTGTACTGAAGAACCTTAATTTTATTTCAGAAAGTTCAATTGTTTTTTTTTCCAAGTTTAAGTTGGACTTGGATCTTAAAGGTTGTCTCTCTCATTGTGTTCTTTTTTGGCTTTACCATAACCAACAAATTATACTTTCACATCTTCAGTCTGTCTCTTACCTGTGTTTAATTCAGAGATTTAATTTGTAAATACATTATTATGAGATGATTAAAATTAATAAAGTTCTGTAATGGTTCTTCTGGCAAAGAGTAATGCTGCAGCTTCTACATAATCATGCTAAAAAGGTTTTATTGATAAAGTACAAGTCTGAAAAGTCTTAACAAGAGTCACTCAAAGGGACTGACTCTATTGGCTCAAAAGTCTTAACAAAAGTCACTCGAAGGATTGGCTCAAAAGTCTTAACAAGAGTCACTTGAAGGGACTAACTCTATGGCTCAAAAGTCTTAACAAGAGTCACTCAAAGGACTAACTCTATGGCTCAAAAGTCTTAACAAGAGTCACTCAAAGGGACTGACTCTATGGCTCAAAAGTCTTAACAAGAGTCACTCGAAGGATTGGCTCAAAAGCCTTAATAAGAATCTCTCAAAGGGACTGACACACTATTGGCTCAAAAGAATTTATTAGGAATCCAAGTAAAAAGTCTAAATCAAGACCACTGACCGTAAAATCAATCTCATAGTGCTATCAATTTATTAAATGGAATGCAACTGAGTACAAAGTCTGGTTAAAATTCATGTGTATATGTACAACTCACTGTAGTCATAAACTCCATGAAGTACATAAATGCAAGCAATGACCTTTGACTTGACCCCAGTGTCAATCTGATCTGGTGTTCAAAACTCCTTCACAAAAGCACAGAAAAATTGGTGGTAAGATATGCACTATTCTCATTCAGAACCAATTAAATGTTAAAGTGTTTTAAATGAAAAGCCCATGTCAAGAGGTGTAGTGATACCAAGATTTTCAAGATGGCCATGGTGCCATATTGGAGGTCGGATGAGCACCATTCATTATAACTAGGTCTAAATCTGCTATACTTTTTTTTATAAAAAAACCATGAAGATATGACCATACATTCAGGAGATGTAGCCATACGAAGTTTTTCAGGATGGCCATCAAGGTGCATGGTTTGCACAGTGAGATAAAATTTGTTCTCCAAGATTTTTCTGAGATAATTAAACCTTCATGCATTACTTTGTTAACCATATACATTTTACTTATTTAATAATTATTTTCAGAACAGATGTAAATAACAAACATTCTTAATTAGATAAGTGATATATTTTATTTAATATAAAAGTTCTGCATACCCTCAGATAAATTCAAGAAGTTTTTTGATAAATTAAGGACTTTTTTTAAAGGATAAAACCAACTTTTTCTAAATCCAAGAAGTTCTCAAGGCAACTCCTCAAAGTCAGGGATTTTTCAAGGTTGTATTGATCACAAGACAACTATTTTTGAGGTTGTATCACAAAAATTGTAATACAAGAACAACTAAATATTGCAAGAAAGAAGTAGTTAAAAAACAAACAAAAAACGTCAGCAAGGCCATCTGATCTGGAGAAGTAGCATTTACAAGATGTCAAATTCTGGGAGGTCAGACTGACATCATTTTTATTTAGGACTACATATAGTAAGAAGTAGCCATAACAAGATTTTCAAGATGGCAACCATGCTGGACATATGTTATATCATCGCGTACCAAACAAACATGATTAATTGACCACTCCGCGAACTTTGATTGACAGCTTCTATCAGCCAATCAAGTTACAAATTTTTAATTCAGTGCCTGCATGCTTACACCATCCGCCATTACCTTCGACATGCTACACTCTATCGGTTGTCCAAGTAAACAAACTTATCAATCTTTTTTTTTTTTTTGTGTTACTCAGCCATGTAAACTTCCGTATGTGACAAGTGGGATTTACAAATGGTAAAGAGGTTTGTGTAACAGCGATGACCAATATATTGAACGATTAGAAATGGTGTTAAGTTTGTGCCTTTTCAAAAACTGAAAACAAACTTACAGAAATGTCTGAGACTGATTAAGCTATACAGAAGGCCTCACGAACATTTAAACCCATTGAAAATCAACTCAAATAAATACATTTGTACAAAGGTAAGACCTGATGATATTTACATGCAGTTTATAAATATCCTTCTTGTTAATTAATTTATACCCTTCTCCAATGCCCCATGAAACCTTCACAGGATCCCCATAAATCAGTGATATTAGAGTCTCCAACTATGGCTAATCTTGTATTTACCCTTACACAGGATATGACACCTACATGCACTACCAAGTACCCAGCAATATTTTTATTTACTTGACATAATGTTACATAATCCCATGTAGTCTCCATACTGTTAAAAGAGCATTTGTCAAAGCATGGCATACTTATGAGATTGAAGATACAGGACTGACTGAAGGTGGTCCAAATAGTGAATGAGAGAAAAAGGGAGAAAATAAAAAGAGATAAATTTTCTATTTCATTAAAAAAATTAAATAATAAAATTTGTAGCATTTCAGCAAACATTCTACATGTATTCTAACAGGCCAATTCGGTGTACAATTAGAAGGCAACCATTGAATTTACCGTGGTTGACAGTTCATAAAGTTAAACAATTTGTATCATGGTTTCATTCCTACAGAAACACTTAAATTTTCTAATGTTTCATCCATTAACAAAACATCATATAACTTACTCTGCCTGACAAGTACAGTGTGCAAGAGATATTTCTGTTGGCTTGATGTCAACGTGAATCATATGAGGCTTTTCATTCTTTTTCATACTTCTGTGGCATTTTGCAGCCATTAATATGATGTTGTCCTTGCTCCAAAATATGATTACATCGTATCCACTGAAATACTTAAACCCCTGTTTGCTTTTCAATGAGAAATCTATCTCTCTTAAAAACTTGTGAGAAGAATTAGGAGGAAGATTGGCCAATTTTGCTCTGAATTCTAGGGATGAACACGCTATATTTAAACATGTTTGTCTAAGGTAGCAACAAAAGAGTTATCTCCCATATGGAGGTGGAGCTACATACGCTGTATGGAGAGGTCAATTCTTTTGGTGATAACACCATGTAGCTATGGCCATCTATTTAGTAGAAGTAGTGATAGAAAGATTTGATAGTCCTGTCTGAGATCTGATTGGCACCATTTTCATTTAGTACCAAGTACACATCGTAAGTCTTTTGGTGAAAACCCAATGTAGATATGACCATCCATTCAGGAGGACAAGTGATAACAAGATGGTATA
This sequence comes from Margaritifera margaritifera, assembly GCA_029931535.1. Taxonomy (NCBI): domain Eukaryota; kingdom Metazoa; phylum Mollusca; class Bivalvia; order Unionida; family Margaritiferidae; genus Margaritifera; species Margaritifera margaritifera. The sequence goes on along the minus strand of JAQPZY010001410.1, from coordinate 626,487 downwards.
GAGGCCATATCTGATGTCAGATTGGTATATTTTCATTCGGGAACAACTAGACATAATATGAAGTCATTTATTCAAAACCTTATGTCAATATGGCCATCCATTCAGAATGAGTAGTGAGAACAAGATTTTCAAGATGGTCACCATAGTGGCCATATTGGATGTCAACAGGCACCATTTTTATTTTGGACCAACTAGAACTAGACATCAATAGAAGTCTATTAGTGTGAACACCATGTCAATACATGTACAATCATCCATACAGAAGGAGCATCAATAACAAGATTTTCCAGATGGCTGCCATGGTGGTTACATTGGATGTCAGACTGGCACCATGTTCATTCAGGACCAAAATATCATACAAAGCCTTTCAGTTAAAAGCCTATGTCATTATGACCATCCATAAAGGAAGAATAGCATTAACAAGATTTTCACAATGGCCACTGTGGTGGTTGTATTGGAATCCTGGGGGACACCATTTTTATTTAGGAGCAACTAGAGATGATAATAAGCATTTTAGTGAAAACCCCATGGCGATACAACCATCCATTTAGGAGGAGTAGCAATAACAAGATCTTCAAGATGTCCACCGTGGCAGATATACTGGATGTCAGATCAACACCATTTTCATTTAGGACCAACTATATCTCATAAGAAGTATTTTAGTCTTTTAGTGACAATCCCATGTCAATATGTCTATCCATTCATAAGTAATAGTGATAACAAGATTTTCAAGATGGCTGCTGTGGTATCTGTACTGGATGAGCACCATTTTCATTTAGAACCAGCTAGACATCATAAGAAGTCTTTTAGTGAAAATCCCATGTCAATATGTCTATCCATTCAGGAGTAATAGTGATAACAAGATTTTCAAGATACCTGCTGTGGTGGCCATATTGGCTGTCCAAGGGGCACCATTTTCATTTAGAACCAACTAGACCTGGAATGAATGTGCTTACAAAGTTTCTATGCCAATCCTCCCAGTAGTTTAGGACAAGCAGCAATAACAAACTTATGTTAATGGACAGACACCGGATGACAGGTCATCGCATCAACTCTTCTGGTCTATGTCCAGGAGATCTAAAAGTGTATTAAAAAATGCAATATTTACTCAAATGGCAGGACATCAAATCAGACCATCTAATTATGGATAGAAATATGCCTCTGAACTTTAATTTCTCATATGTCAAGTGGTTCTTGCATAACTGTGCTAATGAGCTAACTGGGAGACAGATGTATGTACAAATAGGACCAAATCAAGATCCTTCTAATGCTTTTACTGTGAAAATTACAAAAAATGTTGTAAATATTGTTACATAATATATTTTTTTTTACTGGCACCAAATGGACTAGTAAACAGCACACCATCTTGAAAGTAAACATCCCTCAGAGATCTTTTCATTTAATTAATATCACTCAGGGATGTATCCCCTCACCCTCTAACACGAGTACCATCAACAGTGCATTATATGCCTGCCATGTGGTAAACAGTTGTTATTATTATACTTTTTTTTATGTAAAACTCTCTTTCATGGGCTCAAAAAAACGTAGTATCAGTTTAACTTGTGTAATATGCCACAGTCACTAATCAATTTTAACTACCACTACTATATGAAACTGGTCAAGGTAAAAGACAAGAAATTAAGATACTTTGAGGAAACTATTTTTCTTCGTTGTCTCATTGACCTTGACCTATTGACCCCCAAAATCAATACTTTCTTTTCTTGTCTGAAATGCAAGTCATCCAGAATTTTCGTAATGGTTTGTGGCATATGTCTGGAGTTATTCCTTCTTTAAGTACCTCTGACCATGACCTTTTAACTCCAAAATAAATATGTCTTTTTTCCCTCAAATGCAAGCCATCTACAAATTGTAGTCAAGGTATGTGGTACAGAACTTACATAGTTTTGGGGAATATTTTTTTTCTTCTTTCAGTTCCTGTAACCTTTGACCTTTTGAATCAAAATGAATAGTGTCTTGCAGATCTCAAATGCAAGCTATCCACAAAGCATGGTCAAAGCAGGTGATAAAAAACTCAAGATATCATGTGGAAACCATTTTTCTTCTTAGAGTCACTGTGACCTGATCTTTTACCTTGGACCCCAAAATCAATAAGTGTCTTTCGTATCTCAAATGCAAGCCATTTACAAAGTTTGGTCAAGATATCTGGCATGCAAGCCAAGTTATTGCTTGAAAACAAGTTTTCCTGGTTTCAGTCCCTGTGACCTTGACCTTTGGCCTTTTAAACCAAAAAGCAATAGGCTTCATCCTTACCACAAATGCAAGCTACACTGTAGTTACAAAGTTTGGAAATGGTAGATGGTGACAGAACTATAGTTATTATGCAGAAACGAAATAGTAACAGATGGATGGATGTTCAGCAGACAGACAGATATCATCATAGCATAGTTATAGTGGTAATATTAAAACATGGTCCAGATTTCAAAGAAAGCCGATATCTTCCTATCCGCAGAAAATTCTTATCCCTATGTCACCAGCTGCCAGGCTTATTCTTCAGTTTTTCTAACTATTATAATGTACAACAATTTCACCTATTTAGGAAATGTGCTCAATTAAGCTGTACATTCATATCTTCTGGAGACATAAACTTATGAATAAATGTGACTGCTATCTTATGAATAAATGTGACTACTATCTTATGAATAAATGTGACTATCTTATGAATCAAAGTGACTATCTTAATAACCTGGCTTGTAATAATACAGCATTATGTATCAAGAATATAGATATATGTAGCAAACCCCATACACAGCATTATGTATCAAGAATATAGATATATGTATCAAACCCCATATACAGCATTATTTATCAAGAATATAGATATATATATATATATCAAACCCCATGTCACAATTCAGCATTATATATCAAGAATACAGATACATGTATTTGTATCAAACCCTATATCACAATACAGCATTATGTATAAAGAATAGAGATATATGTATCAAACCCCATATCACAATACAGCATTATGTATCAAGAATATATATATATGCATCAAACCCTATATCACAATACAGCATTATGTATAAAGAATACAGATATATGTATCAAACCCTATATCACAATACAGCATTATGTATAAAGAATACAGATATATGTATTTGTATCAAACCCTATATCACAATACAGCATTATGTATAAAGAATACAGATATATGTATCAAACCCTATATCACAATACAGCATTATGTACAAAGAATACAGATATATGTATCAAACCCTATACCACAATACAGCATTATGTATAAAGAATACAGATATATGTATCAAACCCTATATCACAATTCAGCATTATATATCAAGAATACAGATACATGTATTTGTATCAAGCCCTATATCACAATACAGCATTATGTATAAAGAATACAGATATATGTATCAAACCCTATATCACAATACAACATTATGTATAAAGAATACAGATATTTGTATCAAACCCTATATCATAATACAAACAATACAATATTAGAATAAAATGTTACAGTATCATTAACATTTCTGAAACAAGTACATGAAGTACCTGGATTTACAGTCTGGCCTAGGTTTATTTCTTTTTAAATTGTGTCACAATATGGTTGTTATGACACTACACAGGACATCAATCAAATGGTTGTTCTACAGAAAGTGCCAGGAGATAACAAATTAAAAGTTAATTAGTTCATTACAAGTTGTTAACACAAACATGTCTTTGGCAGAACTCAGTGTCTTAGAGGTATATATACAGAGATATCAACTCCAATTGATGTGATATACATGTATTAATGTCACCTTAAAGGTCTGTTGGTGGCATAGTATTCATCCAATCTTGATGCCTTGCCTATCTTCTTTGGAATTTCTGTAGCACCTGTTTTTGGCAAGGTATTATCATCACTGGTAGTTCATTTCAACTTCTTTCTTTAACTTTCTTGGGTGAATCATGGCACAAAGCTGTCATGATATCTGATTGGTCAATATTCAATTACTTTTGTGATACAAGCACTCCAGCATGCTTTCAACAAAGAATTTTATTTTGATATTACAAGTATTTCAGTGATCTACATGTAGATATAGAATTGTATCTGACTGGAAAATTAGAATCTGATATAAGTGATCATAATACACCATAATCTCAAGTTAAAATAGGAATGATTCCACCAAAATTGAAATGGTTGGAAGCTATATTTATCTATATATATTTTACAATTGTGCAGTGTATATATTTAAATATATCATGGATTCCAAAAATGGCTCTTCACAAACATTTTTTCCTGAAAATTAAGATGGGTGCCATATATTTTTGAAACTGAATATAAAAACATTCGATGGAGGTTCAACATGTTATGAGAAAAAAAGAAAATATTGATATGCTTAATTTTAAATGTATCAGAAAATATGTCAGTTTTGTTTTGGACTTGCTGCTGCTTTAGTATTAGTAAATGTATTATCCTTCCACGATTCACTGATTTTCTCTCAAACCAATTATTTCTAAAAAATAATTTTTTTTTCTTCAAAAAACCATACAACAAAATTTCACCCAACAACATTTTATTCCACTCTCCTGTTTGTAAAAATTATTAATTGACAACAAACAGACTCACTACCTTGAAAACATGTAACACCTAATTGACAGGCATTTCCAGTCAAGTCAAATGGTGAAGTCTTGTTGGATCAGGTCCCCACAAAAGTCTTGGAGGATAATGAAAGTTAGTTGTTGTAATTACTGAAGTATCGTTTTTTTTTTTAATTCAGTCCTTGGCTATACATATTTGTTCTACAATTCTGATGTGCTGACACACTCAACACAATATAGTTAAAGAACATGTAATGTCTATAGTACAGACCATGAGGCATTCATTCAATTATAGCACTTTTGTACAAGTCCAGGAGATATGCTTTCACAGCTCTTTTGTCTTGTTCTTTCTGTATACAGAGTGTTTAAACAACTGGGAAATTATGAAGTCCAAACAAATGCATGGGATAATTATGGGCACCTAATGTCCAACATGTCAAGTTATATATATATATATATATATATATATATATATATATATATATATATATATATATATATATATATATATATATATATATATATATATATAGAGAGAGAGAGAGAGAGAGACAGAGAGAGACAGAGACAGACAGACAGACAGAGTTGTGTAGATAAACAAATGGGAAACAAAATGATTAAACAAGCTTAGTTGGTGACACACCTACCGGTATTTTTTGTCAGACAAAGAAACAAAGTGTAAACAACACCTAATCACCTTAGAATCAAGCTTAGTCAGGACATCCTTGTGATTGTCCAACAAAGAAACGATCTATAAACTAGACACAGTGATCTTTGAATTGTAATTAAATTGTTTATTTGACTGCTTAATGGATAAACAAATCAAAGACAATTTCATAAGTTTATATAATGATATTTGAGATATCTTATGATCGATTTCTGGTTGCTCAGAGTACGTCTCGGTCAAAACCTTTGATCTGCCGGGCATGCCGTGCCAATAGAGCAGGTTACGAATTCACCTTGCTGCTATAAATAGAATTTGACAAGACCTTGGATGCACCAACATACTGCTTTCAGACAAACAGAACAACATTGGAGTGTATGTAGTGTGATGCTTATGCTCAACTGTCTGATACTCTGTGAACTATGTTGCTCTGCTCATATCAATGTGTACAAAATAACATTCAAAGATAAAATATTAACCAGATTTAGTAGATAAAACAAATAAAGACTTGTTTTACTGTTTTTAAGTCCTCTAATTTGGGGAGATTAGTGATTTATTGGCCAAGAAGATAACTATGTTATTGTTCAGTCTAATAAAAACAGTAAATAAAACTCCCATTCAATACTAACCTGTGTTCATTGGCGTATTTTTCATCTTGTATTTCCATTCCTGGTTTCAGTAAAATTATAATGTCTGTTTTGTGAAATGTTATGGTCATTTATTATGCTCATGTTTATTCTCATTTGTGTGTAAATTCGTATATTTTGCAATTCTCCTATTTGTCTATCTTTTCTTACATTCATTTATTGTTTGTTCATTCATTTGATAATTCTTGCATTCATTTTATTCTTACATCTACTCTTTTACTTGTCAACTTATATGCACCTACCTTTATTCGTTCGTCCATTTCATTGTGCATTTTTTTCAATTATAAGACAGACTGATGAAGTAGAAAACCAAATGAATTAGATTATTAATAGCAGTCTCAATAATAATTATTCAGAAGAAAAATATAGTCAGAAAAATCTTAAGGCACATAGTTATAATTAAATTGATACAGCCATGGTGGAGGAATTACTGAAGATTATTTGAATTTTTATTGAGCGAAAAAATATGCGCGATATAAAACATTTCATGCGTTAATTTTTTCAGACATTAAAAAGATTGTATGTATCAAAATTGGCACGAAAAGGTAAGTCAGTCAACAAAATCTATGTATTATAAAGAATACAAGTCATTACAGAATGTTGAGAAATATCTATGCAGCAGATTACCTTTTTACAGTCATCTGGACTTTTCTATATTTAGCTATTTTACCCATACATTTATTATAAAGGCAGGTAGATATGAAGGTGACATTGCTTTAGAGCATTTTTTGTAACTTATGTTCCAGATATAATTTACTATCAGTTGATGACGAACAGTATGCATTGTAAAAAAAATTTTTTTACCAAAATATTAGAGAAAACTATTAAGATCAACGTTGGTGTGCCCTTCCGTCCTTAGAAAAATTGTATAGCTTGATATCATCTCAAAGTTTACAGTTTATATACAATTTATTAGCTGGACGGAAACCTGTACTTAATGTCTGACAATGATACTATAAGAAGTGTATTGCGTTCAAAATAGTGACCTTTTTTGTACGTATTACCGTATATATGATGGTAGCCTAAATTACTGAAATAAAAAGAATATAAATTTACTTCTATTTTCACTTCTAGGGAGATGTCACTGTAACCAGCCTTTCAGTTGTAAAACAGAGTGACTTTCTATTAGACTGTAAGGTAATTCTGCCATGGGAACATTGTCTTCAGTTAACTCTACAGACTGAAACTTGGCCACCATGTTTCAAAGATTGATCGTAGGATTTTTTAGACATGAGGTTATTGCGCATTGTGTCACATCCGCCTAATTCGTAACCTGCCTTACGTAGTGATTTCAGGATCTCTAATATATATCATGATACATATTGTATTGTAGCCCTTGTATCTGGATACGTATTATATTGTATTGTAGTCTTTATATCTGGATACTTATTATTGCATTGTAGCCCTTGTATATGGATACTTGTATTGTAGCCCTTGTATCTGGATACTTATCATACTGCATTGGAGCCCTTGTATCTGGATACTTATCATATTGTATTGTAGCCTTTGTATCTGGATATTTATCATATTGCATTGTAGCCCTTGTATCTGGATACTTATCATATTGCATTGTAGCCCTTGTATCTGGATACTTATCATATTGCATTGTAGCCCTTGTATCTGGATATTTATCATACTGCATTGTAGCCCTTGTATCTGGATATTTATCATATTGCATTGTAGCCCTTGTATCTGGATACTTATTATATTGTATTGTAGCCCTTGTATCTGGATATTTATCATATTGCATTGTAGCCCTTGTATCTGGATACTTATTATATTGTATTGTAGTCTTTATATCTGGATACTTATTATTGCATTGTAGCCCTTGTATATGGATACTTGTATTGTAGCCCTTGTATCTGGATACTTATCATATTGCATTGTAGCCCTTGTATCTGGATACTTATCATACTGCATTGTAGATCTTGTATTTGGATATTTATCATATTGCATTGTAGCCCTTGTATCTGGATACTTATCATATTGCATTGTGGCCCTTGTATTTGGATACTTATCACATTGCATTGTAGATCTTGTATCTGGATACTTATCATACTGCATTGTAGATCTTGTATTTGGATACTTATCATATTGCATTGTAGCCCTTGTATTTGGATACTTATCATACTGCCTTGTATTTCTTGTATCTGGATACTTATCATACTGGATTGCAGATCTAGTATTTGGATACTTATCTTATTGCATTGTAGCTCTTGTATCTGGATACTTATCATACTGCATGTTAGCCCTTGTATCTGGATACTTATCATACTGCATTGTAGATCTTGTATTTGGATACTTATCATATTGCATTGTAGATCTTGTATCTGGATACTTATCATATTGCATTGTAGCCCTTGTATCTGGATACTTGTATTGTAGCCTTGTATCTGGATACTTATACTGCATGGTAGATTTTGTATCTGGATACTTATCATATTGCATTGTAGAACTTGTATCTGGATACTTATCATATTGTATTGTAGATCTTATATTTGGATACTTATCATATTGCAACATCAGCATCATACAAACATGTTTTATTTGGGTCCTCAGGACATGGCTGTGGTGTTATCAACCTGTATTTGCAAGCCACTAATTGTCCAATGCAGCTACTTAGCCCTCTCCCAGAAGTGGCTGTATGATCCAAATACAACAGTCAGACTGTTAGAGTCCTATACCTAGGGAAGGGGGGGGGGGGGGGTCAAAGCATGGGGAAAGCATAGGAACTTTTGAGCAATTCCAATACCTACCACAAAAATATGTTGGCTGGGGTTGGCAGATGGGGATTCAAGTCTGATTCTCCATCGTATTGATTCTGGCGAGTTCAAAACCACAATCAGAGGATGATCCAGTCCTAAAAACAATAAAAAAAACAAAATAGTTGCCATGGACTATAACCAACCTGTAATGCTAGTGCTGTGCATGTTACAAATTTCTAGTACTTTTTTCTGATCAGTTGAACAATTATTTAAGAAGACAGTATCATGTATAAAAACAATAAGATATTTAGTGATATATCCACTGAAGCCATTTTATACTCAATCTCAGACATATTTATGAAACAAATAGTTCTGAGGACATTTGGAGAAAGCACCACCACAAAACTGATCTAAGCGTAAAGCAAGCATGCTCTATTAAGCAAAAAGCATTTCAAGTTGTTTATTTTATGTTCAATCACTGATGGTAAAATGGCTATACAGTGTATAACTGTTTTCAAATGTCTGCAGTCAGGCTATGTTTCTTTCTCAACTTGTTTCTCTAAGTAAAATGACATGGTAGTTTATATAATACAGTGAAACCTATCTAGAAGGGACCATCAAGGGACAAGACAATTTATTAACACTTACGGGTGATGCGAGACTTTTCTGAAGTAGTTGTCTTTACCCCACCACCCCTTTTCTTGCCATTGAATACATTCATCTACCGAATACAACATCAAGTTGTGAATTTTTTCTGTTCAATGAGCAATGTAAAAGTTTCATCATAGTATCTTCATGCTTCTGATTTTCTTTGAATTTAATGATTATTTATGTCTGCAATTACATTTAAATCTAAGAGTCCACCAAAAAATTCACATACATTAATGAAACTTGAACAAGGAAGTGATTCAATGAATTTGTTGCCTGATCACGAGTAAATAATTACTCTATGGATGTTTATAGACCAATTGCTAGTAAAAGGTAAACAAGTTTATTTCATATTTCATTCTGTAAAAGTAGGAAGCAAGGACCTCTACCTCAATATCTGTCACCTGTTTCTGATAGTAACCTCTTTTGAGGTTACAATATCGAGCAAAATCAAAGTCCTACAACAAATTTGTTGCATCAAACTAAGGAAAAATTTCTTTTTTTGTTAAAAATATGAAACATCTTGTTTTTTCTATGACCAGACTCAGATGTTTAGTAAAATGGCTCCATTAAGCAACAGTTTAAAACATTCAAAATTTTGACCACTGCACTCACTTCTGTCTATCTTCCACAACATCACCATATTCTGGCAGGAAAAAGAAGTGACTTCACCCAAACAGGGTAGTCCTGAATGGACCCTGGACTTCACCCAAACATGGGAGCCCTGTGTTGACACTGGACTTCACCCAAACATGGGAGTCCTGTGTGGACCCTGGTCAACAGTTTTCTTGATGTAGTGAACCTCATGAAAATACCGTATATACTCACGTATAAGCCAAATTCAAATGCAAACAACATAGACCCTGATCTGCCATCACATAATGCGCCGGCAGATCAGGGTCTATGTTATTTGTTCTACTGATTAGTCTTTACAAACTGCATAGACCCAGATCTGCCGGTGCATTATGCGATGGCATATCTGGGTCTATGCAGTTTGCAGTTGGTATCGACTTATATACATTTTCTCTGTTGCAATCCTATATGATAACAATAGACTTCTAAAATGTAGTTTTTTTTTTGGGGGGGGGGGGGTAAACTAATTTTAATTATGCAATACTTACCCATCACTATTATGCAGCTTATTACTTTTTCGTGTCGAAAAATCTCGTCCATTTGATGTGAATACATCCTCCCACAGAGTGGAAATTTTGCCAATAAGACACTGTACACTCGTGCCTTTCTCTGCGCCTGCGTGGAATAGTCATCTTTTTTCACAGACGACATGATGCCAGGACATCAGAGCGGGGTGGGAGGAGGGTATTCGGTAATAGTGATGGGTAAGTATTGCATAATTAAAATTAGTTTTACCCCCCCCCCCCAAAAAAAACTACATTTTAATAGCAGCAATACATTACCCTATCACTATTATATAGTTGAATTGGTCAGAGAACAATGGAAATTACTCACCATTTGAGGGAGAGATCCACTTTACTATTTGTTGGACTCCCTCTGGGCCACATGTTGTGCCGCAACTATGGGTCCCAGAGAAAAAATGCCTGCGCTCTGATGTGCTTATGAGCGGAGGTAGAAGGACGAGAAGGTAGTATGGGATCGCCAAAAAGCTGCCTTTATGACGTCCTCCAAGGAAGAGTCATTTAGATGGCTCTGACCTCATGGGCTTTTAGTTTCATAAATGAGAGGTCTCTATCACTAAGGGACTGATAAGCTTTTTTAATTGTGGTGACAATCCACCGCGAGATAGTGGAGGCCGAAATATCAACAGAGCCCTTAAGAGGAAGGAAAAGACATTTCCTACCCTTTCTTTTCCCTTTTGAAGCATTTAGATAGAAACACAGTGCCCTAACTGGGCATAAAAGCCTATCTTGATCATCTCCAGCACAGATTCGACTGAGACTGGGGATCTCTCTATAGGTGTTGGAGTTACCGAAGGTAACTGATTTTTGGCTAAAAATCCTCGCTGACAAAGGAGGGAAACGGATTCGTAATTGCCATTACACCGGAGACAGCCAGTGTCAACAGACAATGCATGAATCTCGCTACGTCTTCTCGCAGATGCCAAAGCAAGTAAAAACACAGTCTTGAGTGTGAGGTCCTGAAAGGAAGCTTCACTCAATGGTTCATAGGGGGTTTTGGTTAAGGACCATAAAACACAAGATAGATTCCATCTGGGCGTAAGAGAGCGGGAGACAGGTCTCTGCAGCTCAAAATACTTAATGAGATCAGCAATGTGCTAATCTGAACCAATTTCTGAACCCTGAGAGAATTTAAGTGTGCTGGAGATGGCAGCTCTATAGCCCTTGATAGTGGATACTGAACATCTTTTGTTCTCGAAAAGGAACAAAAGGAAATCTGCAACAGAAGTTACAGAGGGACAGCTGGGATCAACGTGTTTCCTACTGCACCAATCACAGAAGATTCTCCACCTGGCATCACAGACATGGGATGTTGAAGCTCTCCTGGCCTGAATGATGAAACTGGCAACCCAGCCCGAAAACTTGTTCTGGCGGATAGATCGCTGGAGATGAACCAAGCGTGAAGGTGGAGAATGTGTGGGCTGTTGTGTAGGCGGGAGCCCCTGTGTTGCGACAGAAGATCCCTCCTGTGAGGTAGGGACCTGGGTTGATCTATCAACAGGTCTAGAAGATCGTTGAACCATGATCGTTGGGGCCATAATGGGGCTATGAGAATGATCCGAGCAGTGGAAGCTTTTACTTTTTGCAGAACTTGAGGTAGCAGTTGGAACGGTCGGAAGGCGTATGCGAACAGATGATCCCACTGGAAGCTGAATGCATCCACTGCCCATGCTCTCTGGTCCGGGACTGAAGAGACGTAAAAGGGAAGTCTGTTGTTGAGCCTGGTCATCAAACAAATCCACAAGGGGCATTCCGCATAGTGCGAAAAGGGATTCTGTTATGGAGTGGTGACGAGTCCATTCCTTGAGAACTGTTTTGCCTGACCTGGACAGACTGTCCGCTAAAATGTTCTTCTTCCCTGGAATGTGGTGAACTCGGAGGGTAATGTTCTCTGATCTGGCCCAGTGGAGGAGGTTCCAGACCTTCACGCAAAGAGAAGGGGCATATGTGCCTCCTTGACATCGGAGATAAGCTACAACGGATGTGTTGTCGGAGGAGACCATGACACATCGACCCCTTACTCTTTTGATGCACCCTTGCAACGCTAGAAACACAGCCTTGATTTCTCGGTTGTTTATGTGGAGGGATGACTCATCCGGGGTCCAATGGCCCTGGAGAATTACGCCCTCCGGCTTTAGGTGAGTGCCCCAACCGGAATCTGATGCATCGGCGAACAGATAAGAGTGGGGGTCGGGTGCATGCATGGGGACCCCAATCATGAATCTGTCTCAATTCATCCACCATCGCAAATGGTGATGAAAGTCTGGTCCTTGAGGAATCAGAGCTGATAGAGAATCCCCATGTGGTTTCCACCTTGCAGGATTTGATCTATACGATCCATTGGAACCCGGACTAAGTTCTGGTTCATGAGGAAGTTCATCCCTATGTAAACGAAGTCCTAGGATGGAATGAGCTCTGACTTCTCGAGGTTGGGTAAGAGACCCAACTGAGTTACTGTGGACCAACAACGGAATAGATCCCGATGGAGGGACTGAACCTGAACATTGTGGATCAGCCAGTCGTCGAAGTACTGGAGAATCGGGGTTCCCAGTAATCACAGATAGGACGCTACTACTCCCATAACTAGGGTAAAGACTCTGGGTGCAGAAGCTATTCTGAATGGCAGAACCCGGAATTGAAAGATTTCCTGGTCTAAGCAAAACCAGAGGTATTTTCGATGTGGTGGAAAAATCGGGATGTGCAAATAGGCATCCCAAGGTCTATGGAGACCGCTCAATCTGATTGACGCATTGCATTCCGGATTGAAGAGGTGGTCTCCATCTTGAAATGTTCCTCCAAAAGAAACCGGTTTAACGGGGAGAGATCGATAATGATACGAAATTTCCCCGTTTTTTTGGTGACCAGGAAGATTTGGGAGTAGAATGCGGGAGACTGATCGTTCAGGACCCTCTCGACTGCCCCTTTCTGTAAATGGGTGTTTACCTCTTCCCTTAATTTCACCAGATTGAACTGGTGAAAGAACATATGGGTCCTTGATAGTGGAGGTTGTTCCCAAAACTGAAGTTGGTAACCCTCGCTTACAATAGAAAGAACCCACCCATCGTCCGTGATACTTGACCAAGCCTCTGAAAAAAGGATTAGGTAAGCACCTACGGGGACATTTGGGAGAGGAATGCATGGCAGGAGAGGGTGAGAGTCCCTAGGGCCATTCCCCCCCCCCTCCCCTTCCTTGGGAAAGGAATGTGCGTTGAAGAACTTCCTTTTAGAGGCTCGTAGGCGACCTCCATGCCTTGGACCTGACTGACGAGGAGGAGGTCTCATAGGTTGTGCACTGGACTGGGGCTGCATATGTTTAAAGAATTTAGTGGGAGGCCCTTGGGGGCGATGCACATTAGTGTGCTTTCTGGCCGATTGTGATGGGCCAGGTGCAGTTGTGAAGGATCTATGCTGATGATCCTTCAAATCTTGTGAAGCCACAGTGGGGATGAGTCCTCCGAAGAGGCTCTTGGTTTCCAACGGAGCAGCCCTTAGAAGGTCCTTACTATGGTTAAGTAAGACCTTTGAGGAGTCCAGTGCATCATCGCGGCGGATGTGTAGAAGTTCTGCTGATAAGGCCATTGCAACAGAAAGTGAATGCCGGGATGTCTTGGCCACAGCTTCCTGCACATGTTATAATGTGGCTGGGTTCAGAGCGGCTTCCTTCAGCATACTAAACAAAGTAGCCGAGAAGAGGTCCGCATGGGAAGCTATGCTGACCAGAAGGCGGACTTTCTGCTCAAAGGCCTCGATTGCTTTAATAGGAAGGCGTGCCCAGACTCCAGTTGTCAAACCCACTTGAGATGCATCTGCATCCAATTGGGGAGGCTTAATGGGCCACTTCGGGGAATGTACCCGGTAATTAGAGGCAGAGACCATAGGTCTCAAAGTAGAGGCAGGGACAGACCACACTCTACGCTGTCTTGCACAATCTTGGCCTGTGGAGAGCCTCTGTGACATTTCCTCAATCGTTGAGGAAAGTGGAAGGAGCCGAAGATCTGATTGTGGTTGGGTCCTGGAGATCTTTTCCAAAATGGAAAGGATCTTCTTGGGCTGTGCGCCAGATGGCTTCGGGCACAAGTCAGCGGGTAGCAGGCGGTAAACTTCGTTTACTGCCTTATCAAAAGATCAGATCTCCTCCACTTCATCCAACTGAGAGGAGCTGGTGGGCCTGATAGGAGGCGTCAAATGAGCTGTTTCTACCTCGAACTCATTGGAGTCTACGAAGATAGATAATGCATCATCATCTAGAACACTGAGAGCAGGAGAGTGGCTGGGCATCACTATGTCCTTCAGAGGCAGTGACACAGGTGAACTCTGTGCCATTTCCCGTACTTGTTCGTCATGGTGAGTAGGGGCTCTATGTGTTCTAGATGTTCCAGGATAAAGATGAGACCGCTTGTCTTTCGTGGATGATGTTATGCCTCCAGCCTTTCTGGTGGATGCTACCTGGTGAGGAGGTGATGGCGAGACATGAGCCGTGGCATCGCCTCTACTCTGGGTCCAGGCTCCAGTAGCCCAAGGGGGCACAAGAGACCAATTACCCTGAGGTGGAGGGCCCCACATCCCGTAAGGATTCATTGGGATAATAGTAAAAGGGGGCATACCGATCCGATCCCTGGTCTGGACCCTATGGGCAGACTCCCAATCTTGTACAGGGTATGACAGTAGAGTGGGGAGAGGGGGGATCTCGGTCCAATCATTATCCCCGTACCATGAGGTATCTGGGTGATGACTGGTGAAAGTTCGGCGACCGGTACGATCTGACCGATGGCCTATGACTGGTGACCGGTGACTGGTACGATCTGACTGGTCACCGGGATCAACCATTGACCGGTCACTTTGATGAACTGACCAGTGACCGATACCGGGCACCAGATGACCGGCACCGGGTACCCGGTGACCAAAGACCAGACTGGTCACTGGTCAGGCGACATAGACATGTCAGAGCCCAGTTTGTCTTCATCACTAGACAAAGTGCTGCTGCTCCTCCCATTCGAGAGGGTGCGACACGCTACCCCGGAAGTGTTGGGTGCGGTGCAGCTCCTCCCTCTCGGGAGGGTGCGACACGCTACCCTGAGACAAGCGGTGCACTTCCTACCTGGTGGAAGGCAGCATCAGGCTACTGTGAACGTGAGGGGTGTTTGACTTCTCCTCCCTTTCGGGGGGAGGTGATTTACTCCTCGAACGTTCACTCCCTCCTACAGGAGGGGCCTTACTTACCTCCGGAGAGATTCGTCCCATAGGCTCCTTGGGCCCCGGAGTGTTCTTCTGAGCTGTAGACTTAGTCTTCTTACAGTGTGTTCCTGCCTGAGTCTCTGTAAGAGAAAAACCTGAAAATTCGGAAGATGAGGGGGATTGAAGTTTCTTCCGCGCTCTATAAGTACGTCTGGAATTGGCAAGATTCCAGGTTTCATTAGTCCATTTTGTGCAAAAGGTACAACGATTCTTTCGTGTACACTTTGAACATGTGAGGCAGTCTAGGTGGGTATCCCAAGGGCCCTTCTTGTGGTAACACTTTCCTACCGACTGTCCCGACATTGTTCTCTGAAATAAATGTTTCTTGAAAAAAAGAACAATAATAATAACACGTAAACTCACCTTTTTATATGTACTGTGTGATATATACACCCCAGTGTATTTGCACAAGATAACCAATTGTTCCCTGATTTGTGTCTGAAGGGGAACAATAATAATAACAATGTTTATTTCCACATGTGAAAACTCAACTTTTTGTATATATTGCATGCATTATACACACCAGTTCACCTCACAGTGTTGGCATACACAGCGTGCTATACGCACCCCAGTGAATTTCAAAGGTAAACAATGTAATATACATTAAAAAGGATTAGACGTCCAGGTGTTTAAAACTTTATTATTCTCAGGAGCAATTTCAGACGCACACAATAACAATGTGACGCGTCACGCGTGGTATTATAAATACAATGGTGAATTAGAAGAAAAAAAAACACCGAATTGATGTTTAATCAATTATTTAATTAAGGGAATTATGAATTCCTGCTAATTGTGGTCGGGCTTATGTTACTTTGTAACTAACACACAAGACTTACCCATGAACCAATTGTATTTTTCCCTCTCTTTGAAAAATAAGAGATGGTGTACCCCAACGTGGTAACCCAAGACGACATTTCCAGAACAAAATACTGAAGAGGACAGGGGCTACCAGCATAAAAACAGAAGACGAGATGGATGAATGTAACACTAGATGAAAATAAAGCTGAAAGGAGAACCAACAGACAATTTTTCTCTGGTCACATTATGCATGACAACCATTAACATGGCGTCCTTGAAAAAGATGACTATTTCATGCAGGCGCAGAGAAAGGCACGAGTGTACCATATCTTATTGGCAAAATTTCCACTCTGTGGGAGGATGTATTCACATCGAATGGACAAGATTTTTCGACACGAAAAAGTAATAAGCTGCATAATAGTGATAGGGTAGTGTATTGCTGCTATTAAATCAAGATTTTCTCATTTAATAAAATTTGTATTCATTCTAAGAAAGTTCACTAAGCATGTTTCAAGTAAACAAGGGAACTGGTATGCAAGAACATCTCGGAGAAAGTTCAATATATGACAAGGCAAGACATCTTTCATATGCAAAGCAAATGGCATCAAGCATCCTGTCTTTCTTAGACAGGTGTGCATTATACACAGGATAATTGTATAATACTTCTCACTTAGGAATACTGAGTGTATCTTTTACAGACAGGTGTCTCTCACATGGATATGTCCTTCAGAATAGAGTTCTCAGTCAAAATTGGGGCCAATTACCCATAATTTTTGGTAATAAAACCACTCCAGAGTACAGGTCACATGAGCAATTTGTAAGCATTTTTTTAAACCACAAAAATGCATTGGTCACAGCAGTAGTAATATGACACAACTATGCTTGGACAACCTTGCACTTTGGCCTAGGACTTAACAATGCATCAGTGATAGATCTACTTTAGGCAAGCTAATTTGCATTTGGTGCAGCAATTAAAAGGCCTGGATCTATTTATGAATATAGACAAATACAATGCATTAACTGCAGTTCATAATACAAGTTTTATAAATGGCCATACATATCTGTATTTTATTGCCTGACCAGGAGCCAGTAACATAGTTTTCTACCATTTGTAAGTTATAACGAATCTAATTTCACCAAGGCTACAACTGGTGCAGGCATGCTTGATTTAAATGTTACATTGTTAAGAGGGTATCATCAAACATGAGGTCTAAGTTTGCCTGATATCACTCACCCTGGCAGCTGACATGTCAGCATGTGAATGCAAATTCACACATGTATTGCAACTGTAGAGGGGTAAGAAAAGCTTTCAGCACATAGTTTCTACATTGTCTATTAATGTTGGTGGTAATAATAATAATAATAATAATAATAATAATAATAATAATAATAAAAATAATAATAATGACTTTATTTACAAAGGGTGACAATTGATTTTGTGGAACTACACGTAATCTACCTTATGGCTCTAGTATTTTCATATAGTATTTTCATATATACATGAATGCTGATAGTCTCTCTCTCTCTCTGTGGACAAAATGAAAGCCTATTTCCAAATACAATACAATGCATGCAATGTTTGTGGCGTTAATGTTTTTTTTTTTGTTGTTGTTGTTGTTTGTTCCATTTTCTCTACATAAAAAGGACAAATCATATATACACCCATCATTCAAAAAGGACAAATCATATATACACCCATCATTCTTCCCTGGATCTCTCCAGGCCGCTGGGGACTAGGCCCTGATTCATAACTCAGAAACTGTTTATAGCCCTACCCTTAAAGTATATATACTTATTTCTAGGAGTGAGTATTGCCAGGAAAAAACTTACTGCAATATGGCATATCTTTATTGTGATACATGTACGTCTCAAATGTATTGGTCATTGATAGCATTTATTGTGATATGCATCAATACATATAGGTCATTGATAGCATTTATTGTGATATGTATCAATACGTATTGGTCATTGATAGCATTTATTGTGATATGTATCAATACGTATATGTCATTGATAGCATTTATTGTGATATGTATCAATACGTATATGTCATTGATAGCATTTATTGTGATATGTATCAATACATATATGTCATTGATAGCATTTATTGTGATATGTATCAATACGTATATGTCATTGATAGCATTTATTGTGATATGTATCAATATGTATTGGTCATTGATAGCATTTATTGTGATATGTATCAATACGTATTGGTCATTGATAGCATTTATTGTGATATGTATCAATACGTATATGTCATTGATAGCATTTATTGTGACATGTATCAATATGTATTGGTTATTGATAGCATTTATTGTGATATGTATCAATACATATAGGTCATTGATAGCATTTATTGTGATATGTATCAATATGTATTGGTCATTGATAGCATTTATTGTGATATGTGTCAATACATATAGGTCATTGATAGCATTTATTGTGATATGTATCAATATGTATTGGTCATTGATAGCATTTATTGTGATATGTATCAATACGTATAGGTCATTGATAGCATTTATTGTGATATGTATCAATATGTATAGTCATTGATAGCATTTATTGTGATATGTATCAATACGTATAGGTCATTGATAGCATTTATGATTTCTAATGTTAATTTTGCATATTACAGTACAGCTCACGTGATTTTTCGGAACCCCACGCATTGCGGTGGGGGTGGAGAGTGAGTGGAGAGGATTAAGAAAAACCCCTCCACAATCACTCCACGCGTCCTGACGGAGTCGTCGCAACATCTCGCGGAGAATAGCCCTGCACACCACGGTTTCTCACGGAGTTGCATCCGATCACCACCGTGGAGTGGACGTGGTCTCGATAATATGGGCGTGGTTTACTGTTTATCACCCATATGCAAGCAGAGGTTGAGAAAGAGACGGGGGGGGGGGGCACAGATTTATCTACATCGTTATCCCTCTGGGGAGCAATTTGCTAACTTTTTGATACTGAAAAAAACGTAGTAATTCAGTTAATTATAAATATTTCCTTGTTCTAACGAAGATAATGTATGATACATAGTGCCAAATCATATTTTAGATGATGATAACATAATGACAATGCCTCGCAAACTGTATTAATAATACATTTTGCGCAATGAATCTAATTTTTTTTTTTCTTCAATACTATGTTATCGGAATCTAAACATGCATTCATATCCTTATTTCTTTTTCAGTAAACGCAATACAAAACTTTAATGATCATATGAAAGTCAGTGATATTGTACTACCTGCAATGAAAAGAACGATAAACATTGAACAAATTAATAACAAAGCTGCAGTCATACCTGACTGAAGTGAAACAAAATCGCACAAGTTCCGATGGTTACTCCATGCATGAGTACTCATTCACATATTGTATGATTTTTCTGACATCCAATTGCTTAAATAAAGCATTATTAAGATTTCACATCGTTATTTTATTTTAAACTGTACTATTTTGCATTAATTACCAAAGTATCGGGGTTTTTTTAAAATCACAAATGGTCGCAAAAGGTCATCCTAGATACATGTACTTGACACGTGCAAGTAACCTAGCACAAGTGAAGCTATCAACACTGCTTGTTTTCTTTTATATTGACTTATTAATTTCATGTGCTAACTGTTAACCTAAAAGTACAACAGCAGTGCTTCTGCGGGTTTGTTTTCTTTGCCATTGATTTGACAAACTTGCACATCAGATGAAATTAATGTTTAACTTTTTCTTTTCTGTTCGTTTTCCTATTGCATAATATGCATAATACAAAAAAAATAAGATGAATAATTTTAGATCATTAGCTCTTCTTAGTAAAGTTCCCCTTCCCCCCCTCTCTCTCTCTCATAAAAAATATGGAATCCAAATCACTACTGCACAAGTTATCGTAAACTGAAATCTGGAAAAGTTTGCAAGTGGTAAGAAAAGTAATACTGTACTAGACATTATAGCGTGATAGAGAGGGAAAAAAAGAAACAAATTTTCCCGTCGGTGCTTGCAAACTCACGCCCTCGTGCTCCAATATCAAATGTGTGTGTGTGTGACACACACTCTATCCATTTGGCCACAGTAACTGTAGCTGTAAAGCAATATACCATATACAGAAACATGCCAAACACTATTCAAAGAAATTAGTTTATTTCTGGTCTCAATAAGCAAATGCTCCAAAGTCACAAAGATAAAGCTACATACATTAATATCTGCGTAAAAATAATTATAAGAAATAGATCAATATTACGATTGGGTTACTGACATATAATTTCCATATAATTTACTATTTTTCTATGCTGATAAAAAAAAATCTTTTTTATATTTTCCTCTTACAAAATGAGCAAATAATAGGAAACATGCTGAGACCATCATGCAAAATGTCATATTTTTTTTTTAAATTAAAATTTCTGAACATCCGAGATTTGACAATTTACATTTTATCCACTGGGCCACAGTAACTCGAGCTCTCTAGCTGTAAAGCAATATACCACACACAGAAACATGCTCAATAACCAAAGGCTCTAACAGTCACAAACAGGAAACAACATTCTTTAATATCTGTGTAAAAATAATTAAAAGAGTGTTTTATTTTTTTATTTTCGCCGTAGAAAAATGAGCAAATAATAGGACACACGTGGAGACAATACATCCATGCAAAATGCTCTAAACTTATTGGAAATTACATGTAAAATCTCTGAACATCTCAGATTTTAGAATTTTCCATATTATTTTTCATTTCGTTAATAAGCCGAGTTCAGATTAATTACTAACCATTATCAAACTTCCGTTGTTAATGGCGGGACCATAATTGCGGCTGTAAAGTACAACGCGCCAAGTCAGATGGCTTCGTGTGATAAAAACACACTGTTCCCAAGCTGAAACTTACATCATCCTTTGATCCAAACCCTTGTTAATATTTTACAACAGTGTTCACAATAGTCACTGCCTTGATTTCTGTAGAACATCCGCTGAAGTCAAGTCTTTATTAGTGAGAGACAATTCAATTTTCCAAGGGAGGGGGTAAATGCATGAAAACAATTGTCTTTCTCTGATTTTTGTAGTATAAAAAGACGTTAATCAGTTCCATATTTCACTTAAAATAAATAAATATTGTGATGAAAGAACAAAAAATATCCCGGTCAAAAAAAACAAAAACAACAACATATAAACCCCATATATTAAATGGTCAGTCCCTTACAGTACACATGCAGTCATAATATTCAGCCTCGTGACAATGCTATTACTGCTTAAGCATGCGGTTTGCATTTCAGTGTAAATTCAGTGTTTTAGGTTTGTTGGGGGGGGGGGGGGTAAGCAGAAGCAGATGTCAATTTGGATTTTAATTGTCCATATCTCAGAGAATTACTTTCCTTTGGAACAAAATGATAAATTTATTCTGCTTGAGAAGCTCAGCAATGTGTGCTTCTCGTCAAGTCAGTGCATAAGTTTGTTCATATTTCTTTGAAATAAATTAAAATCATAAACTTATTGCAAAAGAAGTCAACCTTTTATAAAGAGTAATGTGTACTGAATATACAAGCCTTTTGAAATTATATTTTTATTTTCCAAATATGATCGAAAGACGACTGATTCTTCCACTGGTATCCGGTTGTAAATCACTCTTGACGTCTCAGTCTTTCCATAGGTGGTCTTCATTCATTGGCTGTTCAGATGTCAATCAGTAATGTCGACTAGCCCCTCCACAGTGGAATTGACATCGGCGTGCCTGCCAAAACGCGGTGGTGATTTGTAGGTATTTATGCCAATTTATGCCTCCACTGCAGAGTGTTATCGTGGAGCTAAAGTGGAGGGGATTAAGTCCCCCACCGCGATGCGTGGGGTTCCGAAAAATCACGTGAGCTGTACTGTATGTACTGAAAATAATGAGCAATTTCCTTACTTGTAATAAAATCTGAACAAGAAAATAAAAACATCTTGCTTTTTATTTCACCAAAACACACACTAAATATAATAATCAGATCACTGATGTAGAAAATAATACACCTATCAATATGAGTGAAAACTTAAAACAGCAGAAAACAAAAATACTCAGAAAAGAGTTACATAATTATTTTGCCTGATTAGTAAGGTCTTTTGGTGTACAAACTAAAATGATTAATATATTCAAATCTTGCCATACAATGATGACAAGGGACAAAAAAAAGCAAAAATACATGTAATCACAAATTATCACATTGACAAATGTGTTGTTTTGATTCGAAAAATGAATAATATTGTAAATTACCGGTAGTAATATCAATGATTCCAATACTTTATTGGTTTAAACAGGAGACACTAATTACCTGAACAGACAGCTGAAATAAATTCAAAGAAGAACCAAATTTGGCTGACTAGAAACAATATTTTTCTAGACTAGCAAAATAAAACTAATAATAAAACTTGAGCATTGATGAAAACCCATGCTGATATGATCAATCCATTCAGGAGGAGTAGCAATAACAAGATTTTTAAGATGGCTGTTGTGAAAGTCATATTGGATATCAGATTGGCACCATTTTCATTTAAGACCTACTGGACATCATAAGAAGTCTTCTGGTGAAAACCCCTCATTAATATGACCTTCTGTTCAAGTAGAGTTGTGATAACTAGATTTGTAAGATGGCTACCTTGGTGGCCATACTGGATGTCAGATCAGCACCATTTTTATTTAGGTCCAGCTAGACATCATAAGAAGTCTTTTAGTGAAAACCCCATGTTGATATGACCATCCACTAAGGATGAGAAGCAATATCAAGATTTTCATGGTGGCCATATTGGACATCAGATTGGCACCATTTTCATTTAGGACCATCTAGACATCATAAGAAAATCCTTCAATGAAAACCCCATGCTGATATGACCATCCATTCAGGAGTAGTAGCAATAACAAGATTTTCAAGATGGCCATGGTGGCGGCCATACTGGATGTCCAAAAAGCACCATTTTCATTTAGGACCAACTAGACCATGGGCTGAATGTGTGTGTGTAAAGTTTCATGGCTATCCTTCAAGTAGCTTAGGAGGAGTAGCAATAACAAACTTGTGCTAACGGATGGATGGACAACGGAAAACCAACCATTTCATAAGCTATGACCAGTGGAGCTACAGTTTGGCATCTAACTAATTAATTATTCGTTCGAAAAGAAATATAATTCAGACAAGAGTTCCTTGAAGGTACTGATGCTCTACTGGATGAAAAAAAAGTCAGGAATCCATGACTAGTCTGTTTACTTTTATACTTTATAAGGGGAGCCACAGTAGTTCAGTTGGTAGACCATCAGACTCATAATCCAAGGGTCATGGGTTCTATACTCACCCATGCCAGCTTGGGTTATCTGCCTCGGTGTGTCATTGGGAAAGGCACTTAGATCCCATTTCCTTGGTATCATATAGCCAATAAGGCCAACAACAAAAAATATGTGTGTTTCCTATTGCACTGGTTTTAAATTTAGGGTAGGAAGGTAGTTTTTTTTTAACATTATATATAAATCAAATAATTTTTCAAGCACTTTAAAGTAGTGGGCAAAACCGGCTCAATTAGATAAACATATCAATTTCGGTAATGTGATTTTTTTTATTTTAAAAAAAAAAAAAATGGGGGGGGGGGGGGGTAGTGCTAGGGTCGGCAATGAGAAACAGGGACGGTCGGCCGACAAGAAACACACATTTGTTTTGTTGTTGGCCTAATGTGTTGAAACCATCTCTGATATTCTTGAGCGATACGATTTTCAAATTAGCCGCTGTGGCAGCCAGACTGGATGTAAGATTGGATGACAGATGAAAGATGTCAACAGGCTATCCCATAAACATTTCCAGTCTATGACCAACAGAGCTAAACAAGAGTCTCTCAAAGGGATTGACACTCTATTGTCTCAAAAGAATTTCCAGGAATTCAAGAGAAGACCATTTCCTCTTTTGAATTGACGAGTGTTGAAACCATGTCTGATATTCTTGAGCAGTAAGATTTTCAAATTAGCCACTGTGGCATTTATTTTGGATGTAAGACCAGCACCATTTTCATTTAGGCCAAACAAGACACTATTAGAAGACTTTTCTTGAAAACCCCATGTTGATATGACCATCCATTCAGCTGAAAATGGGTGACATTATTGTCAATATGTTCATTGTGGCAGCCATATTTGAGGTCAGATCAGTACCATTTTCATTTAAGACCAACTAGACATAATAAGAAAGTCTTTCAGTGAAAACCCCATGTTGATATGACCATCCATTCAGGAGGAGTCGAGATAAGATTTTCAAGATGGCTGCTGTGGCTGCCATATTGGATGTGCGAGCAGCAACATTTTCATCCAGGACCAACTTGACCATGGGATGAATGTGTGTGTAAAGTTTCATGGCAAACTTCCAAGTAGTTTAGGAAGAGTAGTGATAACAAACTTGTGTTAACGGACAGACAGACGACGGGCAGACGATGGATGACAGACAACAGCTGGTTCATGACCAGTAGAGCTAAAACTAGGAATGCTTCACATTTTTTTCCAAATTTACTTTTATGCATTTAACATTTAATCTTACTGATTCAAAGTGATTTTTTGGTCAAAACATGCTTCCTACAGTCCTCTTTCAAACCATGTGCCATGCTAAGTCCGTAGAGAAAAGACTGCAAAGGCATGATATTCATTCATGCAGTCTTGATGCCTGGCATATCCCATTTTAAATTTATTTAGCACATATTTTCTTCATCAAGGTATACAGCACACACAAAATGGATTGACCAAGGTACACTCATGCTGGTGAAGAGTAATGTAGAATGTAGTTTAGGGACACACATTGGCGTGATTTAGGCTGTTGGTGTACTTCACTCAATGGGTGCTCATCCCACTTGACATTATAGACCCAAACTGGGGTCTACAGATATGCCAACCCATAAGCATGCTTACCAGGAATCCTAAGGCAAATTTGTCAGAAGTTACATCCAGAATGGACAACACATTCATTGAAAGTACCAAACTTCTATGATCATATTTCATCTTCCAATGAGCCTGTACAAAGTCAGTAACAATTAAGGTCCAATACAAATAAATGCTGTAACCATTCTTCCAATTCCAGAACCCTGAATTCCTTGCACATTTTAGTCAAAACAATACGTAACTGAAACATAAACATTAGTTTTCCTCACAAATTATCTGCATCTTCCTTTACCCTGTATCTCTGTTGCTATTTTTCACCTACTGATGGTCTAACGACTGGTTTTTTGTTGTCAACATTCTGCTTTTTACATTGAGAAAGTAATTCTATATATCATTCTATCATGTTGGTGCTGAAGAAATTTTCTCCCTACCTTCATCCATGTAGTCAACTCCTGTTCAAAATTGTCCCAACATTTTTTTTTCGACTTTCCATAAATTTGTCAGTATAATTTTGATTATGAAATTTTCACTAAAAATTAGTCATAATTCTGCAAAATCCTGATTGGTTAGCATCTCTGGGTCTATCTAGCCAGTTGATGGATTACTTTGTAGGGGTGAAACAATATGCCTGTGCCATGTATTGATTCATATCAAGATACACAACCTACAATATGATACATTATCGATAAACATATCAACTTTTGGTCATATTTCCAGTATGACACTCAAGACACGTTTAAGAGAGACCTAGACTTATCAACTGTTCTGATGCCTTGACAGGATAACCAAAATACTTCCAAAAACAGATGACCTGCTAGTCATCAGTGATTCTAATTCAACCTTTTGTGACATATCAGGCTGCTCCAATTGACTCATCTTGGTCACCACACCATTTGTTTTGCATTGTATGAATGCATTACAACATCTTAGTGACTAGGATTAATCAGTGACCATTAGTTCTACACCCATGCTGCTACTTGAGCCTCCCTCACACAGAGGAAACGTTGTCTCTTACTTGAATGTAATAATTCTGAGGAAACAATAACTATTTGTTACAAAACTATTACCAATTTTAAGTCTTTGATTACATTTGGAATGCATTACTGTTTTATCTTAAAACAGAAGAAATAGTATAATTTCCTAGTGCAAGGAAAATCGTGTCTGGAACAAGTCCAGATGCAGTGCGGAGATGACTAATAACCAAATCCCTCACACTGTACTTCCTGCAGATACAAAATAAGTGCCATGAATGCTCTCTGATGAATTCTCAATTTAAAGAACTTAAAAGGCAAAGGACTAATAATTACTCATGACTGCTGAAGATTAAAGCAACTTGTAAAAGGTAAGTATCATTTTGTATCGATTCTTCAACTTTTGAATCGATAAGTGTATTGAAATGGCAAAAATATTTGATAAATTGATGCATTGGTGAATTGTTTCACCCCTATTAATCTGTGTATTTGATTCCATTTTCAAAGGTCTCACAGCAGGTGATAACTCAGCCTGTGGCATAAATCTATCACAGGTTATTGCTCACACCACAGTGGAGCACAGGCCTGAGTTTGCCTCGATGTTCCACAGTGGAACACAGGCCTGAATTTGCCTGGATGTACCACAGTGGAACACAGGCCTGAGTTTGCCTGGATATTCCACTGTGAAGCAAGGTATAATTAGGTGACAATCTACACCAGCACAAGTGAAAGATGGCCAATACAATCTGTATGTATTTTAATCTTGATTGGTCGCCTTTTATTTCATGATCTTTCTCAAACTTGCTCTGGTGAATTGGAGTACTAAGCTAACATGCTTTATGATTGTTAATATTCAGTTGCTTTTGTGACACAAGCACTTGGGTATACTTTCATAAATGAATTACAATCAGGCATTACAAGCATTTCAGTAACCTAGATATACCGATGTTTATGTTGTGGTTCACCTATATAGCATTTTATTTTACTGGAAAATAAGAATATAATAGGACTGATCATAATGGCATAATCTGACTGTAATCATTCTGCCAAAATTGGAATGGTTGGCATCTGTGGACTTGATCAATGGATTTTACTAAATCTATTTGAACAATGTAGTTACCTTGAGAAGTTTGGCTTGTCAGTACCAGTTCAACCTCGATGTGACCTTGCCTGGATGACCCTGAGCTGGTGCTATTCATGTAGATGGCATGGACTTCCTGCTGGCTTCCAGTAATAGTGTTGTTTGTTGTACATCCCTTTCCCATGGCAATCTGCTCCTGGTATGCGATGATGTAAGGCGACGAAAAGGGAGATGCAATCTGGCATGCTGTGTAAGTATGACCTGTAAAGAGATAAAAAAAATTACCTTTAAATTTTTATAACTTAATTTTGAATTGGCACAACACAGCTAGAATTGTGCTAACGTGCCCTTATACCCTATACCAGGGGTCGGCAACCTATGGCTCACAAGCCAAATGTGGCTCAGTACGGAACAAAATATGGCTCTTTTGTCATCCCTAAAATATTAAAATTAATTTTTAAAAATAAAAAATGCTTAATTACTCATGTCAATTCTGTCATTTTGTCAGTTTCTTTTCTTCTCATATTATTAATCAACATGTTTAATATCAATAATGTTAAATTGTGTACTGTCAGTAACAAATGGGCTTTCTTATACTGGCTCTTTGTTGAGGTCTTGTTACAAATTGTGACATAGTTTGGCTCTTTAAGTATAAACGGTTGCCGACCCCTGCCCTATACATATATCCATACCATGTAAATGGAAATGTTCACCCTAAAATGTTTTTATTGAACTAAATACGTATATTACTCAAGTTTTTGGGAGCCACAGCTGTTTCACAAAATGAATAAATATGAAACTGACTTTAATTATTATACACATAAATGAGTCTTTTTAAAGATGGCTCACTGAGAAGAGAGAAAAAAAGAACAAAGTCAGTGTAAAACTAAGCCACTGTAAAAGATATCTGCTGTTTGTACATTGGTACAGTGATTGGGAAGGGCAGGATCCAAAGACTATTTGCAAATTCATCTAAGACAACTCTTCCAAAACCCTAGAGTATCACTCATCTAGATGAAGATACACAGTAAGTTTCATTAAAGTCTAGACCAAAAAAGATTCAAAAATGGAAATAATGTAAAAATCTTACAATGAAGATGATCACTAGAGTGATATCCAAAAGCAAAACATTCCACCCTATACTGTATATTGCACCTGTTTTCCCCACACATAACATGCATCCAAATGCAACTATAGCTACTGCACTTCCATAGCAAGCAAATCCAGTTTTTTTAATTACATATACTGCTCCCCATACCTCCAAATGAGTCATAACCAAACCCTGTTACATAAATTATGTGTCCTTGTGCTGTGAATGCATATTTCAAGTTTGTTAATAAAAATACTAACAAATCCCAGTGTGTAGTTTTATATATTTTACCTTTGACCCCTACCAGGGACCCTAAGGTAGGGACTTGAACTATACCCCTCTCACATATGTTTGTCATATGGGCAACCTATGTGCCAAATTTGGTGAATCTCCACCCAGTGATTTTGGAGATAAAGTTATGGACATATGGATTTGGTTTGGTTGGCATTTTACAGCACAGAAGCACAGGTAGGTTCATTAGTGCCAAAGGCAATTGGAGTAAAGTACCTTGCCCAAGGACACACCACAGTAGCGAACCCGGGCTGATCTCATGGTAGGATTTGAACCTGCACCATATTAGTCGTGAGCCTGGCACACTAACCACCGAGCCATCATGACTCCTAGGGCAGACTAAGTATGGGGATAATGAGCACAAACCTAGATGTGTCATCACATGATGTACTAACAAATCAGAGTCTACACTATAGGTTGGTACTAGTGATTTCCAAAATCACCAATGGCAATCAAAATTCTCCGAGGTGATTCATTTCAATGAAAACATCTGGTATTTCAATATTTTGGGGCTTGAGCTGATGTCTGCAGATTTTCAACTAGAAGTAGCCGACATCAACTATTGTGACATATTTGGTATCGTTTGTGGGGTTTAATGCCATTTGTCAGCACATGATAGGGGCTATACATGGTAGCCAGTATATTTGGTTGACGAAGAGCCCAGGAAGAACCACCGAAACATGGGAAGCTACTGGCAAGCTTTCTCACATACCCACATTGGTCAAGCTGAGACTCAAACTCACACTGACGGAGGTGAGATGTGTGAGTGATCTGTAAATGTGAGTGCATAAAACCACTCGGCCACCCAGGGCCCCAACATATTTTTTAGTTTTTTTTTATAAATTATGTTATGGATTCAATTTATTTTACAAACGAACATGCAGTAATGCATAATTCAGCAATAAATCAAACTTTTATTGGTTTGAAAAGAAAACTGAAAGAAAAAGAAGGAAGTAATGAAAGAAAATACTAGCTAATAATGGGTAACAATTAAAATTGTATAGAAGCCATATCTGGAATGGAAAATTCCGTAGTGCAGCCCTTTTCTTTTAAACTTGATAATTTTACATCAGTATTTTTCCTGGACAAATTTTGGTGACTACATAGCACATTTTATCCAAACCTAGACACCATTTGCTTTAAGTCATTAATAAATTAAATAATTTTATATGAACTGAAATCTTTACAGGTTTTACCATTTTGTTTTTTATCTATCTGTAAATAACTACACCTAAATCTGCCTAAACTTCAGAAAAGTTTCTGGTATGTTATAATGATAGACTTCTTAATGAAGTCCAAGTAATTCAATCAAGATTAGTACTCTAATTAACTGAATCAGAGATTTCATTCTATGTTTATTATATCTGATCACAGACAATTAGATTACAGTACTTTTCCATTTACCTTATGTTGTAAAATGTTGTCACATGTTTATTTACCGGTAAATATGTGAGCTACCTTAAAAATGTATTGACTCAAATCAGTGATCAAAAATTTGATTATTATATGCCTTTATTACTAAACCGTTTGACATCAAGTCACTGAATTAGAAATAAATATATGGATAAAGAGTAGTCAGATTAACTTGATTAGATTGTAATTATTCTTCCATCTATTTATAAATCCATATATTCTTTTATCTACCAACTGATCTATTGCAATACTAGCAGTAGTAAATATTTACATCTCAATATCCACACAGCTGTTGTTGATAAATACACTAAAATGACAATATTCTTTATTCAAATGTCTCAATAATACTATATAAATAAGAAATACAATTAAACTTCAACATAAAGCCTATGGAATTTACCTTGCTATCAATAACAGCACCTTAAAACCTGGGGTTATCATGTAAACTTCTCAAGTTCCCACAGGTACTGAGATCCTGCACAAACAATTGGGTTGCAGGTCATGATGCCAAAAATAATCTGTAACTAGATCCCTTATTTACTGAGCCTCTTTTGAGACCTTAACAACCAGATAGTATACAACACTGCCCTATAATTGCCATATAGAAACCTCTATACAGTGAGGAGATTTGACCTTCTGATATGTGTAAACTGTTTTCTTCTTCAGGATATAAATAAAAGCACTGTTCTTCTTGTCCTGGACAAGTCAAATTTGTCTGGGGGTGAGTGATGGTCCATGTCGCCAGTAATAAGTAAAATTTTCTCCTAAAAATTGATACAATTTTACATTTTTAACTCTACTGGTCATACACCAGAAGAGCTTATAGGATGGTCTGTTGTCTATTTTCCAGCATCCATCCGTTAGCACAAGCTTGTTATCTCTACTCCTCCTAAACTACTTGGAGGATTGCCTTGAAACTTTACACACATATTCATCCCATGGTCTAGTTAGTCCTAAATGAAAATGGTGCTGCTCGGATATCTTGAAAATCTTTTTATCTCTACTCCTCCTGAATGGATGGCCTTATCAACTTGAGGGTTTTCACAAAAAGACTTCTTATTATGTCTAGTTGGTCTTAAATGAAAATGGTGTCAATCTGATGTCCAATATGGCTGCCATGGCAGCCATCTTGAATTTTTTTTTATAGCTACTCCTTCTGAATGGATGGTTATATCAACATGGGGTTTTCACTGAAAGACTTCTTATGATGTCTAGTTGGTCCTAAATGAAAATGGTGCCAATCTGACAGCCAATATGGCCACCATCTTGAAAATCTTGTTATTACTACTCCTCATGAATGGATGGTCTTATCAACACGAAGTTTTAACTAAAAAACTTCTTATGATGTTTATTTGGTGCTAAATAAAAATGATATCGATCCGACATCCAATATGGCCGTCATGGCAGCCATCTTGAAAATCTTGTTATCGTTCCTCCTAATGGATGATCATATCAACATGGAGTTTTCACTAAGAGACTTCTTATGATGTCTAGCTGGTCCTAAATAAAAATGGTGCTGATCTGCCATCCAGTATGGCTGCCATGGCAATTTGGTACCATGATCAAATACACCTGGGTAATCAGGCTAATGCAGCGATGGCTTACAGTGTTGGCTATCTTAGCCAATCTGATGGATTGAATCATATGTGAGGATACATACACTATTTTACACACAACACAAACATTATTCTTAACATTATGTGGTGCTGACATTAATTTTTTTCTGAACTCTGAACAATACAGTTACTGATAGTTAAAGCATCTACTTCACTGAGACTTTTATTGAAATATTATGTGATTGAAGCATTGGCATATGATAGGAGCAAGTTGCTTGTCACAACAGTGTTTAAGAGACACATGCATTTATTTATGTCAGTAAGGAAAAGGAAAATGTCAACACCCACTACCTTTCTCCAAAACAACACAAGGTGCCTAAATGCTGTGGTTCAAAATTTGAAACCTTGCAGATATGTAGTTTTTTGGGGGGTAAAACTAATTTTAATTATGCAATACTTACCCATCACTATTATATAGCTTATCACTTTTCGTGTCGAAAAATCTCGTCCATTCGATTAGAATACATCCTCCCACTTAGAGTGGAGAATTTTGTCAACAAGACACGTCACACCCGTGCACCTCTCTGCGCCTGCGCGAACATTCATCTTTTTCATAGACAAAATTACGCCAGGACATCAGAGCGGGGTGGGAGGAGGGCATTCGATAATAGTGATGGGTAAGTATTGCATAATTAAAATTAGTTTTACCCCCCAAAAAACTACATTTTAATAGCAGCAATACGTTACCCTATCACTATTATATAGCTGAATTTGTCAGTTAGGCGGGTTGACTGATATGATAAACTGATCAAAAACAGAGAAAAAATGGAAAGTCTTCACCATTTGAGGGAGAGACGCACTTTACAAATTGTTGGAGTCCCTCTGTGCCACATGTTGTGTTGCAACTATGGGTCCCAAGAGAGAATACCTGCGCAATTAGCGGAGGTAGAGAAGGTAGTATGGGATCGCCAAAAAGCTGCCTTCATGATGTCCTCCAAGGAAGAGTGATTAGATAGGCCCATGAGGCCGCGACAGCTTGAACCTCATGGGCTTTTAGTTTCATAAAAGAGAGGTCTCTATCACTAAGGGACTGATAAGCTCTTTTAATTGTGGTGACAATCCACCATGAAATAGTGGAGGCCGAAATATCAACGGAACCCTTAAAAGGAAGGAAAAGACATTTCCTGCCGTTTCTTTTCCCTTTTGAAGCATTTAGATAGAAACACAGTGCCCTAACTGGGCATAAAAGCCTATCTTGATCATCTCCAGCACAGATTCGACTGAGACTGGGGATCTCTTTAGGTGATCGAGCTACCGCAGGTAACTGATTTTTGGCTAAAAATCCTCGCTGACAAAAGAGGGAAACGGATTCGTAATTGCCATTAAACCGGAGACAGCCAGTGTCAAAAGACAATGTATGAATCTCGCTACATCTTCTCGCAGACGCCAAAGTGATTAAAAACACAGTCTTGGGTGTGAGGTCCTGAAAGGAAGCCTCACTCAATAGTTCATAGGGGGTTTTGGTTAAGGACCATAAAACACATGATAGATTCCATCTGGGTGTCAGAGAGCGGGAGACAGGTCTCTGTAGCTCAAAATACTTAATGAGATCAGCAAGGTGCCGATCTGAACTGATTTCCGAGCCCTGAGAAAATTTAAGTGTGTTAGAGATGACGGCTCTATAGCCCTTGATAGTTGATACTGAACATTTTTTTGTTCTCGAAAAGGAACAAAAGGAAATCAGCAATGGCAGTTATAGAGGGACAGCTGGGATCAATACGTTTCCTACTGTACCAATCACAGAAGATTCTCCACCTGGCATCATAGACATGGGACGTAGAAGCTCTCCTGGCCTGAATGATGCAACTGGCAACCCGGCCCGAAAACTTGTTCTGGCGGATAGATCGCTTGAGATGAGCCAAGCGTGAAGGTGGAGAATGTGTGGGCTGTTGTGTAGGAGGGAGCCCCTGTGTTGTGACAGAAGATCCCTCCTGTGAGAAAGAGACCTGGGTTGATCTATCAATAGGTCTAGAAGATCGTTGAACCAAGATCGTTGGGGCCATAATGGAGCTATGAGAATGATCCAGGCAGTGGAAGTTCTTCCTTATTGCAGAACTTGCGGTAGTAGTTGGAATGGTGGGAAGGCGTATGCGAACAGATGATCCCACTGGAAGCTGAATGCGTCCACTGCCCAAGCTCTCTGATCAGGGACTGGAGAGACGTAAAAGGGAAGTCTGTTGTTGAACCTGGTCGCAAACAAGTCCACGAGGGGCCTTCCCCATAGTGAGAAAAGGAAATCTGTCACTTCGCGGTGAAGAGTCCATTCCGTGAGAACTGATTTGCCTTACCTGGACAGACTGTCCGCTAAAACGTTCTTCTTCCCTGGGATGTGGCGAACTCGGAGGGAAATGTTCTCCGAGGTGGCCGAGCGGAGGAGGTTCCAGACCTCCACGCAAAGAGAAGGGGCATGTGTGCCTCCTTGATGTCGGAGATACGCTACGACGGACGTGTTGTCGGAGGAGACCATGACACATCGACCCCTTACTCTGTTGATGCACCATTGCAACGCTAGAATCACAGCTTTCATTTCTAGGTTGTTTATGTGGAGGGACGACTCGTCCCGGGTCCAATGACCCTGAAGAATTATGCCCTCCGGCTCTAGATGAGCACCCCAACCGGAATCTGACGCGTTGACGAACAGTTAGGAGTGGGGATCGGGTGCTTGCATGGGGACCCCAATTAGGAATCTGTCTCGATTCATCCACCATCGCAGATGGTGATGAAAGTCTGGTCCTAGAGGAATCAGAGCTGATAGAGAATCCTTGTGTGGTTTCCACCTTGCGAGAAGGAGAAACTGTAGAGGGCACATATGGAGCCATAAGGGAACCAGATCTGCAGCGGCGTTCAAGGTTCCCAGTAGGGATAGGTAAAAGCGAGCAGACAACAAGGTTTTTACTTGTAGCATCTCTAAAAGTGCCCGGATTCGATCTATACACTCCCCGGGAACCCGGACTAAGTTCAGGTTTGTGAGAAAGTTCATCCCTACATAAACGAAGTCCTGGGATGGAGTCAGTTCTGACTTCTCGAGGTTGGGTAAAAGACCCGACCGAGTTACTGTGGACCAACAACGGAACAGGTCCTGATGGAGGGACTGAACCTGAACATTGTGGATTAACCAGTCGTCGAGGTACTGGGGAATCGGGGTTCCCAGTACTCGTAGATAGGACGCTACTACTCCCATAACTCAGGTGAAAACTCTGGGTGCGGAAGCGATTCCGAACGGCAGAACCCGGAATCGAAAGACTTCCTGGTCCAAGCAAAACCGGAGATATTTCCAATGTGGTGGAAAAATCGGGATGTGCAAATAGGCATCCTGAAGGTCGATGGAGACCGCCCAGTCTGATTGACGCATCGCATTCCGGATTGAAGAGGTGGTCTCCATCTTGAAATGTTCCTCCAAAAGAAACCGGTTTAAGGGGGAGAGATCGATAATGAGACGAAATTTCCCACTTTTCTTGGTGACCAGGAAGATTCGGGAGTAGAATGCGGGAGACTGATCGTTCAGGACCCTCTCGACAGCCCCTTTTTTGTAAAAGAGTATTTACCTCTTCCCTTGATTTCACCAGATTGGTCTGATGAAAGAACATGGGGGTCCTTGATAGAGGAGATTGTTCCCGAAACTGAATACGGTAACTCTCGCTTACAATAGAAAGGACCCACCCATCGTCCGTGATACTTGCCCAAGCCTCTGAAAAGAGGCCTAGGAGAGCACCTACAGGGATTTTTGGGAGAGGAATGGATGGCAGGAGAGGGTGAGAGTCCCTAGGGCCATCCCCCCCCCCTCCTTCCTTGGGAAAGGAAGGTGGGTTGGAGAACTTCCTCCTAGAGGCTCGTCGGCGAAACCCACGCCTTAAACCTGACTGACGAGGAGGTCTCATT
The DNA here is from genome assembly GCA_029931535.1 of Margaritifera margaritifera. Taxonomy (NCBI): domain Eukaryota; kingdom Metazoa; phylum Mollusca; class Bivalvia; order Unionida; family Margaritiferidae; genus Margaritifera; species Margaritifera margaritifera. Next base: position 590,869 of record JAQPZY010001410.1, on the reverse strand, counting down.
TGAGGTTGTGCACTGTACTGGAGCTGTATCTGTTTAAAGAATTTAGCAGGTGGCCCTTGGGGGCGATGCACATTAGTGTGCTTCCTGGCCGATTGCAATGGGCCAGGTGCAGTTGTGAAGGATCTATGTTGATGATCCTTCAAATCTTGTGAAGCCACAGTGGGGATGAGTTTTCCGAAGAGGCTCTCAGCTTCCAGCGGAGCAGCCCTTAGAAGGTCCTTACGATGCTTAAGTAAGACCCTCGAGGAGTCCAGTGCCGCTGATAGGGCCATTGCAATAGAAAGTGAATGCCGAGATGTCTTGGCCACAGCTTCCAGCACACGCTGTAATGCGGCTGGGTTCAGAGCGGCCTACCCCAGCATACTAAATGAAGTAGCTGAGAAGAGGTCCGCATGAGAAGCTATGGTGATCAGGAGGCGGACTTTCTGCTCAATGGCCTCAATCGTTTTAATAGGAAGGCGTGCCCAGGCTCCAGTTGTCAAACCCACTTGAGATGCATCTGCATCCAATTGGAGAGGCTTAATGAGCCACTTCGGGGAATGTTGCCGGTAACTAGAGGCAGAGACCATAGGTCTCAAAGTAGAGGCAGGGACAGCCCACCCTCTACGCCGTCTAGCGACGTCTTGGCCTGAGGAGAGCCTCTGTGATATTTCCTTAATCGTTGAGGAATGTGGAAGGAGCAGGAGATCTGATTGTGGTTGAGTCCCGGAGATCTTTTCCAAATTGGAGAGGATCTTCTTGGACTGTGCACCAGACGGCTTCAGGCAAAAATCCGCGGGTAGCAAAAGACCAGATCTCTTCCGCTTCATCTAGCTGAGAGGAGCTGGTGGGCCTAATAGGAGGCGTCAAATGAGCTGTTTCTACTTCATACTTGTTGGAGTCGACGAGGATAGATAACGCATCATCATCTAGAACACTCCGAGCAGGAGAGTGGCTGGGCATCGCGATGTCCTTTGGAGTAGTAACACAGGTGCACTATGTGCCATTTCCCGTACTTGTTTGTCATGATGAGTAGGGGCTCTATGTGTTCTAGACGTTCCAGGATAAAGACGAGACCGCTTGTCTTTCGCGGATGATGTTATGCGTCGAGTTTTACAAGTGGATGCCACCTGGTGAGGAGGCGATGGCGGGACACGAGCCGCAGCATCGTCTCTACTCTTGAGTCCAGGGTCCAGTAGCCCAAGGGGGCATAAGGGACCAATTATTATGAGATGGAGGTCCCCACATCCCGTACGGATTCATTGGGATAATAGGAAAAGGGGGGATACCGATCCGATCCCCTTCCCTGGTCTGGGCCCTCTGGGTAGACTCCCGATCCCTTCCGTACCACGAGGCCTCCGAGTGATGACCGGTGTAAGGTCGGTGACCGGTATGAGATGAACAGTGGCCTATGACCGGTGACCGGTGAAAAATGACCGGTCAGCGGGACGATGTGACCGGTGACCGGTCACCCGACACTGACCGGTGACCAGACCGGTCACCAGTCAGTGACCAGTCAGAAGACACAGAGACATCAGAGCCTAGTTTGTCTTCATCACTAAACAAGGTGCGGTGCAGCTCCTCCCTTTCGAGAGGGTGCAACACGCTACTCTGAGACAAGCGGTGCACTTCCTTCCTGGTGGAAGGCACCATCACGCTACTGTGAATGTGAGGGGTGTTCGTCTTCTCTTCCCTTCCCGGGAGAGGCGATCTACTTCTGGAACATTCACTCCCTCCTACAGGAGGGACCTTACCTATCTCCGGGAGGGCTGGTTCCATAGGCTCCTGGGGCCCCGGAGTGTTCTTCTGATCTGTAGAGATGGTCTTCTTACAGTGTGTTCCCTTTGCCTGAGTACCTGTAATAGAAAAACCTGAAAATTCAGATGATGAGGGGGATTTAAGTATTTTCTTCTGCCCTCTACATCTATGTCTGGAATCAGCAAGATTCCAGGTTTCATTAGTCCATTTAGGGCAGAAGGCACAGTGATTCTTTCGTGTACACTTAGAACATGTGAGGCAGTCCAGGTGGGTATCCCAAGGGGCCTTCTTGTGGCCACACTTTCCTACAGACTGTGCCGACATTGTTCTCTGAAATAAATGTTTATTGAAAAACTCACCTTTTATTTCCACATGTGAAAAACTCACCCTTTTGTATATATCGCGTGCTATATGCACACCAGTTCACCTCGCTCTGTTTGCATAAACTTTTAGCATTCTATATGCACCACAGTGGATTTTGTCTAAAGGTAAACAATACACATATACATGAACCAGGATTAGAAGTCTAGTTTTCTTGACAAACTTTATTGGTCTCAAGGAACAATTTTAAAAAGTACAGAATAACAATGCGACACGTCACGCGTGGTATTAAAAATACAATTGATGACTTAGCAAAAAGAATATTTAATCAAATATTTAATTGGTAGAATTATGCACCTGCTAGTTGTGGCGCTATCCCGGTTGTCTATGTTACGTTGTAACTAACACATGAGACTTACCGTGAGCCAAAGTGTATTTGAAAAAAGAAATATATAGTGTACCCTAACCCCTAAGGGCGGAATACACATGGTAATCTAGAAAGATTCTTTCTCGAACAAAATACTGACGTAGGGCAGCATAAGACACATAAGACGAGATTCACAAATGTAACACCAGATGAATTAAGGCTGAAAGGAGAACCCAAACGTGGTTGAAACCCGCAGCAGACAATTTTTCTCTGGTCACGTTCGCACGACAAAACCATTAGCCATGACGTCCATGAAAAAGATGAATGTTCGCGCAGGCGCAGAGTAATTGCGCGGGTGTGACGTGTCTTGTTGACAAAATTCTCCACTCTAAGTGGGAGGATGTATTCACATCGAACGGACAAGATTTTTCGACACGAAAAAGTAATAAGGTATATAATAGTGATAGGGTCATGTATTGCTGCTATTAAATCTGTGCTAATTTGCCTATAACACTGGCAGATTCAGCCTCTCCTAATTTATATCACTGCAAAGGAGACATTGTAAATGTTTTGCCTGGCATGATTTAAGTACCTTACTATTTAATGGCCACTTTTACTCCAAGTTGATCAGTTTCTTCCTTCTACTTATATTTACCCTGGATGTGAAGAGATGGTAACAAACAATAACAACCAATCAGAATTGAATGTAGTCTATTCACTGCATGACATACCAGAAATGTACATCTACATGTATACATGCCAAGCAGACAAGATTGGAAGCAACTGTATTTATTTTTTAAATGACCCCGCTTTTTTTGCAGGGGCAATTGGGCCCTACTTTTCACATTTCTAGAATGAACACTGGACTTTGTTAATGTTATATATTAGGTATGAAACAATTAATCGATATATCGAGAAAAAAAATCATATTGATACACATGTTGATACAAGATGTGAAGAATCGATACAAAATGATACTTACCCTATACAAGTTACATTAATCTTTAGCAGTCGTGAATAATTATTAGTCGTTTGCCTTTTTATTCTTTAAATTGAGAATACATCTGAGATACATGTACATGTAGCCATAGCAGCCATATGCACTCATTTCTGTCAGTAAAAAACAAAAACTATCAACAACACCCACTTGCCTTCTACAAATTACACAAGGTGACTAACTCACGTGGTTCAAAAATCTGCCCCCCCCCCCCATTCAATGCTAATTATTTTATCTCATCAGCATGTTCAGCCACTGATTACATATACCAAAGTAAAAAAGGCATTTCAGATTTGTTCTCCATATATGATCTAAGTACTTTACTAATCATTTAAATTTAATAACCACTTTTACACAAAGTTTATCTGTAACTTCATATCTTGTCTACTTTGATCAAATTTGAAGGCTATACTTCCAGTGTGTCATGCAGTTAAATATGTTACATTCAATTCTGATTGGTGGTAATTGTTTGTTCAAGTCTGAGGTAAAACAATAACCACCAATCAGAACTAACTGTAGCTTGTTGTCAATCATTTCCTTTTTCACTGACAGAAACGAGTGCCTGTAGCCGTGGCAGTTGTTTTGTATCTGCTGGAAGTACAATGTGAAGGGTTTGGTTGTTAGTTATATCCGCTCCCACATTCGGACTTGTTCTAGATGAGAGTTTCATTGCACGAGGAAATTGCACAATTTATTCTGTTTTGAAGATAACACCATAATGTTTTCCAACTTTAAGTCAAGACATGAAATTGGTAATAAGATGTTTTTAAAGCATTAATGCAGTGCAAAACAAATGGAGCAGCCTGAAATGGCCTAAAACATTGAATTAAAGTCACTGATAACTAACAGGTAGTCTGTTTTGGAAGTATTTTTTTTTATATCTTGTCAAGAATGAGAATGGCATATGAATAGATGATAAGTCTATGTCTGTCTGTAATTCGCATACTGGAAATATAACCAATATGTGTCAACACATATTAAATGGCACCACCCTACCACTGACACACCTTCTAAAGATGAAAAGACTATCAAGTTGATATGTGTATCGATAATGTATCGTATCGTGAATCGTATCGATACGTGGCAGAGGTGTATCGTTTCACCCCTATTATATATACATGTAGCTGGCATATTGGATGCCAGATCAGCACCATTTTCATTTCAATCAAACATCTCAAGGTCTTTTGGGGCAAACCCTATGTTGACATGACCATCCATCTAGGAGTAGTAATAACTAGATTTTCAAAATGGCCACCATTGTGGTCATACTGGATGTCACATCGGCACCCTTTTCATTTCATCTAGCTATCATAAAAAGTCTTTTCGTGAAAACTCCATCTTGATATGACTGATCATTCAGGTGGATTAGCAATAACAAGATTTTCAAGATGGCCACTATGGTGGGCATACTGGATGTCTGAGTAGCACCATTTTCATTTTGCACCAACTAGACCTTGGGATGAATGTGTTTGTAAAGTTTCATGGCAATCCTCCCATTACTTAAGAAGTACCGATAACAAACTTGTGCCGACGGATGGATGGATGGACATCAGGCCAAACCATAAGCTCTTCTGGTCTGTGACAAGTAACACTAAAAACTGGCCCTTGATTAATATGATTTGGAAAAAAATGAGATGTCCTGTAAATTTCATAGAGAGTTTTTTCACCTACGGTATCTGATAAAACTCATGCTTAAATGAGGTGCACTTCAAACTTTAACAATGACCCAAACAGATTGCATCACAGTCTGAGTTTTGTCTAACTTTTCCCTCCCAGTGTTAGATATTTAGGCAGTTAAGTTCATGGGGATGGTCAGAAGAAACTAACTACATCAGAACCAATCTGAGCACAAAAACATTTAAAGGGCCATAAACTGTCTGGTTACAGAACAAATGAATGTGTGTGAACATGACTGTGAAAGTCTGGTTTAGACTAAAAATGTTGTCAAAAGTTTCATGTGTTTTATTGAATTATATTTCTTAAATTTGACATTAAAATGAACAGGCTCTCACTAGTTTTCTGGTCCAGATTTCCCCTTGAATCACTTTGTATCTTTAAAAAAAATGGAGAATGTCCTCTCTGTATCAGCATTAGAATTTGGCAATGACAAAACAACCACGCTCAGCCTGCAAAGTTCAAATCTCAATTTTCCTGTGGCTGGGATTTTTAGGCTGCTGACTGCTATTCCTAAGCCTCATATTTCTTAGCCGGTGGTTTTTTGTCATTGGAAGAAAGCACATTTCGATATTTTGACGTGAATTGATCTAAAAAAAAATATATGAGCTGTCCTGAATTATTCCTCTAAAACCATCTCGAACAACGTAATAACAATTAAACAATACAAAAAAATCAAAATACTTTCTCAAGTGTTCCTGCTGAAATCAAACTCGTATAACTGTTATTTAATATGAAGTACACAGCAGGCATGTACACTAAATGAGTTAAACATGAACTCATAACTGTTATTTGATATGAAGTACACAAGAGACATGTGCAGTAAATTAGTTAGATATAAACTCATAACTGTTATTTGATATGAAGTACACAAGAGACATGTGCAGTAAATTAGTTAGATATAAACTCATAACTGTTATTCGACATGAAATACACAGCAAACATATACACTAAATTAGTTAAACATGAACTCATATAACTGTTATTCGATATGTAGTACACGACAGACATGTACACTAAATTAGTGAAACAAACTTGTATAACTGTTATTCTATATGAAGTACACAGCAGACATGTACACTAAATTAGTTCAACATAAACTCGTATAACTTATTTGATATGAAGTACACAACAGATATGTACACCTGTATACTAATTTAGTCAAACATAAACTCGTATAATTGTTATTTGATATGAAGTACAGAGCAGACATGTACACAACACTTGTACAACTATTTGATATGAAGTACACAACAGACATGTGCATGAAATGAACTTAAATTGTATTGTTGTACTTTGTGTACATTTGTCAAAGTGAGAGAGAAATGGATGCAGTAGGAGCCATTAGTAGTAAAGTTTTGGCACTGATTACACTTCTAATACACATGCAATGCATCGAACATTAATAAAGAACACTGCATGCTTAGATAAGGAATTTGTTTTTGAAAGTTAAACCACTGACGGAATTTTAATGCATCTTCCAATCTCCTCTCATGTTTACTTCTTGAATACCGCTGATATATTCCACAAAACATCTTTGACAATAGTGCATTATGGATTTGCTAAGGTTACAGTTATTGTAATAATAATAATAATAATAACAATAAGTGAATAAATGACAAGTATATAATTAACAATATTAGTGAAGCTCTGTCATTTTGCCTTCAGTAAAGACATTTGTATATAACTATATATCACCTATCTACAATTACGATGTTTTTACCCCAAAACTTTGTGAAGTTTGCTTTATACATCCTGATCTGTGCAATTATTATGTGATATATACATGTAAATGCTGGAACACATATTTAAATAATTTACTGATTTGCCAGTCAAATGTTTTATTTTTCTGGTAAATCACTCACAGAAGCTCTATTAGACACATCTACACATCTACAGTCATGGGTGAGTGCAGAGCCAAAGGGAAAAATACAAGTAGTAAATTGCATGTACATAACTTAGATAGGTCTGCACACATGTTGCTGCACTTCTTTATTACTTGTATGTAGAAGCTGTAGTAAAGATAAGGGAGTCAAAGACCTGCACAGAGAGTAAGGCATATTTCCTGTTACCCAACTCGTTTACAAATGTAACCTACAGACCAGTATCAGAGATGGACTTCCCTTCTGCCAGAACTAAGAAGAAACAGACAGAAAAATTCATGTTCCAACAATCACACCAAAATCAAAATCTGTTCCAGAATCTTCACCTGACAAGCTGACCAGTTTCTTCTCAAAACCGAGAAACTTCAAAAAAGGGCAGCAAGAATTATCCTAGATTTACCATTTGATACACCTTCCAAAATTCTATTCTCAGAATTGAAATGGCTGAAATTTAAATACAGATTAGTCTACCACAAGTCATTATTAATGTTCAAAGTTAAGAATGGACATTGCCCTCAATGTTTGCATGGTATGTTTCATTTTAAGTCAGAAGAACAACACCAAGGACCTAAATTGAGATCAATTACAAATGAACAGTGCAGAATACCATTTCCAAAAACAAATACCTTTAAAAAATTATTTGCTTACTCTGGTGCTATTTTATGGAATGAACTCCCTATAAACATTAGATCAGAAACAAATCTACATGTAAATGTGTTCAAAACAAAATTGTATAACCATTATCTTGAAGGGCAGTTGTCATTTTAAATATTGAAATGCAAGCTCTCCAGTTTGCTCTGTTAATGCATAACCATTTTCCTTTAGGACCATCAAAAATCATAAGAAGTCTTCTGATGAAAACCCCCAAGTCAATATGACTTTCTGCTCAAGAGTAGTAGCAATAACAAGATTTTTAAGATGGCTTCCATGGTGGCTATATTGGCCTTCAGAATGGCACTATTTTTATTTGGGATCAACTAGACATCATACGAAGTCTTTTAGTGAAAAGCCCATGTTGATATGACCATTCATTCTGGAGGAGCAGGAACAACAAGAGTTTCAAGATAGCCACTGTGGCGACCATATTGGATGTCCGAGCGACACCATTTTCATTTAAGACCCACTAGACCATGGGATGAATGTGTGTTTTTAAAGTTTCATGGCAATCCTCCAAGTAGTTTAGGAGGAGTAGCGATAAAAAAAAACTTGCGGTAATAGAGAGAATGATGACAGATAAAAGACCATCCCAAAAGCACCTCAGGATACATTAAGTATAAAAGCAGAAAGTGTATATGTACAGAGAAAATCCTGAATGTTAAATCCTCTGTCAGCTAGATTCCTAGGTAGAAGTATCCCATGCAAACCAGAACATCGAGTCATGTCTCTGTCGCTGACAAGTCCACCCCATCCCTTAGATGTGAAAGTTTGTTGCTGACACATCCACCCCATCCCTTTCATATGAAAGTTTGTCGCTGACACATACACCTATGAGAAATCTGATACTACTGTGGTTCTTTTAGGATGGATTTTCTCCACTCATCTCTCTCTGGTCAATGTACATGTATGAAGGGTCTCATTCTGCAATACATGACACCAATCACTTCAATAAATATTCTGCTGGTCATGCAAACATGGACACCTAATCAAAATGTCAAATCTTGCAGCAATAAGTTCCGATGCAACCTTATCAAGGCCATGAAAAACATTTTCTCTTTGATTATTGTTACTTTCGTTGGCAAGAAAGGTTCCAAGTACGAGTATTCAAACAAGCACTTCTGGGTTTTGTACATAGGATAGTCCTGCATAGAATTTTACAAGATCTTTAAAAGAAGCAAGAGTTAGTCTAGTCATATCTAGATCTATTCTTAGCTGAAATATTTAAAGGGCAAGCCTGTTCAATTCTTCATTAATGTTTGTAGCAGCTGCATGGTAAATTCTGTCTGTGTGCCTTCATCTTTAATAGAGGATTCTTAAATTTCCTATTTTCCTAATGTTTCACCTCCCAGCTGCAGGTCCAAGAGGGCCTCTGCTGTTGCAACTGATTATTTATTATCAAAATGTCACACATTCCTTTGATGACTATGGGTGGACAATATCACCCCATCTTATCCCTATTTGACAGTTGGGGCCCAATCTGGGTTTGTGTTGTCATAGTGGGACACTGGTTTTCCTGAAAAAGTTTAATTTTGGTTTATTGTTTCTGTCGCTGATTTTACTAACTTTCATTGACAATGTGTTCTTTTCTCACATACAGTACAATTGTTGCTGGCAACATTTAACACCATCCTTGAATAATGAGTTTGGTTTTTCTTGTAATATGTGTTTAGTGAATATTTTGTGCTGATACATTTATAATCACTCTGCATAGTGTGTAGGGTGTATTTCACCGTGAAAACATATTAAACACATATTCAGCTTAAAAATATAATAATAAATTTTGCTTTTTGAATGAGTTTCCTAATTATGATGAGATATACCGGTAAGAGGTAATTCCTAATTATGATGAGATATACTGGTAAGAGGTAATTCCTAATCAGAATGATATGTAAGGTGTAATTATTAAAAGATCAGTGACAAACACAACTTCAAAATCAAAAATGAACAAAATCAACAACAAAGATAATAAACATTTTAAGTGCTCAATCTAATCTAATACTTGATGTGAAAAATTTGCAAGAAATTGACATAAACATGTACTGCTTACTAGGGGTGAAACGATTAATCAATATATCGATGTATTGACACTTTTTCTATATCGATACCCATATCAATACAAGAGGGGAAGAATCGATACAAAAAGATACTTACTCTATGCAAGTTACTTTAATCTTCAGCAGTCGTGAATAATTATTAGTCATTTGCCTTTTTATTCTTTAAATTGAGAATTCATCTGAGACAGCCGTAGCAAGTACACTCATTTCTGTTAGTAAAAAATAAAAGCAATAGACAACACCCACTCACCTTCTACAAATTAACACAAGGTGACTAATTCATGTGGTTCAAAATCTGCCCCCTTCTCTCGCCCCAATTCCATGCTAATCAGTTTATCTCTGCATCTTCAGCCACTGATAACATATATCAACGGAAAGAAGACATTGCAGATTTCTTCCCTATGTATGATTTAAGTTCTTTATTGATCATTTAATAACCCCTTTTATGCAAAATTTATCTGCTGAATCGCATCTTGTCTACTTGGGTCGAATTGAAGGCTACATATCCGATGTGTCACGCAGTGTTACATGCAATTCTGATTAGCAGTTATTGTTTGTTCAAGTCCAGGGTGAAACAATAACCACCAATCATAACTAACTGTAGCGTGTTCACTGCGTGACATACCGAAAATATTGGCATCCAAACTATATCCAAATAGATACAAAGCAACATAGAAACTTCACACATGGGGAATAAGTTTGGAATATCTCCTTTTACGTTGATAAATATAATCAGTGACCAAACCTGCCGATATGATTAAAAAAATAAAATAGCACAGAATTGGCAAGGGGGCAGATTCTAAACCGCACGATTTATAGCCACCTCATCAATTTGTAGAAAGGGAGTGGGTGTTGTCAATAATTTCCTTTTTCACTGACAGAAACAAATGTCTGTGGCCGCGGCAGTTGATTTGCATCTGCAGGAAGTTCAATGTGAAGGATTTGGCTATTAGTAATCTCCGCTCCCAGAATCGGATTTGTTCTAGATAACAATTTCCTTGCACAAGGAAATTGCACTGTTTCTTCTGTTTTGAAGATAACACCGTAATCTCTTCAAAATTTAAGTAAAGACATGAAACTGGCAATAAGATGTTTTACAAAATTATTAATTCAATGTGAAACAAAGGGCGTGGTAACCAGGATGAGTCATGCATATGATCGAATGTTAGCGTGAATACAAATCACTAACAGCTAGTCTGTTTAGAAGTATTTTTTTTTAATCTTGTCAAGGTAGAGAATGGCGTATGAACAGATGATAAGTCTATGTTTGTTTGTAATCTGCATACTGAAAATACACCCACTATGTCAACACAAAAAAATGGCACCACCCTACCATTGACAGACATTCTAAAGATGAAAAGACCATCAAGTTGATATGTGTATCGATAATGTATCGTATCGTAGGCTGTGTATCGAGAATCGTATCGATGCGTGGCAGAGGTGTATCGTTTCACCCCTACTGCTTACAGCCATCACACTGTGTGATGCAAATATATATGCAAAAGTGGTCTAAGAAGTTTATGAGTGGTTCTTGATGTAAATGACAAATATGTAGTTGAAAGAAACTACTTTCAATGGCATCACATTAGCAGTTGTAAGTGATCAGCACCAAGTTCAATTCTAACTTTGTTTCTCTCACCCAAAACTCACCCCACCACCAACCCGTATTGTCAATTACCCCCTCTATACTAAAAGTATATTTGAGTTCAGATGAAATGCAAAACATTTTATAGTGTCTTGTTACATTTTCTCAACTGCTAGTGAAACTTACTGCTGACAAAGTGAACAGAACAGATACGGATGCTGTCTTTCACTGAAATCCATGTGTAGGTTCATCGGTGATTTTCTTTGTCACTTACTGCTCAGTTGCAAACATTGGGTCATTATGCACCTTGGTTATGAACTGCTTTAGAGCTTATAATATGATTTTGGCCCACCTTTATTTACTCGATCAGTGCAATTAAATGCCAAGCACGAAGTCATCATTGCTACCACCACCAGTGATTCCTACCAAAATGGCAGATGATTACTTTGATGACATCACATGCAAATTCTCTATAGCTGTATTGAGACCTAGTCTTTAATGTGAATGTATCTTGGGATGAACACATGTTGCAATACCAGTATATTGTGAGCTCCTTGTATTCAGACTTTGGGATATTAGTAGGGAGTGGTCTGCTGTTGTGCATAATGGTTTTTCAATTTCGATCAATATCCCTGGCCTCACACCACAATTATTTTCCTTCTATGTTACATATAACCATTAATTATTAAACATTTGTTACCATGGAGAAAGTGAATCCTATATACATGTATAATGCCCACTTCTTGAAGCAAAGTTTTACAAAAAATATATGTATACACTTTGTCAAGTACAACTATTATGATTTCAAACTACATGTATTTTATTTTCAGCAATATCACTCTATTTATTAATGAAACTACTAAGACAGCATCTTGTACATAACAGTATTGCAACCGTGGACAACACACACACACATACCCTTTCCCCCCAAATGTTTTTTTTTTTGGGGGGGGGAGGCACAGAACAATGGGGTCAATAGTCTCCTTTCTTGTCTCCCTCTCCAGCATCTGATAGCTTCCACATAAATGTACTTTCATATTTGGCTTGGGCAATAATCCTCAGTTTCCCCTATAACATGAACATCACCTGCACATTATCTGCCATGTTCATCAGCTTCAGCAACACTGCCCCCCACCTCCATGATTGGTTGTTTCAAGTTCAACTGGAACTGGACCATTTCTGGTCAGTGCATTAATCATAAATTTGTGAAACTTTCTGTTCGTTTATGTTAATTATGACAAAGTTGGACTATAGAACCAAACTAGAAATAAAAAGAAAAGCACATTAACAGCAGGTTAATAACCCAATTAATTACATAAATTCTTTTTTAAATACAAAGAGCACTGCCAAACAGCAATTTACTTATTTGCTTCTGAATAAAGAGCAGTACTAGATTCTGTCAGTAGACAAATTCCGAAAGATAAATGCAGCAAATGGAAAAAAAGCATACTCTAATAATCAATGTCATTTTCTAAGTCCACAGATAAAGCTACAGGTTTCATCAATTGAAAGTTACAATGCATATCTCTCATTTTTGTATATAATAAACTCATTTTATCACAAACATATGGAAGATGCATATTTTAAGAAAGAAAGTCTGTAGTGTAGTAGAGCTTTTGTTAAACATATAGCTACAGTGTATGTGCTGCTGCTATAGACTTCTATTCTATGTGCTACATCAAAACATTATCGGGGAAATAAAATTTTTATATGGTTTGATCCATATACTGCTAAAAACCAATTTTATGCAAAAATATCATAACTTAACCTCGTTGCATTTCTCAGTCCATATTACAAGTTCAAAATTCATTTTTCACAAATATATTATTTTTGTTATAATGTTTGGTTTTGCGACAAAAAGAAATATTTTCTTCACAAGTTAATGTTTATTCTGAAACATTACTAACAATAACATTGAAGCTATGCACTTTTCAGTGGCTGTTAGGAACTGTTAGTACATGTAATTCTGGACTGACCATTGTTGACTAAAACAGTAGGAAGCCAACAAGCATAGCAGCTGAGTCATTCATCTGTTTGTTTAGTGGGTCAACTCATGGGGTGAATGCAATATAATCAGCAAGGGGTGCCATGAAACCCTCTATGGCTGCAATAAAATCCATGATGGAGTTCCACTAGAATGAGTGGATATCCATCAAATTTATTGGACATCCACCAAACATAGTGGGCATCCACTATTTGTAATGGACATTTAATCCCTTGCCTCGTGACCACGGTATTGAGAGGGCAATCCCAATTCTGCAACACGTGTACTGTATATTCAAGTACAAGGCTCCATTGTCTATAAAATAGCATATAGCTCCAATGCACTGCATTATAGTCATGGATCACTTTAAAATGTTGTATTAGCATTACATGTAACAAATGATACAATGCATCAACAAGTTTGACTAGTTATATCAGAATGTGACAACTTTCTTGCATAAAGTATGGCAAGTTCACATGGATTTCAAAATAGCACAGGCATTTTTCTACAACTAATGTGGAGCTGAAAGCCCTTTCAACTACATACATATATGTATCTAATATAAAGGCACACAGTCACTCCACATGCCAATCACAGATTCAATGAGAATGTTGAATGGTTTACTGACCTGAAATAAATTAATTCCACATAACTGATTCCTTCACAAGTACCACCAATTATATTTGCTCAAATAACAAGTCAAATAGGAAGAATTTACTTCATTAGTTTTACATGATTTCCATGAATAGAATCAGTTCATTGAAACTCTCAGCTAACACTGAGGATTTACATCTGGGGATTATGGTTGAGGAAAACACTATATAATAAGAATTATAAGAACTATATAATAGGAATAGAAATGGTGTGGAGTACAAAAAGTTGGCTAGATGAAGTCATGACAATTAAGGTTCTTGTTTGGAATAAGACGGGTCTACTCTGTCAATATGTAGTACATATATACAGTAGGTGGGTGGTCTGTGCAAAAAAGTTAAATAGATTTCAGAGACAAGCACGGCTTAACACAGTCTCACTTAACTGTAAATGCATGTATCAATTACGAATCCAAAACTAAAATATATATCTCAGACTCAATAATAATATAACGGCCCTTTTTTCATAGACTGAGTTAAATCACTGACAGTCATGTGTAAAACATCAAGTTTTATAACTAAAAACAATAAAATGTATCCATTGAATATGGACGCCCCACCAGTGCCTGAAAACTGACCTTAAAAAAAGCATAGGTGTGAAAGATGGTCAGACACAGATATGGGCAACACCGCTCCACCACTGTCATAAATAGTATAACCTAGTATCTTTACTAATACTTGTTGGCTTTCATGTAGCTTTTCCTTCTATTTTATTAGCTAAATGTGGATAAAAAGTAAGGATTTTCTCAACAACTGTTGGCAATTGTGTCACAATGAATTTTTAATTGAAAAGCCTCCTTTAGACAGTGATAAATAGGGCAAGGTGCTTGCCATGTATAAGGAAAAAAACTAAGGAAGATGTTCCTATGTCTACACCACATCCAAATATCACAAGTTAGATTGTTCAACAGTCTCTTCTTTCCACTGATTTTTGACAAGAACATGTATTTCACAGCCACTGTATTGTCAAGGGAGATTTTGACATGAATCTAACTTCACCGAGTACACAAGGAAGTTCAGTTAAGAAAGCAGCTTTAAGCTCAAAGTAATTAATCTCTTTTCTCTTGTAAGGACCAGTGTCCCCCAATTCTTTTATTGCCAGTGTCATTATAATCCCCCTCAGGCGCTAAGTTGTGAGTCTCCAAATGTTACAGGTCCAAAAGCAGTTTTAATGTTCCAAGACCACCACTTTAATAGATATTTGCTTTCTTCAGACAATGAAACCGATGCATCAAAATTGCCTTGGTTAAATCTGAAATAGCGATCTTTTTCAATTTCCAGAGTTTTGTACAACAAAGGGACATAAAGCACTCCAGTTTTTCTAGCAACTATATTCCCAATGATTTGTGCCAATTCAAGAATAGTTACAGTATGTTTATATGAAGCTTTATGACACAGATCAGCAATGTTCTTTTTGGCTTTCTCTGTTGTCAACCGAACAGTCACATTCTGAGAATTTAAAAAAAACTTAAGAAAAATGATGCACTGCATTCGGACCAAGACAGATTTCTCGGGGCAGATCATATGGCCTAAATCATCAAGCAAAGACAGTTTTACTAACATTTTGTTCAGAAGTCATATATGTATCACTCAAAAGCTAACTATCATCTATGCAAGTCACATTATTGTGCCCTACTTTCCAAAAAGATGAAAAACTGGATCAAGTTCTGTTAATATCCTTGGAGCCGATGCAAGATCATTTGGAAGGCAAGTAAACTGATACCATTTGCCTAACCAAATAAACCTCAGATACTTTCTGTATTGTTGGGAGACTTCGACAGAATGGTATGCATCCTTCAAATCTACCAAGACAAACCAGCAACTTTTCTTTATTAACAAAAACTGATTTTACAGACCCCATTTTGAAGCGACAATATTCAACATTATCACTGAGGTTTTGGAGGTTCTGAATCAGTCTGTAAGTGCCATCCTTTTTTAGGACTAATGAATACTGTAGAAATAAATTCCCATGCCAAGTAATCAGTTTCCACAATTGTTTTATTCTGTGAAAGTTTATCAATTTCATACCCTTGGAAATATAGAGTATGGTTTGATTGAAAGTAATATTTTCCAGTTGTGAAGAAATTGAGAAATTCCACCACCACCCCCCAAAAAAATTGATGGACGAATATTTAAAACCACAGTTCTGTTGGGCATTGCTTGCTGAATTACTCTTAAGAATATTGCAAGTATAGACCCTGCAAGTACTACTGCTGTGTCCCATAACTGGTAGACATTGTTCTGCTTCAAGTATTTTGCAGGATGAAATTTTTTTTAACAATATTTGCCCCTCTAGATGTTTGTCCAGTCTTGGAATGAAGCTGTGACTGGTTGTCTGGGTGATAGTGACCCCGCATGGAACCGAAGACTGAGTGATACGATAGCAGACTGTCTGGGCCTGGTTGACATCCTTGGTTTGTTGGCCTAAATCATCACCAAACTAACAGAAACTCTGTTTAGAGTACTGCATTGTCAACTGTATTACTGAGTGTTCCAATCAGACTGAATGAAGAAATGGTGTCTGTGGGACAAGTCATTTTGAACTACAGGATAGAAACTAGATGGAATGTATCTGCATTCCATCCAGGCAATTGGTACGAGTATTGCCACCAAAGGGTCCTGCCAACAATGAGCTCATTGTAGTGACAACTGGCACCATTGCAGATATCCCATGATTCTGAACATTTTAAGATTTACATGTATGTCTGTATCCTTTTGTGGATTTTTGGAACTAATATGTAGTTTTTTGGGGGGGTAAAACTAACTTTAATTATGCAATACTTACCCATCACTAATATAGTGCTTATTACTTTTTCGTGTCTAAAAATCTTGTCCATTCGATGTGAATACATCCTCCCACTTAGAGTGGAGAATTTTGTCAACAAGACACGTCACACCCGTGCACCTCTCTGCGCCTGCGCGAACATTCATCTTTTTCATAAACGAAATTACTACAGGACATCAGAGCGGGGTGGGAGGAGGGCATTCGATAATAGTGATGGGTAAGTATTGCATAATTAAAATTAGTTTTACCCCACCCCCCACAAAAAAACTACTTTTTAATAGCAGCAATACATTACCCTATCACTATTATATAGCTGAATTGGTCAGTTAGGTGGGTAGGCTGATGTGTTAAACTGATCAAAAACAGAGAAAAATGGAAAGTACTCACCATTTGAGGGAGAGATCCACTTTACTATTTGTTGGAGTCCCTCTGGGCCACATGTTGTGCTGCAACTATGGGTCCCAGAGAAAAAATCCCTGCGCTTTGATGTGCTAATGAGCGGAGGTAGAAGGACGAAAAGGTAGTATGGGATCGCCAAAAAGCTGCCTTCATGACGTCTTCCAAGGAAGAGTGGTTTACATAGGCCCATGAGGCCGCGACGGCACGAACCTCATGGGCTTTTAGTTTCATAAAAGAGAGGTCTGTCAGTAAGAGACTGATAAGCTCTTTTAATTGTGGTGACAATCCATGGTGAAATAGTGGAGGCCGAAATATCAACGGAACCCTTAAAAGGAAGGAAATGACGTTTCCTGCCCTTTCTTTTCCCTTTTGAAGCATTCAGATAGAAACACAGTGCCCTAACTGGGCATAAAAGCCTATCTTGATCATCTCCAGCACAGATTCGACTGAGACTGGGGATCTCTTTAGGTGATCGAGCTACCGCAGGTAACTGATTTTTGGCTAAAAATCCTCGCTGACAAAGGAAGGAAACGGATTCATAATTGCCATTAAACCGGAGACAGCCAGTGTCAACAGACAATGCATGAATCTCGCCATGTCCTCTCGCAGACGCCAAAGCGAGTAAAAACACAGTCTTGAGTGTAAGGTCCTGAAAGGAAGCCTCACTCAATAGTTTATAGGGGGTTTTGGTTAAGGACCATAAAACACATGATAGATTCCATCTGGGCGTAAGAGAGCGGGAGACAGGTCTCTGTAGCTCAAAATACTTAATGAGATCAGCAAGGTGTGGATCTGAACTGATTTCCGAGCCCTGAGAAAATTTAAGTGTGTTAGAGATGACGGCTCTATAGCCCTTGATAGTTGATACTGAACATCTTTTGTTCTCGAAAAGGAACAAAAGGAAATCAGCAATGGGAGTTATAGAGGGACAGCTGGGATCAACACGTTTCCTACTGCACCAATCAGAGAAGATTCTCCACCTGGCATCATAGACATGGGATGTAGAAGCTCTCCTGGCCTGAATGATGAAACTGGCAACCGGGCCCGAAAACTTGTTCTGGCGGATAGATCGCTTGAGATGAGCCAAGCGTGAAGGTGGAGAATGTGTGGGCTGTTGTGTAGGAGGGAGCCCCTGTGTTGTGACAGAAGATCCCTCCTGTGAGAAAGAGACCTGGGTTGATCTATCAATAGATCTAGAAGATCGTTGAACCAAGATAGTTGGGGCCATAATGGAGCTATGAGAATGATCCAGGCAGTGGAAGTTCTTACTTTTTTGCAGAACTTGGGGTAGCAGTTGGAACGGTGGGAAGGCGTATGCGAACAGATGATCCCACTGGAAGCTGAATGCGTCCACTGCCCAAGCTCTCTGATCAGGGACTGGAGAGACGTAAAAGGGAAGTCTGTTGTTGAACCTGGTCGCAAACAAGTCCATGAGGGGCCTTCCCCATAGTGAGAAAAGGGATTCTGTCACTTCGCGGTGAAGAGTCCATTCCGTGAGAACTGATTTGCCTTACCTGGACAGACTGTCCGCTAAAACGTTCTTCTTCCCTGGGATGTGGTGAACTCAGAGGGAAATGTTCTCCGAAGTGGCCCAGCGGAGGAGGTTCCAGACCTCCATGCAAAGAGAAGGGGCATGTGTGCCTCCTTGATATCGGAGATACACTACGACGGACGTGTTGTCGGAGGAGACCATGACACATCGACCCCTTACTCTGTCGATGCACCCTTGCAACGCTAGAAACACAGCTTTAAATTCTAGGTTGTTTATGTGGAGGGACGACTCGTCCCGGGTCCAATGACCCTGAAGAATTATGCCCTCCGGCTCTAGATGAGCACCCCAACCGGAATCTGACGCGTCGGTGAACAGGTAGGAGTGGGGATCGGGTGCTTGTATGGGGACCCCAATTAGGAATCTGTCTCGATTCACCCACCATCGCAGATGGTGATGAAAGTCTGGTCCTAGAGGAATCAGAGCTGATAGAGAATCCTTGTGTGGTTTCCACCTTGCGAGAAGGAGAAACTGTAGAGGGCACATATGGAGCTGTCCTAAGGGAACCAGATCTGCAGCGGCGTTCAAGGTTCCCAGTAGGGATAGGTAAAAGCGAGCAGACAACAAGGTTTTTACTTGTAGCATCTCTAAAAGTGCCCGGATTCGATCTATACACTCCCCGGGAACCCGGACTAAGTTCAGGTTTGTGAGGAAGTTCATCCCTACATAAACAAAGTCCTGGGATGGAGTCAGTTCTGACTTCTCGAGGTTGGGTAAGAGACCCAACCGAGTTACTGTGGACCAACAACGGAACAGGTCCTGATGGAGGGACTGAACCTAAACTTTGTGGATTAACCAGTCGTCGAAGTACTGGAGAATCGGGGTTCCCAGTACTCGTAGATAGGACGCTACTACTCCCATAACTCGGGTGAAAACTCTGGGTGCGGAAGCGCTTCCGAACGACAGAACCCGGAATTGAAAGACTTCCTGGTCCAAGCAAAACCGGAGATATTTCCGATGTGGTGGAAAAATCGGGATGTGTAAGTAGGCATCCTGAAGGTCGATGGAGACTGCCCAATCTGATTGATCCATCGCATTCCGGATTGAAGAGGTGGTCTCCATCTTGAAATGTTCCTCCAAAAGAAACCGGTTTAAGGGGGAGAGATCGATAATGAGACGAAATATCCCACTTTTCTTGGTGACCAGGAAGATTCGGGAGTAGAATGCGGGAGACTGATCTTTCAGAACCCTCTCGACAGCCCCTTTTTGTAAAAGGGTATTTACCTCTTCCCTTGATTTCACCAGATTGGTCTGATGAAAGAACATGGGGGTCCTTGATAGAGGAGATTGTTCCCGAAACTGAATACGGTAACTCTCGCTTACAATAGAAAGGACCCACCCATCGTCCGTGATACTTGCCCAAGCCTCTGAAAAGAGGCCTAGGTGAGCACCTACAGGGATGTTTGGGAGAGGAATGGATGGCAGGAGAGGGTGAGAGACCCCCGGACCGTCCCCCCCCTCCTTCCTTGGGAAAGGAAGGTGGGTTGGAGAACTTCCTCCTAGAGGCTCGTCGGCGAAACCCACGCCTTGGACCTGACTGACGAGGAGGTCTCATTTGAGGTTGTGCACTGTACTGGGGCTGTATCTGTTTAAAGAATTTAGCAGGTGGCCCTTGGGGGCGATGCACATTAGTGTGCTTCCTGGCCGATTGCAATGGGCCAGGTGCAGTTGTGAAGGATCTATGTTGATGATCCTTCAAATCTTGTGAAGCCACAGTGAGGACGAGTCCTCCGAAGAGGCTCTCAGCTTCCAGCGGAGCAGCCCTTAGAAGGTCCTTACTATGGTAAAGTAAGACCCTCGAGGAGTCCAGTGCAACATCACGACGGATGTGTAGGAGTTCCGCTGATAGGGCCATTGCAATAGAAAGTGAATGCCGAGATGTCTTGGCCACAGCTTCCAGCACACGCTGTAATGCGGCTGGGTTCAGAGCCGCCTCCTTCAGCATACTAAACAAAGTAGCTGAGAAGAGGTCTGCATGAGAAGCTATGGTGATCAGGAGGCGGACTTTCTGCTCAATGGCCTCAATCGTTTTAATAGGAAGGCGTGCCCAGGCTCCAGTTGTCAAACCCACTTGAGATGCATCTGCATCCAATTGGGGAGGCTTAATGGGCCACTTCGGGGAATGTACCCAGTAACTAGAGGCAGAGACCATAGGTCTCAAAGTAGAGGCAGGGACAGCCCACCCTCTACGCCGTCTAGCGATGTCTTGGCCTGAGGAGAGCCTCTGTGACATTTCCTCAATCGTTGAGGAATGTGGAAGGAGCAGGAGATCTGATTGTGGTTGAGTCCCGGTGATCTTTTCCAAATTGGAGAGGATCTTCTTGGACTGTGCACCAGACGGCTTCGGGCACAAATCCGCGGGTAGCAAAAGACCAGATCTCTTCCGCTTCATCTAGCTGAGAGGAGCTGGTGGGCCTAATAGGAGGCGTCAAATGAGCTGTTTCTACTTCATACTCGTTCGAGTCGACGAGGATAGATAACGCATCATCATCTATAACACGCCGAACAGGAGAGTGGCTGGGCATCACTATGTCCTTTGGAGATAGTAACACAGGTGCACTATGTGCCATTTCCCGTACTTGTTTGTCATGATGAGTAGGGGCTCTATGTGTTCTAGACGTTCCAGGATAAAGACGAGACCGCTTGTCTTTCGCGGATGATGTTATGCGTCGAGTTTTACAAGTGGATGCCACCTGGTGAGGAGGCGATGGCGGGACACGAGCCGCAGCATCGTCTCTACTCTTGAATCCAGGGTCCAGTAGCCCAAGGGGGCATAAGGGACCAATTATTATGAGATGGAGGTCCCCACATCCCGTACGGATTCATTGGGATAATAGGAAAAGGGGGGATACCGATCCGATCCCCTTCCCTGGTCTGGGTCCTCTGGGTAGACTCCCGATCCCTTCCGTACCACGAGGCCTCTGAGTGATGACCGGTGTAAGGTCGTTGACCGGTACGAGATGACCAGTGGCCTATGACCGGTGACCGGTAAAAAACGACCGGTCACCGGGACGATGTAACCGGTGATCAACCATTGACCAGTCACTTGATTCAACCGGTGAATGGTCACCAGACACTGACCGGTGACCGGACCGGTCACCGGTCAGAAGACATAGAGATATCAGAGCCCAGTTTGTCTTCATCACTAAACAAGGTGTGGTGCAGCTCCTCCCTTTCGAGAGGGTGCAACACGCTACCCCGGAAGTGTTTGGTGCGGTGCAGCTCCTCCCTCTCGGGAGGGTGCGACACACTACCCTGAGACGAGTGGTGCACTTCCTTCCTCGCGGAAGGCAGCAACACGCTACTCTGAGATAAGCGGTGCACTTCCTTCCTGGTGTAAGGCACCATCACGCTACTGTGAATGTGAGGGGTGTTCGTCATCTCCTCCCTTCCCGGGTGACGCGATCTACTCCTGGAACATTCACTCCCTCCTACAGGAGGGACCTTACCTATCTCCGGGGGGGGGGCTGGTCCCACAGGCTCCAGGGGCCCCGGAGTGTTCTTCTGATCTGTAGAGATGGTCTTCTTACAGTTTCCCTTTGCCTGAGTGCCTGTAATAGAAAAACCTGAAAATTCAGACGATGATGGGGGATTTAAGTATTTTCTTCCGCCCTCTATATGTAGGTGTAAAACTCACCTTTTATTTCCACATGTGAAAAACTCACCCTTTTTGTATATATCGCGTGCTATATGCACACCAGTTCACCTCGCTCTGTTTGCATACACTTTTAGCAGTCTATATGCACCACAGTGGATTTTGTCTAAAGGTAAACAATATACATATACGTGTAACAAGGATTAGAAGTCTAGTTTTCTTGACAAACTTTATTGTTCTCAAGAAGCAATTTTCAAAAGTACAGAATAACAATGTGACGCGTCACGCGTGGTATTAAAAATACAATTGATGACTTAGCAAAAAGAATATTTAATTGGTAGAATTATGCACCTACTAATTGCGGCGCTATCCCGGTTGTCTATGTTACATTGTAACTAGCACACGAGACTTACCGTGAGACAAATTGTATTTGAAAAAAAAAAAAAAAATATATAGTGTACATTAAACCCCTAAGGGCAGAATACACGTGGTAATCTAGAAAGATTCTTTCTAGAACAAAATACTAACGTAGGGCAGCATAAGACACATAAGACAAGATGGACAAATGTAACACCAGATGAATTAAGGCTGAAAGGAGAACCCAAACGTGGTTGAAACCCGCAGCAGACAATTTTTCTCTGGTCACGTTCGCACATCACAACCATTAGCCATGGCGTCCATGAAAAAGATGAATGTTCGCGCAGGCGCAGAGAGGTGCACGGGTGTGACGTGTCTTGTTGACAAAATTCTCCACTCTAAGTGGGAGGATGTATTCACATCGAACGGACGAGATTTTTCAACTCGAAAAAGTAATAAGCTATATAATAGTGATAGGGTGGTGTATTGCTGCTATTAAACCCAAATTTCTGGGTTATATTTGGGCACAACCATGTCAGTACAGTTACTGGGTCTCATTTATTTATCAGACAATCTGAATTGCCCTGGGATTGAATGCCAGTATTAATAATGCCAACAAGCAAGTCAGATACTGGAGGGCCAACTTTGTCAACTGACTCGATAAAAGTTGCCAAAGTGGCAAGACGCTGTGGCTTACCTGAAGTGGCTGTACTCTATAAAGAAATTCCTTGTTGGTTTGAAAAAGAGGACTTCATCCCTGTTGATGCAGAGCTACTTGTTGAGAGCCATGGTTGCATCTGCAATTGCAAGACCTGAATGCTCTGACTGCCTACCTCTCATGCACCAGCAATTTTGTCCAACACCCTCAAAATCCAATGAAAAAATGTTGTGGTGATTCAAAATTATCACTGTGTAGGTAATATTCATGATCGAAAATATCAGAATACTTCCATGCTGGTGACAAAAGTGCTGGCACACAATTACTCACCACAGCTTTAATTCTGCAATGGATGCAGTGAACTCATGGATACAGTACAGTTCATGCAACTGTTCATTTATCCATGCGTTGTGGTGAGGCAGTTAATCCCCTCCACACTCGTTCCGCACTGAAGCCGTGTGGTGGAGAGGTAACTACCAACAAATCACCACCGTGACTCGGCAGGACCATTTTGTGCAACTCCACTGCAAAGGGGACTGGCAGATATTACTGATTGACATTTAAATAGCCAACAGATGAATACCACCCATGGAAAGACTAAGATGTCAGAGTGATTTACAATCTGATCCCAACTGAAGAATCAATTGCCTTTATGTCGATTATATATTTGAGCAATAACAAAAATCATTTCAAAAGGAGTCTTGTACATCCAATGCATGTGTGTTTAGAAAAGGTTGATAGGCTTCTATGTAATACTTCTACCTGCAGTTATTGCCAATATCAAAAATTCATGTGCATTCCCAAATTCAGTTTAAACAATGTAGCTCAAGAATTGTACATTTTTACTTTAATCTAACTAACTTGCATGATGATTTTGATAAGACGCACACCTTTGATCTACTCTTGAAAAGGATAAATTCATCCCACTGTTACAAAGGACAAATAATCCTCTGAGATATGGACAATGAAATTCCAAAATATCAACCACTGGCATTTAAAAAAAGAAAAGAACAGAAAACACTGAATTTTTACTCTGAAATATTAACCATGAGCTTAGTCCTAAGGCAGTAATGGCAGTACAAACTGTCAACAACAGCACATGTTCACGAGGTTGAATATACAGAACTTTGAGCTACCAGTAGCTAGAGTAAGGTCTTTCTTTCTATGAATCAGAGCGAGGCAACTGTTTTCAAGCTTTTCAAAAAGAATCCCAGCCCCCCTCATGACTTTAGAAAATTAAATGGTCTGTCCCTAACTAAGACTTTACTTCAGTGAATATTCTACAAAAATCATTGACAACACAGTTATAAAATATTGACAAGATAAGCATCAAAAGAGGATGTCAATTTCAGCTTGTGAAAGGTGTCATTACACAAAGCCATCCGACTTGAAGCATAGTATTTAACAGCCCCAATTAAAACCCCACAATTAACAGTGGAAGTTTGTTAACAATTAAACTGCATTAAATTTATTGCTGAAATGAAGAATAATGTGTTAACACTGTAATAATTCCAAGACTAATTCCCCCCCCCCCCCCCCCGTGATAATTAAGTTGCAGTGAAATATTTTCTGATTTTATATTCCAACAAAGAAGGAGAAACACCTCACACCGTCAATTAGAGTTTGCTTGCTTGCATATTCTTGTTTTGGTAAAAAAATTATATAAAAAATCTCAGTATCAAAAATCCTCTCACTCTCTTTCTATTAGTATTAAGTCAATATCTGGTTTATTTACTTTACTTATTTATAGAAAAGATGTGTAGCTACATGTATATTAGCTACTATACTGCAGGTCATTGTCGATTTTAAAATTTGAATTTGTTTATGTCTCTTATGTAGAGAAATATGTAAAGTGCATCTTGCTGGGACACATCATAGTAGGCAAACCTGCCAACTATCTCCAAAAACCTCAGCACATAAAAATGTCAGCGATTGGTGGAAGGGGTGGGGGGCTAGACCACCAGTCTGACCCAGCCTTGAATTCATACATTGCTTTGCCATAAAACCCCAAACCAAACCAAGCCATGTACATCAAATCAAGTATACTTTTCGATTCTGTAAAAAAAAATAAGAAGGTTCCAGTCCAATATCCCATATTTTGTATGTACCTTTTATCAAAAGTTTTAGTGAAAACAAGCACAATCTTGTACCCGTCTGTCTTTGGCAATTCTGCATGCAGGTCTCTCTCTCTCTCTCTCTCTAAGAAATGTGAGGATTCGGTAAATGGTATTTTCAGTTGACTTTTGATATTCTATTTTCGTGTTGTTGAAACAACGCGCACTAACTCCTTTAACTCCCGACTTTAATCTTTTCATTCACTATTTGTTCTCTCCTTCTCTCTGTTATTCTCATGGCATATCTTTTCCCAATCATGGTTAATTGTAAATAATGACATTCACTGTTTGACGTAACTCTTGTGTCCTGCAGCACATTTTTCAGTGACCGGTCACAACCTGCTCTCTCCCTCTCTCTCCAAGTTGTGAATTGAGCCTATGACTTTTTTTTAAAACAGTATCCATGTAATACATTAATATACATTATGTAGCCAAGATGTCTTCACAAACAATGGGACTTTAATGTCTATGTGTCTGCTTCAGACAGACATGCTTGTGAAGAAAACCATGTTTTACCAATTTGGTGATGCACATTTTTTTTAAAAATAGCAGCTGCATATAAAACGTTTACATCCAATATACAGTATTGTTTGTAAAGTTATTTGGGGGGGGGGGGGGGGATATATATAAAAATCATGAAAATATGAGTGTAGATTTACATCTACAGCAGTTGTAAGCACAGTCTTACATTGCCACTCTCACAAAAGAATTTAACGATTTGATTTTATTACACACTTAACTGAAATGGAAATCAGTTCACGACATTCCATTTTTCGTAATGTTGAGACAGCGCAGAGATATATGCACTTATTTACTCCTTTAAATCAGTTTCTGGAAACTGCTCACAACCTACTTCCCCCCGCCTCTCTCTCTCTCTCTCTCTCTCTCTCTCTCTCTCTCGCACAGGTGTACATTAAACACATTCATTATCATGATACTTATTATACAAGTAACTATACTTTCATCAGGCTTCTGTCGTTCTGCATACAAGATTTTCCTACAACTAGCAAGCTCAAGTCTCAGCAGCTTTTCCATTTAAAGATTTTAGTAACTTTTATTCTAAACATATCACATTTTAACAATTAAAGAATTGCATTATTATTCTCAAATATCTGATTGGTTACCTTTCAAAGTACTATTTAATTCACCCATTCCAATCAAGATTTAGACACAACCACTCCTGTCAGTCTGCGTTAACAAAACCAGAGATGCTGCCAGGATTTTAGCTAAAGGGGGGTTCTCCCTCATTGTCACCAAAATAAGGGGGGAGTAGAAAAAAAAATGAGGAGGAGGAGGAAATGGCCATAGTTCGATATTTACCTAACACATAAATATCCACCTCTTTCTTTCTTCCTGCTCTATTGAAATCAAAATCCTTAAAAGATGTCTCCTCAAGTTGTATAAGCATTAATCTGTTGATTATTTTTGAGCTTAATATGTAGTTTTGGGGGAGGGGGTAAAACAAATTATAATCATGCAATACTTACCCATCACCATTACATAGGTTATTACTTTTTCGTGTTGAAAAATCTCGTCCGTCCAATGCGAATACATCCTCCCACAGAGTGGAGAATTGTCAATAAGACACGGCACACTCGTGCACCTCTCTGCGCCTGTGCGAACATTCATCTTTTTCACAGATGACATTACGCCAGGACATCAGAGCGGGGTGGGTGGAGGGTATTCGATAATAGTGATGGGTAAGTATTGCATAATTAAAATTAGTTTTACCCCCCAAAAAACTACATTTTAATAGCAGCAATACATTACCCTATCACTATTAAAGAGAAAAGTGGAAAGTGCTCACCATTTGAGGGAGAGATCCACTTTACAAATTGTTGGAGTCCCTCTGGGCCATTACCCCCACCACCTTCCTTGGGAAAGGAAGGTGGGTTGGAGAAGTTCCTTTCGAGGACCTGACTGATGAGGAGGTGGTCTCATTTGAGCTTGTGCATTGGACTGGGGCTGCATCTGTTTGAAGAATTTAGTGGGTGGTCCCTGGGGGCGATTCACCTTAGTGTGCTTTCTGGACGATTGTGATGGGCCAGGTGCAGTTGTGAAGGATCTAAGTTGATGATCCTTCAAATCTTGTGAAGCCACAGTGAATGATGAGTCCTCCAAAGAGGCTCTCAGCTTCCAATGGAGCAGCCCTTAGAAGGTCTTTACTATGGTTAAGTAAGACCTTTGAGGAGTCCAGCACAACGTCATGGTGGATGTGTTAGAAGTTCTACTGATAAAGCCATTGCAACAGAAAGTGAATTCTGGGATGTCTTGGCCACAGCTTCCAGAACGCATTGTAATGTGGCTGGGTTCAGAGCGGCCTCCTTCAGCATACTAAACGAAGTAGTCCGGAAGAGGTCTGCATTGGAAGCTATGGTGACCAGAAGCCGGGCTTTCTGCTCAAAGGCTTAGATTGTTTTAATAGGAAGGCATGCCCAGGCTCCAGTTATAATACCCACTTGAGATGCATCTGCATCCAACTGGGGAGGCTTAATGGGTCACTTTGGGAATGTACCCGGTAACTAGAGGCAGAGACCAAGGTCTAAAAGTAGAGGGAGAGACAGACCACCCTCTACGCCATCTAGCACAGGCTTGGCCTGTGGAGAACCTCTGTGACATTTTTTCAATCGTTGAGGAATGTAGAAGGAGCAGGAGATCTGGTTGGGTCCCAGAGATCTTTCGAAACTGGAAAGGATCTTCTTGGGCTGTGCGCAAGATGGCTTTGGGCACAAGTTACCCATTATCAAAAGACCAGATCTCCTCTGATTCATCAAAGTGAGAGGAGCTGGTGAGCCTGATAGGAGGCAACAAATGAGCTGTTTCTACCTCAAACTCACTGGAGTCGATGAGGGTAGATAACGCATCATCATCTAGAACACTCCGAGCAGGAGAGTGGCTGGACATCACTATGTCCTTCAGAGACAGTGACATAGGTGCACTCTGCGCCATTTCCCATACTTGTTCATCATGGTAAGTAGGGGTTCTATGTGTTCTAGACGTTCCAGGATAAAGACGAGACCGCTTGTCTTTCGTGGATGATGCTATGCCTCCACCTTATTGGTGAATGCCACATGGCGAGGAGGCGATGGCAGGACACAAGCAGCGGCATCGGCTTTACTCTGGGCCCCACATCCTGTACGGATTAATTGGGATAATAGGAAAGGGGGATACCGATCTGATCCCCTTCACTAGTCTGGACCCTCTGGGCAGACTTACAATCCTGTACAGGGTATGATGGTAGAGTTGGGAGAGGGGGTCTCGGTCCGATCCCTATCCCCGCACCATGAGGCCTCTGGGTGATGACCAGTATAAGGTTGGTGAAAGGTTCGAGATGACCGACGGCCTGTGATGATGTAACCAGCCACAGGGACAAAGTCACCAGTGACCGGTCATCATACATTGACTGGTCAATGCCTGGTGACTGGACCAGCCACCGGTCAATGCCCAGTGACCAGACCGCCAACTGTTCAATGCCCAGCGACCGGTGACCGGTCACCGGGCACCAGTCAATGACCAGTCAGGCGACACAGACATGTCAGAACCTAGTTCATCTTTATCACTAAACATGGTGCGGTGCTTCTCCTCCCATCCGAGAGGATGCGACATGCTACCCCGGAAGTGTTGGATGCAATGTAGCTCCTCCCTCTCGGGAGAGTGTGACATGCTACCCTGAGATGCACTGCCTTCCGCGAGGAAGGCAGAATCACACTACTGTGAACGTGAGGGATGTTCGACTTCTCCCTTTCGGGGGGAGGCGATCTACTCCTCGAACGTTCATTCCCTCCTAAGAAGAGGCCTTACCTGTCTCTGGAGAGATTGGTCCCATAGGCTCCTGGGACCCCGGAATGTTCTTCTGAGCTGTAGAACTAGTCTTCTCACAGTGTGTTCCTGCCTGAGACTCTGTAAGAGAAAAATCTGAGAATTCAGACGATGAGGTGGATTGATGTTTCTTCCGCCCTCTATATGTACGTCTGGAATCGGCTAGATTCCAGATTTCATTATCCATTTTGTGCAAAAGGTACGATTCTTACGTGTACACTAGAACATGTAAGACAGTCTGGGTGAGTGTCCCAAGGGCCTTTCTTGTGGCCACACTTCCTACAGACTGTCCCAACACTGCTCTCTGAAATAAATGTTATCTGAAAGAGAACAATAATAATAATATTACTGTATTATTTTCTTCATACGTAAAACTCACCTGTCTGTATGTACTGGGTGCTATATACTCCCCAGTATATTTGCACAAGGTAACCAATTATTCCCTGAATTAAGAAGTTATCTGAAGGAGAACAATAATAATAATAACAATATTGTATTATTTCCACACGTGAAAACTCACCCGTTTGTATATACCGCATGATATATACACAGCAGTTCATCTCACCTGTTTGCATACACTGCGTGCTAAATGCACCCCAGTGAATGTTCAAAGGTAAACATTGTTATATACATTACACACCTCATCACACCTGTGTTTAATAAGGATTAGATGTTCAGTTATTTAAAACTTTTTTTGCTCAGACGCACACAATAACAATGTGACGCGTCACGCGTGGTATTTAAATACAATGGTGAATATAAAAAAAACACCAAATTGATGTTTGATCAATTATTTTATTAAGGAAATTATGAATTCCTGCTTCTTAATTGCTGTCGGGCCTATGATGCGTTATAACTAACACACAAGACTTACCCATGAACCAACTGTATTTGAGAACTAAGAGATGGTGTACCCCAACCACTAAAGGCTGGATACAACGTGGTAACCCAAGAAGACCTTTCCAGAACACAATACTGAAAAGGGCAGGGGCTACTGGCCTAAAAACAGAAGATGAGCCGGATGAATGCAACACTAGATGAAATAAAGCTGAAAGGAGAACCAAACGTTGTTTAAACTCGCAACAAGCAATTTTTCTCTGGTCACGTTATGAACGACACAACCATTTAACATGGCGTCCTTGAAAATGATGAATGTTCGCGCAGGCGCTGAGAGGTGCATGAGTGTGCCGTGTCTTATTGACAATTCTCTAATCTGTGGGATGATGTATTCACATCGAACAGACGAGATTTCTTGACACGAAAAAGTAATAAGCTATGTAATAGTGAGAGCATATGTATTGCTGCTATTAAATTGTTCCTTATCTGTGTATGAATATTGTTATGTGCTGAGAACTCTCTTTCACATATGCATACACTGTAGTTAGCTAAGCCAGCTTGAACAAGTTGGGAAAATGTTCTTTATGGTTATGTACAATTTTCAGCAGCTCATAGGTATTGTCTCTTGGATATCTCTGCTCCAAAATAGTATTTTTCTCTAACAAGGGCTCTGCCAAAGTTTCACTTTCTTGAATCAGTGCTTTGCTGACTACTACATGTAAGCCATATTTCTTATCTGTTCCACAATTTTGTATTAGGGTTTTAAGTCCATCAATGCCATAGTCAGCTTGTTCAGACAGAGTTATTCTGATCAAAAATAAATATCCTTACTTTTTAATTTCTTTTTAGATTTTTATTTATACAATTTAGCTTAACCCTTAGTGCTATATAGTTTTGTAGCACAAGATCCCTCAAGGCAGAATTGTATGAGAAAAGAAATGAAAAATTGCACTCTACTTTTAAATTGCCTGTACTTTAAAGGGCTTAGTAATCTGCCTTTTTGACATTTAATTTCAAAGGACCACTTAATCGGGGGTTGACCGGCATACCGTCTGTTTTTGTCCATCCAGCATGTACATCAGACTCGTATTCAAGATCATTTTCTAGTTCAAAATTACTCGCTGGTATTTCCAGTAACACTTTCTGGGCTCCACTAATCTCATATACTTCAAAACTTTAAAAATCATTGTCATCCTCGCTATCATCGGCCAGTATCTGCCAAACAAAATCGTCATCTGAAGATGAACCATGTTGGGAGTCAGCCATGCATTTTCTAGGGGCCCCAACTTAAAACATGCATTTGTAAAACTTCCTTGATGAATGCAAGGTTAAAACTCTACAATGCTTATTCCAGGGCCAAATGTGAAAATCAAATTTAGTTTAACAACCTTTCATATAAAGCCGAACAATGTGTAAACAGTTGCCTACCGGAAAGAAGACCAATAACGAGACAAGTGATACGAGAACTCTAATGGCGGCGCGACTTATGACCCGACAAGCATTTTAAGGGTCAACAGTTAAATAAAAATTGTATACTGCGCAGAGTACATTTGTATATGCGCGACTTTAAATTAATTTGCTGGAGTTCTTGCACATCGCTGCTTTCCAAGTGTGCGAATTCGTACACATTTTGCGCAATTCGCACAGTCGTACGCCCTGGCAGCATCTCTGCAAAACTCATTGATGACCGATTGCTTGCTATGGACAATAAAGAAATGGTTGGAACTATATATCTTGATTTTATGAAGGTTTTTGATTTAGTTGACCATAATATACTTGCATGGAAACTTAAAAAGTACAAATGTTCTCACTTATCACTCTCATGGTTCAAATCATACCTATTGATAGAAGCCAACAAGTTGTTATTGGTAACATTAAATCGGAGCTGATGTCCATCAACAAGGGAGTTTCATATGGATCTATTTTAGGGCCTGTATTATTCATATTGTTTATAAATGACTTGCCACTGTATGTACAATATTCAAAAACTGATCTATATGCTGATGATACTACTTTGCTTAAGTCTGATTCTAATGTTAAAATGTTAAACGATTGAGTGAAGATTTATATCAAGTTGAATATTGGTGCTCACTGAATAACATGTTTATCAATCTCCTAAAAACCAAGGCAATGTTGCTTGGAACTAGACAAAAATTATCAGTGAACCGAAATCCAAATCTTGAGCTGTATATTGAAGATATCTCTAATTGAAAATGTTGACACAGAAAAACTTTTGATAAGAATCTAGACTGGTGGAAGCAAGTGAAATGTTTGCTCTGTTGTAAGCTCAAGAATTTATCTTTTACAGAGGATACAGAGTTATCTACCACTCAACTATCAGAAATTATTCTATAATGCATTCATTCTTCCTCTTCTCGACTACTGCTGCACAATTTGGAGAAATACAACTGATAGCAATATTGAAACAATCCACAAACTTCAAAAAAGGGCAGCAAGAATTATCCTAGATTTACCATTTGATACATCTTCCTAAATTCTGTTCTCAGAATTGAAATGGCTGAAATTTATATACAGATTAGCTACCACAAGTCATTATTAATTTTCAAAGTTAAGAATGAATGTTGCCCTCAAAGCATAAGTTACAAATGATCAGTGGAGAATACCATTTCCAAAAACAAATACTTTAAAAAAATCATTTGCTTACTCTGATGCTATTTTATGGAATGAACTCCCCATAACCATTATATCAGAAACAAATCTACATGTAAATGTGTTCAAAAAAAACTGTATAACCATTATCTTGAAGGGCAGTTGTCATTTTAAATAATTAAATATTGAAATACATGCTCTCCAGTTTGCTCTGTTAATGCATATTATATACACTTTGTGCTTTTATACTTAATGTATCCTGAGGGCCTCAGGGGAGAAGAGTATATTATACTAACTGAGATACCCTCATAAAATAAAGTGTTTATTATTATTATTATTATTATTATTATTATTATTATTATTATTATTATTTTATAAAGACATTGCCCATGGTTCCAATAACATAAAAAAAAAAATTTAAATGAAAATTGCAGGGTTAACTCAATATATAGTATTAATAAAGTTTGTGCATCATTGGATTACACTGATGTTATTTAAAATTTGATTTGTAAGAATAAAATAAAAATGTGTCCATTACTTTATATGGGCAACAACATTGATAATTCAGTGTCCCACCAAACTTCCTCTCTCTCTCTCAATGAAACTCTTTAGCGCATGCTTGCTGGGGTTATAAACAGTAAATCATGCCCACTTTATCGACACCACATCCACCCCACTGTGATCATTGGATGAGAGAGGAAACTTGGTGTGCAGAGCTATTCTCAGTGAGAAGTCACAGCAGCTCCATCAGGACACGAGGAGAGATAATGGATGGGCTTTTCTTCTCACTGAGAACAGCTCTCAATACTCTTTCTCCACCTCACCTCGATGCATGGAGAAAAAAAT
This sequence comes from Margaritifera margaritifera, assembly GCA_029931535.1. NCBI lineage: Eukaryota > Metazoa > Mollusca > Bivalvia > Unionida > Margaritiferidae > Margaritifera > Margaritifera margaritifera. Next base: position 557,391 of record JAQPZY010001410.1, on the reverse strand, counting down.
CATGTGAACTGTACTACCGTAATCACGGTAAGTCTTGGGACACGAAAAAATAATTATTTTGTTTCGTGTCCCAAGACTTATATGCCTTTAAAATATATACAATTTTCGGTGTCTCAAAACTTGTAGACAAAAAAAAATGTAAAGACAAAATTGGGAAGATCGCCATACGTCACACAGCAGTGACCAGCTCGTTCAATTACCATGTCATTCATCAATAAACTGTTATACACTACTATGATTGTTTATGTTATTATTTTGAATGTGCATATTTTAAGATTTCTCCAACATGATTTAAAATAAAGGTAAATAAAGACTTCATAATTCACGGGCCGCTTACATTTAAGGGAAGACCTGTACTATAGTGTACAGTACTTACACAATGCAAATCGTACTTGGCGTCACTTATATCCTTGTTTATTCCCAAAAATATTCGATGCAGATTTTGCTTTATTCATCATTTTTACCAAATCGCATTCTTCCAGATTACATTTCAGCTACACGTTCATTGCTGTTTCATTTATTTGTATTCACGCGCTCAACAGTTACTGTTTTTCAGTGGTATAAGCGATCCTACAAAAGTGATGTAATCTATATGAAAAGGCACGTGTATTTAATTTTATAAAGCACATAACCAGCAAAAATTCAAATAACTTGTCATATATAATATATGTTAAAATTCGGAATATAGATCGATTAAGAGCATCATTGATCCATTTTAGTTTAGTGTTTCGGCTTCACAAAAATGATAATTTTCCAAGCATATTCATTCCACTTATGATTTTGGCAAGCTGGTTGTTTCGGCGTCTCCGTTGTTTATAATTGGCGGATTTGTCTTTTGTTTTCCGACAGCCATCCAGGCCAGTTAATTGTTAAAACCCTGAAATTGGCTTGGTAAAGGGGAATTTGGTCCGGCGGCAATGCCTGTACTTTGATATATGATTGGCTTCTATTGCATAATATTAGCACGATTACCGTAACTGAGTAAACATGGCTTATTTAAGGTCGCTTACATCAAAGCAAACTACCACTGAGTTTTTATTTTAAAAGGATTATTTCTTAAACTTCTTTATCGTATTTTAAAGATATTATTTAAGTTGAGTGCAGTGGTGCCTATGATTCGAATCAAATGTATGTACTTCATTCATCACAAGTAAAATCTTCAATGTGCACGTGGTGACGCCATGATGTAAACATGCGTACAATAAATGCTAGAGTTGAAATAAACACCATTTTCATTGTTCTCATTCTGGTATCACATTGTAATGAATTAGGTATTTCCATTTTCAGGGGAAAAAACTCCCCAATTATTACAGGTGACTTTCAACAATTTTAATGCAATAATGCATAAACTGACAATAGTAAAATAGGGCACAATAGGGAGAAGTTAATGTTGAATGGGTATAACATACCGCTAATGCTCAGTTCTTGTCATAGTCTGCTTAAATTATACATACTTTAATTTGATAGAAATAATAAGAAAACAGAGAAAATTCAATATATTTATTGACTCTTCAAACAAATTGTAATAATTTATAATATTTCCATGTAATAATTCATAATGAGAGTCCCTTAACAACCACGAAGTCCTGTTTATTTTACACGAGGTTACGATCGAATACGCCGATCGATCATTAGAAAATAAAAATGTTTTAGGTGTCCCAAGACTTATAGTACATGAAAAAATTGCTTTAACTTCGTGTCCCAACTTTTATAGGTCATAAAAAAATTACTTTTGAAAATAATTAAGGGTGTCCCAAGATTTATGGTGTCCCAAGACTTACCGTGATTACGGTATACATAAATGTATGATATCGCTGCAACTGTTGTTGGAAACCACAGTTAAATTGCACCTCACTTGCATACCTGCCAACACCTAACGAGGTATAAGCGTAATCTACAGTAAGTGGCCAAAAAGCATAATCTGAGCATAACAAGTTTAAACTATATATTACATGCCATAATTACAATAAACTGCAGGGCTGAGCAAATCCCATAACCCTGTCATTTTTTAAGTCTGGCAACTAAAATTTTCCAAGTCACTAGTCCGGGACAAGTGCTTTTTGCCTATTTGAAAAGAACTCTGGCAAATGCCTATTTTCATGCCATAATCACTTTATCTACCTTTATCTGACTGTTCATGCCCTCCGGGCATACCGAGTGCTTGATTCTAACCCTCTTCATGTATTTATTTACATCCAGTATCACTGGTGGTCATTGATTTTGAATTAACACGATCTATTGTATCTATTGATAACTCGTGCATGTGTGCACACGTTATAATACCACTTGACTGCATATTGGGCTAAGCGACTAAATTATTGGCCACTCAAAACAAGTGAGACCAAACAAATCTGGTATGATTAATTAGCAGTGTTTTAAACAGCTTCATTGTATTGTGTTTACTTAAACCAGATCCTCACTAACGACTCACCCAGTGATTTTAATCCAGGGAGTCAATCCAATTAAATAAATGAAAGACATTTTATTGACATTAGTGTCAGTTCCCTTTATGAACTGATTAAATACCAGTGATGATTCTTTAATTTTTAATTGGTTATACACAGGATTAACCTTTACGTCCAATAATGCATTGAAGCAAAACAATTATGCTAATTAAGGAGCTGTCCCTGTTCATATTTAAAGGATAAAATGTATGTTATGATCAGTTTAGAAGTAGTTGTCAAACATGGTGATATTTACTATGTGGATAAAATGAGTTACTAAATTATTTTGTCAAGGAAGTTATAAAGGAAGAGTCAAAGAAGGAAAATTCATGTGAAAGTGAAGGGGTTCAAGGAAAGACTGCCACTGAGAGTGAGGTAACTATTTCTCCAAAGAGACATAAGCCAGACTCTGTGGCAGCATAAAATGTCAAATATGACACTACTATGAGACTGAGAAATTTTAAGCCACATTGGGTTGATAGTTATTCCTGGCTTGAATTAATTGACTCAAAGCAAAAATGTTTTTGCAGTTATTGCAAACAATATCCCAAACTAGCACAGGTTGGAAATTGAACCAGTGTATTTGTCAATGGAACTGACAAATTCAGGATTAAAGCAATCAAGTCCCATGAAAGTTCTGGAGCTCACAAGGCCTGTATGGTTAGGGAAAATATGAAGTAAATTCCTTTCTTTCCTTGTTGATGGAAGCACTGATGCTACCATATTGGAGCAAGAAATAGTGCATATAAGATACCTCGACAATGGAAAACTTAAAACTTCTGAGATAGCAAAATGTATAATATCAACCTATGCTTTTGAAAAATTAAATTATTTTAAAAAATAAATATGTTGCACATTATTTTGTTTGTTCTTTCTATGGATTAAAGTGCAAACATCTCATCAAATCTTGACAAGTGATTTAAATTTGGGACAAGTGAAAAGGTAGGTGGGACAAGTGAATTTACTCAGCCCTGAACTACATGTATATGAAAAATGTACATTTATTTTTGAAACTAACCTGGATCTGCAGCTGGTTACAGTTTTTGTTAAAAATGGGCAAAATCCATATGTATTAGTACCAGAATACAAACCACAAAACACATTAACAAATTATATATACATGTACAACACACACTTTAACTAGTCTACACGTCTAACTTTCCACTCAGTGATTGTAAAGTCAACTCCACAAATCCTGCAACAAGCATGATGTGCTCAACCTGGGTGCTGTATTACATCACTCTCATATTCTTTTTTTTTTAAATTCGTCACTTTTATAATCCGACATGTTTTAAAGTTTAAAAGGATCCCTCTCTAACATATTTCAGTCATTTAACATCCATGACTCGCATCGATAAAGCCTGTTTTGCTTAACATCTTACATCATTTTTTTAAAAGCAAAGATATATCCTCTAACCAATTCTCTTCATTAATATAATGAATCTGCAAGATGAGTTTACAAACTTTCTTGGAAATCTGTCATATACAGCTGCTATAAATAATGTTAGGAAAGGACATATACATGTAGATCTATGAGGCACAAGCATACTCTTGCCCTATATTTATGCAGCAACCTTCTTTTCTAGAATATTCTTAAATATACATGATGTTTGGGATTAAGGAGATAATAATAAAAACTACCAACACAACTTTTTATTACTTTATTTATTTATTTTTTTTAAATGTGCAAAATAACCGTAATCCATATACAGGTGAGCGTAACACATAATGCAGTCAAAAATAAGATAATGATTACTCCAAAAGTATAATGGTTGGCAGACATGCACTTGTAGAATCGGCAGTTGTAGACAATTAAGTCACCATTGAAATATCTCGGGAAACCATGCGAGACCATGAGGCTATTGACATTGAAGACTCATTTACATATGATCTAGCAAAAGAAAATGGAGGCCCAATAGTGATCACATTTTCAGCTGAAATTACCTTTAACAAGTCCACTACATTACTTGTGGTATTTGACAATGAATTTGGTTGTTCCACCACTAATTTTTACTTGCTAGGTTTCGGCTTCTCAGTTTTCCTACATGAATTTGGTAGAGTTGGAACGGTGTCATAAGAGTTATGTTCAGGGCTTTTCAGTTCCTTGTGTAGATTAGCTGTGTTCCAAAGCCTGCCATTGTAAAATCTCACTTGCAGGTGGTCAAAAGACAATCACAGGTAAAAGTGGATGACATCAAATCATCCAACGATAAATTTAGTACCAAAAGTAGAAGAAAAGCACATATATTCCAAATAAAGTATTATTTCCATAAGAAGTCACAAGTATATAGAAAAACATAAAATCCATAAAGCCAAATCAACAAATTGCTTGGACTCATGTACTGACCAATCATATGACTCTGTGTCATCTCCTGTAACCCTGAGGATACTCAGATAATGGAAATCTTTTGGTATTGGTCATGTGTAACCATTTCTAATTTTATTGATAATTATTATAAAGACTTATGACAAACAAAACTTCAGCAAATTTTGACAAAACGTGCCATCTTGTTGTGTCCCATTCCTGACCTGTATTTGGTGGATATGACCACCAGTTCAAAGGATTTGACCAGTACATACTTGGAGCAACTGGACATCGGTCATTGGATATCCCAAATATCACTAAATCAAATTGTTTTTATTTGCTTATCCATTAAACTGTTAAATAAACACCTGAACAAATTAAATTTCAAAAGTTACTATGTCAAGTTTACAGATTGTTTCTTTGTCAGACAATCAATAAAGGTGTCACAGACTAAGCTTCAAAGGTGACTAGGTCTTGTTTACAGTTTCTTTGTCGAACTAGAAATACACACCATTTTGGACCCTTCTGCAATGAGTTTCTTACAGCCATGCATGACAGCTGTCACTTCAAAGGGACAGAACTGAAGTGTTCATCACCTGACAATAACTTGGCAACCAAGCAGTACAGTGTGTATGGATTGTTCATGGAAACATATTCCCAGACCACAAGATTTTTAATGCATTCACTGTGTTCGAGTCCAACACTTTTCCTGAAAATTTTAGTGACATGACACGGTTTGGTAATGATCACATAGACACATTGATTGCTCATTCCAGTTGAACAAGACAGAACAGTGATGCAGCAATCAGTGCTGACAAAGTAAAGTATGAGTGTGGGACTCTCAAATACATCACGTACAACAATTACAGAGGACTATCAGCAGCTGAATTACTGAGAAAATTAGTTTCAATGAAAGGACAGTACCAGAATGTGATTCATCTGATGGAAAATTTACAGGTACTTCCAGTGAGTGAGGTTTTCATGCAGAATTCTATCAAAACATGGCTGCAGTGCAGGCCGAGTCCTGACACCCTTGATGAACTTATGAGAATAGATCTTGTTGGTGTTAATAAAAAAGACTTTGATCCGATACCGGCAGTAAGGAAGTGGAATCAAAATCAAAACAGACATCTATACCATGAAAACAAAAAGAATGCTTTCACCAAACTGATGAACTTTAAGTGAGTGAATTTGCCATAGTGCAAAGGTGGCAACATGGCAACATCATGAACGGTGATAGAAACACTGTATATACGTTTTGTTAAACTAAAAACTTGTGGGGAAATATGTAGCAAATCATAGGAATAAACTTATTGTTTGCTGCTACCACCTGATGAGACCTATGGAGGAGTCAAAATATATTTTTTTTAAATGAATATATATTATAAACAGTAAATTCATGGGTTTCTATCAAGTATATCAAAATATCCAATTGAACACAGGAAAATTTCAGGAAGCCATATATATATATATATATATATATATATATATATATATATATATATATATATGATCTGGATGTTACAGAGCCATAGGAGGCTCTTCTCTGTCATTCAAGCCCAAACACTAGCACACATCATAATTGAAAGCAGCAATGAGCTCAGACAAGAGTGTAAATCCAGCAATTTACCTACTTTCAGTATAAAAAAATTGGGCACAAATTTCTCTGCATGTTCTAATTAAAAACCTCAAAGGAGGTAATTACTGCTAACCATTTTATTTCATCGACTTAATTACTGTTCATACACCAAAACACAAGCTTTCTCCTTCCTTACAAACCATGTAAACAGAGATTAAGTCAGGGTTCCACTGTTAAAATGTATTCAAAGTCTAACTAAAATGATCATGTAAATATATTCACCATATAGGTCAAAGGCACTTACAATAACTTGGTGTATGACTATACTATAGTGTCATGTGACAGAGTAAATACATTAAGTGCAAGGCAAACACACATATACAAGGTTGGAGCCAAAGCAAAACTTTGTACTAACAACGTATGTTGAAAACTGCAAATTCTGCAACAAGTTCAAAAATTTATTGCAGAAATGACACCACATCCCATATTTGTTCAAAAAAACCTGAAGTGTCTTATACACAGTATATAATAACAGGAACATGTGTTGGAAACATCACAAATCCAGCACCCATTTCAGAAAAAGAATCACACTATAATATCTTGTCTTTTTATGACATCCAACTACAACACAGCATAGCAATGTTGCACCTTCAGTGTGGGATCTCATGTTTCCTGCAAGTTTTAGTCCAATGTCCCCCCACACCCAGAAAACAGCCAACATCACAGAGATAAGAGATGTTCCATCTATTATAACCCAAAGATTAATTGAGGAAGATGAAGTTGTGTAAGTATCATGGTTTCCCTTTGACCCATACTCCCAGGTTTTGAGGCGTGGATTTTATATTTGACCTGAAACTGACATGTGTGCATTCCGCCCTATTCATCAGTTTAACTCTCGGAAATTTCGCCTCAAGCATCAAACACTATAATCAGTACCATATAACAACAACTGACCTTCTTGATGTTTGAACAACCAAGCCTATGCACCTGATTGATCCGCTAATCAATTAGCATTGTTCTCAGAAGAAGTTGTAAGGGTCATGTGGGACTGTCTAATAATTGACAGAGTTGTCCACTTTGATCTTTTGTTTTGAGAAGATGAACAGATTGTTTGAGTGACACTGATTGAGATAATTAGACGGCGAATCGGCTGTGATGACTAGAAACTAAAAATGGCAGACAGAAATCAAACAGTTGATTGCGGTAAGTACCATGTTTCTTTTGATGATGCTATAATATCCAGGAAAAACTTGTTTAACTCATTAACCCCTGCCGCCACAATAAGTCGTTGCACTTTGCTTCCCTCATCTCCCGAGTGCCACTATAACGTGGCGGTTTACCTTGCTTGTATCCCGGGCACCTCGTTTGAGTGGCAGTATTAGTCTAGGCCTGTATCCCGCATGACGAGTTAAAGCGGCGCAAACCCTTGGTTGATATCAGACCATTTTCTAATTATGCAGGCAGTTTAACCAATCAAATTTAAGCTTACATAGATAGAGGAAATATTGCAGCGCAAAGGGAAAAAAATTTGATTTTGATTGCGCCAGAAATAGTGGAGTTATTTAGATTTGAAAATGATGCAAAATGACAAGAATCAGCCACTGGAAGTAGAGACATACCTGACAGACTCCGACGGAATATTTTCGGGATTTTCAAACCATACCATGTAGATCTTTCGAAGAATCGGTAAATAAAGACTTGTTTGTGTTTGGGAAAATGAATTTAGTTAGCATGAGTGTACATTATTTCAGAGTTTGTTCAAAGTGTTTCATTAGTTTTTAAATGTTTAGTGGAGAATTCGAAGGAAGAAAGGTAAGTAAAGTGTGAGGAAAATATGCAGTTTTCACATGAGGTTAAAGTTTGCAAGAGAGATGACAAATGAAATTTCTGTGAATTATTTCATGTGTTAAAGGTTTTAATTATTCAGTGTGAATTCATAATGGATTTTATGGATTATTAATGACAAGAGAAGCAAATTGGTAAGTAAATCATTTTTTTTTACCTTTATGAATGAGTTTTATTTCTGCATGCTGCATGAAATTTATACCATTATGTACATAATTTTATTGAGAACAGCTGTGCCAAATTTTAGCTTAATTGAAGGAATACAAAGCAAAAAATAACTAATTTATTTCAAGTAGCCCCCTCTGTAAAAATCAGCAAGTCAAGTACTGTCAGTGAGTCTCAGGGATACAGCAACTGGTAAGACTAACACTGCTCTAGATGATCCCTCTGCAAGCATGCTGTAGGTATCACGGTACCAATTGCGCAAGCCCAGGGGGTGGAGCTTAAGGTGTAGGGAACATTGTATTCAGAAATAAACAACAAAACTAGCTGTGATTGGTGTATTATGTAAGAGTTGTAGTTTCTGTCTGGCTTAAAAAAAAGTCGAGTCTCTTAGCAACATGTGAGATTATGTTAATTCATATGTAGATCATGTTTTGCATTTTTTATGATTTTTTAAAAATGTGATGCACATCACTGAAAATGTGTCTGTTGTGACTGGACAACTCTTACCCCTGTCTAGTTCCAGCAGAGTTATCTCTCTTAAATGCAATGGAGTACCTGGTTCTATCACTGTCAAATTGACAATCTAACATTGCTCTCTATGACAGTGTGTGACATGCATGCTAAAATAGGAGAGAAGGTATATTTATTTCACCAAATGTTAACATTAAGGTATATGGAAAAACAATTGGTACCGTGATACCTGTAGGGGAATACCTAGCTGTTTGGCTCAGGGGTTAATGAGTTAATTATTGATTTAAACTGATTCTCTACATACTTGGTTGCACTTCTGATATATAAGTGAATTATTTCATATATGACCATTTCAAATTTTAATGTTACATCATTCAGTTATGAGTTAGTACAATGTGAAGAAAGTTTTGAAACAATCTGAATTGCAAAAACATTAAAGGAAGTAATTCATTTTGTGTAATATTATTCTTTAGTAGTTTATAAATACTGCATTTCAATGTAATATGTGATGTTCAAATTTCTTTTTAGTCTCCTTTTGATATTTTGTTATAATTGTGTTGTTTGTGTTGCTTGTGTATTAAACAAGATTCATTGATCCTTTCCATGTTTGACAGCAAATGTAAATGAGTTTCAAAAATGTGTTTTCTTTCTCCATGTTGTTCTCATGACACTCTGGTTTAAGATTTTGACTCAATCTCTGACTCTTGGAAATTTCAACCCAAGAGCCAATGACCTTTCAGTTTCAAACCTAAGGGAAACCCTGATGTATTCTTGGATTAAAAGGATCGAATTAGTGACTAAAATACTATGGGTCCCATTTCTCCATCACAATAACTAGCTATGCTTAAGGTATTTTGAAATATTTGGTTTCTAAGAGTAATCTATACTCTTTTGGATTTAATGCAGACTCAATATTACATTTTTATTAAAAAAATTTGCCTATATCCCTAGCATATTACAGCAGGAGGAACCACAATATTAACATCTAAAAATAGCATGGATTCCAAATTTCCCAAATCTGTCTATCAATGGTTTTCTCATCAGCAATGGGACAATTTCACACAACTCCAACGTGAAAACATTTTTTTTAATACCTCAAAATAAAGATGCTAGTTGATATTCTGGTATTTCAAATGTGAATAAAATATGCAAACAAAAACATTTTCTTCTATGTATGGCCAATCATCCTCAATGGTAAAGTAGAGTTTACGTCATTTCAATTTACTCCTAAATATAAACATAATTCAGGAGAATCAAAGTATCAATACATGCTACATGTAAAATGTTCATTTTTACTATTATATGCATTATTGTCCCTGAAAACAATACATTAAATTAAAAATGGCAAAAATACTTCATAACACTTGCCAAAATGGCACAAGGGTGACTCTGTGTTTAAAAATTTGTAGGCAACACTATCATTAAAACTGCCAAAAGCAGCAGCCAAAAAGTTTATGCCTATAATGAGGCTATTAAGTTGGCAATTATTGCTATTGAAACAACATATCTGGCAACCTAAAAGTTGTGAAATAGTACTGTCGTCTGTTGATTTAGGCCTGAAACTTGACTTAATTCAGAACTCAAGTTCAGGCAAGGCACATCAGTTAAAATTCTGAACACTTTCTTAAAAAAGGTTTCAAATGTTGCTCTTTCTACAAATGTACGTGTTGAGCACATATTTTGCAGATTAAGAGGATCGAATGCAATTTGGAAATGTCTTTCCTTTACTCACCTCAAAATGCACACTAAATTTATAGTAAGGCCAGATATGCAATATTTCGGATTTTCACTCTGCATAAATACCCATAATTTCATGCAAGAAGTGATCATGTGACTACATACTATGGTGCCTAAATAAACCTATATTGGAAACCGGGTCCAATGCTACTTCGGAAAAGTTATTTAGATTTACTCTCCCCTTGCTTGAGCTTAGCTACAATAATGAGAGAGAGACAGAGAAAAAGAGTCCCTCTAACCTATTTTCATTTTTACAATTGGCCTATTTCTCTTGAATCTCACAATAAAAATGGAAAATCCAGAATGTCTAAACTGTCAAAGGACAAGGTTCCAGACGGGTCGATTTTGGCCTCCAAATTAGCAATAAATTAAAGTGTTTGTAAGAGTATTTGTTATGGTTATGCCATATCCAATATGTCTACTGCAACATATGTACATGTACACAATATAATGAAATGCTCTGAAATTAATAGTTCATTTAGTTCCTAAATAGGTGTGTTCAATCAAAAACTCCATTTTTGACACATTTCTGCAGCTTCAAAGTCTTCAAAATCTACCAGCGCAGTCGAGAACATGTTTGATTTTTTTTACAGAGGACACCTTTTTTAACCATCTAACACATATGCAAATTTCACATATGCTGTTGTTTGCGTTCATCCCTAAAGAACAGAAAAATGAAGACAAACTGTCTTTCTTAGATCATAAAAATGGCACTGTATGTTTCTTTAAACAAAACTGACATTATATAATATAGGAGATTGTATTCTATTTTCCTGTTTCTGATCATGTTTTGGGGCATTCTTTAGTGCAAATCATAACCAATCAGAATATTTGGATGACAGAGGCTAAATACAGAAGAGGCGCACGAAGGTATGAGATCCAGAGCAACAACAAAAACAAGAGGCAGCTGATTATGCACATTTTTTTTATTAAAATTGTATACAAAAAAGGGGATGATGGTAAGAAATAAAAATCCCGGTGGATTTTTTTTCATTACCATGATCATTTTAAGTTGCATTTATTATCTATATTCTACCCTTCTATAAATTCATATATATACAGGAACTCGTACAAACAGGATCAGAATATGAATCATGTGAATCACACCCATACATTAAAGTTATGAAATCAGCACTGAACCCAGTAAAACTTTTTAATATTCATTAGCATCGTGGTTCATTCGTTTCAATGCAATGAATTATTTCATTACATAACATTATCGTCTGTAGACTACATCAAGGCCTACTCAGGGAGGCTACTGGCACGATCTAACATGTACTAATAAAATTTATTACAAAAGTTTTCAAAGAAATATTTATTGAAGAAAGGGACTACATGTATATTATACAATTTGAGTCTACTTTTCAATGCAAGGATATGCACAAAATCTTTTTTTTAATTAAAAACAGAACAGATAATCAAAATTTTGGCATATATTTATTGTCGCCCCCTAAGCTTGCTCACCAGACCACATGTAGTCTATATATATTAAACTGAAACAGGTTAGATATGCAGTCACGATGGTGTAAAGACAAGATCATTCAGCATTTAGTCACAACTTAAAATAAGAGCAGCGACTCAACCCCTTCCACAACCTTATGTTTTGTTATGTGTTTCAAGTGAACTACATTGAAAAAGATTGGATATTGTTTTGGGCATTTTTTATAAGACTACAAAAAGTATATGGCTACACAAAGCATAATGGGCATGGGCATTTGTCGCACAAGACTTATGCACATGAATTATAGGTCATAATGCCTAATCTGCTGTAGCTATTACGAGTGGACTGACTAGTCCTGCATGTCTCTACATATGTGTGGACTGACTAGTCCTGCATGTCTCTACATATGAGTGAACTGACTAGTCCTGCATGTCTCTACAGATATCCAGAAAGCTACACATGAATTTGGGGTATCAAGCACATATATATTTTCATCAGTATTTTACTAAAAGCATCCATGACAAGTAAGACATCACAGTTGGTTATTCTATTATATTTTGTAATCAGTCTTCTACATGTAACAGCATATCAGAAAAGTGCCACTCTATAGGTACACTGCATCAATATATGTGGAAGACAAATATTTCTCTACCAGTCATCAAATAGCTCATTTCAATTAATCATTCCACTGTCTCATGATGTTGAGCAGTACATATTTTTTTTAATTGTATCCATTCACACGTGTGTATGTGTGTGTGTGTGAGAGAGAGAGAGAGAGAGAGAGAGAAGCTACTTGAATTGCCCTAGCTAGAAGAATTTGGCAGTGATGGCCCTTTAGGAGCATATCTTTAGCAGTTTACCAGTGTTCAGTTGCTGCATTCTGAATGTCCTGTACATGTTTTTGTTTTTGTTTTTCAACTTAATGTATAGATTGTGTGTTGCACATATAAATGTGTGAGTGTGCGCATGCAAACTGAAAGCTTGTCAGTACCAAGCAGCATTGTCTATCATAGTTGCTCCATTATTTCAAATCGAATTATAAATGAATCTGCTTGGTGTATGTCTGTGGGTGGGTGCCCATGCGTGCACGTGTGTATAAATTCTTTTGAATGGATTTCCTAATAATGCACATGAAAAGCATTTATGACATTTTTCAGACCTAATAGTTTGTTGATTTCCTTGTTTCATAATTTCATCAAACATTATACAAGTGGTGTACTTGTGATTATACAAGTGGTGTACTTGTCATTATACAAGTGGTGTACTTGTATTCATGGCTTGGAGCTATGTTCACATCCTCATGGGACTGACAATTTCATTTTTAGGGGGGAGGGGTGCCTGCATTTTCTTTTGAGCCTGTGTATTTTTATTTTATTTTTACCTTAAACAAATTTTTTTTTCAACTAATATAATGGATATAATAGGTGTTTTTTTAAAAAATATAAATCAGAACAAGACAATGATTTCAAGGTAATTGTGAATCCAAATTTCTTTGCTAAAAAAAAAACTAGCCCCCACTCTCACGTCCAAACGAGGACAAATGTTAACATGTCAATTTGAATTTCAAAACTATCTTTTAAAAGTGCAAGGTCATTAAATCTAAAATGATATAAAATTAATATAAAGTTAAGAAAATCAGGGAAATAAATGTATAAATACAACAAGAATTTCTCTAAAACCAAAATCAAGCACCATTTGATGATTACAATGGCAAATCAATAAATATCATCTGGGTGGAGAAGGGTAGTAAACAAGTTGGCAAGGATTCTGTGGAACTGAACCTTGGGCAGGGGCACAAGGAAGCACACAGAATGTTCCGCATTTTAACTGTTACTGGGGCATAATTTTAACCATCCAACTGTAAAGAAAACCTACTCTAGGAAATGGTCAGTTTGTTTCAAGCTCATTTTTATGGGGTTTTAAGGGGCTGGGCACACTGGCACTACCCACTCCCGTCCTGATCCAACCATTGAATATAAAGGATCTTTTGGGATAAATGCCCTGTATTATTTTTAAAATGATGACTTCTAATTGGTTAAGTCACATTAATGATATTGATAAAATAATGAAGGGATGAGGGTGAGTGCACACTGGAACAAATATATTTGTATTAATCTGTCTGCTGTTTTATTTTTTTTTTCTTTCCCTTCATTCTGGAGGCCCATTTTATATAAATGATATAAAATAAGAAAGATATAAATGATATAAAAAAGATATAAATTATATAAATTGGTGCCTGTCAACTCATGGCATGACAATGAATATATCAAAATTATATCTCAGTCTGTGCAGTAACAAAACCGTACTACATAGAATGCACACATGCTTCGCATGGCACATGCTTTACAGCTAATGTACTCCCTCTCTCTCATTTTTGTATCACTTATTAATATAAGGAACAATTTTATCAAATTGGTAATAAAGTATAATGTAAGCTTTCCCCTTGTATCTATTGGTTTTAGGCATCCAACGAACCTTAATATTTCTAAATTTAAGGGTAATAGTAAGATTGTAGTGTTTTAGGTTGATGCAGTTATGACTTCATTTGATATGTTCCTCCAGTACTTGTGAAATGTACCACGAAACTGTTTCAACCTTTCCAAGAAGTTGGCAAGATTACCAATAAAACGTTACCTAATAAAAACACAAACAAAAGCATATTTTGGCAGGGTTTAGTAACTAAGCCAAGATGATGAAATGACCACAATGGGGGCTGAACACACCAAAACAGAGCTGAATCTAAGGGAAATGAAACTAAGTTTAAAGTCACTGAAACAAGCAATGGCCACCAAAGGAAAGTTAAAAGCAATATAAATACTATGGTAAATGCCTCAAAAATGATATGCTTGTACACACGACTGAGAAAAAAGGGTGGGGCCAGTTACAGGCATTTATCAAACCTTTTGTGAAAAAGTAGGAATAAAGTTGGGGTATTTTATTTTAAAAAGATGGGGAAAAGTAGCAAAAATCAGACAGAAAAATAAGGCAGAATCGTACGATCAACTACCTTTTTTTAGCTGAATCAACCATATCTCTATTACCAGGAATAAACCGATTTCGAACTGCATCAGCCAACCTTTATATGAAACTGCAGTTCAGACAAGGTTGACATGCTGCCTCTACCACTCGTGAAGAAAACAAATAGATGGGCCAGGCTGCCTGGCCCAATGCAACATTAGAGAACAAGACGTTCCCTTAAATCTGAACAAGTTACTAAAAAGAAAAGTACTGAGATACATGATAGTCAGAACATATTAAATGGATAAAAGAATGTAGTTTTGATAGTCTGTCAATATTATGTTTGTAAACAATTTCCCCAAATAATAACACATTAGTCAAAAAGTGGCAAAATATAAGCTTTATAATAGAGAATCCTTGTTTCCCAAGGAAGATATTTCTTTATCTTAGAAAGTAATGTAATTTTTTAATTTACAGCTTTATATACTTTGTCAACTGGATCATTCCATTGCAGAAATCTGTAAACATAAACACCTAAAAGTTTATGACTTGCTACATTCTCAATTTTACATCCTTTTATGGTTAAATCTAAATATGCTTGACCTAATTATGCCTGTCGTTGTGAAGCTGTTATCAGCATACATTTTGTTTTATTTCCATTTATATGCATATCATTTTTGTGACACCAACTGAAATTTTGTTCAAGTCATTGCACAAGTTTGATTGCACAACATTTATGGAGAATGCAGACAAATGAGGTGTAGAATCATCAGCAAAAATGTCAACATTTGATATGCATGTAATGAAGGATAGATCATTTATGAAGAGAAGAAATAATAGAGGTCCAAGGACTGTCCTTGGGAAACACCATCTTTGATTCTTTCTGCATACTTCCCATGCACACTTGCTGTGTTCTCTCTTGTAGATATGAAGCTAACCACTGGATAGTGTTGTCATGAAACTTATAGCATCATTTAATTGGAATCGGTAGACATTGTCAACATTGGCTGTTTCTTTGACATGCCATATTCAGTGCAAAAATTCTACATTCTTCAAGAATTTACAGAAAAATCTTATTAAACAGTCCTCTTAAGCAGAGATGTGAAAATATATTATTTAATTGGAATCGGTAGATCCTGCACGACTGACAACCACATGCATGTTCATTTACATGCTTACCAATTGTATTAACGTTTACATGCAGAAACTAAATTAAGCCATTGATACATGTAAATGTTGCAGCCTTAATATAGTCAACTGCACTTGCTTATTGGTTATTTGCATCATTTTCTTGTTTGCATAAAATCTCCATGCACAGATTCTTTTCTTCATCTCAGTCTACAAATTCTTTCCGTTATTTCAGGGCCTAGTAAATTCCATATAACGTACCGGACTATTCATTTTCAAAGTCAAGCATGTAAAATTTGCCAAGTTGCTAGTCCATGCCAACTACTTTTTTCCTTTTTTACAAAAGCGAATGATTGATTATACTCCTCTCCATGTATTTATTTACATCCTTTATCACACCTACTGGTGGTCATTGATAAATGTTGCAAGTGCCCACGTTCTATTACTGCTTGACTGCATACTGGGCTATACGACCAAATTAGTGGCCAATCAAACCATGTGAAACAAAACAAAGACGGTATGATTAATTACCATTGTTTCATACGGCTTCGTTGTATTGTTTACTCCAACCAGATCCTCAACAACAACGCACCCTTTTTTTTAAATCCAGAGAGTAAATCGAATTAAATTCATGAAAGGCACTTTACCGATATTAGTGTCTGTACTCTTTATGAACTAATTAAATGGCAGTGATGATTATTTAATTTTAATTGATTATACAGAGGATTAACTTCCATGTCAGATATTGCGTTTGAAGCAAAATAATTAGTGAATTACATAAAGTAAGGAGCTGTCTCTATTCATATTTAACGGGCAAAATATATGTTATGATTACTTTAGAAGTAGTTGTCAAGCAAGGTGATATTTAATATGTAGATAAAAGGAATTTACCAAATTATGTTTGCAGAGAAGTTAATAAAGAAGATTTGGAGAGGGAAAATTCTTGTGAAACTGGAGAAGTAAAACGTAAGACTGCCTCTGTGGCATGAAGTAACTATTTCCCCAAAAATGCACAAGGCAGACTTGTGACATCAAAAATTTTCAAATATGACACCACTTAGAGACAAAGACATTTTCAGTTGCATTGGGTTGATAGTAGTTATTTCTGGTTTAAATTCACTGACTCTGAAGGAAACTTGTTTTCCAGTTATTGCAAACAATGTACCAAACTGGCACAGGTTGGAAATTCAACCAGTGTATTTGTCAATGGAAATGACAAATTCAGGATTGAACCAATCAAGTCTCATGACAGTTCTGGACCTCACAAGGCCTGTGCAGCACAGTATATTCATGACACTAGCCAGCATGTGCAGAAAATCCTTGAAGTTACAGTTGCTGACACTTCACCACAAAAAGTTCTTTCAAAACTAAATGAGACTGAAATAAAATAAATGAGAGCTCTCTTTAACAGCCTACAGCCTGGCCCATTATGGAAAACCATTTTCTGATACGGAAATGCTGTGTGCACTCCAGGAGAAGAACGATGTTGAACTTGTTGCTAATTATAAGAACAGATTCAGGGCAAGAGACTTTGTTCTTTCAATCAATTAAGTCTTGAGAGAAGAAGTTGGTCAGTCTAAATTCCAGTAAATCCCTTTTCATTCTTGCTGATGGAAGTACTGATGCCACTATATCAGAGAAAGAAATGGTGCATTTAAGATACCTGGACAATGGAAAACTGAAAACCTCGGATGTAACAAAATGATTAATATATGTTTTTGAAAAATTAAATTATTTTAAGAAATAAATGTTGTACATGATTGTGTTTGTTCTTTCTATGAATTAAAGTGCATACATCTCATAAAATACTGACAAAAGTGATTTAAATTTTCGGACAAGTGAAAAGGCAGGTGGTACAAGTGAATTTCTGAAACTACTTGTCCCAGACAAGTCAATGAAATTTTTTTTGCTCAGCGCTGGTTTTCTGCATATTGTTTATTTGCATAATCCGCATATATGCATACATTTTAGTCTGTAACTTGCTTCCAGTCAGCCTTTAATTGCATAATTAGAGACAATCAAGCACTTACCTGAACTGCAGACTTAACATGACTTAACTGCAGACTTAACATGCGCATGGCCTAGCAAACCGGTGCAGCTACTCACCTTTGATATTACCCAACTAAAATAACACAATTATAGAGTGTAGATCAGTATGCCAAAGGCCTATTCAATTACAGTGATGAACGTTAATCCAATTAGTTCATTATCATCACAAGCTGTGTAACATGGAAATCATTAGGAATTTAAAGGTGATTTATCACAGTAAAGTGGTCACAAAAATTATCCCCAAGATCAACAGCAACAAAGAACTCACAGGATGCAATGTACATGACTCCAAAATCATGGAGACAAGTGAAAGAAATTACAATTCGGAATTGTTTCACAAGGCTGGGTTCACACAAAGTGACAATGACAGCAAAGCCCACAATGAAAGTGTTCCTTGATGCAATCACACAAGAGGAAGCTGACATATATGTTATACTGGATGCTGAGGCAAAATGTTTTGGAATGGTTAGTGATGACATGTGCTGCCATTTGGATTCGCATGACAATGTTGAGGAAACTGATAAGGAGTCAATGACATCTTCATCAGAGGCAATCCAAGCTTTACGATGCATAAGAAAATTATTCAAGGGACTAATTTTACAATTTAGAAAACCCAAATAAGGATTTTTCATTGTCATAAATAGTCAACAAGAATGTACATTTAAATTTCCTGCCTATGCACATTTGCTGTCAAGTATTGAAATTTTCTAGTTACAAAAAAAAAAAAATTCAAATTCATTCAAATGAGAGTATATATATGTATATATAGATTAACGCTAATCAGCTATCCTGCGGCTATTAATTTTGTCGGATCACTAACACCCAGCAGTGACTAATCCATTGGAGCAGTGAAAATTACTGCCAGTTGCTACATTTATCATAACTTTTAAGACATAACTTTTAACTTATAAGAACCGAGTTGCCATTCCTTTTAACCATAAAGTGCTCGCTTTTTAACCATAAGTTGTGCCACCGGTCTTGTACTGCTTGTCATGACTTATGTCGTTTTTCAGGAAAGGCACCGTTTACACATCCTGGTACTACGGCTTGACATGAATGGTTGTTGAACTAAATTTGATTGGTACATTGGACCTTAGAACAAGCATTTTATCATAGTTTTAACCTTGTATTCATCAAAGAAGTTTTACAAATGCATGTTTATGATAGGCACTACCTAGAAAACTCAAAATGGCTGACTTGGAACATAGTTCATCTCGAGATAATTTGATTTGGCACATACTGGCTAATGATAGCGATGATGACAGTGATTTTGAAAGTTTTGAAGTATACGAGATTATTAGACCTGGGAAAGCATTACTGGAAATGCCAGTGAGTGATTTTGAGCCCGAAAATGACGCTGAATACGAGTCTGATGTACATGCTGGATGGACAAGAACTGACGGCATGCCGGTCAACCCCCTGTTCAGCAGTATTTCAAATTTCAAATGTATAAATGGAGAATATCAAACCTATAGACCATTTAAGGCTATTTTTTTTATTAGGATGTCTTGCGTCTGATCATACATTTAGATCAAATGAATCTTTATGCACAACAGAAAATAAATAGAGCAGATTTGATTGACAACAGCTGCATGAGAAAAAGGAAGCCTGTTGCACCTGATGAATTGAAACTTTTTTTTTTGCATTGGTTATGGCCATGGGTTTGGTGCTTAAATCTGATTTCAATTTTTAATGGACAGCTGAGTATGTGATATCAACCCCATACTTCTGCCCAAAAAAATGTGTTGGGATATATTTCTTAATATTCTAAGCAAGTAACACCTGAACAGGTAATGAATTTGACAGGCGACTGTAACCTCACAAGTGGACCTTAGATGACTGACATATACTAGAATATATAACAAGAAAACTGCAAAGCTTTGTGAAGATTTATTACAGACTTTAGAGAGTGTAAACTTACTTGTGGTGTTCCTTGACTGGATGCTCTTTAACTGTTACCTATTCTACACCTGTATATAATGTTGTAGACATACATATATATTGTTGAGCCACGAAAGAATATAGTATTTTTTTTTAGACATATTTGACATTTTTCATTAAAAAAGATACAAATATACAGATGAAATACAAAGGTAATTTATATATTTACCTGTATTTGCACCTGTAAGTGCAACTATGATAAAGTTACATGTGTGACTTAATGCTTATAATCAAGTTCAGACATCAGTAATCATTTATCATATAGGGTTTGTGTACCTATTGTGTACAGTAATTAAAATGCAGGCAATTTAAAAGCAGAGTGCAATTTTCATTTCTTTTCTCAAACAATTCAGTACCAAGGGATCTTGTGCTACAAAACTATACAGCACTTTACGGGTTAATGGTTAAATGATCTGTTTCTTGTGCTGAGTACCTACCAATATCCTGCAACTGAAGGTACAATAAATGTTTGAGGAGCAAATGAACAGATTTTAACCCACTCGTCCACTCATCAAGTCAAAAAATAGTTTCTCCACACGTGGAACTAGCCTGGTGTATTCCCCCACAAGCACTGATTTCATTATTGATGATAACAAAAGGTATAGGGTCGGAAAAGGTCACGTTCGCCAGCTCAATGAATAATCCAGAATTATGTCAAACAATCTTTTTATAAATATTCAATACATTGTGGGGCACAACTGTAAACATGTGGAAGTATTTGCAAGGTATGCAGTCACCACTGGAATGGCAGAAATTAGATGATGACAAAAGAGAACATGATCGCATATATGATCAAAAGACGAGACTAAGAAAGTACCAAAAATGTTGGGAACACAAATAGATGAAGTATGACCCTGGAGAGGCTGTGATGTTGTGCACTTTCTGCACTGAGTATTCAGAGAAATACAAAAGTATTCATTCGTTGATGGGTGAAAAAATCTGTCCCTGGAATCACACAATGCAAGCTCCCTACACGTAATGGTAGAGGGATACATGAAATGAAAACAGAAAGTTGGTTCCTCAGAAGCAGAGCAAATTGTGGCATCCAGATCTGATGATGAATCAGATACATAAAAAAAAAATGAACTTTCAACTTTTCCCCCAAGTCTTCTTGGTGAGATACAGTTGTTATTGTTTGGAGTTGATGTTAATGAATAATAAATGTTGAATTAGAAATTGAACTGACTTCTGTTAGATTTTAGCAGGATCAGTAAAAATAATTTTTAGTAATCCTGTGGGTAAGTGAAAAAAAATCCCAATTTCAAGCCATATATATATATATATATATATATATATATATATATACATACACACACAGTGAAACCCCTCACCCCTCAAAACCGAAAACCCTGGGACCCCAATTTTTTTCGGTTTTGAGAAGTTTTTATAGATGTGAAAAAAGTCCTTTTCTAAGTGCTTATGTGACAAGAGAGAGATTATATAGTTTATAGCCTGAGACTGGAATGTTTTTGGTCCCAGCTTGGCTAAACTATTGCCACACAAGATCATTCAGTTTGTCAGATTTGAAGGCATTGTTGAAACAACACCTGTTTGCATCACTTGTTGTTTCCAAATTCATTCTTGTAGAATTCCATTTTCATTAGAATATCTGAAATAATAGTTGTTCCTATGCTGAACTTTCCCCTAGTTACTTGAATGTAGGTTTGGCACAGATTCATACGCACTGATCAGACTAATTTTATCCTCTAAGTATAGTTCAATCCTACAATGCTTTGCAGGTCATTCTGACATCTTGATATGTGAGTGAAGACAAATGACAGCCATGGCTATTGAAATGCATGTATGTAATGACTTTCTCCATTGAAAATCAATCGAGTGAATCTGGATTTTAGAATACTGTTATGTCAGCCTCTGTTGGCAAAGCATCAGAAGTGAGACCCCATGCCTGGTTAATAAAGTCTGGATATTTAATTAAAAAAGCAAACAAAAATGTTCTATTGATCATGTATAAAAATGAATAGCATCAATCACAATTTGATAATAAACAAATAAACATAATCTATCTTAAACGGCTTACCTATAAGGATATAGTTATTAATAATTCGCCTTAAAAGCTGGCACTTTTATGCTGCAAAGACTCCAGATTAGCCTACTGTCAGCTCTAATCTGTGCCAGTGCAAGTGTCAAGTATTGTTTTAACCTAGCGTACCCTTGGGACATTTCCAGGTCTTTGTGTCACAGATACGTCTACTACAGTACTTGCTAACCATAATGTATCTGTTCCAGCGCGTGTCAGAAACTTGGCAGCTAAAATACATTTCCAAGTTTTAAGTGAGTTTCAGTTTTATGGCGTCTCTCTAAGCATAAAATTGAAATTTGGAATTAAAATTTGTTTCGGTATTCAGAGTTGATGGGTTTGGTTTACTGGGGAAAAAATGATGATATTAAAGAAGGAAACATTTGGGACTCCCAAAAACATTCGGTCTTGAGGGGATTCTGGTATACTGAGGTTAGGGTTTTGAGGAGTTTCACATTATGTCGAGTTGAGTTTACAGGGAAATGTCAATGAAAGCAATTAAAAACCAAGTAATTAAATTGTACAAAATAATGTAATCTAATCAATTATTCTGCCCCAGTGTGACTTGTCAAGGTGATTGTAATCACAATTTGAAAAGTGATTTAATAATTTATATTGGAAAGAAATATGACTCCAGGTCTGCAATGTGGGTGTCTAGGCTAACTTTCCTCAAAATTTACACTGATAATACCATGTAAATGAATTTTATACCAATAATAAAAACTTAATAACTCTGTACAAAAGTACTCAAAAACTTAATAACTCTGTACAAAAGTACTCAAAAACTTAATAACTGCACAAAAGTACTCAAAAACTTAACAACTGTACAAAAGTACTCAAAAACTTAATACATGTAACTACATAAGTACTCAAAAACTTAATAACTACAAAATTACTCAAAAACTTAACAACTCTCTACAAAAGTACTCAAAAAAGATCAGCATGAATGCTAGACACTATAATGAATGCCTCACAATTTATAGAATATCCACCCCACCCCCATCAGCTACAATTTCTTGTCATCTACAACTCCAATGACCAAAGGGATAATGTGAAAGTTTTGTCCACCTGTGAAAACACTTAAAGAGTTTATATCTAGGTTTTATTACTGTTACAGGCTGTAGAATTTCAAATATTTAAAGCTATAATAATAAAAAAGCCCAGTCATCAAACCCGCTTGCTTATTTCCCTGAAAATCAGGCAAGAATACCAAGCCTGCTCTGTATGCATATTTTCCGTCACCACTCGCGGTTAATGACTGCCAACGGATCACTAAAACCCAACCATCATGTTGACAATGAACGTCACATATTGCTATACAATGTTACACAAGAAAATCATAGAAAACATGCAGGGAGAAGCATAAACAACCACAATGGTAGTCATATTGTTTTTATTTTACAACACACTGATGAACGCTTGAACATGTAATTGCTGAATCTTCTACATGAATGCTGGTCAACGGGCGATAAACATGGCAAGCCAAACAAGTGCCATATGATGACTGGTAACTGCAAGGTAATTGACATAACAATCCAAATGAGGAATTCAATGGCTGGAGACTGGTACGAACGTGAGACCAAGGTAAAAAGTAGAACTATTACATTGCTGTGTACTTTGTGTAATATGATAATAACATAAATTTAATGATTCTAATCCATAGTACCATTATGCATCCCATTATTTTCAAACTTTACTTTATGAAACATACCTACTTGAGATGAAACAACTTTACTTTATGCAACATACCTACTTGAGATGAAACAACTTTACTTTATGAAACATACCTACTTGAGATGAAACAACTTTACTTTATAAAACATACCTACTTGAGATGAAACAACTGGCTACAGACAGCAAAGCAGGCGGCAAAATATCACCATCTACTGTTTTTTTAAGAAAAGCCCTGTCGATAATAAGACTTCTAAGTTTTCTAACAGGTATTTAAGGTTTTGGTCAACTTTTTCAGAAGTGACCCGATTTGAGAATTATATTGAGGTGACGTCAAAAATTTAAACAATCAATAGGAAAAAAAAGAATAGTTAACAAAAAAAAATAAAACACTGAACAGCTTGTAACAAGCTTCATATGACAAAAACTGCTAATATGAAAAGCATAGTAAAAAAAAAAGTGAATCGTGTAAGCAATACAAATTTACATGATGATGATAATTATGATAGGAACCATCATGATATGCTTGTTATTTGTAACTACATGTATTGTTGCAACTTGAGTGAGCCTATAGGACATTCTCATACCCAAACTGCCATTGTCCCCCTAAAGTTAACAACTCAGTATCTTGTTCATTATAGGGAAACAAAGGTACATAAAAAGTCCCTTTGCAGGGCTGAGCAAATTTTTTTTTAACCACTAGTCCAGGACAAGTGGTTTCAGAAAATTCACTAGTCCCACCTTACTCTTCACTAGTCCCACCTTACTTTTCACTGGTCCCAAAATGGTAATCACTTGCCGAGATTTGATGAGATGTATGTACTTAATCCATAGAAAAAACAAACGAAATAATATATAACATAATTATTTCTTAAAAGAATTTAATTTTTCAAAAACATTGGTTGTTATACATTTGGCTTCTTCAGGTTCATGTATATATGATTTAGCTGATGGATTTGAAAAAATGTCCATGTATATGTCTACCACCTGCACCAGCGCTAAGCCAGCAGTTGATAGCTGTGTCTGGGTTGAAGTCCTCAAGCTCTGGTCCATTTGCGGAAATGTTCATTAGCATTTCTAAACTCTTTTGGCTAAAGAAATTCCTTAAAGAAGTCTTGATTAAGTTCATTGAACTAAATCCTCGTTCACACTCAGCAGTGGATGAGCTTATAACAAACATGATTTCTAATAGTTTGCATAATTGACTGAGACTAGGTGGAGTATTCACTTTAAGAGTGTTCCAAGAATTTCAACAGGTAGATCCGGTGACTGCTTGTATGCCCTCATCTTTGCTTTGAACTCCAGATACTGCTCATGAATGGCATGATGGTCTTCCTGTTTGAAAATCACTTCAAGATGATTAAGAAGAACCTGCATATTTCATCAGAGCTGCCCTCTCATGAGGAAAGTGCCTGTAGTCAAATGCTCTAAAGCATCTCAAAGGTTCTTCCATATCAGAAAATGGTTTTCCATAACGGGCTAGGGTGTAGGCTGTGTTAAAGAGAGCTCTCATTTCAGTCTCATTTAGTTTTGAAAGGGCCTTTCCTGGTGGAGTGTCGGCAACTCTGACTTCACTGATTTTCTGCACATGCTGGCTAGTGTCATGCATATATTGTGCTACGCAGGCCTTGTGGGGTCCAGACATGTTATGAGACTTGATTGGTTCAATCCTGAAATTGTCACTTCCACTGACAAATACACTGGGTGAATTTCCAACCTGTGCCAGTTTTGGATATTGTTTGCATTAACTGCAAAACATCTTTCCTTCCGAGTCAATACATTCAAACCAGGGATAACAATCAACCCAATGCGGCTGAAAATTTCTGTCTCTTAGTAGGTTCATATTTGACATTTTTTGCCACCACAGATTTTTGCTTATGTCTCTTTGGAGAAACAGCTACCGCACACTCAGTATCAGTCTTAAGTTTTATCCCTCCACTTTCAAACAAATTTTCTTTCTCCGAATCGCCGTTATTACCTTCCTTGCAAAAATAATTTAGCAAACTCATTTTATCCACAGAGTAACTATCAGCTTGCTTGACAACTACTTCTAAAGTGATCATAACATACATTTTCTCTTTTAAATATGAACAGAGACAGCTCATTAATTAGCGTAATTGTTTCGCTTCAAACGCAATATCGCACGTGGAAGTTAGTCATCTGCTGTATAATCAATTAAAAATTAAAGATTCATTACTGTCATTTAATCAGTTCATAAAAGAAACCAACACTGATGTCAGTAAAGTACCTTTCATTAATTTAATTACACTGACTCGCTGGATTAAAATCATAGTGAGCCGCTCGTGATAATCTGGCTTGAGTAAAATCAATGCAACAAAGCCGCTTAAAACACTACTAATTGATCATACTGGCTTTCTTTTGTTTTACGTGTTTTGATTTGCCGATAATTTGGTCGCTTAGCCCAATATGCAGTCAAGCGGTAACAGGATGTAAATGTATACACGAAGAGGGGTAGAATCAAGTATTCAGTACGCCCTGAGGGCATGATTGGCCAAATAAAGGTAGATATAGTAATTAAAGCACGAAAATAACGACTAGCCCGACTTTTTTAAAAAGCAATTGTCCCGGACTAGCGACTTGGAAATTTTACTTGCCCGACTTCAAAAATGACTAGTCCGGGACATCGGGCTTTGGGATTTGCTCAGCCCTGCTTTGACAACTCAACCCAGGTGCAACACTATAATTATTTTTATTCTGTAATATAAACAAATAGGGAAAATCTGAAATAGAAACAGGAAATTCATATGCTAATAATGTCAAAAGCTTTAAAATGGATGATTAAAATGTCTGAAAGGTAATTTCAAAACAAAAAATCAGCATTGGTATATGTAGATTGCTAGATGATAAAATTATTGTAATAAATTCCATAGTTCACATTTTTATAAAAATGTAATTAAACAGGCTTGAAATTAGCAGTAGTCCACTAGCCCGAGGCTAGTAAATTTCATGTCTAACTAATCAGACATGAAAATGAAAGTGTCAGTGAATTCCCCATGATTCTATGTGCCCCAATGCACCCTTTGATCAGTTTGGACCAAGTGGGAATTGTTTTCAATCATTACTCTGGTGTATAATTTCCTGAAAATGGGGAATTACCTTAAGATTATCTTCCCAAATTGAAAACACAAAAATTAAAAACCTTGATAGAAACCCTTTAAAATCCATTTATACATAAAATTGTAGTATAGTTACTATATTTTCACATATATAACGTATCCTTGAATTCATACATTAATGGTAATTTATGTTTCTCAAATGAAAATGGGCAAAGGTTTAACATGCAATTTTATATTCTGCCAGAGATAATTGATTACACATATACCGTATTTACCGTATATATTGGGACAGGATAAAATAAATGATTTTTTTCCTGTCCCATAACTTATGGTTAAACATTTTTTCAACTAGATCATATGTCCCAAAACTTATGAATCGAAACAAATTGTGTTGAATTTGCCCCCCCCCCCCCCGCACCACTTCATGTTAAAATAAGGTATGTAAATTAAACGTTTATTTGATAATAAACTGAAAGAAACTAACCTTGTACTGTTCTCATTTATTCCTCTTTTTTGTTCTTCATAAGCAATTTATGCATAAAAGACACAAACGTATCCACTAACACATGGTCCGGTAATGTAGAGTACCGGTCGTGTGTATCGCTTATGTCAGGTAACAATATTGACACATTATTTTATTGACGTGAATATAGGTGTCCTCAGAAGTTTTAATACCGGTATATTATCAAACTTAAAATTGGATCCAGCAAAATCACAAACAATAGAAAGAGAGAGACAGAAATAACAACCGATTGCTTGAAGGCACCAGCAATTCACGCATGATCCGGTGTATGGTGCAAAATAACCAAGAGTGTATTATATCCAGGTTAACAATATAACAACATTTCGCAAATAAAAATCATTATTAGTAAATACATTCACCGTAAGAGCAAATGACAATATTTTCGCTAGCATGGGATACAGAATGTATTCTTAAAAACAATTAATGCCGTGTATATTATTTACCCTGCAGACATCAATGCCTGTTTGTATCGGTTACGATTACAGATGGCAAACAAAAGAAGACCGGGTGGTGAATAAACACAGCTGGTAGCGAGCAATAGACTCATTGTTTCAACTGACCAGTAGATATCAAATATAAAGTTTATTTTATTACAAAGCAAGCAGACCCTTGAAGCCAACTTTGAATTCTTTTAAGTGTGCAGATTTTTTATATTCAAAGTCGGCAGACCAAGGGAAGCCGGCTTTGGTTTCTTTTAGCAGTATTCACAGGAATTTTGAAAATAAATTGAAACAGTGGAACAGTCGGGGTCTGTAAGTGACACTTTGAGCATACATTGTGAAATGTACTGGTATTAAAGGATTTGCCACAACTGAACAGGTGTCAATTGTGCGGCATGATCACAGGAAGTTCAAATAAATTCTGTCAGCTGAATATGGGACTCTACTTGGCAATGAACAAGTATTAACTCGGCGGCTCGATCAAAGGGTTGTGAAAACAAAGTGAGGCTGCCTTTACAAGCTAAGGGATTTGCACTGGCAGATAACTGAGGAAATATTACTTGGGAATTAGATCTGGCTTATGAAAAAGGCAAATATAAATCAACTCAAAACTTTTATTGCATCCAACAGTGTTTATACAGCAAAACAAAATATAATACAAGTACGGGTTGCTCCAACTTGCACATATTTTGTACGTAGTGCAAACATCTAGTCTCCTATATTGCCCTTAGATTTATCATATTTTGTTCTTCAAAAGTTTGCAGATAAGAAGACAAGTGTAAACAAACAACACTGACAGCGGTTTTTATTTTATTTATTTAATAAAATATAAGTTTGAGTGCATTTTTTTTAACAGCTAAGCATCGATATTATGATTTAAAAGGTGTCCCAAAACTTACGACTCGAAAAAAACAATCTGTCCCAGAACTTACAGTGCACAAAAAAATTACTTTAAAAATTAATTTATGGTGTCCCAACATATACGGTGTCCCAAACTATACGGTAAATACGGTACTATCTCCTTGCTGAAAGTAACAACAATAATAATACAAAATATCTGAAGAGGATGAATATTATGACCAAAAAAAGACGGGAATTATTAAATCAAGTGCAAATGTAATAATAATAATAATAAATGAAGAAGAATATAATAGTAACGGTAAATTATGGAAGTTTTAAACATCCAACGAATTTAACAAATAATGTCCTAAAAAAAACTTGTTTCCAAAAAGCAATGTTGAGCTATTTTATTTCCAGGCTAATAGATGATTATACAGATCCTGATACAAAATGAGATGGCAAATCAATACAATGCACATGTGGCCACATGGCAAATCAATAAAATGCACATGTGTGGCCACATGGCAAATCAATCAAATGCACATGTGTGGCCACATGGGCTCGTATATCATTCCTTATTACCAATAAATATATCGTCCGACACAATATTTTGACGCAGTCATAAACTCCCAGTTCTCGAGAGAACGCATCTTTCAATGACGTCACAACCACAACATTAATGTACACTGAAAATTTTTCGAAAATCCTATCCTTATTGGTTGTGAAATGAAACAAAGATACATACCATGAAAAAAAATGCCATTTCACTAATTCTCTTTTTTTTCAATCAGTAAGTCCTCATAAAAATCCTTAGTAACTATTCTGACAGAGCAAATCAACTTCCCGCCATAATAGGCATTCAGTCTGCTACTCAACATATGTTAGCATATGTTAGCAACGTGACTCAGCTGATAACTGCATCAGTAACACTGTTTAGAAAGGTGTACAGTCTTATACAGTTTGATGTGGATCTGTCATAACTGATTTTCAGAGGTGGTTCTTTGTTATTATAATTTGTGGAAAATTACAAGAAACATATACTTTTATGATATATTTCATAATTAAATTAGTACCCTTTACATTTTTGCTTATTTAAATCAAAGTATTAGGATTTTTATCTGATAATTAAGCAATTTTATTTTAACAGTAAATTTTCAATAATCTTTTAAGACATTCTAAATATTTAACTTATTTTGACCAATTTATTTTTTTAAGATTTGTTTGATAATGGCACGAATAATAATAAATGAAAATAAAACCTTCTCCTGTTACTTTATGTATTCTGTCTGTGGTTATTTGCATTCTGAATTAAAAAGTTGTGAATGATGCAAAACAGATTTGATTTTTCAAAAAACAGTACATTCAAGGATTGAGGTTCTGCATGTTCACAATGCCAATTAAGTATTTGGAAAATAGTCACATGCTAAATCTAATAATTGTTTAATATTAAGTACACATTTTTATAATAATACCATGACGATTTTTCCAAATTAGATTCTTTTTGCTTTTGAGACAAAATCTGTACCACAATCAAATTTAAGATAAATGTAAGAAATGCTTGAGGAATGCCAAGTTAAATTTCTTTCTGTAATTTTTCCTATAAACTTAAGTTTTCTATATCTTATTGATGTTCCTCTGCAATATAGTTTTTTTCCCTTAGCATATGTACAATGGTGTCACTAAAAGAAATAGACTTCTGTGAAGTGCGTCATAATGGGTGCCGTAATACAGAAACTTTCCAAAAAGGGGTCGTCTGGTTGAAAGCATGCAAAGAAGAGTATTAGGGAATATATCATTGTCATTTTTAATGCATACTTTGCTAAAATAACTAATGTTTCTAAAGTAATGAGAGGTATCACTATGAAAGGAGTATATTTCTGACAAGGTGAAAGTAAGTACTTATGTGTGTCAAAATAGGGTAGTCCAGGATACATGTAACAATATAAATAAATACACCAGTTAGGCTTGTATTCTTGCTAATTTACCAATACAAATACATATAACAATATAAATAAAAATACAAGTTGGGCTTGTATTCTTGCTGATTTACCTATAAATACATGTACATGTAACAATATAAATAAAAACACCAGTTGGGCTTGTTTTCTTGCTTATTTACCTATAAATATCCATATAACAATATAAATAAAAACACACGTTGGGCTTGTGTTGTTATTTATATTTGTACAGGAATATTTATTGGTAAATATGCAACGGTTCAAGTCCGTGTGTGGCCTAAATCTGACTCCAATCCAGAACTATTTGGGTTACATTGATCAACATACTTACCAATAAGTGCTGCTAATCCCATAACTATTTCTCCAGTGAAAAGCAACATGATCATTGCTGTTGTATGTGTCATTTTTGTTTTCTTCAATCTGCCAAGTCCGTCATTTGAAGGCAAACTAAATACACAACACTTTTCAAGATAAGAGTTCACGTGACCTTGACCTGCGACCTGAAAGAAAAAAATATCCAATCTGAATTGCTGATCTCCTGATGTGCAGCAATACAGAGCAAAATATAAAATGACAAATGTATGAGGATTTAGACAAGTCAAATGTCGAATCAATTCATCTTGTAAGCAATTAAGCATGGTTATTAGGCACAATGATAAACGAGAGTGCATGATCATAACAAGAGAAGAGGTTGTTGAGAAAGAAAAAAAAAATGGCTGCCGATTAAAGTACCCTCCTAACCTCTTAAAGTAAGACCACCATGCTCCCAGATGGAAGTTACCAAGTAATATATACCTGAATAGTCTTGTATCAGCTGACCCAAAGCTCGAATGCATTACACAATCGTGACCCCGATTCATTCACCTACATAATATCACGTGGAACACAGAACTCGGACACAATCCACACATAAAAAATAACCAGCAATTGGGCGAATTAACTACGCCTCTGGTTTTAGCAGTGTTGTCGTTCACCGTGATGCTTAAACAAACAATACTATGCTCTTTTTCCTTGAAGATGGACACAATCAAAATTGATGATACAAAATCCAATTAAAAATTCACAGACTTGCATTTTCCCTCCGAAATGTACACAATGTTGTTTTGCACTGAAGGTAAGTGACACTTTTCCATATTTGGAACAGTGACGTTCGGGCACTGTTTTACAGCGCCATCTAGCATCACTCAAGTTAAGCAATTTATGAATGAAATGTAGTGGGGTAAAGTTAGTATAGTAGGCTGGTCGATATAACATTTAAATTTAAGAGTACTTCACTTGTTTCTTCAGGTATAGAATTTGATCAAGAGTGACTCTCTTGAATTTACAATTCAATTTATTTATTTATTCTCAATAAAAATAATGATAAATTAAAACAACAATAACTGTCCTTTTTCCCAGTTTGAGTTGAAACTATTCCTCAATTAGAACTTTTCAAAGAAGCTGATGCAATTTGCCTACAAAATTACTATAATGAGTGTAGCAAGGGATCTAAAGAGTCAAAGCAACCTAGGCTATTTAATATGTTAAGTGTTCAAGAATCTTTTCTTTGTAAATATATTTTATATTAAAAGTGTGTGAAAAAAAAGAGTATAAAATTCCCAATACGACCTTTTACCGCATACAATTCCCAATTTCATGGATCCTGGCCCCGTTTTGACAATGGCCGAAAAATCTCAGCGTAGCGAACGAGTTTACTTAAGGGATCCAATCGCATGACCACCACCCCCACCCCCACCCCACCAACCCCCACCCCCCAAAAAAACCCCACAAGGTTTTAAATCAAAGATGCAAGAATTGTGCAACTCTCTCTCTCTCTCTCTCTCTCTCTCTCTCTCTCTCTCTCTCTCTCTCTCTCTCTCTCTCAACAAATTAAGTCATTTTTACAAGCTATTTTTTGCACATATTAACTTTTTATCAGTTGAACTAGGTGGAAAAATAGCATGTGAACATTCATGTCCTTCTACCACACCATCACCGCCAACGTTATAATCCCAGTCATAAATGACAACTCCAATACGACGGGCTTTGCAGCTTAGTATCAGCATCACATGGCCACGAACGCGAAAACCGCACTTTAAATTAGTGAAACATTTCAGATTTTAATTTCTAAGTAAAGCTTGTGTTACGACTATAGGTCTTAAAAATATGTAACAGAAAGAAAGTGAAACCAACGATGTAAGTAAAATCAACAAGCAATTTATTTCCAGGCAATTAAAGTGAAAATTCAAAAAACACTTACAATTTGTGAGTTAAATTGCAGATAAGTCTAAATGTCCTTTTCACAAGTCCAAAATAATAGAATGTTCAGAATTAATTCCAATAACCTCGAATGTCCTGATGCACCACAAAAATGTAATCCAGAATGTATTTGAATGAGTTCACATAAATCCCCCAAATCATGTATTAATCCAAAAGTCAATGAGCACTTTAGTAATTCCAATGAATATTTTAAATAAATAATTCCTCTCAAAATTATATATATCAGTAATTTAATACTTACTGCTTTAAAGGACACTTTTTTTACAGCGCCATAGTAGTAGATGTCACTCGAAATCCAAACTGTATGTTAAAATTGTCCATAGGTTTAACATTCGGAGTACATTTTAACATTGTTAGAACGATTGACCTCAAAATATGGTGACAAACGAGAAATTAACATGAGGCCTCCATTTTGAAATGTTTGTTTTGTAACATTGTTGCATGAGGTGACTGTCCACACTCGAACGGAAACACCATATTACGTTATACTTTTCAACACGAGGAATCTGTCAGTCTCTCAATGTGTGGGTGAGGTGTGATTGTGTGTGTGTGTGTGTGTGTGTGTGTGTGTGTGTGAGAGAGAGAGAGAGAGAGAGAGTTAGAGTTTTTGGAAAAAAAGTCAGCACCATTGTTTATCTAAAGTGTTTGTATGTCTGTCTGTGTGCGTGTGTGAAACAGAGAGAGAGAGAGAGAGAGTTAAAGAATTTGTGAAAAAACTAAACACCATTTTTTTCAAAATCAACATTTTTTAATAAGACACTCTCACTTATAATGAAGAGGGAGGAGTAGGGCCTGTCCGTTCCTTTTCATATACAAATATTAAACATGAACAACAGGGAGTTAACATTACACCGGAGATGGAAGAACAGTAAAAGCCAAGCCTTGATCTATCGGCAGTTTGAAATCAACTGATAAAAAAATTAGGTCATACATTGTTACATTTTTACTTAGCCAATATTCTAACCGAGTTTTTGAAAACCTATGGTTTGGCTGAAGCCATGCAGTCAACATATTACCTATGTATCCCCAAGCTTTTACTTCAGTGCACATTTTGACTGCGGCAAATTTTAGAATTGTATGTTAAAGTGAAACATATACCATTATGATTTAAATATAAATCATTCTAAAGGAAGTTCAAGTGTGTTTGTGTGTGTGCTTTTGTGAAACAAAGAGAGAGAGAGGGGGGGGTACCCTTTATTATTACCCTTTGTAATGGTGCAAATTTCTGTCGATTTCTGTAGAGCACAGTTTAGTTTGACAGAGAACCATTAATTAGATTTATGAGGACAGGTACCATATGAAATCGCTATACTGCAATGGTTTTAATGTTCGTGTTGTGGGCGAGAGGGATACTGCAATGGTTTTAATGTTCGTGTTGTGGGCGAGATGGATTCTTAATTAAGCATTCGTTTATTCAACGGTCAGAGTTGAGAGGGAACAGAAACCATTTGTAAGCTAGTGGAAGTAGTATTATCTTTTTGAGATTGTCCAGAATCAGTTACATAAATAGCGCGAAATCTAGAAGGTTACGCTGACCGAATTGTCGCATATTTATCAAAGGCGGTAGATCCGTTTAATCTGATTGGCTACGCTGAATAAGGGGCGTGCTTCCCACACGAAATTTCATGGTTTTAATATGCCACATTGCAAAATTTAGCCAGTCTACGTTTTTCTGTAAGAGTAAAAATATAGGAGACTCCGAGATTGAATTTAGAAGAAATTATCTCGTAAAACATTTATCCAAGGGACCGGATGTCTGGAAAATTGACGGACACAATTCTGGCGGAAAAAGCAAGCAAGGCTTGAAAGCACAAGGTATTTGCATCAATCTCATGTAATTCGTTAATACCAATATAATTATTTGCTTGAATTTATTTGCTTATATTTGCATGAATTTATTTGTTTAAATTCGTAGATCAATTGATATGAGTATAACTGTGTTCGAGTTCATTTATCTGAAATCGTACAATGATCTTCTTTATATAAGTTTGACGAATTATTGGAATTTGTCGTCTTGATTGTTATAGGAATCATGTATTGTAAGAATTTCATGCATTACTTTAGTTGATATGAGTTACGAGAATCCGTGTGAATTCACCGATCTTAGATGATTTCACGTATGATAAAGACTTGAGTGTGTATTGACTGAAATTAACGTTGTTAAGCCATGAAGTGAGATTTCATGTAGGCTAAAGACTTGAATGTGTGTATTCGCTGAAATTAACGTAGTTAAGCCATGTGATGAATTTCATTCATTCATTTGTATAATTGAGACGAGAGCGGAACTGTTATGTCTCGTGTGATGTTAATGTGAGTCAGTGATGAAATAGCCGTTAGGAAGTACATTAATCTTATGAATCTAGGTTTGTTTGTGGTCTGCCATGTTGGCTTGACCAGATAGCCTTGGTATCTGTTTGAATTCCGATAGGACGATATCTGACATAACGAGAGTGGAGTAATGGTCTATTCCCAGTAGGATATCTGACAGAAGATTTAGGTTGCTTCTCTGTTTATTTTGAAAGGGGAAATAGCTCCATCCACCCACCTACGTATCCAAGTACCTACGTATCCACGTACCTACGTATCCACCTACCCACACAAAGTTAAGGGCCGACAGAGGCGAGATAGAGATAGTGCGGAGGGGAAAAAAATCGGAAGAACAAAGAAAACCGCAACGGTGAATTTGGAGGGTCCAGCGTTAACCAGGTTATGCTGTTATGCAGGGACAATGACTTCGATTGTACACTCGATTATATGATGAACTAATTCTATCGTTTAAACAGATCGGCTATTTGCATAAGTATATTCGTTTTCAAATTCAGTTAGTGATTTATTTCAAAAAGAAGTGTATCTTCCTAATGTAATGTATTTTCCCAGTTTGTTTATGTAATTGATTAAATAGTTATATTTCATGTACGGGGGCTCGTGTTATTCTGTTCTATATATCTGCTCAAATCTCTATTTATTCTATCTATAAGTTTCATAATTTATATTATTATTTACTCGATCCGGGCAATAACATCGAGGTCGATCATCCTCTAGAAACGATAACCAACCAAATAAAGCGGACACCTTGTAACGAGGGTAGTACCACCGCCACACCCTTTATATGAGTTTCTTAAGACAAGGTGGCTATATACCATAACAAAATTATCATTATTATTATTATTATTATTATTAGTATTATTTCACGAGAGAGGAAAAGAAAGAAAGATGGAATTAGGCCGGAGAGAGCGGTGCGGGGGGGGGGGGGGATATCTTATTCCTACTTGTAAAATTCAAGCCTCTTACGTTTTTATAGTATATTTTCCTTATAAAATTTCAAGAACACACATCCCAAACAAATCACATCATTGGAATTCCAATTTTCTAAAACTCTCATAAGATTGATTTGGAGACATACTAAAATCCTTCTTTCCAAAGCATACATCTTAGGTTCTCACAAAAAGTCACATTCCAAACACTCCGTCGAGTATGCTCACATAAAGTTAGCATAATTGTCATTGATCACAAATATAATTCTGTCAGTAGCTTGATAAATGAGATGACAATCACCTCTGTATCGAGGAACTGTCCAAATAACTCTGAGTCAGATTCGACTGGGGAGCAGTGAAAAAAAATCGTGTTAGCCAATAGGATCGCTTTAATATTCTGACGATGTGTTTTGCTCTAGATTCGAGACGACATGCAATTAGAATATTAACTATGAACAGGCTTTTTTACGATTACATTTATTTACGATTACATTTCTAGTGCATACAAACGAATTTGGAATAATGTTAAACATTCGTTTACTGTAAACTTGTTTTTTGTGGGGGGGGGGGATTTTTTTCAGCAAATATATGATATAAATTGTTCTCGTAACACATGGAACATACAGAGACTTACATTTTTTTAGTATATTTTTCACAATAAGAATTTCATACAACACTTTTTTTTTTGGGGGGGGGGGGATCTGACACTTTTAACACAATGATTTCACCAACAGATAAACTTCCGACTGTCATGTTTTTTTGTTTTGTTTTTTTTAAGCAAGTACTGTTCATAAATTAGTCACAATTAATCTGATGGTAAACGAAATCCAAAAAATTGTTGTAGTCGTTAAGACGCAGACGATACGTCGCCTAAAATTTAAAGGAATCGTTTTGACTTGTGGAATACAGTTCTTTTATCAGTAGCTGGTAATCCACCAAGTTTACACTGTTATTCACTTCCTTCCGTGGAATTAACTGCACACACTGATGATAGAACTCGTGGCATGGCAAGAACGGTATACGTAAGGTAACATGTTATGACGGAGAAGTCGCACTCGTTTGTCATAGACGATCTGATACACTTTATCTAAAGGTTCACTCACGATTTGGTGATTGGACACACGTACAATTATGTGAGGATCCAACGTTTTCACATTAAAATCTTGATCTTGATCATACTTTAAGGTTTCGTTTAAGACGTTAAAGTTCACAACTTGACTGGAACGATATTTGAGAGTCGGTCCTTTCACTTTACATTTCGTATGATATGTTTGTCTCTGTACTGAATACTGTAATTTTTAGCTCCCTCGCTGGCAAAACTTAAAATAGTGGTCCATGTGCCTAAACGGTCACCTTCAATGTCTGGGTGATATCTTTCAGGGCGATCGATATACATACAATTATTGGTGTCAAAATAGAGGACTCTCAATCTGGTAAAAGTTCCAAGTCAGTATGAATTTTAAACGGGCATTGGCTGTCACGTATGCAGCAAATATGACATTTCCAAACTCGTGAGGTGGTGCAGACTCAGGGACTTCTTCGTAATTCGCCAAAATCAAATCTTCACGTATGATTTCCACGTGTTTAATTAGCTTTCCTTTATCGTCGATGAGTTGAAAGCATTGACTTGGCTCTAGCAAGTATTCCGTCTTCGAAAATATGGGGCGTTGAGCTAGTTTTCCCCACAAACAATTCAAAATAACTTTTGTAAACAAGCGTCTTCCTTCGTTCTTTTCCGCGTGTTCCAAGGTGATACTTTCTAATGAGTGGTACCTTTATTTGAATTCCTCTTTGTCTTCTGGAGTCTGACACAAAGAAGGATAGCCACTAGCTATTTGCTTCAATTTTAGAAATTCGTTGACGTAGCCTGAAAACACTAGAACCATCTTGTTAGTATTGTTCCGTCGTAGGGAAATGCCACATTTCGTACACTTTTAACAGTTGGTATTCACGATCGAGAGCACGAAACAATTCAGCACTCACGCACGTTCCTGTTAAGGCTTGGTCTTGGTCTTCGTGGGAACATGGTTGGTCTTGATTACACGTTTTAGCACACGTATGCATCAAGGAAACATCAGTTTTCCGTGAGAATGATCTGGTAAAAGAGGATGGTACAAGTTTGTCGGTGCTAACACTTGACCTTTGATTCATCCTTCGTACTGAAGAATGTGTTCTACGTCGATGTGTTCTGTCAATATTTCAGGGTGACCAGTAGGGAATCGATCATATTTACACACCCAAGGATATATTGAACACATATCGATGTATTTGATTGTTCTTCTTGAGTTTCGTCTGCGTCGTACAGCAAGCGTTTCGCATTGGTCCTTCCTCCAAACAAACTGTCTCGTGGATACAAAGGTTCGATAAATACCAGGTCGTACTTTTCGACGATGCGTCGGAATTCTGGATCGGTTTTGAAACGTCGATCGTAGTCGTGTTCCCACATTTCTATCACTTTATATCCTTGACTTTCCATATTCTGTCGCCGTTGGTGGATTCAGAGAAAGGATTTTTCGGGTCTCGTTGAGGATAACATGTGGGACATCCGTGAAATAAACATCCTTGAAATTCGTACACCGTCTGTGAGTTTTCTAAATGCCAACCATCTACAGGATCAGATCCAATTTTCTTTTCATCACCACCGTTTCTAGCATGTTGCACCTGTTTGCTTGAGTCTCACACGAGTAATGTAGCCTGCGTAAAGCCTTTGCAGAATATCGACGACTGACTGCTTCACTGGTTTGCGGGATATGATGGCTAGTTTAATCTCGGGCATAAATTTCTTTCGGTACACTAATTCACACGGTCTAACAATGGTAGAAGCTTCCTTAAAGGGATCGATACATCCATGATCCATAAATAATTGTCGAAATGTTCCACAACAACCTCGTAAAATGTCTACATCAGATCGGCAATATTTTAAAAGTTCTTCTTGAAAGTCAAAAGAGTCTGACGAGTGGAGTTGGTACCAGGCGTAGAATGCTTCTCGTTGTTCTGTTTGCATACAGTCAGGATCGTTCTGGTGAATTCCTGATAAATGCTGGAGCACGACGTGCTGATTGGCTTCAATATTAAAAAAGTGTGTGGGAAAAAACCTTTTGCCATTTCTGTCATTCCAAACGTTAGCTAAAGGCATGATTAAATAACTCAAGGAATCTTTAAATTGTACGTGTCCTATTTTAATGTAAATGATTTTGGCACCGTTCATGACGACTGATGGAAATTGTGTTCCTTGTTCTGAATAATGTTTGAAAAGAAATTGTCCGTTGTAATCGGAAAATTGTGAGCCATGACTGTAGCGTATCGATGACAGTTCCCGTAACGATGGACTCTTCGCTCCTTATGTCGTCGATGGGGTATAAAATCCACTCCGCAAAATCAGCAAGAGTACGCGAGAGTAGTGTAGGGGGGGT
The DNA here is from genome assembly GCA_029931535.1 of Margaritifera margaritifera. Taxonomy (NCBI): domain Eukaryota; kingdom Metazoa; phylum Mollusca; class Bivalvia; order Unionida; family Margaritiferidae; genus Margaritifera; species Margaritifera margaritifera. The sequence goes on along the minus strand of JAQPZY010001410.1, from coordinate 517,855 downwards.
ACTGAGCCCCAAAGGGGGCACTTGAGCCCCGTACGGGAGTTTAACATGGAGTGGGGCACTTGAGCCCCGTACGGGAGTTTAACATGGAGTGGGGCACTTGAGCCCCGTACGGGAGTTTAACATGGCGGGGGCACTTGAGGCCAATACGGGAGTTTAACATGGCGGGGGCACTTGAGGCCTTTACGGGAGTTTAACATGGAAGGGGCACTTGTGGCCAATACGGGAGTTTAACATGGCGGGGGTCTCTATAGGGACAACGGGAGGGAGGGAAATAGAATTAATCTTTCTTGAAAAAAGGGTGGTCCTGAATCGGTTTTAAAAAGCAATGTTATATTTCTTGTCGAATGACTGCAGTAGCATTTGTTGTATGCCTCCCAAATATTTAAGATATGTTATGTTTTGCTGCACACGCCTTGCGGCTACAAACAATGTTACAACATTTCCCAAAACCGAAGACGGGAGAACAGTAAAAACACGTCTTGTTTTATCGACAGTCTAAAATGGACTGACTTAAAATACATTGTTACAGTTTTCATGAACGCATGTTTTGGGCTCAAGAATGAGAGTGTAGAATAGGACGGGTTATAGAGTGCAGAATTAGATGGGTCATACTCGAGGCATTCTTACACCGTAAAGCTATGTGCTTGTTTGTTTTGTTTGTTTGTTTTTTTTTTTGTTTTTTTGGTTTCCTTCTGAAAACGGTAGATCTAGAATTTTTTTTTCGTGACACATTGCAGTGCCAAAATAGGAAGAAAGCTAAGATACCTGACATGCACAAGAACAACTAAACTCAATATTTTATATAATCCAACGATTGACCTATGAAAGAAAAATCGTTGTACAATTTTTAAGGGGTGCAAGTTTTTGAAAAATTTACAACACTAACGTCACATTTTACATAATCATTGTGACTACTGCCAACATTTGTGGAGAGGCATCTTAAAAACGGGAACAGATACCATGATCATTTCAATCGAAATCATTGTATAAGAAACTTAGTGTGTGTGTTTGTGAAACAGAGAGAATTGACATTACGACGGAGAGAGAGAGAGAGAGAGAGGGAGAGAGAATATTTTGTTCCTACTTTTAAAAATATCACGACACTTACGTTTTTTATGGTATATTTTCCTTAAGAAATTTCAAAATCACACATTCCATTTTTAAAAAATCACATCCATAGGAAAAAAATCCTCTTTTCTCGGTAAAATATCACAAGATTGAATTGGAGACATAGTCTACTAAAATCCTTCTTTTGAAAACGTACATGTAAAATTCTCACAAAATAATACATCCAAACGTTCTGTGATGTATTTTGACTTAAGGCTGATACACTTTCCATTGATCACAAATTATACGATGGGGTTGTGCACAGAACATTAGATTATAATGGTCTAGACTAAAAGTAACACTAAACTTCCGAAGTTGTACCTGACGTTAGCGAAGACTGAAAATAATCCTGAAAAAAAAAAAAAATGGAGAAAATTGGCTGACTAAACAATAGTACTAAAATTTCTTAACTCATTTAAATTTTTTTGTTATTTTATATTTTTTATATACAAACCCAAATAAACCCAAAACCCAAACCCAAACCTAACACACTATCCCCAAATGCCTTGTGTGCTGCCTAAAAACCCCAAAAACCTGCTATCAGACGAAAGGGTATGACAAAGGGATGAAATCACGCCAATATACTATCCAACATATCAACCATCCATTTTTTTACTTTTTTAAAATTTATTTATATATCAAACACAAAACTTACACACACTACACAACCATTTTTTTTTTTTTTTTTTTTGGGAAGGGGAAATTTTTTAAAAAACAAATCAAAACACACAAACACACTATCTACATTTTTTTTGGGAAGGGGAAATTTAAAAAAAAAACAAATCAAAACACACTATCTAAATTTTTTTTTTTTTTTTGGGAAAGGGAAATTTTTTAAAAAACAAATCAAAACACACAACCATTTTTTTTTTACTTTTTAAATTTTTTTATATCAAAACACACACCACAAATATACAATCCAATTTTTTTAAAAAAATTGTATTTGATGGACTGCAAAAGTTGTTGTTGTTGTTGTTGTTGTTGTTGTTGTCTTTGCTGCTGCTGCTGTTGGTGCTGTAGTAAATTTCTTTCCTCCCAATTTTAGATCGATAGAAAGAGAGGGAAAGTGGTTTTTTTGTTGGTTTGGTGGGTAAAAAACAAACCACACAACACCATTCAGATATATACATCAATAATAATAATTATATTTTATTCAATGTATATACATTATGTTACTCGTGGTAATAAAAACAATTTCATATAAGTCCAATACAGTTCAATACACTTCCATATTTACCATTTCATTCTCTTATTGTTCTGACACTTCAGGAAGATTCTTGTCTACAATTCTCTCATAACTTTCTTCTGGACTCTCATTGATAAACTCCAACTTAATAAAATGTCCATTATCATCTCGAATCCACCGCTCTTTTTTACAAATCTTGTAAACTTTACTATGATCTAATCCAAAACACCTTGCCACATCACGAATGGAATCCATCCGACTATATAATCCTGAATTCAAGTCAGTTAATTTCACAGGTCTCACAAATCCTCCAATGACTTGACTCTTCTTCTCTGGCTCTTCCCATCTAGCTTGAAATCTTTTCTGGAACTTCTTCGAAAAGACAGACTTACAAATTCCAGTACAGCAATAGTAGACACTTGATGAAACACAATCAAAATATTCAGCAGCCTTTTCCATACTTTCAAATCTTCTTTCCTCTGTCTCACCAACAAACTGGCACAACACACTTCTATCACTTCCAAAATTAATTCTCCTTCTTTCTTTATCATTCTTCACATGTTTATGCAAACATGTTCGTTCACTAGCAGTCATCACTTGAAGATTTTCTATTCTATCATCATCAAGTACATCATTGAGATGTACCACTTCACTCTGTCTTGGTAGATCCACTCCATTCACCGCTTCAAAGACAAATCTCCCTCGATTTGTATGTTTCTTCCTCTTTCCTTCCTTACCAGTAACCTTAATCCTTATCAATCCAAATGAATTCAAATTTCCTTTGACTTTCCTTCCATACTTCATATGATAGACATTACCAAGTATGTCAGCAGCATAATTATCATACACCTTATGAACATACTTATTCAATTCAATTCCGGTAACTTGACTTTTATCTCGAGAGCAGTACTTTTCCATCTGCACAGTTTGAAAGTTCAATCACGACTAGTGATTCTGAGGGTAAGAAGGTCTATATATATAGGTTCCCTGGGTGAAACTGAATCAGCTTCAAAGTAAACTTCAAGATGAAAAGATCACGCCGAAGCCATGAGAAACCAGAAGAAGAAGAAGAAGAAGAAACAAAGAGGCCACGACGACGAAGACATTCCGTACCGCCTGAAACACCGCTAGATGAACTACTAGCTCAAGTCCATGCTAGTGACTTCGAAGAGGAGATGAGTGAGCCTGAAACCCAAACTTCTAACCCACCCAAAACAAAATCCACTACCAGAACCCCAGGCCAAGAAATACAACCTAGTACTTTGGCTCCTCCTGAAAATTACTATTTGATTCTAGAGACTCAAAAAATAACTTCTCGAAAATTTAAAACTACAGCTTACACTCACACGGTTCACTTTAAAGACTTCAAGTCCAAAGTACCTCCCGAGAAAGCGGCGGGGTTCATTAGCGATTTGTGGGATTCTGTCTTAATGAACTTGAAACGACAATGTGGAGCCAAAGAAGACGATCGATTGAGACTGGCCATTCATCATGACAATTTGAAGAGTCCTGTTTGGATCGAGTTCAGCACCCCGGCAGAATTAACGCCAGACAAAGTCATGTCCAAAATAGAACATGTGCAACAATCCAACGACAAGTTTACCATCACCGATGGAAAGGCCACACTTTACTTGACTCACGTTTCCCCTCCTTGAGGAAGTGGACGAAGTAGGAAACCGTTACTGGTGGACGATATTCGAAGTACCAAACGCAGTGTCGTCCAAATCGACAATACTCAAGACCAGATGTGCTTTGCTCGGGCTATTGTGGTGGGCCGCACCTATGCTAACAAGAACGAGAGCAAAGAATGGAAAAGAGCCCGGAATAACATTCGACAGTCGGACAGAACCAAACAACGAAACGAAGCAGAACTCCTGTTGCAACAAGCAGGCATCCCTAACCAGCCAAGTGGTTAACTTTGAGGTTTTGAAAAATGCTTTGCTGTCTGGACAAGTCTAAGACTTTCGAGTGCACACGTTAGAACCTCACAAGATCGTACGGTTACCTAATCATCAAATTGTCACTCGTCCTTTACAAAAAGTGTACCAAATCGTGTACCAGAAGCGAGAGAGACTTCCAGACCACACCACTTTACATTACTGACACGCCGATCTGCAGTATAAAAAAGGGCACCCCTTCCAAACCTAACCATTCATTGTGACTTTCAACGTTGACCGAGCAAGAAGAAGAAAAAAAAGATTAATTTTGTCATCCTCCCACCAAAGATGAATAAGAATACTCATGCCACCCACCCACCGAGGGAGAAATCTAGTGGTGTGAACTCCAAGTACCATTACGACTTGGAGTGCGATGCAGTGCCATGCGACGAGACGGATTCCGTAAGCGTTGACAGCACCGATTCATACGATCAGACGGATGCCGTACGCTTGGACATCGTCGATGCAGCACGTGTACCTCACCGTCCCTCTAGAGATGCAGGACGACCTTTCTTCTTTATTGGGAAGAATGCTAAACGTACCTGTGAATGTCATAAAGAATTGACGATACCTGTGGCTCTGCCTGGTTATTCCAAGTATGATAATCGACTCGAGACGTTCAAAGACAAGTGGCCTAAATTTCTACTACAATCCACTACTGACAAAGCTTTAGCCAGATCTGGATTTATCTACTTGGGAGAAGGAGATAAAGTTCAATGTTTCAGTTGCGGTGTAAGATTTCACCAATGGGAGCCTACCGACTCAGCTTACATTGAACATGCCAGATGGTCTCCGCACTGTCAGTTCTTACCTTTAGTGGCCTCAGAAGAGTACGGGTACGATGAGCCAGATGCCAAGAAGAAGTAAAAAAACATGTCGGAGGATACTTTACAAGAATACATTTGTGGTTTACCTTTGGAGCTACGAGAACGCATTTACCAGTATTTTGTCCCTAGTTTTAGAAGATCGCATTTGTGACTTGCCTTCGAAGTTGCGAGTACGCATTTACAAAGAGTTGGTCCAGATCCAAGTGAAACCCAAACTCAAAGTCATTCCTCGATTTGCACACTACCGTGACTTTCACCGTATCAGAAATCTGATTTTGAAGAAAAACTATCACCAGTATCGTGAAGAATACAAAAGAGAGTTACTTCTTTCCAAATCGGAAACTTTACCCAAGTACATTGCTGGCATGCCTTTGAAGTTACGAAAACGGATTTACCAAGAGTTTGTCAAAATCCAAGTGAAACGTAAACTCAAAGTCATTTCTCGATTTTTACACTATAGCCTCTTTCAAGGGTGTCTTTCATGACTAAAACACGAAACTATTGTTGTACATTGACGTGTTTATATGACAGTTTGATGGTTTTAGTGGTAGTCTTCATTGTGTACGTGTTCATTTTAATTGCATATTTTCTCACTAATTCACTTCTTCGTGTTCGTGTAAAGTTGTAAAAAATATGTTTTTGTTGGTTGGTTGGTTGTTTTTTTGTTAAAAAAAATAAAAAAATAAACATGTATGAAAACGTATAAAAAGCCTTGGGTTTTTTGTCTTCTTCTCAAAAATTTTCTTACCTCAATCATGGCTACATCATCTTCTTATTCTACCTCGTCTACCTCTTCTGCTTCTGTCGTCAAAGTGATTGACGAAAAGTTAGATCGTCAAAGTTGGAATGCTTTGTATCTGCGCCATCCATTTAACATGTTGATTGCTGGACCGAGTGGTTCAGGGAAAACCGAATTTGTCAAACGATTGATCGAACACAAAGCTGATTTGTTTGATCGTCCACCTCAACGTATCGTGTGGTGTTACAAAGAGTGGCAACCGTCTTACACGTTATTGAAAGAAAGTCAAGGAGAAACCATTTCGTTTGTGGATGGTATTCCTCACGAAGACGATGGAATTGTGTCTGACGTGAGTCAAACTCATTTAGTTATTTTTGATGACATGTTAGGAGAAGACGAAGAAGAAATTAAACTTTGGTTTACACGAAAAGGACACCATCTTAATGCTAGTATTGTCTACATTACACAAAATTTATTTCAACAAAGTAAAGCTCATCGAACCATTAGTTTGAATGCTCATTACGTGGTCTTGTTTAAAAGCCCCAGAGACAAATCTCAAGTACAAGTGTTAGCCAAACAGTTAGGGGCTCCTTGGCTCAATTATGCGTACGACGATGCCACTCAAGCCCCTCACGAGTATTTACTCATTGACTTAAAACCGACCACTCCTGACTATTTGAGATTTCGTGCCAGTATCTTTCACTCTTGGGGTCAAGAAGGTGGTCCTGTCATTTACACGTCCCCTTCAGTCCATTTTTAAAAAAAAAAAAAAAACTATAAAAACAGTCACTACGTCATTTCTGTCTCACACTCTTTTTGAGAGAAGAAGATGACTTCCTTTCAATCTCATCCTTCGGCTAAATTGATTCGTGCCTTGTATGGCATTAGTCGTGAAAAAAATGCACAAGTCCGTGCTCATTTGTTAGAAGCGAGTCTGAAAGAAGTGTTACGATGGTTTACTTTGACAGCACGTCAATTACTACAAGGCATCATTCACATCCCTCATCAAACTCAACGTTTTTTTCAAAGACATAAATCGGCATTGTCACAACTGGCTGATCCTAGAATCGATTCACGGACTAAAAAACAAATCATTTTAACTCCTGGTGGAAGTGGTTCTTTAGGAGGGGTTATGATTCGTTCCCTTTTGAAATGGGATCCTAATGATGCCAAAGCCAAAAAACCCAAAGCACCCAAAAAGAAGAAAAGTCCAAAGAAAAAGAAAACCACCCACCAGAAAAAGAAAAGTTATACCAAGAAGAAGAAAACACCTACCACTAGCACCCGCCGCAAGAGAGGTACTGCGGCCAGGACGCAAACGTACACCCGCAAGACACCACGACAAACAACCGTGACGAGGTCTCCTTCTCCTTCGTCCCCATCATCTTTGTCTTCTTCACCACCCTTCACGATGATGCCTGCCAAACCGGACTTAAGACAAGTGTTTCCTAATTTGATGCAAAAATGGAAACCTATTTCGAAAGTCACCCCTTCGGGACCCTCGACGACATCGGCTGATCTGGCTATGGCAGCGGCCGCCAACAAAGTACCATCCCCTAAAACCAAAGTTCAAGAAAGAACCGGCGTGTTACAAAGTTTGTTGGATTTATCCAAAGAAGAATTGAGACGATTTAATCCCTTGAAAACACCTCAACGTCAAGTGATGCCTGTCGTGAAGTTGGTACGTCGTGCAGACAATCAGTGGAGACGTGTTCCAGTATAAAATAGAAGGGTACCCTGCCAGAGACTTCAGACTTACTCCTCCTCACCTCTAAGATGGCTCCCAAACATGCACACCACAACTACCTCCACCAAAAAAAAAAGAAGAAAACCAAAAAAGGACGACTTCCCCCTCGTCTGGCAAAACATTGGGATGTCTTGTCTGTCTTGACCAAATCCAATCCTCCCATGCGAAAACAACTCATTCAAACAGCTCCTAAAGAAATCATCGATACCGTGTGTGAATGTTGTTTGAACGTGTTGAAAGGAACGGTACCTTTGTCCAAGATACAGAAACAAAAATTAGGGAAACATCGGAACGTTCTTCGTCAAATGGTCAAAAAGAAAATACCTCTTCAACAAAAGAAAAAAATGTTGGTACAACGAGGAGGATTTCTACCTATGTTGATAGGACCGTTGTTAAAAATAGCAGCTCCTTTGTTAGGAACGATTGCTGGACCACTTTTAGGAGGGGTCATGCGATAACCCCTCCCCAAAAAAAGAAGATAAAAAGGACCACCCTTCTCTGAAAAGACCACAACTTTTTGGTACCTTTGGATGAAATGGAAGGACGAAAACTGACTTTAGTACCTTACAAACGATGGATGGAATTTCATCGTTGGAACGAACAACGGATACCTCATTTACCACCCAATCCTAATCTTAACGAAATGTCTCAGTTACAACAAGAAATACAATCCCTGATGGAACGAAACAATGTGTCCGAAACAGAAAAATCCCAACGGTACGGTCAACTTTTACAACGTCTACAACTCTTTCGTCAAAAAGCAGTCGACGAAACAGCTTCACCCACTCTGAGAGATTTTAAGGCTCTGATGAAAAGCGAACCTAAAGTCACCACTAAAACAGACACCGGTACAGGGATGACCGACCAAGAAGAAGAAGAAGAAGAAGAAGAGTTTTTACTAACTCCACCTCTTAAAAAATTAAAAAAGTTAGCCACCCCGGATTGGATAAAAAAGAAGATGCCTACCCCTTTACCCTCAGAAAAGAAAAAGGAAGAAGTGAAGAAAGAAGTCAAAACAGAACCGATGACCCCTGTTCAAACTACCTTTACCCCAGTAGCACGTCGGACACGTAAACAACAACAATCCAAAAAGATACCTCACGAAGAAAAGAGTATTGGAACTTGGTTAACTTATTCTTGAGGAAATCATCATCATCATCATCATGGAGAAACTGTTAGCCACCATTTATTACAATCCTGGCCATGCTGCTGGTTACGGAGGAGTTCAAAAATTATATCGAGCTGCTAAAAGTCAATTGAAAAGTGTACGTTTGCCCGAAGTACGACGATGGTTACAAGAACAATCGACGTACACGTTACACAAACCCATTCGACGTAAATTTTCTAGAAGTACCACTCAAGTGGAAGGGATCGATCATCAATGGCAAGCCGATTTAGCTGACGTCTCTCATTTAGCCACTTACAATGGTGGTCACAAATATTTGTTTTGTGTCATCGACGTGTTTTCCAAATTTGCTTGGGTCGTGCCTTTGACTTCTAAAAGCAGTACCGAATTGGTACGAGCCTTAAAATTGGTCTTGAAACAAAGTGGACGCCAACCTTTACGATGGCAAACGGACAAAGGTACCGAATTTCTAAACCAAGCTTTTCAAAAAGAATTGAAACAAAGACACATTCATTTTTTTACTACCGAAAATCCTGAAACCAAAGCCAGTATCGTGGAACGTTTTCAAAGAACTTTGAAAGAACGTATGTGGAAATATTTTACACATCAACATACTCTCAAGTACATAGACGTGTTACCTCGTTTGGTCAAAGCGTACAATCAGTCGTACCATCGTAGCATCGGATGTGCCCCCGAAGAGGTCAGCCCTGAAAACGAAGTGACCGTGTTTGATAAATTATTTGGTTCACCACCCCAGAAGAAAAAAAAAAGAAAAAGAAAAACCTTGTTGAAGTTATTAAAGACGGGAGATTGGGTTCGCATCGGAAAAACCAAACGTACTTTTGACAAAGGTTATTTACCTAACTGGACTACCGAATTGTTTCGTGTCACTACCCCCGTCCGTGGACGTGATCCTCCCGTCTATAAATTGGAAGACATGCACGGTGAAGTTCTCAAAGGAACATTTTACTTGCCTGAGTTACAACGAGTGACTAAAAAAGAAGACGCCTTGTACGACATCGAAAGCATTCTCGAACAAAGAACACGCAAAGTAGGTAAACGTCGAGTAGAAGAAGTCAAAGTACGTTGGAAAGGATATCCTCCTAGTTTTGATTCTTGGATTGCGGCTTCTCAAGTCGTCGACTATAAAAAGAAAAAGAAGTAAACTCACAACATGCCATTCAACACAGTAGCCACCCAGACGACTTCAACGACTCCTTCACAGAGTTCTTCTCTTCAAGAATTACAAAAACAACCACTTTGGGTGTGGTGCGGAGAACGTGTGCCTAAAAATCAAATCGTCTTTTTCTGCCAAATCTTTGTAGTGTATTGTGTCATCGGAGCAGCTATTGCCAATTTGAGTTTACAACAAGGAGACAAACAATTGTGGACCATTTTACTGAGCAGTTGCATCGGTTATCTTTTACCCAGTCCCTCTTTGAAATTTACGACGACAGACAACAGCAGCCACAGCAACAACCACGCTAGTTCGACCAACGCCAGTTCACCTTCTTCTTCGTCCAGTCACCACCACAATACCAATTCTCTTTTGGAACCTTTTGAACATCATTCTTCTGTTCATTTGAGTGACTCCTCGGACACCAGAACCACCTTAGAACTATGAATGACCAATTTTATTTAACTTTACCCAGTGACAGTTCCATGGATGTGTTTCCCAACAACAAATTATGTTGTTTCACGGCCAAATTACCTCAGGCCTTCCAATTGGATCACGACGCTCATTGGGAAGTGGCTTTGGTAGAAATCATTCATCCTACGCAAATCAAGAATGTGTCTGGAAATCAAACCATTTTTGACGTAGCAATCTATAACGAAAAAGTGCAAAAAGAGTTGGACGCTCATGATCCTGAAATTGGGAAAAAAATTAGTTCAAAAACTGACAATACTCCCTACTCGACCTATCGCATGAGAATTCCTGAAGGGTATTATTTTAGTGCTCAACATTTGGTGGAGACGATTGCGGCCGTCTTCGAAGCCCAATTTGGCAAAGCCTTGGAAAAAAAAACCAAAAATGGGTAGAGATCAAATACCATCCTGTGGCACGCCGTATCTGGATACAATTTTTGAAAGGGCATGAGGGAAAGCCATTCGACGAGAAAGAAGACAAACACTTACCCGCGCACGAAAGAAAATTCATGACCATCGGTTTTTCTGCTGGGTTGTTTGATATTTTGGGTGGAAATAAAAAGTATCATGGTGAACGAACAATCCACACCAACACAGATTTCGGAGAGGCTTTTCGCACCCCTATCGAATTGAACGTTGGACTGAATTTAATGTTTGTGTACTCCGATGTGGTGGAGTACAACGTGGTGGGCCACACAGCTGCTCCCTTACTGAGAGTCATTCCTTTCAAAGTGGATACTGCTGCTGGTGCGTACGAAGAAGGTGGAAACACGTTTCACGTTCACCGTGAATTTGTACATCCTCATTATCTTCCAGTCAGTAAATCGTATTTTGACAGTGTCAACATTAGTATAAAAGGAGATTTGGGACAAGATGTGCCATTCATTGACAAAGGAAAAGTCACGGTGAAACTACATTTTCGAAAAAAACAAGTTCTCTAACGAATTGTAACTAACCTCCCAAACAAAAAAAATGTATCCAGTGTACCAAGGAGTGGCTCGACAACGAGGACATGGTTTAGGAGATATGTTAAAATCGGCTTTTCGGACGGTAGCTCCTATTTTGAAACCGATGGTGACTCGAGGATTTCATGCCTTAAAAGATGCCGCTTTGACACAAGGAAAAGAATTTTTGCAAAATGTCCTCATCGACAAACAAAATCCTAAAGAAGCTTTTATGAGAGCAGGCAAAAATGTGTTGATGACCACTGGTAAAGATCTTTTAGGCCTCCAAGAAAATCCTATAAATACGCTTCACGCTTCAGACCCTGGCATTACTTCACAGCAGCAAGGACAAGGTAGAAAGAGACGACAACAACGCCTAAATCCTTTCAAAGTTCATAAAAAAACACACGGCAGTTCCAAAAAGAATAAGAAGAGAAGAAGAACTGGTAGAGAATTAGACGTATTTGATTATTAATAACTGTGAAAATGATGCACCGAGATTCTTGCGAATGTACCAAGTCAGAACTGGATATGTTTTCTATGCCTCCCACCATGATGACGATGCAAGAATCCCAATGGGTGGAATTTCATCCTGTATCGTCTTTGACGGAATCAGCTCCTATCGAATTTGAAATCAAAGGACAAACCGAAGATTACATCGATCTGAATAACAGTTACTTGTACCTGAAACTTCAAGTACAAAAAAATGACAACACCCTTCCTGGGGAAGCTGCCCGAGTGGCACCCGTCAATAATTTCATGCATTCCTTGTTCAGCGGAGTAGATTTGTACTTGAATAACAAACTGGTCAGCAGCAGTTTGGATACTTACCCATACCGTGCTTATTTGGAAAATCTCTTGACGTACGGAAAAGAAGCCAAGAACACTCATCTGGATGCTTCGGTGGTCTGGAAACCTGACACCTCGGAAAAGTTCAACGACACAGAGCTGTCAGTACCGGCGAAGACTTCTGCTAATGATGGTGATCCTATAATTCCAGCAGTCCCTCACAATGTGGGATTCAACGACCGTCGAAAGAAAATCAGACGAAGTTTAGAACTGATGGATCGTTTGCATTTGGACATGTGGTTGCAAGACAAGTATTTGTTGAACGGAGTAGATGTACGCCTGAGACTGAATCACAGTAGTGCCGCCTTCCATTTGATGGCTCATGCTAACGAGTGGAAAACCAAAATCCAAGAAGCCAAACTTTACGTGCGACGTGTAGAAGTCTTACCAAAAGTAGCCAATGACATCAGTCAATCCTTGAGCAGAACCACTGCTAAGTATCCTGTGCGACGAGTGGAAGTGAAAACCTTTACCATAGCCGCTGGACTCCGATCCAAAGTCGAAGATCACATCTTCCAAGGACAGCTCCCCAAACGTTTGCTGATTGGCATCGTCAGTAATGCAGCCCTCAACGGAGTCCACGATCAGAATCCGTTCGAGTTTAAACACTACAACGTCTCCAAGATAGAAGTCAGTCGAGATGGTAAGACCTTGTGTACCAGACCTTTTGAACCTAACTTTAGCGACGGCCATAAAAATTACTTGCGATCTTACCTGAGCCTGTTTGAAGCCACGGGACAGTTAGGGCGCGACACCAGCCACGGCATTTCGTACGACGATTATGCAGGAGGGTATGCTTTGTGGGGTTTTGATTTCACTCCGGACCAAGGCAGCGACCGAAGGATATTTCCACCCTATAAAATCAGGCCCACTTCGTGTGGAACTTCAGTTTGCAGATCCTCTACCCGACACAGTGAACGTCGTCTTGTATGCAGAATTTGATAATACTCTAGAGATCAACAGTTTGAGAGAAGTGATTCTAGACTATTAGAAGAAGAAAAACAGATGCAACACGTAGAAGAAGAACCTATGGAAATAGATCAGGAATTTTGTGAGAAGTCACAAACTACCACAAATGATGATGATAATGACGAAGTCCTTCATTCAGTACCTCGAATAGAAGAAGAAGAAGAAGAAGAAGAAGAAGAAGAAAACCATTCCGTTCCTGTGTTTACTGGATTTATGGTTTGTCGATGGCCAGAACACGAAAAAAAGTTAGTGACCTGTTATGCTCAGGAATTGAGTCCAATCATTAACAGTCTGATTAAAGAACAATGTTATGGATGTCAAAACGATCATCCCAGTCAGATACAACACGACCAATGTATGATGATGACAGGTGAAGAAAAATTGGATGAATATTTGGAAACGGCCTGGACACAACTCTCAGATGAACACGTGTTGCAACAGTGGTATAAAGTCTTGCAGACTTCTTCTTTTCCTCCACTTACTTCTCTGGAGATCAAACGGATCGAAGGACTCATTCATCAGAGTGCAGAACCTATCCGACGTGAATATTCGTGGAATTACAAGACAGATCAATTCAAGTTTAAAGTCAGGTGTGCATTGCTGACTCAATATTTCCATTGTTGAAGAAAAAAATGGATACTAGAGAACTTTATTACCTATTGACTCGTAGTTCCTACACTTCTTCTTGGAATCCTGTGGTATGTGCTAAAGATGAACTACCTCATCGTAAACCAAAAAACGTTCATGCTTATGTCATCAATACTGACGACAGTGATCTACCAGGAACCCATTGGATTGCCGTGTACTTTCCCAACGATCACTGTGTGGAATATTTTGATTCTTATGGATTACCTCCTTTGGAAAAAGACATCATTGAGTTTATGAGAAGAAATGCCGTCTCGACTCGATTCAATAATGTGAGACTACAAGGATCAGATTCTATGGTGTGTGGACAATATTGTGTTCATTATCTTCATCAACGCAGTCTTGGATATTCCTTAGAACATTTACTGACTTATTTTGATAGTGACTATGTTCGAAACGATGCTAAAGTACAACAATGGTTTTGTCAACGTTATGGTTATCTCTTGTCTTTAGCTCACAATCGTAGTGTACATCAAAATGATGATGTAGATGTAGAAAGTTTAACATTTACTTTACCTTCCCAACGTTGTCAACCTTGTAAATATATGTTCCTGTTTGAAAATTTATGGTTGAATGGTTAGTTTTTTAAAATGTTAGAATAGTTTTTGTTAATTAAAAACTTTTGTTGATTGTTGAAAAAAATGGTGTTGTGTGGTTTTTTATTGAATTTGAAATAATAATGATTATGTTCTATCTCTCTCTTTCTATCGATCTGAAGTCACCCCCCTCTATTTATTATCTCACTGTCGATCTGAACCCTATTTTTAGGTGAGCGCAATGGATGGTGTGGTGTATGTATTGGATAAAAAATAAAAAATGGTTGATAATGGACATTTTATTAAGTTGGAGTTTATCAATGAGAGTCCAGAAGAAAGTTATGAGAGAATTGTAGACAAGAATCTTCCTGAAGTGTCAGAACAATAAGAGAATGAAATGGTAAATATGGAAGTGTATTGAACTGTATTGGACTTATATGAAATTGTTTTTATTACCACGAGTAACATAATGTATATACATTGAATAAAATATAATTATTATTATTGATGTATATATCTGAATGGTGTTGTGTGGTTTGTTTTTTACCCACCAAACCAACAAAAAAACCACTTTCCCTCTCTTTCTATCGATCTAAAATTGGGAGGAAAGAAATTTACTACAGCACTAACAGCAGCAGCAGCAAAGACAACAACAACAACAACAACAACAACAACTTTTGCAGTCCATCAAATACAATTTTTTTAAAAAAAATGGATTGTATATTTGTGGTGTGTGTTTTGATATAACAAAATTTAAAAAGTAAAAAAAAAATGGTTGTGTGTTTTGATTTGTTTTTTAAAAAATTTCCCCTTCCCAAAAAAAATGTAGATAGTGTGTTTGTGTGTTTTGATTTGTTTTTTAAAAAATTTCCCCTTCCCAAAAATTAAAAAAAAAAAATGGTTGTGTAGTGTGTGTAAGTTTTGTGTTTGATATATAAAAAAATTTTAAAAAAGTAAAAAAATGGATGGTTGATATGTTGGATAGTATATTGGCGTGATTTCATCCCTTTGTCATACCCTTTCGTCTGATAGCAGGTTTTTGGGGTTTTTAGGCAGCACACAAGGCATTTGGGGATAGTGTGTTAGGTTTGGGTTTGGGTTTTGGGTTTATTTGGGTTTGTATATAAAAAATATAAAATAACAAAAAAATTTAAATGAGTTAAGAAATTTTAGTACTATTTTTTTGTCAGCCAATTTTCTCCATTTTTTTTTTTTTCAGGATTATTTTCAGTCTTCGCTAACGTCAGGTACAATTTCGGAAGTTTAGTGTTACTTTTAGTCTAGACCATTATAATCTAATGTTCTGTGCACAACCCCATCGTATAATTTGTGATCAATGGAAAGTGTATCAGCGTTAAGTCAAAATACATCACAGAACGTTTGGATGTATTATTTTGTGAGAATTTTACATGTACGTTTTCAAAAGAAGGATTTTAGTAGACTATGTCTCCAATTCAATCTTGTGATATTTTACCGAGAAAAGAGGATTTTTTTCCTATGGATGTGATTTTTTTAAAATGGAATGTGTGATTTTGAAATTTCTTAAGGAAAATATACCATAAAAAACGCAAGTGTCGTGATATTTTTAAAAGTAGGAACAAAATATTCTCTCTCTCTCTCTCTCTCTCTCTCTCTCTCTCTCTCTCTCTCTCTCTCTCCGTCGTAATGTCAATTCTCTCTGTTTCACAAACACACACACTAAGTTTCTTATACAATGATTTCGATTGAAATGATCATGGTATCTGTTCCCGTTTTTAAGATGCCTCTCCACAAATGTTGGCAGTAGTCACAATGATTATGTAAAATGTGACGTTAGTGTTGTAAATTTTTCAAAAACTTGCACCCCTTAAAAATTGTACAACGATTTTTCTTTCATAGGTCAATCGTTGGATTATATAAAATATTGAGTTTAGTTGTTCTTGTGCATGTCAGGTATCTTAGCTTTCTTCCTATTTTGGCACTGCAATGTGTCACGAAAAAAAATTCTAGATCTACCGTTTTCAGAAGGAAACCAAAAAAACAAAAAAAAAAAAACAAACAAACAAAACAAACAAGCACATAGCTTTACGGTGTAAGAATGCCTCGAGTATGACCCATCTAATTCTGCACTCTATAACCCGTCCTATTCTACACTCTCATTCTTGAGCCCAAAACATGCGTTCATGAAAACTGTAACAATGTATTTTAAGTCAGTCCATTTTAGACTGTCGATAAAACAAGACGTGTTTTTACTGTTCTCCCGTCTTCGGTTTTGGGAAATGTTGTAACATTGTTTGTAGCCGCAAGGCGTGTGCAGCAAAACATAACATATCTTAAATATTTGGGAGGCATACAACAAATGCTACTGCAGTCATTCGACAAGAAATATAACATTGCTTTTTAAAACCGATTCAGGACCACCCTTTTTTCAAGAAAGATTAATTCTATTTCCCTCCCTCCCGTTGTCCCTATAGAGACCCCCGCCATGTTAAACTCCCGTATTGGCCACAAGTGCCCCTTCCATGTTAAACTCCCGTAAAGGCCTCAAGTGCCCCCGCCATGTTAAACTCCCGTATTGGCCTCAAGTGCCCCCGCCATGTTAAACTCCCGTACGGGGCTCAAGTGCCCCACTCCATGTTAAACTCCCGTACGGGGCTCAAGTGCCCCACTCCATGTTAAACTCCCGTACGGGGCTCAAGTGCCCCCTTTGGGGCTCAGTACCCCCCCTACACTACTCGCGAGACACGAAATACCTTTGCTCGTCCTCCTGGAATCACGCTACAATTTGGACAATGATCAATTAAAGGTTCTTGTATGCACTTGTCACAAATGCGATAAACTACGCAAAATTAGGGATGTAAATTCCAGACTCTTGCGAACATTCAAAGTCAAAAAATATATAATCCACACCATGGTCTTGTTTCTTTTTCTTGTTCTGGTCGTCATTTAATACTTCCTCCGGTTCGTAGTCATATTTTTGAATGTAACGTTGATGATCTAATTCGACGACTTGGTCACAAAAACGGCATCTTTTCTTTCATGGACAAACGTGAAAACTTTTTGTTATTCGTGCACACATGCCATCCACAAGTAGAACACTCTGTCAATAATTCGCGAGCACTTTTCTGTTGCTGTAATTTTTTTCCTGCGATATTGTGCGTAACACGTGGAACTGATGAATGTTCGCTTGCAAGTAGAAGATGGAATTCGTTTTCATCCTTCAGGAATGCATTGCTAAATCCATGGTCACATTTCTCGCAGTAATATTTGTATCTGAGAAATCCTGTGCTCCTAGTAATGGTATCGAAATGATCTTGATAATGATATACGTGAATGTATTTTCCATCAGGAAAATCCGGTCTTAGTATTGGCAGATCTCCACAAACGACTTGAGGGTATACTTTCAAAGTATAACGAGGGGCCAACACGTCTTGAAGTTTTTGCATTTCAGGAATTCCACACACGGTCTCTTTGAAATGCTTGCTTGCTGCAAAAGGAGTTCTGCTTCTTTTTGTTGTTGAGGTATGTCCGATCGTCTAATGTTCATCCATGATCGTTTCCATTCTATTCCATCGGCATAAGTACAAGCTAAATACATTTGGTCTTGATGGTTGTTAATCTGGACGATTTTTTTGTTTGGTACTACGAAGTTCATCCACCAATAAAACCTTGCGTCGTCCACTGCCTCCTAGAAGTGAAACATGCGTCTCCGAAAAAAGAAAATCATTCTGTATCGTCTGAAGAAAATGTTCACATTCGAGAGGCCCAGCAAGTGACTTACGGATTTATGGGAATCGATATTAGAGAAAGTGAAACGACAATGCCGAGCTAAAGATGACGATCGATTGAGACCATCCATTATTCACGACAGTTTGAAGTCTCTCATATGGATCGAATTTAGTACACCGGCAGAAATTAACACCTTCAAAAATTATTGACAAAATTCAACACGTTCAACAATCAAATGACAAGTTTAACATCACCGATGGAAAAACGACTCTTCACATGACGCACGTTTCACCTCCAAGAGACAGTAGACGACGCAGTTTTATTGGTGGATGAACTTCGCAGTACCAAACAAAGTATCGTCCAGACTAACAATCATCAAGACCAAATGAATTTAGCTCGTGCCATCGTTTTCGGCCGAACTTGTGTGTACCTGAAATATAAGGCTTGGGGATTCATAGGTAATATTGTGACTGCATGGTTTCAGCCAAACCATCGGTTTTGAAAAAATTGCCTAGAATCGACGATTCCTATTGGCTAAGTCAAACTGTAACAATGTATAACCTACTTTTCTTTTATCAGTTGATTTCAACTGCCGATAGATCAAGAGGTGGCTTTTACTGTCCTCCCATCTATGGTTTGGGGAATTTAGTAACATTGTTTGTAGTCTCAAGGCGTGTGCAACAAAAAATAAAATATCTGAAATTTGACACAACGCCAAATGTTACTTTGCAGTCATTCGACAATAAATATAACACTACTTTTTTTTAAACAGATGAACGAAAATAAAAATTGCCAATGAACATTTCTAAAATAGGATTTACCCTTGTCATCAGAAACTCATAAAAATGGTAACCTAATCTTAATTTCTCCTTGTACTATAATGCTGCAAATTTTTAAAAAAAAATGTCGTCCTACATTTCTGTCTTTTACTATCCCATATGTATTTCTCTCTCTCTCTCTCTCTCTCTCTCTCTCTCTCTCTCTCTCTCTCATCATGAAATCATACTACTACTAATAATAATAATGATTGTATTATGGTCTGTAGCCACCTTGTCTTAAGAAACTCATAAAAGGTTACCCCTCTCTCTCTCTCTTTCTCTCTCAAACACACACACACACACACACACACACACACACACACACTTGAACTCCTTATATAAAATTTATATTTAAATCGCAATGGTATCTGTTTTCATTTAACATTCTATTCCAAAACTTGCCAAAGTCGAAAAGGCTTGGCGATACATATGTATTATTTTGACTGTATGGCTTGAGCCAAACCATATGCTTTGGATTTTTTTTTTTTTTTTTTTTTACTGCGTTGATTTGACAATATTTTATTGTGTACTATGCTCAGTAGCTGCAGAAGCCGTTCACGTGGCTAGGTCAATCGGTACAAAACGGCGCGTTTGCGAGACAGTAAACTTTAACCACTGCTTGTTTTAGTACATAATATAGCTAGGTCAATCCATGCGAAACAGGCGGATAGCGCTCTAGAATGTTGTGTAGCTAGGTTCATCAATACGAAACGGCGTGTTTTGAGGGACACTTAATTTCAACCACGTCTCGCTTTTAGTACATAATGTAGCTAAGTCAATCAGTGCGAAACGGCTTGATAGCGGTTTAGTACGTAGTGTACCTAGGCCAATCAGTACGAAACGGCGTGTTTGAGGGACACTTAATTTCAGTCACTGCTCGCTTTAGTACGTAAATGTGTTGACATTAATGTTTATCTTTATTATTGTGAAAGAATGGTTGAAATCGGGATGATTAAAATCGGGAAGTTTTTGCTACTTTCTGTACACTTTGCTCGCAGTAGGAGGTCAAACTAGTCCTCGAGTCAGGATAAAGGTCAATAGAAAAGTGGTTTTGTGAACATTTTTGTTATCTATTTTCTTTAGCGCAGAAACGTAGCGTGCATCGATGGCATAATAACACTGTACTAAATTATTGGACATCTAGTCAACCTTGTAAATATGTTCATGTTTAATATTTGGTATTTGAATATGAAAAGGACGGGACAAGCCCTAATCCTCCATCTTCATTTTAAGTGAGCGGAGCTTATAAAAAATATTGATTTTGAAAAAATGGTATTGACTTTTTCAAAAATTCTTTATCTCTCTCTCTTTTTCTCTCTGTTTCACACACACACGCACACACAGACAGACATACACACTTTAGTTAAAAAATGGTGCTGACTTTTTCCAAAAAATCCGTAACTCCCTCTCTCTCTCTATTTCTTTCTCTCTGTGTTTCACACACACACACACACACACACACACATATTGAGAGACATACAGATTCCTCATGTTGAAACGTATGATGTAATATGGTATTTCCGTTCGAGTGTCGACAGTCACCTGATGCTACAATGTTACAAAACATACCTTTCAAAATGGAGGCCTCATGTTAATTTCCCGTTTGTCCCTATATGTTGAGGTCAACCGCTCCTAACAATGTTACAATGTACCCCCAATGTTAAACCTATGGACAATTTTAACATAGGATTTCCCGTACGTCCCCCAAGTGCCTAACGGTCAGTTTCCATATTTTAACATTAGTTCATGTTAACTCCCGTTTGGATCTCAAGTGACATCTTCTACTACTCGCCATCTAGCATTACTCAAGTAAAGCAATTTATGAATGAATGTTTGGTTTGGTTTTGTGGGGTTTAACGCCATTTTTCAGCACATGATGGCATGGCGGCCAGAGTATTTGGTGGATGAAGAACCCGGGGTGACCTCAGGAAGCTACTGGCAAGCTTTCTCACATACCAACATTGATCATTTATGAAAGATGAAATAAATGTAGTGGAGTAAAGTTAGTGCAGTATGCACTAGTATCATCTATTAAGAAAAACTGGTCGATATAACATTTAAATTTAAGAGTACTTAACTTGTTTCTTCAGGCAGATAATTTGAACAAGAATGACTCTCTTGAAATTATAACTCAATTTTGTTTTCAATAAAAATAATGAAGTTTGTTTATGCGTGAATATCACAACTTTTGCGCTAATGATGAAAGTCCCAAATGAATGCAAATGTCTTAAAAATATATGTACCTGTTTGCATATGTTCATAACAACCTTTTTTTATTATAATATCCTAAAAGTGGGCTGATTTTCTATCATAAGAAAATATTTTTCTAATATTAAAAAGAGCGTGTGATTTTAATATTTAAAAAGGAGCTCTTGAATTAGAAACTGTTTTCTTTATATTAGGAAAAAAAACCAACATTTTTTATATAAGATATAAGAAATCAATTTCTAATATTGCAAAATCGTTTTTCAATATTAGAACACTGTCAGATATGATTTGCCCATCTGTGTCCACAGTAAATAGCTACTAGTATTATTGTAGAAGCATGGAACAAACCATAATTTAGAACCTGATCCTATTCCTTAACACATATTTACAACGTTGATGACACATGCTGCAATTGATTTAATAACATGACAAGTAAAGTCACATATGATCAAACCATTAGCATAGATTTTAATCTGTACGGAAAGCCGAGAAGTGGGGTGGGGTGGAGGTTGGGGTGGGGTATTTAGAGACAGAAAAATGTAAGTAATTTAGATCATATCCAGATATGGGCTAATATGCTTAAATGGGTACGATCCTGCTTAAACATGTATTAGCCTCTTCTCTTCTCATTCAACTCTTTGGGGGATTTGTGGAGGTGTTTGGGGTAGAGGTTGGGGGAGGAGTTCAGGATATGTCGGCTAAAATTCTTCAGAAAGGGACAAGGCAAGATGTGTTAGGCCTGAAACTAACATTCTGAGATATATATATTCACCTGATCATTACATTATGACGGCATCAATATGACGTCACTTGTTACCTCAGACTATCGTAGCGCTATGAACTCTGAGAGAGACTGAACGTTAAATAACATGGTTGCGACTTCTGTCTCCTATTAAAAAACGAGAAAGAAATTTATGATACAATTTTAATACTCACATTAACAGTACTGTTAAAGAAAATAATAAAGTCAACGAAAAGTATACGATACCTTTAGAAATATTGAGCGATTAACGACCTGCTGTAAATCGGCGGCGTAGTTTTTCTCTTGTGGACGACCGATGTGATCTCAATAGCTCTGTCATACTGCAAAAAATAATTAACCAAATTACTATTTACTTTGTGTATCTGACAACATAATCTTCAACCTGAGGAAAATTTTATTAATTTGTAAATACTCATTTAGCAGTTATGTTATGGTCAATAAGTGACATGGTACTTTTTCCCATTCTTTTCTATGTAATGACTCTTATTTGGGTATATATATATATATATATATATATATATATATATATATATATATATATATATATATATATATATATATATATTCAACTATGAATAGCAAAAGAAAATGCACACCAACCTATATGTATTCTTTAGTGATTTTGAATTGCTTGGACTCTTAGCTATGTAAAAAATATCAGTAATTTTGGATTGCTTGGACTCTTAGCTATGTAAAAAATATCAGTGATTTTGGATTGCTTGGACTCTTAGCTATGTAAAAAAAAATATCAGTGATTTTGGATTGCTTGGACTCTTAGCTATGTAAAAAATATAATTTTAGCAAATAGTTAAATACTCCAACATAAGCGATCATCCTTAAGGAGACACGATTTATCTCTCAAGCCTTGCCTTCCTCACCGCACTCATGTCAAACAGTCACGTTGATAAGATGATCACCTAACGTATAGAAATGAGGCACTTGTAAGGATTGGTCGTACAACATTTCACGTCTTCTGGTTCACAAATAATGGCGGAAAATAAAATCAAACACCGCTATACAGGAAAAAGTCACTGCTTAACTGGAAACAAAGAAACAAACTGATAGCCTGGGGCCTGTTTCTCGAAAGGTCATACGACCGATTTTTTAGCATACGTTCCTAGTGCGGACGTCATACTCTCAGTCTAGAATCTATAAAAACTTAGACGACAGAAAAAGGTGTCGTACAATAAAACAGAGCGTCATACCAGTTATTAATTCAAATACTTGCGTACGACAATAGTCAGTCTATTTTTTTTGTAGAAAAGAAGAAGGCTTTAAACCGAAAAGCGTTTTCAAAGATTGCTTATGTCCACCCCACTTTGTAAGTGAACAACTTTTGTAGAAAGATAAATTTGTACTTGTACTTATCTTATTATTTCTTCTCTTATGTATTTTTTTAATCATAATTTTATTTTATTTTATTAAATTTTCATAATATAAATATGTGTATACAAGAACACAACGAAATACTCTTAAAAACTTGTATTAGGTTTAAAGTTAAGGCATAAATCTATACTACACTAGATTAGTCGAGATTTATGTTAAGTCTCAGGGTGATTCATCCATAAACTGCTTTGGCTTCATCTATCACATGCTGGAATGTTAACATGAACATCATAAGGACGACCCCAATGACACCATAATTGTTTTACATTTGTAAGAACAGAGTGAAGTAAAATTGAAGTCGGTAGCGACTGTTATGTTATAGTATTGTGCAAGTCCATCACTTCTACACTGTCTGACTTCATTGTGATAATTGTGTCCTACCACCTAAAAGCGAGTATGAGTATAACGACATATAGGACCTACTGAAAATGAATATTTCATTTTAGCATAACGGTAAACAAATACATTTGCTAACTTTGACAGTAGAAATGTTCTGTCATTCGCTTGAAATGAAAATATGATTTGTAACAAGTATAATAAAAGAGTAATAGTATATGGATGATGATACTTATATTTAATTTGCTAAAAGTTACGTGACAATATGGTTAACTGTTCAACGAGCGATACTTCTCTGATACTTCCGAAAGTAGGGAGGTAGGGACGTAGCCACTTATACTTCTGGAAGTAAGGGCGTAGCCATGGGAAGTCTCCAGAAAGTATTTTTAAAACTTTTGAAATTGAAAATTACTAAATCTAGAGTATCTAAATTTATACTAGATTTAGACAACTATCGAATATTTTTCATCACCCTTGCCCAACAATACAGTTTAATGCTCTTGGTAATATTACAAACGTAAACATCTATTGCCTGGTAGAAGCGCTTTTGCAACATTTTACAGTCGAAATCAAATAAAGGTGTGAAAGTTAATATTTCCGTCTTCGAACAAAATTAATAACCCTAAAGTGGTGTCATTTGAAACTTCAACATTTAGAGAATTATATCACTTTTTCAAACCTCGACAACTCGAGAAACCAGAAATGCTTAGAATAAGTATTTGGGGTTGAATTAGCGGGCATTTCTAAAACCGAATATGTAGGTTTATCAGATTTAAATTTAACTACATATATGAAAAAATCAATCTCTCCTTCGTTGAGATTTTAGGAAAATGCAGTTATGTCTTCTAGACTCATGAACTGAAGCTGTATATTGGTGTATCGAATATAACGTTCCCAGTGTCATATTTAAGAGATTTTGATAGAAGCGCTTTACCGATTGTTATGGTATAATTACTTTCAAATTCAATGTTGTCCCAATACAACCACCAACTTTTCTGCCTTTCTAAAACATAGCAAAATAGACTTTAGAACCTTTAAAGGCAGACAGTCATCCATTCTTTCCATATTTTGCATATTGTTTTCCAACCATTTAACCTCGCACCTTAAAACCATTTAAATTTGTAAAAAAATAAAATAACAAAATGCACACACACACACACACACACACACACACACGAGTGTGAAACTTACGTATTTACTTTGGGACAAAAGTCATAAATAGCTGAAATAATTTCTTTAAAGACCTTTGCTGTCAACACAACATAACTCATTTAAAAGCTTCAATTATTTACAATGATAGACAAGGAAACTTATTCGAGGCACCTATATTATGACAGTGATGTGGCCTATACAAACATAAACATTCTGTGGCTTCAAATCAAATATGCCGAGTTAAATAAATGGTTAACCCAACAATCGACTTACTTCACAAGCAGGCATATAATCAATTCCCATTTTGGAGGGTTTATATATGTCAAGCTGCTATCAAATGCAAGCAGACCTGGTTGACATCCAAGCCTACGAGGGAGATAATAGTGGATACATATATATTTTGACTGCCATAGAACTGAAGCAAAATCCGTATGGTCTCAAAAAGTAAAATCTAATTGTGGAGATGACATATACGAGGCATTTTTAAATCTATATTTTATTAGCAAAATGGAGATGACATATACGAGGCATTTTTAAATCTATCTTTTATTAGCAACATGGAGATGACATATACGAGGCATTTAAATCTATCTTTTATTAGCTACATGGAGATGACATATACGAGGCATTTTTAAATCTATCTTTTATTAGCAACATGGAGATGACATATACGAGGCATTTAAATCTATCTTTTATAGGCAAAATGAGTGAAAACCCAAAAATATTCAGTTTGATGAAGGTAAGGAATTTTGTATTATGAAGGTAAAAGAACTATTCGCTAAGGAGGGTATATCTCATTCAGACAAAAAGGCATCTGTGGTGGAGTGATTTAACGGAACTCTAAAGACTATAATGTGGAAATATTTAAATGAGACTAGAACATTGATTGATGTGTTACCTAAATTAGTAGAAGGTTACAACAGCACTTATTATATAGATACGACTCCCGTAGAAGCATCGAACGAGGAAAACTGAAGTAAAGTTTGGATAAATCTTTATGAGTATCTAACAACTGACCATTTTGGGACACCTAAATTTAAATTAGACCAAAATGTCAGAATATCATAATATAAGTCTATCTTTGCCCAAAGATATTTTCCTAATTTCACAGAAGAAATTTTCAAAATAAGGTAAGTCATTTTAGGAAGTCATGTAGCATACAAATTAGGAAATCTAAGAGGCGAGGACATAGAAGGAAGTTTCTACGAAGAGGAATTATCTCCATATGACAAGCAACATGATCTCTACAAGACGGAAAAGATTTTAAAAACCAGACAAATGAATGGCAATGTAAACATGAAAGGTTATGACAGGTATTTTAACAGTTGGGAACCAGCTGAAAATGTGGTATTTAAATAGTTTGTCAATGACAATGATTGATTCACCAATATCAAAGAGTGAAAGATGACGTCTGCAAAGGCCACTAATCCATCTTCGGACTAGAAGGTAAATTAAGAGAATGAATAGACAGAACCTAAACAGAACACATAACCCGTAGAATGCAAGATGCATTTAATGGAACTATTAATGAGTAAAGATTCCATGGTAAAAATGATCAGGATTTGTATAAATTCTTTGGTGAGCTTTAGCCTCACCTAAAGAAGATTATTTCTGGAAAGACGAGAGATGTTGGATCTGTGCAAGTACAACTTGATATGTTTTTTTTAGGTCGGATGGAATAGTCAACTTTACATGGTCACATAGGAATAAAGGTCAGAAGATCAATAACAGGAGAGAAATGCCTGCGGTTGTAGGAGAATGATTGAAATGCTAAATACTACATTTTCAAATTAAGTAAATGCGGATACAGAATGGTGATTCGAAACAATGGAATTCCATACTTTACACTTGATAAATATATAACTCTTACTGGTACATATAATTTGATTTACCTGAATGGGTGAAGTAGAAGAGTGCATTCTGGCATAAAGATGTTTCTTCTATGCCATTAAAAGTATACTTACTCCTTATCAAAATGCACATACAGAACCACCAAATATTGCCTTTATGCATATACGCATTGGTTTGATAAGTGTCCCATTAAAGTAAAAAATTGCGATGATTTTAAAATGAAATTGAATTTGACATATCTGAAAATCTATGTGCCATTGGAGACATTACTAAATTATAACGAATTAAACATGTTCACGTGTTAATCGTTTCAGAAGAGATAGGCATCATTATTGCGAGATAAAGAATTTGTCGAGATTGCTATAAATGCACATAAATAGGTATAGATACAAAAAGTGTCTGCATAAGGTTTTCACAACAACTAAATTGCATGAATATCAATTGATCTGGCATACACTTGAAGAAAGTATTGTTGCTATAATGCTCATGGGAGGTTAAAAATTAACTTTTCATACATTACTAACACCAGCTAAACGTTCCCTGTGTTGTATAATGTGATTTGGAAAGTATCATGAAATCCATACAGCACTGGAAACAAGCAACATATAATTCATGGATAATTGAGAGACCTAAACACATGTCCTCAGGAATCTGTCTCTACATCAAAGCCAAATAAAAAGAGTATGTTCCTATAGTCTAGAGGTAATTACTACATTGAAAAGTTCTATGAATATCTCCAAAAGATTGCAGAGTTGGCATATGAAGAAAGTATGAATGCTGTTAAGATGATATTTAGCAAACTTGATAGAAGGCATCTCAGTGATACAAATATGTGTCACATTTGTGAAAAGCAATTAGACAATCACTGTCACCTAACAGGTCTATACAGAGGTTCAGCTCATCAAGACTGCCGATATCCGAAATATATTCCACTATTTATCCACAACCAATCAAGCTATGATAGTAGTAAGGGGGGGGGGGTGTTGAGGAAGGGGGCACTTGGGGTACAAGGGGGATTTAAGATGGCGGGGGGCACTTGGGGTACAAGGGGATTTTAACATGGCGGCGGGCACTTGGGGTACAAGGGGAATTTAACATGGCGGGGGGCACTTGGGGTACAATGGGTACAAGGGGAATTGAACATGGTGAGGTCTCTACAGAGTGACGTCATGTATAGTATCTAGTAAGTGCGCTTGTATAGTATTACCATGCAACTGGCTACCGGCTACCGAGCGTCTGACGTCACTCCGCGCTTCGCAGTGACGTCATGTATGGTATCTAGTAAGTGCGCTTGTATAGTATTACCATACAACTGGCTACCAGCTACCACGCATCTGACGTCACCGCGTCTGACGTCAACCATCAAAAATATATAGGACAATAATGAAAATTAATCTTTTCTTGAAAAATGGTTGGCCCTGAAAAGGGCCGTTGGAGTTTTTTTGGTTTAACAGAGAAGACATCTCCTGGAGGGTCTTCTTCTTCTGAGACTTCTACGGAATTCAGGTCCGTAGATCAAGGCCCTCTTCAAACATCCTTGTCTTTCTATATAGATGCGACGTTTAAAGATAGCGGTCTCTGTGATCTTGGTGATCGCCCATGAGGCCTTCACATACATTGGGAATTCTGGGTCAAACAGCATTCCCGATACGATAGTTGATGATTCAACACTTGTCCACATCTTGTTTTGTTTCTTCGGGAGTGGTCTTGGAAAAAACCGGTGAAGCTTTATGAGACAAGCGGTGGTATATATACCCTATGAACGGATTGAAATGGATTGAAATGAACTACCAATCCAAGCGCGCGTTACAAGTGGGTAGGTTTTTCTTCCAATGGGAAGAGAGCAGGGTGTGACGTCATCTATAGTATATAGGCATCACAGCGTCCGTAGGGATTTTACTTTGGACAGCCTAAGTATGACGGAGACAACGAAGACAATGTATTGGAGTGAGCCTGCCACTATGACGACCAATGCCGTAGTGAACTTCCAACCGGAAGATTTTAATTTAGATTTCGTGGATTTTTTGTCTCAGGAATTTGTACCTGAAACCACCACGACTGCTGCTATACCAACGTCCTCTTTGCCTGTCATCGATGATTTCACAAAGAGGCAAAAAGAAGAACTGGAAAAATTTGTACAGCGACAGAGAGAAGCCAAAGAAGTGTTTCTTCAGCAAGAAGAGAAAAGGAGAAAGCAAGAAGAAGAACTAAGAAAGTTAGAAGAGGAGAAGGGTGAAGAACCGAAGGATGAGAGCGATGAAGACAAAACGGTGAGTCTACTACGAGACATTTTAGCGGAGTTAAAGAATCTGAGAAACATGTATCAGATTTCTTTAACTCAACCTAAGAGAAAAAGACCTTCACGGGCGAAACATGCTAAACCCATCACTACTACTAGTGAGATGCTACCACCACCACCACCATTCACTACTACTACTACTACCACCAAAGCAGCAGCAGGAGGAGGAGGAATAGGAGTGGGTCGTGGAAAAGGATTGAGACAGTTGAAGTTGATCATGTCCAGTCCATAAGTTTGTTTAACAAACAAACAAACACCCCAACGGTCCTTTTCAGGGCCACCCAGATCTCTAGAAAAGATGATCATTCATTTTGCCAGAAAAATCAAGTAAAACTTTAAATCCCATTCCTTGGTTTTGTGTAAGAGTGGGTGCGTGCGTGCGTCCATACTCTAAATAACAAAAAACACTTACTTTTTCCATTCTGGTCTATTCTCATTTTTTTTTACAAAATAATTCACCATGAACATAACACCTCACTCAAAAAAAGTTCATCGTTCACTGTCTGTCTCTCTTGTTCTTGAATGTCTTCACAGGAATCAAGCGTTCTTCTTCGCTATCTTCCAATCGTCTAGCTTTCTTGCTTTTCTTGACGACGGGGATAGGTTCTTCTTCTTCTGGGACTGAAGATCCCTCGGCTTCCTCCCTCTCTGGTAGGTTTTCTTGTTTCTGAGGACACTCCGAAGACCAATGTCCTTTTTCTTGACAATGATAACAGGTATCTTTCCCTTTATCTCTCTTTTCTTTACTTTGACGTTGTGGACATTCTGGAGTCCAATGCCCTTTCTCTTGGCAGATATGGCAAGTATCTTGACTTTTATTTCGAGAGGTAGAGGAGGAGTAGTCCTTACTCTTACTGGTATACTTTCGAAGGACTGTCTGCAAATCTCTAACCAGAAAGGCAATCTATCTTCTTGACTCTTCCATCTTCACTGTTTGAAAGTACAATCACAAATACTGATTCTGAGGGTAAGAAGGTCTCTCTATATATAGTCTCCTGTGTGAAACTGAATCAGATTCAAATCAGACTTTAAGATGAAAAGATCACGCCAAATCCATGAGAAGACAGAAGAAGAAGAAACGAAGAGGCCACGACGACGAAGATTTTCCGTGCCGCCTGAAACACCGCTTGCTGAAGTGCTAGCTCAAGTCCATGCTAGTGATTTCGAAGAGGAGATGAGTGAACCTGAAACTAAACCACCTTCTACCCAACCCAAAAAAACCACTACCACCCCTGACCAAGAAAGTCCTACCGTGGCTCCCGAAAATTACAATCGGATTTGAGAGACGCAAAAAATAACCTCTAGAAAAGTTAGAACTACGGCATACACTCACACCGTCCACTTTAAAGACTTCAAGTCTGAAGTGCCTCCCGAGAAAGCTCCTGGGTTCATTACTGATTTGTGGGGTTCTGTGTTACAGAACTTGAAACGACAATGCGGAGCCAAAGAGGACGATCGATTGAGACTGTCTATTCATCACGACAGTTTGAAGAGTCCTGTTTGGATCGAGTTCAGTACCCCGGCAGAATTAACACCAGCCAAAGTCATGACCAAAATCGAACACGTTCAACAATCCAACGAAAAGTTTACCATCACGGACGGAAAGGCCACACTTCACATGACTCACGTCTCCCCTCCTCGAGGGAGCGGACGAAGTAGGAAAGCATTACTGGTGGACGACCTTCGCAGTACCAAACGCAGTGTCGTCCATATCGACAATTCTCAAGACCAGATGTGCTTGTCCCGCGCCATCGTGGTGGGGCGAACGTATGCCGATAAGAACGAGACCTCAGAATGGAAAAGAGCCTGGGAGAACATTCGACGATCTAACAGACCCCAACAACAAAACGAAGCAGAACTCCTGTTACGACAAGCAGGCATCCCCAAAGACACCGTGTGTGGCATTTCTCAAATGCAACAACTTCAAGACGTCTTGGCTCCTCACTACACCTTGAAAGTACACCCTCAAGAAGTGCGCGGAGATCTGCTGTTTCGAGGAATCGATTTCCCCGAGGAAAAATACATTCACGTGTATTACCATCGAGAACATTTCGATGCCATCACCAGTATCACAGGATTTCTAGGATACTCTTACTACAGTGAGAAATGCGAGCAAGGATTTAACAGTCGGGAGCGACACATTCACTGCGGAGAGAGACGTCGGGGCTGTTTAGCGGCCAAACCATGCCTTCCTGAACAACACGTCCATTGCGAGACGTGTCGACGAACTTTTGTCAGTCCCTCTTGTTACGAACAACATCGCAAGACACAAGGACACCAACAAAAATGTGCTTGCGACTTATTGAAATTGTGTTCCACGTGTGGACACCTGCTTGAAACCAACGACCCCAAGAGACACACTTGTACCGGTAAGAAAAGATGTCGCATTTGTGAGCAGATGGTGGATTATGATCATCAATGTTTCATTCAAAAGTACGACAATACACTGAAGAAAGAATTAAAGAGGGATCAGAACAAGAAGAACAAGAACAAAGTGGATTTCATCTTCTTTGATTTTGAATGCATGCAAGAAACGGGGATTCACATTCCCAATTTCTGCGTCGCTCATCGGGCTTGTGAGAAGTGCATCCAAGAACCTATCCATTTTCACTGTCCTCATTGTAGTGGGATTCCAGGAGGACGTGAAAAAATCTTTCGTGGTCCCCACACTCTGTCCGAGTTTGCTCAATGGATTTTAGACCCTACCGACGAGACTTGGGGCGAAGAGGACATTCAACGTTACGGAGACTGTCATCGCTATGCGACCGTCATGGCTCACAATTTCTCGGGATACGATGGGCATTTTTTATTAAACTATTATTCGCAACAAGGTACCGAATGTCCTAAAGTCACCATGAACATAGCCAAACTCATCTACATGCAAGTGGGACAAGTGCAGTTCAAAGATTCCGTGAGTTATTTGGCCATGCCTTTGAGTCGAATGCCAAAAACATTTGGTATGACACAAATGGCCAAAGGATATTTTCCCCACTTTTTCAATATCGAAGCCAATCAACATGCCGTACTACCGCATTTGCCTGACGTCGACTATTACGACCCCGACGGAATGCACCCCGAACACCGAGAAGCCTTTCACGCTTGGTACCGCGCTCACCTGTCAGAACCGTTTGACTTCCAAGAAGAAATTTTAAAGTACTGTCGATCCGATGTGGACATTTTACGCCGTTGCTGTGGAAAGTTTCGACAGTTATTTCTAGATCACGGAGACATCGATCCTTTGAAAGAAGCGTGCACCCTACCTAAAGCCTGTACCTTAGTGTTCACCAAAAACTTCATGCCGGAGAACGAACTAGCCATCATAGACTCCAACACGGGATCACTTTGGAAGACGTGGAAAAAAACGAAGGAAGAAGATCGTTTGCCAAAGTCATGCTCAATTGCTTGTGGGGAAAAATGGCACAACGTACGATCTTGCCCAAGACGGAATACTTAACCGATCCCAGTCGCTACCTTAAACTGGTGGACGACAAAATTATACTGATGAAACACGTAGAAATCGTCCGTGATGATATGCTCTTAGTCAATTTCGAAGAAGAAAGCAAGTTTGTACAGCCCGACCATTTTAGCAACGTGGTCATTGCAGCCTACGTGACAGCCCATGCTCGCTTGAAATTGTACGACGAAGCTTTAGAAGTCTTGGGAGATCGTGTCCTGTACTTTGACACCGACAGTTGTATCCACATCCATCGGCCCGGTTGCCCACACCCTACCATCCAAGGAGATCGTTAGGAGCCTGGACGGACGAGCACCCTCAAGACACCATTCTGAGTTTTGCCAGCGGCGGTCCTAAAAATTACGGCTACCGATAC
This sequence comes from Margaritifera margaritifera, assembly GCA_029931535.1. NCBI lineage: Eukaryota > Metazoa > Mollusca > Bivalvia > Unionida > Margaritiferidae > Margaritifera > Margaritifera margaritifera. The sequence continues at coordinate 485,245 of JAQPZY010001410.1, read as the reverse complement.
CGAGACCGACAAGGCCAATTTCACACCCAATGCAAAGTCAAAGGATTGACCCTAAACTATCGAACCAGCCGAGTGGTCAATTTTGAGGTTTTGAAAAATGCTTTGCGGTCTGGACAAGTGGAAGACTTTCGAGTGAAAACGTTAGAAACTCACAAGATCGTACGGTTACCTAATCACCAAATCGTCAGTCGACCTGTAGGAAAAGTTTACCAAATTGTGTACCAGAAACGAGTGAGACTTCCAGACCACACCACTTTGCCTTACGGACACGCCGATCTTCAGTAAAAAAAGGGACCACTTTCAAGCCTAACCATTCATTAGGACTTCCAACGTTGACCGAGCAAGAAGAAAAAAGATGAATACTCATGCCACCCACCCACCGAGTGAGAAATCTACTGTGAACTCCAAGTGCCATCACGAGTGCGATGCGGTGCCATGCGACGAGACGAATGCCGTACGCTTTGACATCAGCGATGCAGCACGACCTTACCGTCCCTCTAGCGATGCAGGACGTCCTTTCTTCTTTATTGGGAATGCTAAACGTATCCCTACCTATGAATGTCATCCCTACATGGGTAAAGAATTGACGATACATGTGGCTTTGGCTGGTTATTCCAAGTTTCAAAAGCGACTCCAGACGTTCCAAGAGAGGTGGCCTAAATATCTACAAGGGCCTACCCCCAATGCTTTAGCCAGATCTGGATTTATCTACTTGGGAGAAGGAGATAAAGTTCAGTGTTTCAGTTGCGGTGTGAGACTTCACGAATGGGAGTATAAAGACTCGGCTTACTTGGAACATGCCAGATGGTCTCCGCACTGTCAGTACTTGCCTTTAGTTGGTGAAGAGTACGTTGCGTACGATGAGCCGGATGTCATTTCCAAGAAGTAACATGTCGGATGATACTTTACAAGAATACATTCGTGTTTTACCTTGGGAGCTGCGAGAACGTATTTACCAAGAATTGGTCTAGATGCAAGTGAAACGTAAAGAACAGTTACATCCTTTAGGACATACACGTTTTAATCATTGGTATCTGAATGCTATAAGAAGTTTAATTGCTATGAAAAGGTTCAAATGGTCAGACATTGATCAAATAAGAAATTGGGCTTGTAAGGAATTGGATGGCACCACCTACCACGTGGGAGTGATCCAGCAAATTCCATGGAACGAAGTGGAGGAAAAAAAAGTGACCAACTTACAGGAATACCAAAAACGTTTACAAGAAGTGTCACCTCAAGACGAAATGCCTTTACGTCGTCTGACGTGTAAGGTCATCACTGAACATCTTGGATATCCTTTACCCACCGATTCCATTTGGCAAGTGTATGACTATTTCGTCACCAAGAAACCTAGTTTAGAAGAGCGCATTCGTGGCTTGCCTTTGGAGCTGCGAGTACGCATTTACAGAGAGTTGGTCCAGATACAAGTGAAACGCAAACTCAAAGTCATTTCTCGATTTTTAAGCTATGCTTACTTCCAAACTGTCAGAAGAGTGATTCTGGGGAGAACCTTTCATAGTAGAATCTCGGGAGTAGTCTATCACAAAAGATCCAAAATTGGGAACCTGGATATAAAAACTCACCATGACAGGACTGTGGTCTACACTCGTGAAACTTATTCCGTGGAAGGAAGTCAACGATCGTGTTCAGACCTTAGAGGATTATAAACACCTGATACAAGAACTGTTTCCATTGAATTTTGGATGCTATGCCGTGTGTGTCTTGGTGACTGCATTTCTTGGATTTCGTTTTCCAGGACATTCGTTGTGGACTATTTTGGAGGAACAGTGTTGTTGGCGGGCTAACCAAAAAAAACATGACCATTATTGCTTTATCGGCACACGAAAGACAAATTGTACTCAAAGTGTTGAGACTGGTCATGAACACGAGTTGTGTACCTCCGTGTGAAGAAGAGATTAGTCAAACTTTATCTACCCTTCACACGTTTCAAGAAGTGTGCATTGCTAGTTGGTTACACCAACGACTTTACGATTGGAAAGATGTACGTGACTGGAAAAGTGTTGGTTTCGATGCTTGGCTACAAGAAGTGGCACAGTTTGCCAAAGATCTGGTACGTCACTAATGTTCCAAAAGTGAAATGGGAACCCAAGTCAAAAATGACCTTAGAAACAGTCATGGAAGAACCTGACACAGAGAAAGACAACACGGTCGTCCAAATACAACCCCCTCAGGAACACCCCCCCCTTTCCGTCAGAGACATTTCATTCTTCTGCCACCACGACAGAGACCAGAATACCACCAGTGCCTGTGTCCTCCATTCCTAGGATAGTGTTTTGTTCTTGTTGTACATTGACTTGTTTATACAGAACTTTAATTCTTTTAGTGGTAGTCTTAATATTGTACCTCACCATTTTTGCGGTCTGCATTTTTGTCCTTCATGACTTGTAAAATATGATTTTGTTGTGTTGTTTTACAAAACAATAAACGTGTATGAAACGTATAAAATGTCTTGGGTCTTTTGTCTTCTTCTAAAAATTCTTCCTACCTCAGTCATGGCTACATCTTCTTCCTATGCCTCTTCTTCATCTGTGGTCAAAGCGATTGACGAAAAGTTAGATCGTCAAAGTTGGGAAGCTTTGTATCTACGCCATCCTTTTAACATGTTGATTGCTGGACCGAGTGGTTCAGGCAAACCGAATTTGTCAAACGTTTGATCGAACACAAATCTCATTTGTTCGATCGTCCACCTCAACGCATCGTGTGGTGTTACAAAGAGTGGCAATTGTCTTACACGTTACTTCGTGAAAGTCAAGGAGAGGCCATTTCGTTTGTGGAAGGCATACCTCGCGAAGACGATGGGATCGTGTCTGACGTGAGTCAAACACATATGGTCATCTTCGACGACATGTTAGGAGAAGACGAAGAAGAAATTAAACTTTGGTTTACACGAAAAGGACATCATCGAAATGCCAGCATCATTTACATTACTCAAAATTTATTTCAACAAAGTAAAACCCATCGAACCATCAGTCTTAACGCTCATTACGTGGTGTGGTTTAAAAGCCCCAGAGACAAATCTCAAGTGCAAGTGTTAGCCAAACAGTTAGGCACTCCTTGGCTGAATTATGCGTACGACGATGCCACTCAAACACCTCATGCATATTTACTCGTCGACTTAAAACCTACCACTCCCGACTATTTGAGATTTCGTACCCAATTATTTCACCATTGGTGTCAAGAAGGAGGTCCTGTCATTTACACGTCCCCTTCGGCCACTCTCTGAAAAAAACTATAAAAACATCCACGGCGTCATTTATTTCTCATAGTCTTCGAGATGACTTCCTTTCAAGCTCATCCTTCGGCCAAATATATTCGTGCCTTGTATGGCATCAGTCGCGAAAAAAATGCACAAGTCCGTGCCCGTTTATTAGAAGCTAGTCTCAAAGAAGTGTTACGATGGTTTACTTTGACGGCACGTCAATTACTGCAAGGTATCATTCACATCCCTCATCAAACCCAACGTTTTTTTCAAAAACATAAAGTGGCGTTGTCACAACTGGCCGATCCCAGAATCGATCCACGGACTAAAAATCAAATCATTTTAACCCCTGGAGGTAGCGGTTCTTTAGGAGAGGTCGTGATTCGTTCACTTTTGAAATGGGATCCTAATGCCCAAGCCAAAAAACCAAAAAAAAAAAAAAAAAAAAAAGAAGAAAAGCCCCAAGAAGAAAAACCCTTAAAAGAAAGCTCCCAAGAAAAAGAAAAAGAAAAGCCCTGCCAAGAAAACAACCACCACCACTGCAACCCGCAAGAGAGGTACTGCTGCGAGGACACAAACGTACACACGAAAGCCACGACAGACAGCAGTGACGAGGTCTCCTTCTCCTGCGTCCACTTCTTCGTCTTCACCTCCCTTCGTCATGATGCCTGCCAAAACGGACTTAAGATCCGTCTTTCCTAATTTGATGCAAAAATGGAAACCCATTTCGAAAGTCACCACTTCGGGACCCTCGACTTCGGCTGATCTGGCCATGGCTCCGGCCGCTAAAAAGTACCCTCCCCAAAAACCAAAGTCCAAGAAAGAACCGGCGTGTTACAAAGTTTAGTGGATTTATCCAAAGACAAAAAGAGACGATTTAGTCCGTTGAAAACACCTCAACATCGAGTTATGCCTGTCATGAAGATGGTACGTCGTGCAGACAATGAGTGGAGACGTGTTCCAGTATAAAATAGAAGTGTGACCTGCCAGAGACTTCAGACTTGCTCCTGACCTCTAAGATGACATCCAAACGTGCACACCACCAAAAGAAGAAAAGAAAACCAAAAATGGACTTCCACCTCGTCTGGCTAAACATTGGGACGTCTTGTCTGCCCTGACCAAATCCAATCCTCCCATGCGAAAACAACTCATTCAAACAGCCCCCAAAGAAATCATCGAGACCGTGTGCGAATGTTGTTTAACGTCTTGAAAGGAACGGTACCTTTGTCCAAGATACAGAAACAAAAATTAGGCAAACATCGGAACGTTCTTCGCCAAATGGTTAAAAAGAAAATACCTCTCCAGCAAAAGAAAAAAATGTTGGTGCAACGAGGAGGATTTCTACCCATGCTGATAGGACCGTTGTTAAAAATAGCGGCTCCTTTGTTAGGAACGATTGCTGGACCTCTTTTAGGAGGAGTCATGCGATAAAAAAAGAAGATAATAAGGACACCCTTCTCTGGAAAGACGACACATTTGTACCTTTGGATGAAATGGAAGGATGAAAACTGACTTTAGTTCCTTACAAACGATAGATGGAATTGCATCGTTGGAACGAACAACGGATACCTCATTTACCTCCCAATCCCAATCTCCAAGAGATGTCACAGTTACAACAAGAATTACAAGCGCTGATGGAACGAAGCGATTTGTCAGAAACAGAAAAATCGCAACGGTACGGTCAACTCTTACAACGTCTGCAACTCTTTCACCAAAAAGCTGTAGACGAAACAGCTCCACCCACTCTGAGAGATTTCAAAGCCCTGATGAAAAGCCAACCTAAACCCGCTACCACTAAAACAGACACCGCCACGGGGACGACAGAAGAAGACGACGAGCCTCGAGAAGTGTTTCAAACTCCGTCTGCTGGCATCTCTAGTAAAATTGCCGCGGCCTTGTTGACACCCTCACCTACCCCTCATCGAGAAAAAATGAAAGATTGGGTTCATAAGAGGATGTCCACTCCTTCTTCAGCAGAAGAAAAAAAGAAAGACAGAAAGCTGAAGTGAAAAAAGACACCACTAAGAAGAAACCTACCATCATTACCCCTTCTTCACAACCCACTCCTGTGGCTCCTCGAACGCGTCAAGCCACTTCGTCCAAACCTCACGACACCCAAAGTAGTAGCATCGAACAGTGGGTGACTTATTGAGAAGTCCAACCATGGAGAAACTTTTAGCCACCATTTATTACAATCCTGGCCATGCTGCTGGTTACGGAGGAGTTCAAAAATTGTATCGAGCTGCTAAAAGTAAATTGAAAAGTGTACGTTTGCCAGAAGTACGACGATGGTTACAAGAACAATCGACGTACACGTTACACAAACCCATTCGACGAAAATTTTCTAGAAGTTCAACCAAAGTGGAGGGCATCGATCATCAATGGCAAGCCGATTTAGCCGACGTCTCCCATTTGGCAGCCTACAATCGTGGTCACAAATATTTGTTTTGTGTCATCGACGTGTTTTCCAAATTTGCTTGGGTCGTGCCTTTGACTTCTAAAAGCAGTATCGAATTGGTACGTGCCTTAAAATTGGTCTTGAAACAAAGTGGTCGTCACCCTTTACGACAAACCGACAAAGGCACCGAATTTCTAAACCAAGCTTTTCAAAAAGAATTGAAACAAAGACAGATTCATTTTTTTTCCACTGAAAATCCTAAAACCAAAGCCAGTGTCGTGAAACGTTTTCAAAGAACTTTGAAAGAACGCATGTGGAAATATTTTACACATCAACACACTCTCAAGTACATCGACGTGTTACCACGTTTGGTCAAAGCGTACAATCAATCGTACCATCGAAGCATCGGATGTGCCCCCGAAGAGGTTAGCCCTGAAAACGAAGTGAAGGTGTTTGATCGATTGTTTGGTACACCAAAATGGAGAACCCAGAAGAAACCCCTGGGGTTGAAGACGGGAGATTGGGTTCGCATCGGAAAAACCAAACGCACTTTTGACAAAGGTTATTTACCCAACTGGACCACCGAATTGTTTCGTGTCACTACACCTGTGCGTGGACGCGATCCTCCCGTCTATAAATTGGAAGACATGCACGGTGAAGTACTCAAAGGAACATTTTACTTGCCTGAGTTACAACGAGTGACTAAAAAAGAAGACACCTTGTACGACATCGAAAGCATTCTCGAACAAAGAACACGTAAAGTGGGTAAACGTCCAGTGGAAGAAGTCAAAGTACGTTGGAAAGGATATCCTCCTAGTTTTGATTCTTGGATTGCCGCTTCCCAACTCGTCGACTATAACAAGAAGAAGTAACCCAACATGCCATTCAACACAACCACGACCTCGACTCCTTCGCAGAGTTCCTCTCTTCAAGAATTAAAAAAAAAAACGCTCTGCGTCTGGTGCGGAGAACGTGTGCCAAAAATCAAATCGTCTTTTTCTGCCAAATCTTTGTGGTGTATTGTGTCATCGGAGCAGCCATTGCCAATTTGAGTTTGCAACAAGAGGACAAACAATTGTGGACCATTTTACTTATCAGTTGCATCGGTTATCTTCTACCCAGTCCCTCTTTGAAATTTACGACGACGACGACGGACAACAACCACAACAACAGCCAACACAACGGTACGACCAACGCCAGTCCACCTTCTTCCAGTCACCATAATACCACTCCTCTTTTGGAACCGTTTGAACATCATTCTCCTGAACACTCGAGTGACTCCACGGACACCAAAACTTTGGAACTACTATGAATAACCAATTTTATTTAACTTTACCGAGTGACAGTTCTATGGATGTGTTTCTCAACAACACCTTATGTTGTTTCACAGCTAAATTACCTCAGTCCATCCAATTGGATCACGAAGCTCATTGGGAAGTGGCTTTGGTAGAAATCATTCATCCTACACAAATCCAAAACATCAACAAAGGTCAAACCACTTTCACCGTGGAGATCCTGAACGAACAAGTACAAGAATACTTGGACAAAATTGATAATCCTACTACTAAAATTTATGAAACGAAAAAGGAATCCATGACCACTCCTCCCTTGAAAAGCTATACCATGAGAATTCCTGAAGGGTATTATTTTAATGCTGAACATTTGGTGGACACAATTGCGACCATCTTCGACGCCCAATTTGAAAAAGCCTTAAAGAAAGCCAATAAATTGGTAGAGATCAGTTACCATCCTGTGGCACGCCGTCTCTTCTTGCGTTTTTTGGACGACGACAAAACCTTAGCCATCACTTTTTCTCCTGGGTTGTATGCTATTTTGGGTGGAAATAAAGGGGTTCACAAGAAAAAAATCCAAAGCAACACAGATTTCGGACATGCTTTTCATCACCCTATCGAATTGAACGAAGGATTGAATTTATTGTTTGTGTACTCGGATGTGGTGGAGTACAACGTGGTGGGAAACACAGCCGCTCCGTTACTGAGAGTCATTCCTTTCAAAGTGGATTCTGCTGTTGGTGCGTACGAAGAAGGTGGAAACACGTATCACGTTCACCGTGAATTTGTACATCCTCATTATCTTCCAGTCAGTAAATCGTATTTTGACAGTGTCAACATTAGTATAAAAGGAGATTTGGGACAACGTGTGTCATGGATGTCAAATCAATCATCCCAGTCAGAAACAACACGACAAATGTTTGATGATGACGGCCGAAGAAAAATTGGACGAATATTTGGAGGAGGCCTGGTCTCAGATCTCGGAAGAAAAGGTGTTGAGACAATGGTATAAAGACTTGCAGGATTCTTCTTCACCTCCACTAACTCCTCTGGAGATCAAACGCATCGAAGCTCTCTTGCAACAGAGTACAGAGACTATCCGCCGTGAGTATTCGTGGAATTACTTGACAGATCAATTCAAGTTTAGAGTCAAGTGTGAATTGATGACTTATTATTTCCTGTGAAGAAGAAAAAATGGATACCAGGGAACTTCATTACCTATTGACTCGCAGTTCCTACACTTCTTCTTTGAATCCTGTGGTGTGTGCTAAAGATGAACTACCCCATCGCAAACCTAAAGACGTTCATGCCCATGTCATCAATACCGACGACAGTCATCGACCAGGAACCCATTGGGTAGCTGTGAACTTTCCCAACGATCACTGTGTGGAATATTTTGATTCTTATGGATTACCTCCTTTGGAAGACGACATCATCGACTTTATGAGAAGAAATGCCATCTCCACACGATTCAATAATGCCCAATTACAAGGATCGGATTCTACGGTGTGTGGACAATATTGTGTACATTTTCTTCATCAACGCAGTCTCGGATATTCCTTAGAACATTTAGTGACTTGTTTTGATAGGGAGTATGCTCGAAACGATGCTAAAGTAGAACGATGGGTTTTGTGAACATAATGGTTATCTCTTGTCTTTAGCTCAGAAACGTAGTGTGCGTCAGAATGATGTAGAACAGTGGAAGTTCAGTTTGCCTTCCCAACGTTGTCAACCCTGTAAATACGTTCCTGTTTAATCTTGTTCGTTGTTTGTTTGCATTTTTATGTTTGGAAAAGCTTCTTGTTCATTAAAAATTGTTGATTTTTTGAAAAAAATGGTGTTGTGTGGTTTATTGAATTTGAAAAAAAAAAATGAAAAATGTATAGACTCTATCTCTTTCTATCGATCTGAGGTCACCGACTCTGTCCCTTCACTATCGATCTGAACCATATTTTCCATCGCGTCCGCGCTTAAAGCATATAAAGCGGTGCGTTGGCCAGTGTAGTCACATAGTCTTCAGTTAGCAGAGCAACAAGTAACACTAAGTAGCATTTGTACTAGAAGATGGAAGCGTTGATACCGTCCTTCGCCTTACTTGCAATCCAGGGCTTAGGTCTTAGGATTGCATCAGGGTGGAGCCGTCGGGCTCAGGCAAGAAGAGCCACTCTTCTGCTTATATGGGAGGAGGATACAAACAACAATAGAGAAAGCAGAGGTAGCCCCCAGGGAGACCGGGACATGGCGGGAAAACCAGGGATCAACTGAATCGGCGAGTTGAGCATACTCAGCCGAAAACCAGCGTTACCACCGTGGAACCCAGGCCAACAGCTCCTCCACCCTCAATAATTACACCAGTCCAAGCCTCGAAATTGCCTGAGGCTAGGACGCAATCTCCGCTACCAAAAAAAACAACTACAGTTCAACAAGGGGCAAGGCAGGAAAGGGAGGAGGAGAGAAAAGAGGAAAAAAAATAAGCAAGAGGCAAAAGAAGTAAATAAGAAACTAGAGGCCGAAAGGAGGAAAGCCCAGACACCAGCAGCGACGCAGCCGGCGACGCAAAAGCAGGGACCGCCTTTATTGCAACTGGAAACGAGAGCAATGGCAAAAAACCAGCAAAAAGAGCTTCAAACGCCATCGCCTCAACAACAGGTCAAGGAGTATCTCGTTGACCAAACCAAGAAAATGGGACTGGGCGTGCTGTTGGAAAATAGGGAAGCAGCCAAACAGCATGTAGAAGACTTCCGGACGGTCTCAGCATGCTCTAAGAGAATAAGATGTGGCGGTTTGCTAAATAAAACACAGACATCCGACTCCGACAAGGCAGCAAATAACATCCTAGCCCTCGGGAGGTCGTACTTGGAGAGTCCAATCCCGCTAGCTGTACTAGTTTTGAATGGACTAGTACAGCAATGGAAGATATCAGCAAACCCCGTTACCGTGTGGCCGTCGATGAAGGAGCTTGTGGTTTGCGACCTGATAGACCCAGACAGCATGAAGGGCCGCACCAGACGAAAATTTGAGCCATATCTAGTTCCACCAACAGAGGTTACACCTCAGCCCTTTTAAGGGCTAAAAAAGAATTGCCTTAATTGCTTTAGGGTTTTCTGCTTGGCCTTGAAAACCATTTCGAAACATACTATTTTTTTAATAATCTAATACGATCCATTGAATCCGTTCTAAAACGATCACTTAATGTCTTCAAATTAAGATCACAAAATTTTATCAAAGGGTTACTTTAACCCGGAAAGCTTTATATGTTTTTCGGAAAATTCAGAGTACACTATGTACACAAAATTCCTAAAAATGGTTAGTGATTAGGAAAATTGCATCAAACCTTGTAGATTGACTCTAATTACAAATGTGGCTAACACAAAATGGTAATAGGAACAGCCCGTTTTAGTTAACTGGGCAGAATTTGATAATATGCATTCATGGCGTTTTAGCTCTCCGGCACGTTTCGCGCCTTCCTTGCCTAGCCCGAGCTTCCTGCCAGTCCTGACATCAACAAATCAATTCAATAATTAAGTGCGCTTTGCGCACACATGTATACCTGTAAACATTGTGGTTCTATTCCTATGCACAGGTATAAAGTAAAGTAAACCGTACATATCCTCCAATATCGCGCCTTCAATAAAATAAACTCCTTTAATTGTGGGGAAACCATGCAGCGATGGAGGGGTGTACAAAATAGCGTTTCTTATACGCATTAACATGTCAGGTGTGTTGTGACAACACACCTGTACATAATTTTTAGTGTGCTCAGCACACACCCTAACCCCCTAGTGCGTGCGAAGCACGCACTAGGGGTATATAGTCGTACATGCCCGAATGGGCGAACATGACTCTAATTCAATATTCATCATCATCAGTGTAGTCACTCTCGTTGACTCGTCAAGATCTCAACATGACCACTAAAATTAGCAAGTTGAACGAAGCGATGGTGAACATGCAGAGGGTGAAGCATCATTTGCTTCAGAACAACCCAGAGAGAAAGACGATGATCTTCCTACAAATGGCTCAAGATCTGGTGGAAGAAGTCCTGAGAGAAGAAATCATCAGGGACAGAACAGAATGGGAGGAGAGACAAAGACGGCAGCAGCAGCAACAGCAAAGACAACAACAGCAGCTACAACAACAACTCTTACAACCGATGAAACTACCAGACGGAGAAGTCAGCTGTAAGATAGATTGTGAGGAGTTTGCCTTCTCTTTCACCAGAAAGAGAGCTTGTCCCACAGCCACGAGACCCGTGGCCAAACGTGGCCGTCCTGCTGCGGCTGCCGCTACTGCTGCTGCTGCTACTAGAAGTTAAAAAAAAAAAAAATTTCTTAACCCCAACGGTCCTTTTCAGGGCCACCCAGATCTCTAGAAAAGATAACCACTCTTATATTGCCTTAACAAAAATATTTGTGTGTGTGTGTATGTTTGTGTGTTTGTGTGTTTTGTCTTTACCCACTCCAAAAAATTCCCTTCCCAAAAAAAAAAATGTTTGTATAGAGTGTGTTTGTGGTGTGTGTTTGATAAAAAATTTGAAATGGTGTTTCTTTTAGGTCCGCGTACTAGGGATGTGTTTTTTTGGGTAAGGGGTGATGGAGTACAGAATCCGCGAAGCCTAGAATGACGTCATAGGGATGACATCAGACGCAGGGTAGTGTGGTGGTGTTTTTTTAGGTGTAAGGGATGTTTACCTTCACGTCCGCGCTTCCTACATATAAAATAACGCCTTCCCCCGATCGAGCTACCCACGTTTGATTCAACAGAATGAACAAGACTGAAATTATACGCCAGATTAGAGTGCATCTAGAGGTGGCCTGGCACCTCCTCCAAGAAGTGGAGAAAAGGGAGGAGGAGGAGAGGGAGAAGAAGGAGCCGATCAGGCTACATCAGATGATGACGGAGGATTGGGAGTGTGAAGCAACCCATCCTCCGTCGGCCTTTAACAGCTCCAACAAACGCTGCATGAGTGCAGCAACATGGAGTGGGAGCTGTCCCGCTTGTCGGGCCAAACCAGGGAGGTGCCCACACCTCTAGATGCACCAAACAAAACCCAACGGCCCTTTTCAGGGCCATCCATTAACCAAGAAAAGATTAATTTTCATGATTGCCATATGTGTTTGTATGTGTTTGTGTGTTTGTCTTTACCACTCCAAACAAAATTCCCATTCCTTTGTATGTGTTTGTGGTGTGTGTTTGATAAAAAAATAAAAAATAAAAAAATGAATGGTGTGGTGTGTGTTTTGATAAAAAAAAACAAATATAATTTATTTTAGGTTAGCGTATTGGGTCTGTGTTTTAAAGGTGTGATAAGATTTTATCTTTGGAAAAAGGGATGTTTTCCTTCACGTCCGTGCTTCCAGCATATAAAGCGGCGCCTTCCGCAGTCGCAGCCAGCTGTCCAGCAAGTCAGATCGTCCCTGATACCGCCGACACCTGCTGTGGTAGGATGAAGGGGAGGGGGTCACCTGTGTTATGGTACGTGCTGCCACGTGCAAGTAATGACCAGCCTGCTACTGTATACAGGAAGCCAGGGGCATACTTGCTGAAACGTGGCAGTGCGGCACAGTTGGGACCAACCTACCCCCACCACCAAAGCACCGCCTTAGAGCCGTAGCCGAGTCGAGGAGTACAAAGGACTGGCAAAGACCCTCCGGACGTACCCCGACACAGCAGTTGTAGCCTGCTAAGCCTGGTATTGATACAAGAGGGAGCAGGGAGGACGCTGAGCGCCCACCAAAAGAGACAGGCGATGCCAACAGCCCTTCTTCAGACGATTTGCTGTCGACAGCCGGAATCGAACCAGCCTGCTGTCAGAAGAGGGGGGGGGGGAGCCGTAGAGCAGACCGAATATGGAGAGGCTCCCCCCACCAAGCAGACTGGTCAAAATTGCCTGACTGTTATAGGGTTTTCTTTTCGAATTTTTGAAAACCCTTTTTGATTTTACTCTTTATGGCACAAATTTTATCTATTTCGAACCACCGTCAAAAATATAATCTCCAAATTATTATCTGTGCGTGATACAAAAATGATATGAGTGACTTGTACTCGTTTATTGGTATTTTTTGGGACAAAATATGTACACTATGTACGCAAAATTCAAAATTATACGGAATTAAAAAAAAACAAAATTTGAAACTCGAAAGAAATGACATAATTGAATATGTGGTTTACACATTATTGGTATTAGGGACAGCCCGACTTAGCTAACTGGGCAGAATTTGATCATGTATGTTCCTGGTGTTTCAGCTCTCCGTCACGCTTTGCGCCTTCGCTCGCCTAGTCCGTGCTTCCTGCCACTCCAGACTGAGAACTTGAAATTATTCTGTAAGTACGCTTGCGCACACCTGTATACCTGTAAACATTATGGTGCTAATCCTATGTACAGGTATAATTCAAAATTTCAAAATTAAAACATACACATCCTTCTGGGGTGTGTAAATTGTACACATATTCCAATAGCGCGCATTCAATTAACCCCCTTAATTGTGGGGAACCATGCTGCGCTGGAGGGGTGTACTTAATAAAGAGTCAGGTGGTTGCAATCTGTCAACACGCCTGACCACTGAACCCCCCTATGCGTGCTTCGCACCCTGTGGTGGTAAATCGTCGTACATGCCCGAATGGGCGCACACGACGTTAATTCAACAATCAATCAATCAATCAGTCGCACCTATCATTATTCATTCCATTCCAGTCAGGAGCCAGCTGTCCAGCAAGTCAGATCGTCCCAGAACTCGCCGTCACCTGCTGTGGTAGAATGAAGGGGAGGGGGTCACCTGTGAATTAGGAACGGGCTGCCACGTGCAAGTAATGACCAACCTTCTACTGATATCCACTACAGGAAGACAGGGGCATACTTGCATATACGTGGCAGCACGGCACAGCAGTGACCAACCTACCCCCACCACCAAAGCACCGCCACTTAGTGAGCCGTAGCCGAGTCGAGGAGTACAAAGGACTATCCAACGACCTCCGGAAGTACCCCGACGCATGCAGGTGTAGCCTGCTAAGTCAGAGCTGATTGGAAGAAGGAGCAGGGAGGACGCTGAGCGCCCACCATAGAGACAGGCGATACAAACAGCCCTTCTTCAGACGATTTGCTGTCGACAGCCGGAATCGAACCAGCCTGCTGTCAGAAGAGGGGGGGGGGGGAGCCGGAGAGCAGACCGAATATGGAGAGGCTCCCCCCACCAAGCAGACTGGTCAAAATTGCCTGACTGTTATAGGGGTTTCTTTTCGAATTTTTTGAAAACCCCTTTTGATAAGACTCTTTATATCACAAATTTGATCTATTTTGAACCACCGTCAAAAATACAATCTCTAATTTATTGTCTGTGCGTGATACAAAAATGATATGAGTAACTTGTACTCGTTTATTGGTGTTAATTTTTGGACAAAATATGTACACTATGTACGCAAAATTCAAAATCATATGGAATCAAATAAACAAAATTCGAAACTCGAAAGAATTGTCATAATTAAATATGCGGTTTACACATTATTGGTATTAGGGACAGCCCGAATTAGTTAACTGGGCAGAATTTGATCATGTATGTTCCTGGCGTTTCAGCTCTCCGTCACGCTTTGCGCCTTCGCTCGCCTAGTCCGTGCTTCCTGCCACTCCAGACTGAGCCCTTGAAACAATTCCGTAAGTGCGCCTGCGCACACCTGTATACCAGTAAACATTGTGGTTCTAGTCCTATGTACAGGTATAATTCAAAATTCAAAATTAAAATATACACATCCTCCAATAGCGCGCATTCAATTAACCCCCTTAATTGTGGTGAACCATGCTGCGCTGGAGGGGTGTATAACAAAGCGTCTCTATACGCTTTAACGTGACAGGTGTGTTGTTACAACACACCTGTCCCTAATTTAAGTGTGCTTTGCACACATTTAACCCCCCACGGCGTGCTTCGCACGCTGTGGGGGTAAATAGTCGTACATGCCCGAAGGGCGAACACGACTCTAATGCAAGAAACGAACGAAAAGTCGCACCATTCACACTTCACTCAACAAGAAGATGAATACCATAGTATTATTGCAGGAAGCCTGGGATGTGATGGTGGGTGTAGAGTCGTTGCTGGAAAGGATGGAGTGTTGGTGGAGATACCCTGCCACCAAGCCATACGTCACCAGTCAAATAGCAGCTCTCACCTCAGCGAGGAGGCTGGTGAACGATGTCTTGGTGGAGGAATCCCAAAAAACTTCCTCGACCCCTTGTCGTGTGGGGTTCATCAAGACGGCGCTAGACTTACTGGATGGGGTGGAGTATTTTCTTCACCAAGTGCAAGAAGATTGGTGGATCTATCCACCCCCCCACCCCCCCCCCCCCCCAGCAACGTCAGGCGCGAAGAGGTGAACCTCCACATCGTCAAGGTATTATTAAAGAAAGTTTTGGAAAAGGAAGTGGCCCACATTAAGATCTTGTGGGCTCTAGAAAGAAGTAAGAAGGAGCAGGCTAAGAAAGAAAAGGAATTCCAACGCCTGAATTTGAACTGGATGAAAATCCAGGATAAGTTCAGACGAATGGAACATCCCGACTGGCTGCCTAATTCTTCACCACCACTCCAAAAGAAAAAAAAGACCCACACCTTCCTAGACTTCCTAACTCAATGTTGGAGAAAGTAAAAAAACTCCAACGGCCCTTTTCAGGCCAACCATTTTTCAAGAAAAGATTAATTTTCATTATTGTCCTATATATTTTTGATGGTTGACGTCAGACGCGGTGACGTCAGATGCGTGGTAGCTGGTAGCCAGTTGTATGGTAATACTATACAAGCGCACTTACTAGATACCATACATGACGTCACTGCGAAGCGCGGAGTGACGTCAGACGCGCGGTAGCCGGTAGCCAGTTGTATGGTAATACTATACAAGCGCACTTACTATATACCATACATGACGTCACTCTGTAGAGACCTAACCATGTTCAATTCCCCTTGTACCTGTAGAGACCCCCATGTTAAAGGCCCATTGTACCCCAAGTGCCCCCCGCCATGTTAAATTCCCCTTGTACCCCAAGTGCCCCCGCCATGTTAAATTCCTCTTGTACCCCAAGTGCCCCCCGCCATGTTAAATTCCCCTTGTACCCCAAGTGCCCCCCTTCCTCAACACCCCCCCCCCCCCCGCCTTACTACTTATGATACCCACCTATTTGTCAAACCCTTATTTAACGATAACATTAATCAAGCAGTGCCGATCATTCCATACAAAGATGAAAAGTATATCTCATTTTCATAAGATTTCATAGTTGACAAATTTGAAAACGTTGGAAAAGAAGGTAAAATCAAAAGGACAGTTAGATTACTATGTAGCTATATATTTATAAGACAATCATTGGAACAGTTGGGTAAAAAATAAGTGATGATAAATTCAAAGAAACCACGAACCATTTTCTTTAACATAAAACGAACATATTTGAGGAAGGATATCTATCCTTACGAATATTTTGACAAAGTAGAGAGATTTGATGAAATGACCTTACCACCCTTAAGTGCATTCTACTCATCACTGAGAGAGTGTTCTATTGCACAAAAAGACTATCAATGCGTTAAAAATATAAGAACTCATATCAGTCTACAAATCATAGAAGACTTGCAATAATACTATGTAAACAAGGATGCAATCTTAATGAATGATATATTTGAATGGTTTAGAAATGTAAGTATGCAGAATTACAAACTGAATCCCGCACACTATTGTAGGGCATTAGGTTAGCACTTTGTGCATCTTTAAAAGTTTGTAAAGTGGAGTTAGGATTGTTAACTGATTATGATGTGTTTCTCATGATCAAAAGCTGAACAAGAGTTATGCTCACAGCATATAAAACATGCAATTGCTTCCATTTGTTGTTTTTTTTTTAAATTGCAAATGAATATTATATTATTTCGGTGACACAATATTTTCTTCTAGGACCCAACTATTAAATGAATATTTTAAATGAATATTCTTTTCATTTTACTAGCGCATATTTTTGCACTTTATTTTATTTGTCTTCAAATTTTCTCAGCCTTGAGTAGTTTATCTTGTTTGTCGTATAGAGATAAATCCTGGTTGTAAAATATCCTTTTAAGTTTTCCAACTGTTACCTGGAAATCATTCATTCGCAACTTCGAGGTCAATCTCGCAGTAATAGCCGAGGTGGTTCGAATGGAGGCAGTTTGTCATTCGGATCACCCTGGCTATTTCTGCAAGACAAAATTATGCATTGGATGTATGGTGGCGCAGTAATTTACAGACACACACACACACACACACACACACACACACACACACACACACACACACACACACACACACACACACACACACAAATCATACATTTTGTTCACCGGATATGTCTTCGCAAAAAAGGAAACTGCAAGATATTCGAACTACCTCAACGATTGCATTGATTATAGGATTGATCCAGAAGTTGTGAATGAAACAATATATCGATGCACTCTGTGTTTCATAAATAACCGAGGTAGACCGAACAGCACCTATCGGTATATATTCGAGGTATGATGCGTAGAATTGAAATGGAAGTTGCGAACGGCAGTTTGTAAGATCCAACCTTAGCCTTTTCTTTGACGTCTGAAAAATTTAAAAGGCCGAGGATGCTCCAATTGCTTAGTCATGATGAAGATCTCACGGAGCCATTGTTGGCCGTGTTGTCTTTTTTAATTTTGTATTGTTAACAATATATTTATATATTTGAAGTTATTCCACATTTAAATTACTGACTAATTATGAATATTTAAGAAAAGAAAATGGACTTTTATATCTATTGGATGTAAACGAACAGCAAGGGGACATAGTTTTTGCAGTTGTTTCCTCACACTGATATCTTCAACTTGTCTATTTAAGATACAGTCAAAGCAGGTAAAGACTAGTGTATTTCACTATAATTATGGCCCTCGAACATGTTGAAAAAAGGACGCAACTCTTACCAAAGTTCCCCTTTGTGCAAAACCCCCATGGTACAAGTGGGGTTTATTACAAACTTTTGTATAATTTTTCCATCAAATAATCATGAACGAGCATTTCTGATGAACCCAATCCCTAATGGATAGATGGAAAGATGGAAGAAGCCCATCTACAGTACACGCATCACGGATTACGGAAAATGCACGTTTCCCCGGTGGAAATTAATTCGTCCACACTGTTGTCCGTCACAGACCGGATATAGTGGTCGTCGTGGATGTCCACGTAGTGACTCGTAGTGGACGGATTAAGTTTTATTGTCCCAATTAGAAGTCTCAGCAATATAATTATGTAATAGTGGACGTCCACTACTACATGGCGTGGAACATACCTGTTGGCTGAGCTACAGTAGACATGCTCTTTTTAAGTTGTACACAATGCTGTTTAATATTCAAAAACTCGTCCACTAAAACGCATTCATATGCTGTACTGCGAGAGATGAAAGATAAATTTCCGAGCAAAGAAACCTGTGAGAATATTTATGTGCTTCACAAAATATAAAAAGTTTAATGATACAGTGATTTTAATAAACGATCGATGGAGAGAGAGAGAGAGAGAGAGAGAGAGAGAGAGAGAGAGAGAGAGAGAGAGAGAGAGAGAGACTGTTTTTAAACAAACAAAAATAAATCACATGTTAATGTAAATATTAGCGTGAAAAGAAAGAAGACATTGAAGCAATATATAACATGATTGCAAGAGTCACTTCGATCTGCAAAGTATGAGTTATTAACTAAAGAGTTTAACATTTATTTAATTTCATAGTGTTTTATGTGTATTCAAATTTTATTAAAATATTAAACTGGCTTCTCCATGTTTGAAGAAGGCCAGAAGTGAACATGAACAACATAAATAAAGACATTCAATAACTTTAATATTACAGTGATGATTTTTTTCAGCTTTCATTTATATATATATATAGATATATATATATATATATATATATATATATATATATATATATATATATATATATATATATATATATATATATATATTCAGGTAGAATAAATCATGCTTTTTTGAGTGCGGTGTTACTGATAAACCTCCAAGTGTTGCTGGTCCAGAAAGGATAAAAAGAATAATAGAAGCACAAGCAAATAAAGACAAGTTGATCTCGGCCGACTTCCAAGTAAAACATGTCACTCCCCGGCCAGTGCCTGGTGATAGATTCGCGAAAAGTGGCTAAAAGTTTTCATTCAAATAACTTTGTTCATGACATGAATGGCTATTGATAGAGCGTAACAATCAACACAGTGCACAGAATTCCACGCATTTAACAAAATTGTCATACTCTCTGATAAACATTGTTTTTTTTTTTCAAAGTTTAAGAATAAAGTTACAGAAGAACATTATATAACATAGCACGCGTATCTTTTTTTAATCAATTTAATATATAGATTTGCATTGCTGAGTCGATCGAAGAATTTCCGAATGGTTTCAAAGTGATCTTCCCAGGTATCGTTGTAGATAATGACGTCATCGATATACGCGTCACAATTGTCTAGACCAAATGTTATCATGTTCATCAGACGTTGAAACGTTGCCGGAGAATTTTTCATTTCAAACGGCATGACTTTATATTGATAAAACGCATCTGGAGTTACAAATGCTGAAATTTCTTTTGCCCTTTCCGTGAGTGGAATTTGCCAGAATCCTTTAAAAAGGTCAGACTTGGTGACCTATTTCGCATTTCCAATTCCAATTTTATAAATGCAATCATCCATTCTTGGTATTAGAAATTAATCCGTTTTGGTGACACTGTTGACTTTTCTATTGTCAGTACACATGCGGAATGTATTATCTGGCTTAAGCACAAGAATACATTGTGAACTCCAGTTAATTTTACTTGGTTCTATAAAATCATTCTCCTGTAAATACTGAATTTCTTTCTTCAAATATTCATGTTTGAGAGGATTCATCCTGTCATGATGCTGTTTCATAGGCGCAGAATCTACAATGTCAACGTCATGATAGATTTTATTTGTTCGTGTAGGAACATCAGGAAACAAGTGCTCATACTCATGTAATTGCTGTTTTAGTTCATTTCTTCCCTGTTGTAATAAATGTGAAAGTTTCTGGTCCAGATTGTTCAATATTTCTTAATTCCGAAGGTTGGCTAAAGCAGAATCGCTACAGTCAGATTGTATTCCATCGTTGACATCCTCACTGTGTGGGACAGGTACAACTAAATTAACTGAATAATTAACTGTTCTATCTCTGTCAAAATACTCCTTTAACATATTTATGTGACAAAGTTGTTTCTGTTTCTGCCTCCCAGGAGTGTTAATGATACAATTTAAGTCTTTTACTTTCTTTTCAACTGTATAAGGGCCATAAAATTTAGCCCTAAGGGGAACTTGAGGCCTGGGCAAGAGAGCCAGAACTTTCTCACCAGGTTTAAAACTCCTTTCCTGTGTATTTCTGTCATACCTTAATTTCATTTTTGACTGAGTAGAGTGAAGATTAGTTCTTGCTACTTCACAGGCCTTTGCGAACTTATATTTGAAATCAGAGACATATTCAAGAAGATTAATCTTTGTGTCTTCATTTGAAAAGTTTCTCTTTCAATAATTTCAATGGTCCACGGACAGTATGTCCAAAAAAACAGTTCAAAGGGACTAAAACCCAATGATTCTTGAACTGATTCCCTAACAGCAAACAACAACAAATGAACACCCTCATTCCAATCCTTTTTTGTATCAAAGCAATATGACCGAATCATATTCTTCGAAGTTTGATGAAATCTTTCCAAAGCCCCTTGACTTTCAGGGTGATATGCAGAAGATTTAAACTGTTGGATGCCTAATTCATGCCTAACTTGTTGGAAACTTCCAGACATAAAGTTTAACCCTTGATCACACTGGACGGATTTGGGAAGGCAAACAAGTGTAAAAAAAACTTCACCAAAGCTTTTAGAATGGTTTTAGTTTTTATATTTCTCAGATGAATTGCCTCTGGAAATTTTGTCGACGCACACATGATGGTCAACAAGTATTGGTTACCTCACTTGGACTTAGGTAAGGGACCGACACAATTCACCATTATTCTACTAAATGGTTCGTCAAATGCAGGAATAGGTTGCAGATGTGCCTGATGTATCTGCTGATTGGGTCTTCCTACCATTTGACAAGTGTGAAAAGATCTGCAGTATTTAGAAACATCACTGTTAAGTTTCGACCAATAAATATGATTCAAGATCTTGTGATAAGTCTTACTGACTCCTAAATGACCAGCCAAGGGAGTTTCCTGTCGATATGACTTAAGAACGACTATTTTATAGCTCACTGACCACTCGTCACCAGCGAGTACCTCGGGTGGACTCCATTTTCTTATAAGGACCCCATTTTTCACAAAGTAACACACTGGAACTTGGGTGGCTTCAGTTTCACTAATAGCCCTCTGAAACAAACAGGATATCTCAGGATCTTGTTCCTGTAAGACAACAAGTGATTGGCTTTTGTCACCCTGATTAGAATAGAGAGAATGAGTTGTAAAAAGAGGATTACTGGTATCAATACCTTCTGATTGCCCAATATCAGGAGAGAAAGTGACCTCATCAAAAGACTGACCAATAAATGTGTAAGCTAAAGGAATAATTTCGTGAACAACATCATTCTCAAGAGCTCTTTTTGCCATAGCTCTTGTAACTGCACAAGCAGGATACAAATCAGGGATTTCAATCTCAATAGGATCAACTTTTTGATCCAAACAAGGCTTGCCAGTTACAAGTGGATTGACCACGGGCTTATCTCCAGCTAGGTCATTGCCTAGTAACAAATGGATACCTTCTATATGTAAAGAAGTCACTGCCCCAACAGTCACAGGTCCAGAAACTAAGGCTGATGCCAAATTAACACAATGGAGAGGAACATTTACAAAGCCGCACTCTACTCACTATATAAGTACACTTTCACTAGAAGAAGACTTCTCAGACAAAGGCAAAGTACCTGATAATAACAGACTCTGAGAAACTCCTGTGTCCCTTAATATTTTAATAGGGATAGGTTTGGCAGAATCACCAATAAGTGATATATAACCTTCTGACATGAATGACTCATAAGTCTCCAAAACAGAATCAGACTGGGGTTTGTTTGACCCAACACATGAAATGATTTCAATACAAGACCGTGACCTCTTTAAAATAAGAGCGCTTGAAATAGCTCTATCTTTATTCTGTTGCTTATTTTTCAACCTGAAGCAATCAGAAATAACGTGCCCTTTCCTTTTACAATGAGTGCACGTAGGAAGAGATAAGGATTTCTGATTAGTCTTATCTGATGTTTCATTCTTAACAATTGTGCTGTTTTGAAATTTAGAAATACTCATTTGAGACTGAAGTGGTTTTTTAAGAGAAAACTGATGAGAGGAAGACTTATTGACAAATTAAATTTTGTGAGTCAAGGAATAATCATCAGCCAGGCGAGCAGTATCTTCCATAGTCTCCACTTTCTGCTCGTCAAGGTTCTGACATCACCATGGATGCACCTCTTGAACTCTTCAATTAATACGAGCTGTCTGAGGTTATCGTAACCTTGATCAACCTTCTTGGCTAAGCACCACCTATCAAATAGTTGTTCTTTTTCCCTTGCAAATTCGACACGAGTTTGTCCAGTTTCTTTTCTACAATTCCTAAATTGTTTTCGATATGCCTCGGGTACCAACTCATAACCCTTCAAGATGTACTCCTTAACCACATCATATTCAGTGCTTTGTTGTACTGACAGTGAAGTGTAGACTTCACTAGCTTTGCCAATAAGTACACTTTGTAATAACAAAGTCCAATACTCTCTTGGCCATTTCAAGTTTTCAGCAATTTTTTCAAAGTGAAGAAAGTATTTATATACTTTTGTTTCCCTGAAAAGTGGATACTAACCTAATCTATCTGGTAACATCAAGACCTGAACTTGTGTGTAAAAGGGGGGGGGGGGGTGTGCTCCGCTTGCCAGTTCTAATTCTTTTAATATGTATTGCATTTGTCTTTTTTCTCTCTGCATTTGTATTTCCCTTTCCTCTCTCTCTCTCTCTCTACATCTGTATTTCCCTTTCCTTCATCCCCCTCTCTATCCCTCTCTCTCTCTCTTTCCCCCTCCCCCCTCTCTCTCTCTCTGCCTCTCCTCTCTCTCTGTGTCTCTCTCTGTCTCTCCCTCTGTCTCTCTCTCTCTCTCTGCATCTGCATTTCTATTTCCATTTCCTCTTTCTGAAGCTGAAGCTTTCTTAATTGTAATTCCATTGGGTTTGTTCAGTTGTAATTCACTTCATTTCCAGTCAAAACTAGATACAGACTTATCAATTAAACCCAAAGCACTATTATCCAAAATTTTCTTTCCCACCAAATATGGAATTAAAGTATTCTTTATCTTTTGCTTTGTAAAACACGCTTTCGCCTCAGAAAGATCATAATGTCTGGCAAACTCAAGCAAATCGTCCTTTTTCATAGACTCTAACCCAGTGTTTCTCAAACTTTTTTGTCTTGCGGCGCACCAGAAAGATCTAAAAATTTTCACGGCACGCCTGAAAAAATTTAACAATTTTTGTGGTGAAGAACTTATTTATTGTTACATATATATTTAATTTTAAATTTAATGTGAAGGATGTGCCTGCTTTCGAGAGCAAATCATATTGAAGCGAGGCTCCAAAGTCGACAAACAAGCTCGCATTTCATCGTCGATTTTAAGAAGTCTCTCTCTCTTTTAAATATTTTTCAAAACTCCCACGGCACACCTGCAAATCTCTCGCGGCACACTAGTGTGCCGCGGCACACAGTTTGAGAATCACTGCTCTAACCCTACTTGGTTAGGAATTGAAACAAAGTTCTCAACCTTAGATGACATTGTGAATGCTTGCTGGTTTCACTAAAGATTTCTCAAATGGGTGAAATAAAAATATTTACCAGGGACAAGGAAAATTCCGACACAAAGTCAATGTGAATAGTAATATAAAGAAATTCAGATCCCGGAACAGCCCCCAATTTCTGTTACGACTCTAGGTCTTAAAATAATGTAACAGAAAAAAAGTGAAACCAACAATGTAAGTAAAATCAACAAGCAATTTGTATCTAGAAAATTAAATTGAAAATTCAAAAGACACTTACAGTAACGTGAATTAAAGTCCAAATAATCCAATAATCCTAAGTGTCCTAATCACAAGTCCTAAATATAGAATGCTCCGAATGAATTCTTATATCCTTGAATGTCCTGATGTGTCAGTAGTCGTGAGTATCCTGATATGCTTGAATGGTGTAATCCAGAATATCTTTGAATGAATTCACTTAAATCCCAAAGTCAAGTATTACTCCAAAATGAGAATGAGCACTTATAATAATTCCAATGAATATTTCAAATAAATAAATCCTTTCTCTGAATTTGCTCTGATTTTCACAACTGTACGATCTGATTACTAAAATAAATTCCTTAATATACTGATCTTTATGACACGAAGTTTAGCATAGGAATAAAATCTTGTTTACCAAACCTGTATAAATATAAAGATAAGTCACCTGATAGAATATTCTAGAATATGAGTAACTCTAATGGAAATTTCCTGTGCGTACCTGACTTTTCTCACATCAAGTCATGGGAAATTCCAATCTAATTGTTATATTCTATGTAAACAAGACTGACCTTGAACTCAAATGCAATAAATATGTTGTTTACAAAATGACCACCAAAGAACAACTTACCTCATGGACACATATTATAAATTCAATATACATAACAAAATAAACACTATTTTTTTCATTAAAATCATAAGAACTATAAAATTGTTTTATTAAATATAATAATTATTTACTTCTTAAATATGAACAGCAATAAACATGGAAAATTGCCATAAATATACCCATTGTAATTATAAGACACACACATACATATGCATTCAGCAACTAATCATATCGAGTGGGATTTTTTCAATCTTTCTTATCAAAGACTCATTTATAAGACAGAAAGATATAACTTTAATTTACAGACTAAAAAAAATCAATAGTTTGTATTCAGTTACATGCATTAATCAATCTGATAAGGAGGCTGATGATAAGGACTACGAACAGTGAACAACATCTACTTAATCAAGTTTAATTGAATTAATACATTTATTTAAAATCAATACACGGTACCATTATTAGTATTTACTCTTTATATACTGTCTATATTAAAGTATAGTGGGCCGAACCGACCCCGTTGACATAGTGGGCCGAAACAACCCGACCGAATCCACCCGGGACGTTCTGGTTTTGGGCCGAAATGACCTGTACCCGCTGGCCCACAGGGTCAAGATTTGGGGACATAGAGCCCCCGCTCAGTAACACTGGAATTATTGTATGGAATAATGTGCATCAGGTGCTTTATTTTTCCGTATTTCAAAGTTTGCCTTCAGATGGCAGCATTTTGAAGGCTTCTATCGTTAAAAATAATCGGTGTGATCATGTTTAGTGTGCTTAGGACATGTTCGTACAGGTCGCTTATATCACTGCAAAATTGATGAATGATTGGCATTCGGACGCATCTCGGGTATTTCTGCGAGACAAAATTATGATCCGTAGGCTTGACCTCGAAGTAGCTAATGGAATGACTGTGATAGCAATCGGAAAATTCTCGGCCTTTTTCATAAAACGCTAGAAAAAAGTTACTGATGCAGTTATCAGTTGTGATTCGCCCGGTCAGAATAGTTATCTGATTGAAAAAAAAGAGAATTAGTGAAATGGCGTTTTTTTCATGGTATGTATTTTTGTTTCATTTCACATCCAATAAGGATAGGATTTTCGACAAATTTTTCTGTCTGTGTAACTCGATGTTGATCGGTGTAAATAAATGTTGTGGTTGTGACGTATTTGCAAGATGCGTTCTCTCGAGAACTGGGAGTTTATGACACTGCGTCAAAATAGGGGAGCGTCAAAATAGGGTGTGGGACGATACTTTTAAGGTCTTAATATTTGAACGAGCACTATCATGAGCTGTGTTGTGATAGCTATCGTAACTTTTTTAACCGTTACGGGTGCTGAAGCTGCAAGCACAGCACCACACATTTTGTTCGTACTGGCGGACGACTACGGATACCATGACATCGGGTACCACGGGTCTGAGATCAAGACCCCCATCCTCGACAAACTAGCCCTGGGAGGATTAAGGTTAGAAAACTACTATGTGCAGCCCATATGTACTCCTACACGCAGTCAGCTCATGTCGGGAAGGTATCAGGTATGCAATTCTCTCTCTCTCTCTCTGCTTCACAATCATATATTTAATTGCAAAAATATCAACAGTCATAGATGACACCACCAGCTATATCTAATTGCTGAAGTAACAGTTGCACAGGACTCCTTTTTCTTCACTTTAGCAAATTGCAGATGTGTACCAACTTGTAGCAAGAGTGTCTCCAGTGGGACCAACAGTCAGCTCCTTCGTCAGGATGTATCAAATATAACCTGTCTCCTCCACCCCCATTAATTCCCCCTTCACCCTTAAATTCCCTGGTTAACCTCAACCTCGTAATATTATGTTGTAGGAGTATGCACAAGGTAGTTATATTTAAGCTGTTCATCATTATAAAATGTCAGAACCAAGCTCTTAAATGACAGAATAGAAGTATTATTGTCGTGCCCCCCCCCCCCAAAAAAAAACAACAAAAAAACAACAAACAAACATCACAATGCCACTATACTAGTGGGCAGTATTTTGATGTGCTGATAACATTGGTCATTAATAAAGCTCTGAAATTAAACAGTTAATGAAAACTGCAACATTTTTTTTATTTTATGAAATAGCTTTGGCTATGGACCTATATCATATTAAGACAATTCCAATGCATATTTTAACATTAAGACAATTCCAATGCATATTTTAACATTAAGACAATTCCAATGCATATTTTAACATTAAGACAATTCCAATGCATATTTTAACATTAAGACAATTCCAATGCATATTTTAACATTAAGACAATTCCAATGCATATTTTAACATTAAGACAATTCCAATGCATATTTTAACATTAAGACAATTCCAATGCATATTTTAACATTAAGACAATTCCAATGCATATTTTAATATTAAGACAATTCCAATGCATATTTTAATATTAAGACAATTCCAATGCATATTTTAATATTAAGACAATTCCAATGCATATTTTAACATTAAGACAATTCCAATGCATATTTTAATATTAAGACAATTCCAATGCATATTTTAATATTAAGACAATTCCAATGCATATTTTAACATTAAATTACAAAACACATCAAATAATTAACATCTGCATTTAGTAAGCTAATGTATATACTCACTTATAAGTTGAGTCCAACTACAAAGTGCATAGATCCAGATCTGCCATTGCATACTGGTAATACATTGGTATATCTGGGTCTATGCAGTTTGTTAGGAGTAATCATAGAACAAACAACATAGACCCTGATCTGCTAGCACATTATGCAACAGCAGATCAGTGTCTGTGTTGTTTGCATTTGGACTCGACTTATAAGTGAGTATATACAGTATTCATTCAAAAGTTGATGTTACTAATTTTCTCTAGACATCATGGATAATTGTGATATCCTCTGTATACTTTATTTCCATACACTGGGTAGAAATTTACCAAACTATGCACATTAGTTTTCTTTATGGTAACCATTTGCTTTTGCGGGCATGTAACACTATAATTCTGGATCCCAGAGGAGGTGGGGGAAGGGAGAATTGAAGGTTAATGGAACAAAACTTAAAACAACAGTAACCTTAACACATATTTTTTCAAACCACACTTTACATATGCAGTCATTGTAACAAGTCACATGTGCAACAGATTGTGGTTTATTACACCCACATCACTGTCTGCGTTGGGGAGGGGGATGGTGGAAAAGAGGGTTTAACGTAATAGTTTAAACTTAGGTAATACATGTATGTAAAAAAGCACATCTCCTATGCGTTATCACATATTACCTAATTTAAAACTATTACATGCAATTATTTGCAATGGGAAGCCATCTAAATTGCATCATCATCATCGTTGCTTTTTTCAGATCCACACAGGTCTGCAGCATGATATCATCTGGCCAACCCAGCCCAATGGTCTCCCCCTGGATAGTCCCACTCTGGCAGACAAACTAAGGGAGGCAGGCTATTCCACCCACATGGTGGGCAAGTGGCACCTGGGCATGTACAAGAAGGACTATCTGCCAACCAGCAGGGGATTTGACACTTACTTTGGTACAGTACATGCACAGCAAAAAAGCAGTTATATTTTGATAACTAAAGCTGTCAAAAAAAAAAAAATTCCAACTGGTGAAAACAAAAATTAGTTTGACAAAATCAATGGCAAAATATTTTTCAATGCCAGGCCCATCCATTGTGTTTTCTTATTCATGGTGATGATACTGTATCACTTTCTTGGCATAAAAAAGACAAGTCATTTATACAACCAGCATTGTTTCCTGGATCTATCCTTGTTCCCTAGGGACTAGATTGATAACTTGGAAACTGTTCATAGCCCCACCATTGAAGTATATACTGGTACACTTACTTGGTATTACAAAGGGAGTTAATTTGTGCAGTCATCATAAATTCCTGGGTCTGTCCTGACTTCCCCTGATGCCCCACTGCTGGAGTCATAACATGGAAACCAATGAGATCCCTACCCAAGGGAGCTGTGGTGGGTCAGTGGTTAAGGCATTGGACTCATGTCCAGAAGGTTGTAGGTTCAGTTCCCACAATCCAATCAGCCTGGATCAACTGATGAGTTTATCAATAACTTTTTTTTAGGTCATGGATTTCTTTGCTCTCAGTAATTAAATTTGGAAGTGTTTCAGGAGGAAAGTATATTGGCTTATTTTATTTATATTTTAAAAGCTAAAAATACAAAACATACATTTAAAATAATTTGTGAGTAATGGCAATGATTATATGACATGCCATACAATAATGCACAATACATGTGATAACATATAAACAACTGATGTTTCAGGCACTTTAATATGGCAATACAAGCAACTGTTAAACTCTACTCAACCAAACATATCAAACTTGATTCAAAATATTAAATAATTTTAAATGTCAAGTTTTTATCAATAATTCTCTGCAAGTAAATGTATAAACTTTGACAAGGTTGTTAAAAGAAATATGTTCTTATTCAGTGTTACACTTTGAACAAGCCCAGGGGACATTTTCCAATCCTTGTTAGTGCCCCCCTAAATTTAACAAATCCCCATATATTGATCATTAGAGGGGAGCAGAGGTGTTTGGTTTGTTGTTTTATGACACATCAACACAAGTAGATTATTTAGTGCCGAGGCAATTCGAGTACAGTGCCTTGTCCAAGGATACACTAAGGTAGCCGACCTGCGCTGATGTTATGGTAGGATTTGAAGCCATGTACTTTCATTTTGTGTCTGGCATGCTAACCACTGCACCACCATAGCTCTTGCCTTCATTAGTCGCCTCATAAAACATGAAGGAGGGCACATCAGGCCTATTTGACATCACCGAGCCTGCGTGGAGGTGGGGAGCAGAGGTACATAAAATGTCCCCTTGACAGCTCAACCAAGGTGCAAGACTTCTTATTAAAGCAAATTGCTTCTTAAACATAATTAAATATGTAAAGAAATAACGATACTTAGATACATTTATTGGTGAGCATCAGAAACACAGCAATAGTTTCATCTTGTTAAACCTACTTTTAGCTTGGTTTGGTTTTGTGGGGTTTAATGCCATTTTTCAGTAAGCTATTGGCATGCTTTCTCACATTGACCAAGACTCATTTTATATTTTCCAAATCTCGTGTTAAAGGGTTACTTTCAAGGTTTTTATATTTTCATTTATTAATTCATATGTAATGTTAATATGTATTTACAAACCCCTCCCATGCCTACTTTCCCCCAAATCCACTGTAAATGTGAAAATAGTAGCTTTATTTCATGCAATCAGATGACTTGCTGAACACTGATGAGCAATCCAGTCACATGACACAGTAGCATCAGAGAAGGGACTCTGGATAAAATTCTTTTAGTACACCACCTCATGTACATCCATGCTTCACTTTTTTGTGAAAACATGTGATCTGTGTAATTTATCACAATAATTTGATTGTCTAGTAATCTAGATATCAATACGATTTATTCAAAATCATTGCTTTGAATTATGCTTTCAGTTTTACATAATATTATGTAAAAGTGATATGATAACCATGTGTGGTATTTCTTACTCTTTATTATTCATATATTTTAATCATATCCAAGTTTCTGACATGATTAACATAAGAATGTTCTGTTTTGTTTTGAATTTGTCAACAAATATCCAAAAGTCATATATTTAAATCCAAAGGTTAATGGGCGCTTTATGGTAATTCCAATGAATGTTCAAATAAATAATTCCTTTTGAATTATGTCTACAGCATTACAGCACAACTAAAACTCTAATCATAAAGTGATTCCAAAGAGACTGATGATTCTAAACAGACTGATCATAAAAAAAGGAATGTTTTTAAAACAGGATTTAAAATTGGAATGATTATAATGCGTTCATCAAGTTCTTATATACTCTTGGCAATGGCCTATTTCACAACAGGACATGTGCCATCTAACGACCCACAATGCAATACAAAATGTGTCATTCGAGTGGAAAATCCCCAACATTGTTGTATATAGTTGTGAATAATTGTCAACAACTCTGACCTTGAACTCAAAGTTTAGTAAATACCTTGTTGACATCTTAACCAAACCTAAAGTGCGACTTACTATTTGACCGTATTTTAAAGTACAGTCATGGACCAAAAGTTTAGGCACTCATTATAGATTCTATATACATAACAATATTTAGACTTTGCTTTCTATGAATTGTACATTTTCCTTAATGTATGTGCCCAATGACTTACAGAAACAGATGGTCTAATTAAGAGGTACTTCCTAGACACAGTGATGTCTGCTATTATTACCCCATGACAGCTTCACTTATGGTTTCAAACTGATTTTATGAAGAAAATAACACAAACACTGTAGTTAAAATCTTAAGAAAATATACTTTGAAAGTGCTTTTTGCTGATTCTATTCTTAAAACACAGATTGTTATTTACATATTGATGTTTTAAATTTTGAAACACAAGTTGGCACGTTTTCATTTTCAAATAATAACTTGTTAAATCAGGCAGTGATAACAAATTAATACTTGTAAGGGAAAGGGTTAACCGTCAGTCAGCTATTAAAACACATGCCTGTTTGTCTGCGCAATTGATATCAACATCAGCTAAAGCAGCATGTAATACATTTTGCCTAGGGCTACAACACTGTAACTACACAGCTGGGTCGAGGGAGCATCTCAAAAGTCATAAACTGTCAGTCAGTGTACATTCTCGTGACCCGGTGTTTGTGAACCACTTATTTACAGTTTGTAATCATTTTACAATGAATGGTTTATGATTTCAAAGTAATACAACTTTAACACATGAATCGTTGTCTTTGGTAGCAATTATATATTATATTAATTTTAACAAATTTTCAATAAATTCATTTACTGTAAATATATTTTACAGGCTATCTAACCGGTAGTGAAGATTATTTTAATCGTCATAGATGTTATGAGAGCTATTGTGGAATGGACTTCCGTGATGATTTAGAACCAATGAACCAGACAGGGCAATATTCCACTCATCTGTTTACACAAAAAGTCATCGACATTGTGGAAAATTATGATGGATCTAAGGTAAATAGGATTTAGAAACAAGTATTGAAACTTAAAGGTTTACCAGTAATTTGGAATGCACAAACAGGAGAAACCGGTGATATCCCCCCTCTATCTCCCCCCCCCCCCCCCCAGCCCGTCAAGTCAAATAGGAACCTACAGTTGTATGTATCATTATGTTGCAGAGTTGCAGATGGTCATTTAACACAAACAGTATAACTGCAGGACTGCATATGACTGATGTGCTGCAGATGGTCATTAAACACAAACAGTGCAACTGTAGGACTGCACGTGACTGATGTGTTGCAGATGGTCATTAAACACAAACTGTGCAACTGCAGGACTGCATGTGACTGATGTGTTGCAGATGGTCATTAAATACAAACTGTGCAACTGTAGGACTGCATGTGACTGATGTGTTGCAGATGGTCATTAAACACAAACTGTGCAATTGCAGGACTGTATGTGACTGATGTGTTGCAGATGGTCATTAAACACAAACTGTGCAACTGCAGGACTGCACATGACTGATGTGTTGCAGATGGTCATTAAACACAAACTGTGCAACTGCAGGACTGCACATGACTGATGTGTTGCAGATGGTCATTAAATACAAACTGTGCAACTGCAGGACTGCATGTGTCTGATGTTTGTTTATATCATCATGCTACACAATACATTTATAGAAGATTCAGGTAAATTTATCCATGTATGACAAAATAGGAAACACAATTAAAATTTATGTTTTCATTGTTTGAATTTATATAAATTACCCTTGTTGAATTGTTTTAATGTTCATAATTTTAATTTACCTGAAATTACCACATTGTGATTGCCAAATTGTTAGTGAATTCAACCATATAAAAATGGAAGGTGTATGTTTCTATCAGCCCCTGGTAATTCATCTAATAAATTATAATAAATAATTGTTCCTAATAGTATTTGAAAGCATAGTAAGATCTTTTTCTTCTTTACTGGAGAAGTGTGCAGTCTGTCCTTGATATTGCTTGAATGGGTTTAATTTCTGTATACAGACCATGTGGATAGGTTTAGTTTGGTTTTGTGGTTTTAATGCCATTTTTGAGCTCATTTTAGGCTATACATGGCAGCCAGTATATTTGGTGGAGGAAGAACCAAGAAAATCCAGGGAAGAACCACTGACCCACAGGGTCTATTTCATTTGAGCTACAATGAAGATTAGACACCAGTACTATTAGTTACACTGTCTTTTGACAGGGTGTGCAGGAGTTTACCAACCTCCTTAGTATTTCCTCTGGCATCATAGGAAAGTTAGGAGGGTGGTAAAATCTTGTACACCCTGTCAAAGGACAGTGTAACAAATTTATTACATCTTAGAGATTTTTTTTCTTCCCTGGTTTTATTTGGCAAAGCCCGATTTAAGTTTAGACTTTTTCAAAATTTTCTGTTCATTGAGGTTATTGGTGTGCATCTTTTCAAACACAGTCAACACCTGGTTTGATGTGATTTAAGTTTTGAAGTTTTTCTCAGAATTTCCAATACATGAGTCCATCTTACTGATGTGGATTCAAATATTAGGATTTTAATTGTCTGTAGATTGAGCGGGAGCTTTGCCAGACAGCTGAGAATCGAAAAGTTCATATTATTTCGAAGGTCTTAGATAAAATATTTTTAAAACAAGTTATACATTCTCTTTTGATTATCCAACAAATTATTCTGTTTTCTTAGTTAATGATTTGCTCTTTTCATCATCCTATGGTATCATTTTATACAATTTCATTTCTATGGTATTTCTATGCATCTGTAATGGTAACATTTCTTCCTGTTGATGTAATATAGCTGTGATGTCACAATGTAATATTTGTATTTAAGATATTCAAAATATTACAAAATATTAACATATTTTGAAACATATATCTAATGATCAGTTTATAAATTTGGATCGATAGAATGGAGGTGGCCATTTTCTTTATATTTACACTGTTTCCATTGACACTGTTTGTACACCCCATGAATGTCATGTGATTTTCATATATTCCATAAAAAATTCCATACACCCGGTGAAAACTGCAAATACTGTATCCTTTGCATTTGCTATTAACCAATCAAATACATGTATCTAGAAATTTCTCTAAGAGGTAATAAAGGGGCTTACACAGATTAAAGTGGTTTTAATTCAGGATGAAATGTTGTTCATTGCATGAATATGAAAAAAAATATTTTAAGAAAAATTATGTAGTTTAAAAACAAATATTAGGTACCATCATAATGTTTTATCAGTACAATCAAGCCATCAAACTTGCTTTGTTTATTGTGTGGTACATGCATCCTACTCTCATTGACTCCAACCCTTTCCTGGCTTCAGGGAAGCCACATTCATTGTAAGAGATATATCCTTATAAAATTATATATATATATAAAGTCCCTGACAAATTAATAATCTCTAGTATTAGAGCATATGCTCTGTTTTAATAAAATCAAACTTTGTGAAATAATGGAAGTTTAAATTTTTGCAGGAAAAATATTTTAAAAAATCCCAAAACATTTTCATGTTCATAGTTTTAAAGAATTCTGACTTTTAAAGGTTTTTTGTTACTTGAATCTGGTGACAGGAATAAGGTCCAACACAACCTCTGACCTCTTGTGTAGGATATCATCATTATCCAGTTATACAGAATCAGTGTATGAATATATAATTGCTAATATAGCAACACGATTATTTTTCAAGAGAATTATTGAAATTATGATCTGACATGCTCAAAGTTGAAACCTGTGTATTGATCAAGGCTCCCTTATTTTCCAGCCCCTTTTTATTTATCTGGCATTCCAGGCCGTACACAGCCCCCTTCAAGTGCCAGAGACTTATACCGAACCATACAAAAACATAAAGGACCAGAATCGCAGGATCTATGCTGGTATCTATTGTGGATGTTACAATATATTACACAGCTGGTACATTGTGATATAGTGGCTATGGTATGGTATTTATGTAATGTGAAATATTCTGGCCATTGCTTTCTGCTATGTTTAGTTGGACTAGAGTAATTAATTTCTACCATTATTAATATAGCCTTATAA
Source organism: Margaritifera margaritifera (assembly GCA_029931535.1). NCBI lineage: Eukaryota > Metazoa > Mollusca > Bivalvia > Unionida > Margaritiferidae > Margaritifera > Margaritifera margaritifera. Next base: position 450,655 of record JAQPZY010001410.1, on the reverse strand, counting down.
AATGGCCTATTAATTGGCCTAATCTTACATTGTTGCTAGTGACCTCTGCAAAAACAAATTTTTTTTACTATTTCTACTTACCTTATATATATATATATGTTTTGGTCTACTCGTCTTTGTACCTTGTACAGCTGAGTCAGTAATTCAGATATTACACAACATCAATGCATATTAAGGCTGGAGATAAATATTTTTAATTCAAAATTAGAATGATCATCTTTATGGTTCTCTATAGTGCTATTAAACTAATTGTGTCACTGTGTCACTATGTCCAAATGAATTTGTTAGGGCTCTTCATAAAGTTGGTAGAGCCCTAGAGTAATCACATAATCCATCTGTCTGTCAACAGTTTGTTTTCCGCAAGATGCATTATGGTTCCTGTGTAAGTTTGATGGGACATAGTACTCTGTGTATCAAGGATCTTGGAAGAAAAGATTACACCTGCCCCCTTGGAAAATCCTGGTTTCTGAACTTGTGAACAACAGATTTAATGAGGAAAGAATAAGTTTAAACATCTTTACGATGGATAATAAACCACAGTGAAAATTAGGTGTTTTATTGGAGGAGATGATTGTGTATTAGCAGTGACTTTTGAGGAGAGGATTAACTTTTGCTGTGCATGAACAAATTCATTGTATTACAGTATGCAGACCTGTTTACCCATATGTTTTAGCATAGTTTGTACGCATTTTGGCCTCAAAATATGCCCTACACATGGAGTTAACATTTTATGCATTTCATAAAAAATGTTTAAAAAATCCTGATTATGCATTCTGATTCTGGATTTTGTTCTTAAAAACATATTCTGTATCACAAATTTACTGGAAACGTGTGATTTCTGCCCACATATACTCAGTACAAATAGTATGGGCAAGATGCTAGTCAGAGTCGAGTATGGCAGAGAAACTGCAAAAATGAAAGCTTTTCGAGCCTGATGATGAAAATAAACCTACAGAGAAAATATCTGTTTTAAAGCAGAAATATAAAGCATTAAAGCATTATATCAAGATACATGGTACTGTCTTGGATTGTCAAGAAGAGGAGTCATTTTGTACATTGTTCATTGTGCAAATCTGATTTTTCTTGTTCTCATGGTGGATGGTTTGACTGTAAGTAACGTGTAGATTCTAAGGCACACAAGGACTTTATAAAACTTATGGCACAAAATCACTCTATCAAAAGTTTTTTTTGAGATACCCATAGTCAAAATTAGGAGGAAGAGAGGAAAAGAAAAATCACCAGAGCTGAAGTGATGATGTGTAAATTGATTTCAAACATGACTCTAGCAGCACTGCTGACATACTGACAACGATCATTAATACTCATATGAGATTTGTGACTGCATAAAAAGGAGCTTACTACAAGTCACTTTAGGATTAACATTCACAGAGGCAAATGTTTAAGAAACAAACAGTGTATAAATGTTGATATTTAAATAACTGAATCAGAGCAGTTTACACTTTATTCATATTTTCATTGATGTGTACAGCCTTCATTTACACCAGACTAGTCTATTTGAAGTCAGACCTTGGATATTTTGTCAACAGTTTTTAAAATATTATGTTTTCTTTTGTTTATTGGAGATTTATGTTTTTCCTGTCATCAGTACAGTACTGAGATATTTGCCTGACATCAGTACAGCATACTTGTCATATTCTCAGACAGTGTTGGGGGTTTTTTGGGACTCAAAAAGTGTGTTTTGAGGTCCCAAGGGGGGTCAGTGCGCGTAACCCCCCAAAAGCGATGGCATCCAAAGGAGAATAAGTTATCTTTTCAAATCAGCCTATAGCAAATGATTGGAAATTCAAATCTGAATAAAAGAAAATACCATCTGTTTTCTCTGAAGCATTTAATATACTTATAAATTTAAAAAAAGAAAGAAATGGTAGACTTAGCATTGTCAAATAACATCACAAACATGGTAACAACCTCACAGACATTAAATACAAAAATACACCAAGTTATTGTCTTTAAAATCTGTTGGGCTGTGAAATGTAGTTTTAATTACATGTAGGCCTAGTCTTTGCTGCATTCACTAGTTGATCTGACGGTAGGTAAAGCAAGTGTCATTTGTGTTCACAAATATGCCTACACTTTTCCTTCGCGAATGTGCATCCACATCTATGTTGGCACAAGCAATGGCCAAAGTCGCTAAAAGTGATAAAACCTGTAAGATGACAATGAATATCCATTTCAAAACAATGAATCGGGCAATGAAAACATTTAAGGTTTGTGGTAGTCGGCCGAGTTGCTAAAGTCTTTGACCGTCGCTATTGTAACATATTTTCGAGGTTAACGTCACGCCTACAGCAGTGTAGATTTAATTTATTCTCAGGCTGAATTAATGAAAAAAGGTACTAATTTATGCAAATACACAATTTGTCATTTGATTATTGATTGAATACTTTTTTATTATTAAAATTCCATGGTGCAGTTCATTTCAGATTAACCCGATATTCAAACATGTTGATGTTTTCATGAGTTACTTGATCATATGATAAAAAGTTTATTGCAATCACGTAAATTTCCAAGGAAATTACGAGAAAGTTAAGGTGGCAAAACTGCATTGCAATCATGTACATTTCCAAGGAAAATACAAGAAAGTTAAGGTGGCAAAACTGTCGAAGCAAATAAGATTATCTCATTTTTTAGCACTTCTAGTGGATTATGTACTACAATATTCCTCTGTCCCTTTAAAATGTTGTGTCCGCCAATTCTGGAGGGTGAAGGACACAGTGTCTGTTGACCTTTGATCCTATGTACAACACTGCATTAGAGATTGAATGGTGCTGTTGTTCAACCTACCAAAATAATCATGTTTTGAATTTTATATATGGAGTAAAAATCCGACTTCAAAGAAACGTTGCCGCTGATCACAAACTTTAATAAAGACGGCTTCAACATTCGCATTCAATGCAGTTTGTGATGTGTTAGTCCGAGTTTCCTCTGACGCTTCCCACCCCATTTTAGTTATTTAGACATTAAATATCTAAAATGGGGTGGGAAGGGTCAGAGGAAACTCGGACTAGTGATGTGTATGTAATAACATTTGTTTTTCAACACGCATCTGTTTGATGTATTTAACTTCAGACAAATTGGGTTGTTCTTAGTGTACTTTACCTATGCAAATTAGCCTAATGGGCTCTCCCTCAGCAATGCTCAAAGGATTTGACACAACACATCACCCTAACTATTGTGAGCCAATTCAGTAAATCTCTGAAAGGTGTCTGTTTATCGCTGACTGCCTTACCTTTTAATTGTCTCTGAAACATCTGTATAAACTGCCCCGAGGATAGTTTTACATAGCTCTGAGCAAGACTATTTACTGTTTATACATACCACAGATTACGGGCATATATCATTGTGATCAAGAAATGTACTTTTTTTTGTGGGAATACTTTTTTCTCGCTAAAATTGCAGAAAATCATGTTTTTCGAAACACGACCATGTCCGGGGGGGTTTGGGAGTCCAAAATCATGTTTTTCGCGTGACACGTCGTGTTATGGCATGTATGGTACAGTACTGAGATATTTAATAGTCATTTATATTTTTCTAGTCAAAGGTGATCCTTTTATTAGACACTGAGATTGAGTCTTACAGGTGTACATGTTATGGACTAATATAGTCATATAAAATATTTACTATTCATCAGTATAGTACTATGTCAGTTTAAGATCTTTTTTTTGTCATTTTTCAGTGATATTTTTTAGTTTTAGATAGTCCCTTTCTCACTGCATTACAGTATTAGAGCTTATAGACTTGATATAAAATCTTTGTTAGTTGTCAGAGCAGTACAATGAGATATTTGTTGGTCACCAGCAATATATACTTTTGAGTCTTGAGTATTACATATTCGTACTCAAATCACAAATGACTTGATCTTTTGTTTATACCATATAAGATTACAAGTAACAGGTAAAACAGTACTCATCTTCATTCATGAAACTTTGTCCCTGATTGCCCATCCCATGAATTTACTTTCTGCAGTTTAACTTTTCCCCCAATGGTATGTAGCTCTATATTGATGAGACCTTGAATTAGTTCCATTCCAGCATTCCATGGCATCATCTACAGGAGTTATGTCCCCTGATTCTCCATCTTCCTGATTTTGGTTTCTGCAACATAACTTTACCAAGGTTTGTTGGATTTCAGCTAAATTTGGTATGGGGGCTTAATATTGGGGAGACCTTGAGGTTCCACTCCACAATTTCAAATTTTGCACTTGTTTAAATTTCTAAAGAAAAAGCGAGTCCCAACATTTGACCTGTGGGATCATTTGTTATGTAAAGAAGAATCTGGAAATGCTTATGTGGATGTGAATATGTTTTATTTAAGCATTCATTATTTACCAGATGCTGTGGGTATCTAGCTTGGTATGCTTACCACAGGGTTTGAATACGAAACTCTAGTTAGAGTAAATTACAATTTTAGAAAGCAAAATGCGTACCACATTTATGGATGAAATTAAAAAGTTTTCCCCATCATATTTTCTTTACATTTAATGCAGAGAAGGCAAATGAAAGTACTTAAATCTCTATATGAATGTAGGTGTGGGAAAATTCATTTGTTAGAGCAGGGACAGGGCAAAAATACTGAAATGTCTGCTCTTTGTGAAGAAAGTTCACAAGCTGGATTTAAATGGGTACAGAATAAGTCCGACTGAAAATACAATAAATCACCAGCTACTCTGAGAATTTTATTTTTGATTGTATAATCTGAAAAAGTTCCAGATTTAGACACTTTCACCACAAAGATTAAACCTCAGCATACGAGATACATTTAAGAAATTGAAATTTTGTAAAAGATGTAGAGCATAACCTTAACGAGTTTTATTTCCAGCATTCCATGAAATCATTTACAAAAGTTATGCCCATTGATCATCCTGTCTTTGGTTTCTGCAACATATTGTTTGAAGGTTCATTATGTTTCAACCAAGTCTGGTATGGGGCTTTATATTGATGAAACCTTGAATGAGCTTGATTTCCAAGTTCCATGACATCATTTTCCAAAGTTATTCCCCCTGATTGTCTGTCCTCTGACTTTAGTGTCTGCAGCATAACTTTAGCAATGTTTATTTTCAACCAGATTTGGTATGGGGCTTTATATCGAGGAGACCTTGAATTAGTTCTATTTCTAGTGTTCTGTGACATATACAAGTTATTCCCCCTGATTGCCAGTCCTCCAGACTCAGGTTTCAACAACATAACTTTTACCAAGGATTGCTGGATTTCAATAAAATTTTGCATGCAGCTTTATACTGATAAACCCTTGAATGGCTTTAATTTCCAGCATTCTGCATCATTTGCCAGAGTTTTGGCTTCTGATTGCCAGTCCACCTTTGGTTCCTGCAGCATAACTTTACTAAGGAATCTTGGATTCCAGCATTGGTCATTATTTAGAAGATTTATGTCCCCTAATTGCCTATTCTTCTCACTTTGATTTCCCATCACAAGTTCTTCTCTTAAAGCCCCAGTCTTATAAATTGTAGCAAGCAAGGCCATTTGTGTTGCACCAATTGCTAATAGCTCTTGTTATTGTTCCCCTCCTTTTTGTGAAAAGCAGGTGACATCCACATTTCTGGCCTTCCTTTCTTCCATCCATCATACTTTCATTTCTGCTCAGTAACTTCAAAACCATTTAAGATTAAGAGAAGAAACTTGGTATGTGCATACATCATCATTAGAGTGTGTAGCATACCTTATTGGGGTGGGGGTGGCTCCTATCTTGAAGGTCGGGATCACAGCTCAATATTTTAAGTTTTCTGTCACACTTTCCTTTCCACTCTAACTTTCAAGCCATTTGAAGATTTGAAGTTGAGGAATGAAACTTGGTATACTTGTACATCATGATTAGAATGTGTATTGCATACCACATTGGAGGTTGTATCTTCAAGTTCAAGGTCGTGACTCAGTATTGTAAGTTTTCCCTCATACTTTACTTTCTGCTCTATAAAGCAAAGCTGCTTGATATTAAGGGATGAAACTTGGTTAATTTGTACATCATCGTTAGAACATGTGTTGCCAACCATATTGGGGATCATATCTTCAAGGTAGGTCAAGGTCATGACTTACTATTTTAAGTTCTCTGTCACACTTTCCATTCTGGTCTGTAACTTTTGAGCTGTTGGATATTTTGGGATGAAACTTGGTATACTTATATATCATCATTACGAAGTGTGTTGTGTACAACATTAGTTGTCCTATCTTCACATCAAGGATCACATGTCAATATTTTATTTTTCATCACACCTTCCATTCCACTCTTTATAACTTTAGAGCCCTTTCAGCTTTAGGGATGAAACTAGATACACACCAGGACTTTTGAAACACAAGTTTTTGCTGGTCATGGCTGTTTGAAGTGCTGAAATATGTTTTCAGAATACCCCAGCCAGACATTGGTTGTATGTTATTTTAATCCTTGATTGAGTAGCAATTGTAATTATTTTGTGAAGTTCATGTAAAGACAACACTAACAGAAAATAAGAACAAATAAAAAAAAACTGACTTGCCCCATGGCAATACCTTCACCATTCAATATCTCCCAAATGAGCTGTATGGCGGCTGGTACTGTTCACAAACCAATTAGCAAAATCACTTAGGTAATGATAAAACATAATTACTGCATCAAATAAACAGTTTGTATGTAAACTTATCTCTTATACATGTCATTCATGCTTTAGATAATCACTAAGATAAGTACTGTTTGCAGTGGTAATAGTGCAATTTGCATAATATCGAAAAGAAAATGTGGACTGGACATAGTTGATGAATAGATAGATGAAGATATGAGCACCCTTTTTCATAACATTTACTACATTGGCAAGGAGAATTAACCAATAGACAAGTTCCAGTCTTTGAATGTACTGAGCCATCTACATGGAACTGTTATATGTCAAAACTACCAAGAGCACAATTCCATAACTGTATTCCTATCTATGATATCATATCTGTTAGAGGAAAGCATTATATCAGGACTGAAGAACTGAAGGAGAATCCAGCTGCTGGCATTATGCTAGATTGGTGTACATATTTATTAATGCAGAAACATTTGATTCTCTACATATCATATTTGAAGGATGGTGAATTGAAGATTTTGTTTATGAAACTAATCAATCTATCTGCAGCCGATGCATCCAGTATAACTACTTGACTGCTTGCTTATTTAGATTCGAATAGAATTCCCTTGCAAAAAGTGTATGATGTGGAATCTGATGGTCCTTCTGTTCTGGTAGGGAAAAATGGTGGTGTAGCAAATTTTCTCAAAACCCGATCGCTGTACTTGCTTGAGATGCATTGTGTGGCTCACTGTTTTGCACCTGCTTATGTTGATGCGCCAAAGACTATCACATAACTTAGTTACTATAAAAGTATTCTGAATTCCTTGCTCATGTATTTAAAGAAATCAACAATGCACTCATCAGCTTTAAAATTCTGGCAGGATCTAATGGATGAACTGGAATTGACCAGTTTAGAAGTTCACCATGTTTGCTGGGATTCCTTGACTGCAGCAGTTGACAATGTGTGGCACTGTTTGATCTCACACACAAATGTTTGAGATGGAGTCTGATTCAGATATTATAGCCAACACATTATGCAGCGCCCTGACTTATTGCAAACAAATTTCTCATTCTGACTCACTTTCTTAGTGAAATTTTCAGACAAATTGGAGTAAGTGAAGCCTTACAGATTAGGAATCTTAGTTATATACAAATGTGTGACACAGTTATTGCATTTCTTCTGCCAGTCCAAGTCCAATATGTGATGGATGATCCATGTTGTGGGCCCCACTTATCTGAATTTCTAGAGGCAACTTTTGAAAGTGATAAGTTTGGTGGATTTGAGTTGGGATCTACTTTTACCAAGTCATACCAACACGGTGTGGTCTACCAGAAACTGCTTTGCGATCGACCAGTCGACCACGATCGACGTATTGGCCACCCCATCTCTGTGGCATGAACATTAAGCCACCAGTTACTGTGGATGCTATATTACATGAACATTGAACCACCAGTTACTGTGGATGCTATTTGGCATGAACAGCCACCCAGTTACTGTGGATGCTATTTGGCATGAACAGCCACCCAGTTACTGTGGATGCTATATGGCATGAACATTAAGCCACCCAGTTACTGTGGATGCTATATGGCATGAACATTGAGCCACCCAGTTACTGTGGATGCTATATGGCATGAACATGAAGCCACCATTTACAGTGGATGCTATATGGCATGAACATAAAGCCACCAGTTACTGTGAATGCTATATGGCATGAACATCCACCCAGTTACTGTGGATGCTATATGGCATGAACATGAAGCCACCAGTTACTGTGGATGCTATATGGCATGAAAATTAAGCAACCAGTTACTGTGGATGTTATTTGGCATGAACATTGAGCCACCGATTACTGTGGATGCTGCTTGGCATAAACTTCTACACAGTTACTGTGGATGCTATATGGCACGAACATTGAGGAACCTAGTTACTGTGGATGTTATTTAGCATGAGCATTAGGACACCAGTCACTGTGGATGCTATTTGGCATGAACATTAAGACACCAGTTACTGTGATGCTATATGGCATGAACAGCCACCCAGTTACTGTGGATACTATATGGCATGAAGATTGAGCCACCAGTTACTGTAAATGCTATTTGGCATGAGCATTAAGACGCCAGTCACTATGGATGCTATTTTGGCATGAACATTAAGACACCCGTTACTGTGATGCTATATGGCATGAAGAGCCACCCAGTTACTGTGGATGCTATATGGCATGAAGATCGAGCCACCAGTTACTGTGGATGCTGTTTGGTATGAACATTGAGCAACCAGATACTGTGGATGCTATATGGCATGTACATTAAACCGCCAGTTACTGTGGATGCTATATGCCATGAAGATTGAGCCACCCAGTTACTGTGCATGCTATATGGCATGAACAGCCACCCAGTTACTTTGCATGCTACATGGCATGAAGATTAAGCCACCAGTTAATGTGGATGCTGTATGGCATGAAGATTGAGCCACCAGTTACTGTGGATGCTATTTGGCATGGTTACTGTGGATGCTATTTGGCATGATCAGCCACCCATTTACTGTGGATGCTATATGGCATGAACAGTGAGCCAACCATTTACTGGGGATGCTATTTAGCATGAACATCAAACCACTAGTTACTGTGGATGCTTTTTGTCGTGAACATTAAGCCACCGGTTACTGTGGATAATATATGGCATGAGCATCAAGCCACCAGTTACTGTGGGTGCTATATGGCATGAACATTAAGCCACCAGTTACTGTGGATAATATATGGCATGAGTGGGCAATCCTTAAACACATGATGTTTAAAAACTTTACGTGATTGATGATGAATGATTTACTGCATCACTTTTATATGACTCCTCTGCATATGCAGTTCCAAATGTGACAAGGCTTATGCAGATCAGATGCGTATTACCAATATCAAGTGTTGAGTGTGAGCTTGGATTTTCATGCCAGAACTTAATTAAAACAAGACTAAGATGTTCATTACATGTTGACAAGCTTGATCAGCTTATGAGGATTTCCCTGAATTGACTTTATGTAAGTGTGTTCGACCTAATGGCATTAGTCAATGCATGGAAAGGAAGACAACAGTGACAGCTCTTTAACAGTTCATCAACTAATACATTGGCAAAGCTGATGAACATTTACAGAAAATAATGTTCTGATGTCTATTTCTGAAATTTTTTATTTTGGATGAACAAATAAGCAACAGAATTTTTAATGTACCATAACAGAAATATCTGCAATTTGATGTGATTTCTATGTTTTCGTTCACAAAATTGGGTTTCTTTTTGCAGGTGATAAATTGTATTGGTTTATTCATATTGTGCAGATCTCTCAAGGATAGCCTTTTAAATTGGAATTTCTTTCAGTAAAATTGGCATATCAGGATGGAATATTTATGGACTATGGTCTTTCAAATAAGTGTTGGACTACCGGTAAGTAACTTTACACACAATTTTCTATCACAGTTGTAACTACTGAAGAAAGGCACATTTTATGTGACGAGTTAGATGAATACATCTTATTCAAAAATGTTTTTGTTTTTTTCCTAGAATAAACCTATCTGTTCTTCCTTATCACTCTCTTGTTGATATCAATTAACAGTAGTTTGACTAGTGAAACATATTAAAACTCTGTTATCTACCCGTGACTGTCAGTAATATCATTTTGAGGGTCCATAGTTTCAAAAGCCCTGGTATACATATATAGAGTCTCATGTTCCACATTGGGATTGTATCTTCAAGGTCTTGGTTAGTATTTTTAATTTTTCATCACACTTTCCATTTCTTTTTATAATTTAAGAGCTGTTTGAGATTAAGAGATGAAACTTGGTATGCTTATATACATCATTTGCAATTGTGTCACATACTACATTGGAGGGGGCCTATCTTCACAGTCATAAATGAGTATTTTAAGTTTTCCTTCATGCTTTTGTTTCCATTCTAGAACATTAGAACCATTTGACATTAAGGGATAAGACTGGCTATATTTGTCATGTGTCACATTGGAGGTAGTATATAAGGTCAAGGGCACACACTAATATTTTTAGGTTTTAGTAGCATTTTCTCTTGTGCTCTATAACTTATGAGCTGTTTAAAATAAATGAATGAAATCTGATACACTGACATTGTTGGGTTCCACATTTGGGGTTCTGTCTTCAAGGTGAAGGTCACATATATGTAGGTTACAGTTGCTTTTTTTCTGCTTTATATCTTAAAAGTTGTTTGAGGTTCAGGGATAAACCATGGTACACTTATGTTTCTTCTTCAAATATGTTACCCGATCATAATACCTTAGGAGTATGACCACTACCTCACAAATCCAGCCCTTGATTTTTAGTCATAAAAGTCAAAAGTTGCCTGCCAATATAGGTCAGATGCATACTGTCGCCTTGCATAGTGGGATTGGTGTCGAATCCCATCCATACTTAAGTTACTACTTCTGCTCATACTAGGAAGCTCACTGTTTTAGAGATCTCACAAACCTTTTATCAGTTGGTGCCCGGGAAGTATATTCCATCTACCTTTCTATCCATTGCTTTATTAGTCTAACATTATCATGTGATATATATGTCGTGCCATTTTGGTTACCTGCCCTATGGTCAGTAGTACATTCATTCAAATAATGTGTACTTGATCTAGTATATAAATTCTATTACTAATTGTAACATTACAGACCAAAAAAGTTTAGCATGTAATTTGTATAGACAGTAAGTTAACATGACTGATTTCACATGTATAGGCTATCATTTGGCCCTCTGTATTTACAGGTGTCAACACTATGGACAGGACTAAAAGTTCTGAGTACAGTCACTTTAAGCTAGCTGGGGATAACCATGCTATATGTCTGGAATGTATTGGTGCAATTTAAGTCATACATGTAGACATGTGCACACAATGGATGGAGACCTATGGGCTACAGTCTTGACCAGACAGTGCACACTGAATAAATGGAGGGTGAAGAAATGCACTATCAGAGAGGAGGATGCAATTAGTATTGCCATCACTGCTGCCTCAGTTAACAGATTTCTTCAGATAGAAACGTTGTAAGCATTGAGTTCACTGGTTTAGTTTGGTGGCCCATCTGGACCAACAATGACATTAGAAATTGCTCAGCAGTAGTCAGTACCGGCACCAATACAACCTCAGAAGATGCAGGGAGCGACCAGTTAAGGTGTTTTATTATCCCCATACCCATCCTGGCATAATGAAACCCACACTGGAAGAAAGGAAATGATTTCCCCACTCAATCATGACTGGACTTAAGATGTAGATCGATTGCATTCAACACAGAATCTGATATGGCCTACATCTATGCCCAAGAGGACCAGTTATGGTGATCCAATATCCCATATCCTGTCCCAGTGTCATAACATTGGCATCAATATCAGAGAGTATATGGCCTCTATCCAATATGATGCCACAACAGACCCATGTCAGTCTATAGCCAGGATAGTGCCACAGTGCACATATGCTATGACAGACCCATTATGGTCCATGGCCAGTATAGTGCCACAGAACCCAGGTGCCATTTTGGATCCAGTACAGTCCATAGCCTAGTGCCTTATCAATCCATCTTGGTCCATTGCCATCATGGGCCAATGTTAAATTGCTTTAGCATGGCCTGTTATGGCCTGTCAACCCAGCAACAGTGACAGTAAGTCCCAGATGCACTGTACCATATCTGGACCATCGACGGCTTGCACAATGTACAGTGGACAACTTCTTTTCCATCACAACTTACCAGTTCAGCACCAGCTACAGCAACATTGCAGTCCCAGTTGCCCAATACCATTCCCAGACCATTGATGATACATTCAGCCATCAGCTTGAGATTTCAGTATCTCGGTCTAGATGGACTCTTAGTCTAGCTCTCAGTCTTGGCAGGCTTCACCAGCTCAATCACATGCATTGCAGAGGCATCTGTATCACCCAATTATTCATAATATGACAACTCATGCTCACAAGGTACCATTGTCATTACTGGATCCAACAATGTCTAGAGAAGATTCAACCACCTGTGCATCGATCAAGAAAGTTTCTCAGCTGTTAACACCTTAATTTTGCCAACCTCCTCCTGCTCCGTCAGTGGTGATGCACAGTTCTTGCATCTTTCGTTCTATTGGCCAAAAAAGATAGCCACCTTTCAAACAGCTACTACACAAACAGCTACTACAGTCTGGTTAAGTCATTGACTTATTACATTGTTGCAAGGGAAAACTTCAAGACCCATGTATCAACAGGCGTTCTTTTCACAGTAACAACTTCCACCTTATTTTATCAAGGCTTTTTATAAGGTGCATATGACTGTTATTCATACTGAGGTCCCAGCCATTGACAGAGACATTGCAGGTCTGGGAATATCAAAACCCACATCAGTTTGTATGAAATTTGTCAGGTTCTAGTTGTTCTAGTCCTTTCTAGAGACACAACAACTGCTCAGTATGTTGTAAGAGGCACACCTCAGAGGCTCAGTGACCCAGAGCTGTGTTCTCATTTCCTTGAAGAGATCAAAGAAACAGGAAGGACCCTCTAAGACAGTGCATAATGAGTGACATTTCCCTTTCTCTTGATCCTGTCAGCAATTAGGCCATGAATATGCTTCCTTTCTAACATCCAATTTGAAGGAATTAAGCTTTTCCTTGTAATGGAAGATACTGCCCTGCTAATTAGTGGATGATACAGGTTGTTTTGGAGGACTTCCAGACCATGTTCTGTGCCCCTACCCCATGATAATGTTACTGATTATTACAGATGTCCCAGAGACCTGTACAAAGCAGCAGTGTCGACACTGGGATTTTACTCTAGAGGGTTCTTGCTGTCAAAGACCAATGGCACTCTTAAGCTGGTCATAGATCCTGCTCTCAAATGTTTCATCCAGGCACCATGGTTTGGAATAGAAACACTGAGAAAGGTTGTCAACACCATTCATGAGGGAGATTTAGCATTCAGGGACATGGTAGACCAATTCAGGGGACTCCCATTTGGTCTGAACATCAGTCTCAGGGTCTTCACGAGAATTATGGATGGAACTGGGTTGCTCTTCAGAACAACATCTATGTTGGTGACTTTCAACTACCTTGTTGACATTTTGCAAAAGTACAAGGTGCATTATGTTCTTGATCAAGGCTTGAAATCCCTTGTTTCACTTCTGCTTCACCTTGGATTTCTTGTCAACAAGGACAAATCTTTTATGGTACCATCTGAACATTTTACCCACTTGGGTATGGAGTTAAAACACATGTGAATAGGGTCTGTCTCCCTCAAGAACATGCCTTGAATCATCTTGACAGCCTCTTCTATTCCATTAAGTATTGAATGACTGTCTGGGAATTTCTTCACCTATTGTGTCTCTACAATGCAGCAGTGGATCTCATCACGGGCTGCATGTTTATGAGACCACTTTAATGATTTTTTTTGTCCCTGTGGTGACTGAAGCTCTGCCCACAGGATCAAGAGATCTCAGTTTTGGGACACCTGAAGTCCCATATCAGCAAATTCGAGAACCTCAAATGGTTTATGGCAAGTATTGCCTTGCAGATTCAGCCTGCATGAATTTTTATCTGCATGGATGCCAGCACTGTAGGCTGGAGTGCCCACCATCTGCCCTCATTTCTGGAACTGAGCTGAGCATTCATCACCAATCAATTTCCTGGAGATGCAGGCCACAGTCAGTGCATTTCAATCATGGAAGGAGATGCAGTTTAGAGTGTTCTTATTCTTCCACCTACACTCTCGTAATTACAGCAGACGGCAAGGGGAACCAAATGCTCAGGTCTATGCCTTCTGGTTTGGGATGGTCTCAGGTGATGTCATCGACAAATCTACATAAAAACCCACCACATCCTGGGCATACTCTTTGTCTTAGCAGACTTTATGTCCCAACAGAATCAGCAAATTCAAAAAGCAAATGGGCTTTTCACCACTCAGTATTCAGACAAATCTGCACCCACCTGGGTTGATTACTTACAGATTTATTTGTGACATGGTGGAGTGCAAAACTATGAACCATTGTCTCTCTAGTCCCAGGTCCAAAGGCCTGGACAGTCTCCACTTTTTCCATGAACTGGAACAGTCGCAATGCATATTTATTCCCTTCAAAACTCTCATCCCAAAGGTCTTGCAAAAGGCAAGGGAGTCAGTACGGTCTGATCCTGATTGCTCCCCTCAAGTGGGGAGAAGTCATGGATAACAATTTATTAAGCTTAGCAGTGGGAATTCCAAGGAAATTGTGGTTCTCGTCCCCTGCTCATGCAACCTTGACTGCAGGCGTCTCATCTGAACGTGGAACTGTTGAACTTAGATATCTGGATCCTATCAAACAAGCCCTCTGGAACAAACATTTATTACAACAAGCCCTCTGGAACAAACATTTATTACAACAAGCCCTCTGGAACAAACATTTATTACAACAAGCCCTCTGGAACAAACATTTATTACAACAAGCCCTCTGGAACAAACATTTATTACAACAAGCCCTCTGGGACAAACATTTATTACAACAAGCAGTTGACAGAATCACTCAGGTGAGAAGGTTCACGACTTTAGAAGCATATGAGGGCAAGTGGAAAGTGTTCTTCAGGTGGTTAAACGGGGACACATCACTCTGCTTAAAGCCTGGATACCACAAAAGCTTACTTTCTCCTGTGGCTTTTTGAGGATAAGAATTGAGCACCCATCACTATAAAGACTACCACTCCATGAACTCGGACATGTTTTGTCACCACAGAAGACCTCTCCAACCTTCTGGCAAACTTTGACCTGTCACAACCAAAAGCTTTTGCCCAGTGTCTGAAATGGAATCTACCATGGATTCTGACATTAATGAATCAAGCACCATTTAAACCTCTATCTAGAGCCTCTTTTGCTTGTCTCATATAAAACCTGCTTCCTAGTTGTTCTAGTTGCAGCATACAGAATCAGTGAGATACATGTCTTTTCAATCGATCCAAATTATCTGCAGTTTTATCATGATGGCCCCTGCTTTCATTGCTAAGTACAGGCTCCCTTTCATGGGGAATTAGTCCTTTGTTGTCAAACCTATTTCCTTGTTGGACCCCGTGCCTGAGGGATATCCACAGGACCCCAAAAGGGCTTTGAAGTGGTACCAGAAACTG
Source organism: Margaritifera margaritifera (assembly GCA_029931535.1). Classification (NCBI taxonomy): domain Eukaryota; kingdom Metazoa; phylum Mollusca; class Bivalvia; order Unionida; family Margaritiferidae; genus Margaritifera; species Margaritifera margaritifera. The sequence goes on along the minus strand of JAQPZY010001410.1, from coordinate 434,989 downwards.
GTTACTTTCCATGTCTGCCTAGTAATTCTACAGGTCTGTCATAAGGATTACAGCCAGATTTCATTATTGTATACGGTACTTTTGATGACCTCACCACAGTAAGGGGGCAACAAAACTCAGCTGAATTATCTAATTATTATTATTATTATTATTTTTCCCTCACCAACAAAATTGAGAGGAGATATAGCATTTGGCCTGTGCTTGTTCATTTGTGCATTCGTTCATTTATTCATATTGCCTTCAACATCTTTGACCCTATTTCATCTAAACTCATGAAAATTGGTGTTTGGATGCATCTCATTGAGAGTAATATAGATTTTGTATTTTCAGCTATTTGAACTAGAAATAGGTCTCTGTGATCTATTTTACACATAGTGACTTTTGTCTCGATAGGTATTCATTTGTTACACCCTCAATATCCAAGACCCTGTTTCACCTACACTTATGAAAAATAGAATGTGAATGTATCTCAAGGAGTTACTCATACCAAAAGTAGGTCACTGTGACCTAATTTTTTACACTTGAGTGACTTTTGTATTTTCAGTTATCTTAAACCCTCAATGTCTTGATTTCATCAACACTTATGCAAATTGGTGTATAGTTTCATCTCAAGGAGTCTTTTCAGCCATATCAAAACTCAGTGACTGTGACTTAATTTTCATGTTTGAGTGATACTTGTTTTTTCAGCCATTTGTTTGTTACATCCTTGTATCTTTAACTCTATTAAATATAGACTTATTAAACTTTGTTTTCATCCAACGTTGATGAAACTTTTGTTAATGCATCTTAATGAGTAGTATATTTTAGTAATATTTCTTTTACATGTAGGCTTAGTTGTTAGCTAGTTGTCCATAGTAATATTTCTATCTTTTACATGTAGACTTAGTTGTTAGCTAGTAATGAAAACCAGTGGGTAATGGGTTCAAATCCTGTCCAAAGTAATATTTCTATCTTTTATATGTAGGTTTTGATGTTAGCTAGTGCTCAGAACCAGTGGGTAATGAGTTTGAATCCAGTCCATAATAGCCTGTGTCAGTTATCATGTCATGTTTCAGTGCAAGCACTTAACTTCCAATGCATTGGTATCAATCCTTTATACCAGCTACTCAAAATGGTCTCTGATGGTGAGGGGATTTGTTTTTGCAAATAAACAAATTGTTATTATTTGTCAGCTTTAATGAGTATCCTACATATAAATACTTTTCAGGTATGGTGTCAGCTATGGATGAGGCTGTAAGGAACATCACAGAAGCCTTTCAAGCAAAGGGACTCTGGGACAACACTATTCTGGTTTTCTCTACTGGTAAAGTAAAATACTGTAAAACAATTGAATATTAGTTCAGTTTATTCACTGAGTAACTTCTGGAAAGAAATGACTGATTTTTAGTGATTTTTTTTCAGAGTGCAAATTACTTTTGTTAGATCAAGTACAATTTTATTTTGATTGGTAAAAGATAACCACATAAATAATATCCGAGCTCAGAGGAGCTAAGATACTTTACAAATGATCTGGATCCAGTTTCACTGAACATCTTAAAATTTCATCCTTGAATTGAGATTTTTGAATATCTTTTCAAAATTTCATCCTTAAATTGAAATTTTTGAACATCTTAAAATTTCATCCTTAAATTGAGATTTTTGAACATCTTAAAATTTCATCATTAAATTGAGATTTTTGAATGTCTTAAAATTTCAACCATAAATTGAGATTTTTGAATGTCTTAAAATTTCATCCATAAATTGAGATTTTTGAATATCTTAAAATTTCATCCTTAAATTGAGATTTTTAAACATCTTAAAATTTCATCCTTAAATTGAGATTTTTGAACATCTTGATAGTAGCAATGAATTTTTCAGTTTCAAGGAACTCTTTTTTCAGGGTTAACAAGATTTGCTGTGTTACATTTTAAAATTAAAAAGTAATTTTGCATCTTTTCCGCTACCTTGGACAAAAATATTGATCTTGTGTGAAAGTGTCATAGCAAAATAATGTAATATCTCTATTTGCTGTTTGAGAGAAATATTGTGAATTTTAGTGAAATTGGGGGCTGGTGTAAGCTTGAGATGAATATTTACTGTGTATAAATTCATGCAAAAAATTCATTTTGGTGGTATTACCATTTTTTGACAAATATCATGACATAATAAAACAGTTAAGTATACAAAGACAGGAAGTGCTGGTGAGTTGTTCCAAGCCAGCTTGTGTTATATGTGCTAATGAGATTGTCTTACTATTCTTAGTTTGTTCAAATCATGGTGATACATCATAGTCCACAAAAACAGAGCTATCCTAAATAATCTCTTGTACCAACTTCCACATTTTTATAAACAAAATAGATGGAACAATCACAGAACATGTCCATTTACCTGAAATAATGATTTCAATGTTTCAGATAATGGTGGAGAGATTCTAGATGGGGGAAATAATTGGCCTCTGAGGGGCTGGAAGCATTCCTTGTGGGAGGGTGGTGTGCATGGAGTGGGGTTTGTCCACAGCCCCTTTTTAAATGACACAGTCAAAGGCACAGTGTCACAGGATCTAATGCATGTAACAGACTGGTTCCCAACTCTAGTTCACCTGGCAGGAGGCTCCCTGAATGGTACTCTGCCCTTGGATGGAATGGATCAGTGGGAAACTATCAATGGGTAATTTTTTGCTGATTTCATGTATGCAGGGTTCATACAAAGTCTGGAAAGTCTGGAAAAAGTATGGGAAATAAAAAGTACTTTTTCCAAACCTGGAAAAAGATTGGAAAATAAAGATTTTGCCCTAAAGGTCTGGAAAAAGTATGGAATTTCGGGTTGCTGTGCTTAATTTTTTTGTTTATTTCTTGAACATGTTCGTGTGTTGCACTGATGTTTATCTTCGCGTTGTTGGTTGGGGTGTCCGCTGCTGCTTACCGGTTCAATGTGGGTGCCGAGAACGCATGACCTATCACCCATTCATGATTAGTGGATGCTATTATAGATCATGCAGATACCACATGCTCATTTATAATGACACAGACTTTGAATACATGTGCCAGAGGGGTCTGGAAAAAATTGCAAAATAGTCTGGAATCTTTTTAACCAACATCTGTATGAACCCTGTGTATGGGGCAACATTATGCATCTTGATCTTGTATAATAATTAAGTAGTGAAAACAATGTTTTAGTAGACTATGCATTTTTCTGTAGTATACATAGTTGAAGAAGCAACATCTATATACACCCCTCCCTCGATAACTTGTGCACAATAGGTTCAAAAACACAGACCACAGCATAAGCGAGGGCATGAGTTACCAAGGGACTTCAGAAAAATTATGAAAGTAATGGACATCGACAGTGAGAAGAGATTGGGGCTAAATGGTTCAATCCTCATTTGTTAATCGAACTGGGAATAATTGTCAATAAATTGCTTTTGCTAATTAAGTTTATTTTTCTGTATAAATTACCTTTATTTTCAAGGTAACCATTCTCTGATAGATTGTTAAAAACATTACTCCAAGAGGTTCAACACAGATCACAGGTGTACCAGTGAAAACATTGTGTATTACATCACTGCTTTTTTCATGTGAATGTGGATACATTCTAGTGTTATTATTGATTCAGAACAAAACTAGATTCTCTTTTTCAAAAAGATTGGACATTTATTTAGCGAAACAAGGTTGGAACTCGATTTATTGTATTGTTCTATCAGTACAATATTGATGTTGTTATTTCATTGCAAGTAGTCACAAAATTTCTGCACATCCTTAAGCAAACCTCTGAGTGCCAATTTGGGAATTTCAAATTCACCACAAACTCAGTGATGGATTTATGATTTTGCTGGCTGTTCCAAAGCACTGTCAGAGTTGCTGCCCCCCCCCCACCCCCTAAAAAAAACAAAGCCTTAAAACCAGAGCCTTTTTAAAGATCTTTACGCCATTAAATAATGGCAACATTTAACTACTAGATCTTTTTTCTCAAAATAAATACATTTTTTAACAAAGCCAGATTTTCATACTTTAAAGTCTGCCGCCCCCTGAATTTTGCCACCCTAGATAGCTGCCTTGTCTGCCTAATGGGAAATCCACCACAGCACAAACTTGGATACTCACTTCTCCTTAATGAACCCTATCTGTGAAACTGAGCTTTTCACGTACTGAGTACGCCTTTCACTTGGTTCAGTTGCTATCCTTAATCACATTTGTGAATGAGTAGGATAAACTTCTGATTAATGTTAGATACTTTAATTAAGTTACTAACATAATAATATTTAAAACTGTTCCATTGCTCATTTGAAATGAGTTGACTTGACACACAAACGTGACTGCTAGCTCTTACATGGGTAGGATTTACATGCCTTTTAACTTCTTTCTTTTATCCAGGCATTCTAAAATGAGGGAATGGTGTAGTTTTTATTGTGTCCTCATCCTGTGTATAGTAAAACACTTTTTTTTTGTCATGCCTACATTAGTGTGAAGTGTGACATAGCAGTTTTATTTGTATAAGGCGACAGTAATGTCAACAGTTTGTTAAGGTTTTAGTTAAAGTCTTTAACTTGTATATATTTCCTAATCCCTTGATAGATTCTCAGCATACTTGGGATGATATATTAGAAAGCTAAGACAGTTCATTCTGTAACATGCTGGCTCATCCTTTTTACCTTGGTGACTAGGTCACAGTCATAGAAAATTTGCATTGAGGTTTTGGTTAAAGGTTTTTCGTTTGCTTATATTTTCTAAACCCCTTTATGTATTTTCTTCATACTTGGGTTGAATCAATATGAATCAATATGAACCTATGAGACAATCTTACTAGCCGTTTTGACCTTGGGGTCAAGGTCATAGTCATTGAAAATTTGCGGTAAAGTTTTTTTTGCCAGTATTCCTAAACCCCTAAATAATTTTTATTCATACTTTAGATGAAACATGAGGCTAAGTCAAATCGCTCTGCAACATGCTCACTCAAACTTTTAACCTTGGAGTCAAAGGTCACATGTTTTACAGCAATGCTTTGATTGTGGGCTTGACAGTAGGCCCTGGCCTTCTCGTATATTCAATATTCAGAAAATTGCCTTATTTAATAAATCTTTAAATTTTATGTTAAGTCAAGAGTTACTTCCCTTTTCATTGCATGAAAGTAGTGTTTCAGTAGATACACTTCTTTCCAAATAGGGTTAAATAAAACCTAGAAAAACATGCACATATGTCATTATACATATACATGCTGTGCTCAAATATCTATGGAGGCCCTCTCCTTAAAGACAAAAAAAAATAGTTCTTTTGTTTATCAATGTACAATCTTATGGGATTTATACATCTCCGGACACTGAAAGTTTAAACTGTGCATGAATTATTGCTGAAGTTTTCACACTTAAAGATGTGGAATATTCATCTTGTCATTCCTTGTCATGTAAAGACAGTATACCTTATAACAAAACAACACAGGTTTGGTTTGGTTTGGTGATTTTAACACCATTTTTTAAGCACATGATATACATGGCGGCCAGTATATTTGGTGGATGAAGAACCCGGGAAAACCCCAGGAAGAACCATCAACTCATGGGAAGCTACTGGCAAGCTTTCTTTAATATCCACATTGGCCAAGCTGAGACACGAACCCATGCAGACAGAGGTGAGATGTCAGTGATCTGTAAAGGCAAGAGTCATAGACCACTCAGCCACCCAGGGCCCTGGAAAACAACAAACACATATCAATTTCAGATGACTATCAGTTCCTAGATTCTTTGAATGTACAGAGTCAGGTAGGGCTACACCTGCTACCATAAGTAACAGTAGATGGTACTACCTGTGACTGTTGAGCCAGAGTGGACGGCAACACCTGGTTCCCTCTGGAAAGTCCTCTCTGTTGGATCAGGTGGCTGAGCAGATATGCTCATCCCCCCAGCTGTGAAGGCAGATGGCAAAAGCTTTGTAGACAGCGCAGGGCATCAGATCATGTGCAGTAGGACCTGATGGCCATCCAGTGTATCTGGACTTGTCTCCAGATGTCTTGACATTGTCATACCACTGGATTCAGACAGGTCTGGATGAGAGAGTGATGGTGACTGCACAACTTTTCCTCACTTAAATCCAACTCGTGCATAAGTCATGACATTATTCCCTCCCCCCCCCCCTCCACCAGATACCTTCAAGTCCTGTTACAATGGGCAAGTGGCAAAGAAGCAGGTATGGATACACTTGGAGTTGTAGCTGCAGACCTGCACACAGGTGACTCGGGGCATAGGGTCACTTTTCACTGGACCGAAGCAGCAGTGGAACTTGGCAGCCCCCTGGGTGACTAAGCAGCTCTTTTGAGGATCACACTGCTCATCTCTGTAGCATGAGGAAGGGGCCAGAAAAGGTGCCCTAAACATTGCCTGCTTCACCTTAACCCTCATTAGCATACCGCGGCTGACGGGGATCCCACCTTAGCAGTCGAAAATCTAAGAAGACAAAGGTGATGCAACTCACCATTGGTGCCTGGAATGTGTGCACGCTATTGGATAGTACATCAGCAGATAGACTAGAGAGAAGAACAGCTCTAGTTCATAGAGAACTGGTCAGATTCAACATCCAGATAGCAGCAGTGAAACTTGCGCAGCTGAGGAAGGACAACTGACTGAAGTAGGACCTGGCAAAGTAGGATTCTTCTGGAATGGCTCAAGTAAAGAAGAGTGATGTGAAGCTGGTGTTGGGTTTGCTCTCAAATCACAGCTAGTCAGCAAGCAAATCTCCCAAACTAGCTCCCACTGTCTGGAAAAAGACATGCAGCTATCAACAGCGCCTATGCACCCACCATGACCAACCTAGACAAGACCAAGGACAAATTTTATGAAGACCTGGAGTCTCTTATCACAGAAGTATGGAAGGCATACAAGCTGATCATCCTTGGTGACTTCAGTGCTGGAGTTGTCACAGATCACCAGATGTGGCCAGGTGTCATTGTCAAAAATGGATTTGGCAGATGTAACAACAACTGACTCCTCCTACTGAGGAAATGCACTGAACATGACCTCCTAATCACCAACACAGTCTTCAGCCTGCCAAATCGCAACAAGACGTCTTGGATGCACCCAAGCTCCAAGCACTGGCATCGTATTGACTACGTCAACGTCAGGAGAAGAGACAGAATGTCCGAGTGACGAAGGCCATGAGAAGTGCAGAATGCTGGAGTGACCAGAGGCTCATAGTCTCCAAGCTCAGTATCCAGATTCAGCCTAGCATACGACCATAAGGCAAAAAGTACCCATAAAGCTCAATGTCTCCAAATTCAAACAGGAGAATGTGAAACAGGCATTTGTCAAAGAACTGTGCAGCCAACTAGAAACAATCGATATGAACTCAGAGAATGTCGAGGAAATCTGGGCATCCTTCAGAGACCCCATGTACTCAACTGCATCCAAAACCCTCGGTCCCACCACACATAAACATCACGATTGGTTTGATGAGAATAATGCTGCCATACAGAGATTTCTGAATGAGAAACATCAGCTACAGAAGGCCTGTTTAGAAGACAGAAGTTCATCATCTAAGAAGGCAGCCTTCAACTACATCAAGAGGACTGTCCAATGCAAACTCAGAGAGTTGCAAGACTCATGGCTGAGCAATAAGGCAGATGAGATTCAGTCCTATGCAGACAGGAATGACATGAAGAACTTCTGTGATACTTTGAAGACAATCTATGGGCCACGGTCATCAGGAATATCTCCAGTACTGATTGCTGACAGCACCACACTGCTCACTGCCAAAGAAAAGATACTAGAAAGATGGGCAGAACACTTCAACAACATCCTCAATCAACAATCATCTGTCAGTGAGGAGGCAGTTGATCAACTGCCCCAAGTGGAAATCAACATATCACTTGCTAATCCTCCAACGTTGACTGAAACTGAGAAAGCAATTGGCCTGTTGTCAAATGGCAAAGCACCTGGAGCAGATGCTATACCTGCAGAAGTCTACAAAGCCGGATGCTCGCATATGGCACAGAAATTGACTGTACTCTTCCAGTCAATGTAGACTCAAGGAACTATACCCCAGGCATACAAGGATGCATCTGTTGTCCATTTGTACAAGCGGAAAGGCAACAGACAATCCTGTGACAACCATCGGGTCATCATCAGGAGAAGAGACTGGCAGGATGTCCAAGTGACAAAGGCCATGAGAAGTGCAGAATGCTGGACTGACCACAGGCTCATAGTCTCCAAGTTCAATATCCAGATTCAGCCTAGCAGACAACCACAAGGCAAGGAAGTGCCCAAAAAGCTTAATGTCTCCAAATTCAAACAGGAGAATATGGAAAAGGCATTTGTCGAAAAACTGTGCAGCTAACTAGAAACAATTGATGTGAGCTCTGAGAATGTAGACGAAAACTGGGCATCCTTAAGAGACTTGATGTACTCAGCTGCATCTAAAACACTTGGTCCTACCACACGTAAACATCAAGATTGGTTTGATGAGAATTGTGCTGCCATCCAGAGACTACTGAATGAGAAACATTGGCTACAAAAGGCCCGTTTAGAAGACAGCACTTCATTATCTAAGAAGGCAACCTTCAACAACATCAAGAGGACTGTCCAATGCAAACTCAGAGAGTTGCAAGACACATTGCTGAGCAACAAGGCAAATGAGATTCAGTCCTATGCAGACAGGAATGACATGAAGAACTTCTATAATACTTTGAAGACAATCTATGGGCCACAGTCATCAAAATCATCTCTAATATAGAGTGCTGACATCAGCACACTGCTCACTGCCAAAGAAAAGATACTAGAAAGATGGGTAGAACACTTCAACAACATCCTCAATCAACAATCATCTATCAGTGATGAGGCAACTAACTGACCGCCCCGAGTGGAAATCAACATATCACTTGCTGATCCTCCAACACTGACTGAAACTGAGAAAGCAATTGACCTGTTGTCAAATGGCAAAGTACCTGGAACAGATGCTGTACCAGCAGAAGTCTACAAAGCCGGAGGTTCACGCATGGCACAGAAATTGACTGAACTCTACCAGTCAATGTGGACTCAAGGAACTATACCCCAGGAGTACAAGGATGCATCCATTGTCCACTTGTAGAAGTGGACAGGCAACAGAAAATCCTGTGACAACCATTGGGGCATCTCCTTGCCCTCAGTAGTCAGCAAAATCCTCACCAGAATTCTGCTGAATTACTTTGTGCATCACATTAATCAAGGGCTCCTGCCTGAGAGTCAGTGTGACTCAAAAAAGGATGAGGAACCACAGACATGGTGTTTGCAGCTCGTCAACTCCAGGAGAAATACCAGGAACAGAACTCCTACCTGTACATGACATTCATCGACCTGACAAAAGCCTTTGACACAGTCAGTTGTGGGGGCCTCTGGAAGATCATGGCAAAATTTGGTTGCCTAGAGAAATTAATTTTAATGGTTAAGCAATTCCATGATGGCATGCTTGCTTATGTTGTGGATAATGGCAAGTCATCTGAACCAATCCCAGTCACCAATAGAATCAAGCAAGGCTGTGTGTTGGCCCAAACCCTCTTCAGTATGATGTTTTCTGCCGTGCTTACTGATGCCTTCCATGACTAAGGCACTGGGGTTGACATCAGATACTGGACTGATGGCAAGCTCTTCAATCTGAGGAGACAATAGCAAGGATAAAGTTACAGGAAGTGATTGTTTGTGATCTCATGTTTGCTGACGACTGTTGCCTAAACGCCAAATCTGATCTGACATGCAATAGAGTACGGACCATTTCTCTTCAGCTTGTGACAATTTTGGTCTCACAATCAGTATCAAGAAGACAGAGGTGATGACCAACCTGCACCAGGAAAGCCTTATGTAGAGCCTACCATCACAGTAAATGGCCAAACCCTTCTTACAGTGGATAAATTCACCTATCTTGGCAGTACACTGTCACATGTAGTCCACATCATTGATGAAACCAATGCCAGAATTGCTAAAGCAAGTGTGGCCTTTGGAAGACTATGTGCAAATGTGTGGGAACACTGAGGCATCAGTCTGCAAACAAAGCTAAAGGTCTACAAAGCCATTATGTTGCCAACCCTGCTGTATGCATTTGAAACCTGGACGGTGTACAGACGTTATGCCAAGAAGCTGAACTGTTTTCACATGGGTTGCCTGAGGAAACTGATGAGGATAAGATAGCAGGACAGGGTCAATTACACTGATGTTCAGAGCGCAAATTGGCCTGATCAGCCACTCGTGTACTCACAGAAACCAAACAATTTAATAATGCCATGGTCGGCTTCGAACTTGAAGGATGAACCACAACAGATTCTTTGAATGGATTAAAAACACATTTCTCAAAACAGTTACTATCCTTTGAATGTAAATGTTTCTGCTTTTAATAAAGTCTGTATTCTTACTCGTGGCTCAAAAATGGAGAAGTGAGAGAATATGATGGAGAAGTTCAGCAGAAGTGAAGTAACATATATAAATTTCATTTGCATGTGTGTAATGATTTAAGATAGTTTGTGGTCAACACAAAGAAATATTTTTGCATGATATGCATCAGTATGTTCTACCCATATTTTGAAATGAAGATTATAGTGGTACACATTGATTGTATAATATTTTATTTGGAAGAAAAAAAGAAAATGTCACCATTATCATGTAAATGTCTTTTCCAAATGATGGTGAAAAACTGAAGATTTTTTTAAAGTCAGCATTTGCACCAGAGCTTTGCAAAAACTATTTGACTTACTGTTTATTTATTTATTTCCTTGTAAACTTCTCACTCAACTGTTTCTATGTACATAATTCTGGAACCTCTGTCAATTACAAATGACTGATAAGAGGGTCTCTTGTGTGCCTTATGGGCCCCAGCTATAAATGTGCTGCATACTATGGTACTTGATGTTGTTCAGTCACGTATTAAAACCCTGATAAGGTACTTCAGGAACCAGGGATTTCAGATCAATGAGAAACTGTGGTAGGGAGTGAGAGGGGTGGGATTCAGATCCATATTTTACTGAGTCCTCTCCAAATCAATGGGCAAAGTGGAAATCAATTATATGCATTTTGAAGGGGACTTCTTAGTACAGAAAGTGATTCTGGTTGCTTTTTCACCTGTTAGTTTGAGCCCTGTTACTCAAGATGATGCTCTTAAAACAGCAGATTGTATGAAAGAAAGAAATATCATTCCTTTGTAATTCAGTATAATCCTTCATTACCTAATATAGGCCTTATAGATAATAAATATTGGAGTCTCCTCAAAATATAAAATAAAAGAAGTTAAAACCACTCCACAAAAGTAAACAGATTCTTGCTTATAGGAGGCAAATGAATTTGCAAGATTTTTTTATCAGCACTAAATTGACAGAAAATAAGATGAATTGTTTGTCATCATTTCGATGACATCGCTGTTCTCATTGTACATATAATACAGAAAGTACCAAATTCGATAGCTCCAATATGAGGAATTGCTTTTCATCATGTAGATGTACCAGATGTCACTGTTCTAATTGTATATATATAGGTATTACAGAAAGTACCTATTTTAATAGTTCCAATATGAATGAATTTGTTTTCTCTACATTGTAACACTGACTACCTATCGACATATGTAATTTGTTTAATAACTTGTAAACAATGCAACATGCAATATGTTCAACAAACACACCAACAAGTTTCTAAAAATGAATAATCATCATTTTCATATTAAGAAGTGTATGGAGCCTCAACTCTTCTCCAGTGTTCCAATAACAATTTGATACAAATAATTCTTTGTGGGATTTCTCATTCATGCTGATCAATATTGTACATTGGGAGATGAACAGGTAACTTAAACTTACATGATTCATTGTTTAGATAGTTTGTATCCAAATGGCCTCAGTCATAAAGCAGTATATAAAATTGTATAGAATTCTGTTAAAATAATTAATACATTGTATATATTAATTAAAAATAAATAATTATATGTATAGCTGTTGATAATGTAATGTAACATTCAGGTTTCAATAGAGATTTATATATAGGTATCTTTTTGATTCACTTATATATCAAATGATATTATGATTTTGCATTACAGTTATTGATGTCATATAAATATGTTTACATATTTTTGTGCCAGAAGAAGCATACAAGTGAAACTAGTTATAGTTGTTTGTGTTGTTTTTGAATATTGGTTTTTGCTAAATGAAAGGACATTTCACATCAGAAATTAAACTTTTGTTTGTTCCAGAAATTTCGTTTCTTTTCTTTCAGTGGACAGGTAAGTCCTAGGAACGAAATACTTCACAACATTGATCCACTGTTTGAGAGGTCAGGGAAGCCTGTATATAATGGGACATTTGACACAAGTGTCAGAGCTGCTCTTCGTTTAGGAGACTGGAAAATCGTCACTGGAAATCCAGGTAAGGTCTTGTCAGCAAGCAGCCGGCAACTTCAGTGGTATATCTGGTGTGTGTGTGTGTGTGTCAGGGTTCAAAATATGCAGCAAATTTGCTAGCTGGTGAAAAATTTGGTGGAAAACTTTTACTGATCATGAACATTGTTTATCCCTTCCTGTAAACCTGAAAGATACTTGGAAAGTGCTTGTTGCAGTAATTTGCATCAAACAAAAGTAAATATTTTCCAGAAGTAAGGGTGCATTCCATAAAAAGAGTGTTATGATAGCAGCAGGTATGATAGAGTTGTCTTTCCTAGAAATAGTGGATGTGCACTACTGGTCAAATGGAAATGGCTAAGTGGTATTCCATTTACATGTACTGTTGAAAATAGTATTGTTTAATAATAATAATAATAATGATTACTTTATTTAAAGAAGAAGCTCATTTGGTCAAATGACCAATCTTCCATGAGATCTTTTACAATTACATGTATATGTTGTAAAATTTTTACACATTGTGGTGTCTTTAGACAACAATGCTATTAAAAACTAGATAATTGATCTGCTGCTACTATAAAATATGTACAAGGCATTAAAGATGAGTACATACAGGATTCATACAAAGGTTAGTAGTGAACCTGTGTAAAACATTACAGGTGAGTACATAAAGAACATTGTTTTAAAGAAGAGTAGTACTGAATTACAAAAATCATACAAATGATTGTTTCTGTAAATGTTGACTAAGAAGCTTCTTAAAACCTAAGGAATAGTCAGCTGACCTCGTATAGGGTGGAATGGAATTCCATAGTTTGGCTCCAAAAGAAGCAAAACTCTTTTTTATAAAACTCTGAATTTGGTTTAGGTAAATATAAATTGTTTGAGATGGATCTTAGTTCATACATAGGTACATTTTCCAAAAATTTAAAATTACATTGAAGATAATAAGGAACCAACCCATGTAAGGATTTGTAGACTAGTAAACCCTTTTGAAGTCGAGTTCTCTGTTGAAATGGAATCCACTAAAGGGTTTTAAAAAGATTTGTTGATGGTGTATCTAAATCAGCATCAAGAATAATTCTAGCTGCCCTTTTTTGAAATTTCAGTAGTCTTTCTTGATTTTCTGTGTCACTATTACCCCAGATTGAAAGGCACACATAAGATACAGATCAGCTGAATGCATGCACAATTCTGTGTTGCATCAGTTTTACAGAATCTAGGCAGCCCATCTGGAATGAATAACACATTGGTTTAAAGTAACAAACTTTTGTATAATCATATTGCATCTTCCTTTGAGACTATACATATCTGTACATGGTCAGTTACAACTAGGGTCCAGTGAGAATAAATGGTGTATCCATTTCTTCCATTCCAGAACCTCAACATTTTTGGGCCAAACAATAATCATAATCATTAGTTTGTCTTACAAATAGCATTATTAGATGGAGCAAATTTTAGAACACTTAAATATGATGCAATAGTCAGTAACCCAGACATCAGACGAGTGATAGACTACTAATCTGGACATCTTACAAGTGATAGGCTACTAACCTGGACATGAGACAAGTGATAGGCTACTAACCCAGACATCTGACAAGTGATAGACTACTAATCTGGACATCTGACAAGTGATAGGCTACTAACCCAGACATCTGACAAGTGATAGGCTACTAACCGGGACATCAGACAAGTGATAGGCTACTAACCTGGACATCAGACAAGTGATAGGCTACTAACCCAGACATCTGACAAGTGATAGACTACTAATCTGGACATCTGACAAGTGATAGGCTGCTAACCCAGACATCTGACAAGTGATAGGCTACTAACCCCAACATCAGACAAGTGATAGACTACTAATCCGGACATCTGACAAGTGATTGGCTACTAACCTGGACATCAGTCTCAGACAAGTGATAGGCTACTAACCAGGACATCAGACAAGTGATAGGCTACTAACCAAGATGTCAGACAAGTGATAGGCTACTAACCAGGATGTCAGACAAAAGTAATGGGCTACTAACCAAGATGTCAGACAAGTGATAGGCTATTAACCTGGATGTCAGACAGACAAGTGATAGGCTATTAACCTGGATGTCAGACAGACAGTGATAGGCTACTAACCTAGATGTCAGACAAGAGATGGGATACTAACCTGGGTGTCAGACAAGTGATAGGCTACTTATATAAAACATTATTAATTTATTCTAATGAGTAGATCAGGTAATTAGAAACGATAAATGATTAAAATAAAATGGTAGTTGATTCAATCAGAGAAGGCACTGAGCATCATCACCATGGATTTGCAACAAATCATATTGTCTTGATAGAAACAGAGTATTTTTCTAGTCCTGCAATGTCACAGCCATCAGTCTTTCTCATGCACGGTGGAATGCTATGAGGATAAAACCGTGCATGGTATTTACAATAATGCAGAAGTTGGACTAACATTTGAGAGCATGGGGTAAGTCCTATGGAAACAAATATTTTTCTTTAAATATGTATCTTTTTAAAATATGTAATTCAACCCGTAAACGGTTGTTCTGATGGTATCCCAGGAATCGGGTCAGAATATATTCATTTGTTACCACAATCATTTTGGAGGTAAAGTCAACTTGAGTGAGTTAGTTGCAATGTGGCAAAATCGGGTGATAAATACACCTCTGGCATTTCTCTACAGTAAAATTTACTGCGACAAAAACATCCAGAACAAGTTTTCAGGTGCAAAATCCATGTCCATTAGAATATGCTAAATAGCACTGGTTATTTCATCAAAATTTAATGAATTTTGGTGTGGATATGTCCAATTTTTATGGAATGGCAAGAGTAATTTGATTGTAGAGAATTTTGGTGCGGATATGTCAAATTTTTATGGAATGGCAGGAGTAATTTGATTGTAGAGAATTTTGGTGTGGATATGTCCAATTTTTATGGAATGGCAAGAGTAATTTGATTGTAGAGAATTTTGGTGTGGATATGTCCAATTTTTATGGGATGGCAAGCGTAATTTGATTGTAGAGAATTTTGGTGTGGATATGTCAAATTTTTATGGAATGGCAAGAGTAATTTGATTGTAGAGAATTTTGGTGTGGATATGTCAAATTTTTATGGAATGGCAAGAGTAATTTGATTGTAGAGAATTTTGGTGTGGATATGTCTATTTTTATGGGATGACAAGAGTAATTTGATTGTAGAAAATTTTGGTGTGGATATGTAAAATTGTATTGGATGACAAGAGTAATTTGATTGTAGAGAATTTTGGTGTGGATATGTAAAATTGTATGGGATGTCAAGAGTAATTTGACTAGAGAATTTTGGTGTGGATATGTCAATTTTTTGGGATGTCAAGAGTAATTTTGCTGTAGAGAAATGCTAGAGGCATATATTTACCTGATTTTGCATCATCTGAAACTATTTTGACAAGATCTTTGGAATACCATCTGAATAACTATTTACGGGTTGAATCACATTGCTCAAAATTTTGAACAAAGTACCTATTTTAAGATAAATATATGTTTGCATAGGGCGACTTACATGTACCTTGTGATTTGAAATTTTAGTCCAACATCAGCAACATTGGAAATACAATGCACAATTTTATTGTCATAGCATTGTGCAGTGCATAAAAAAGGTTGGTGACTGTGAATGTAAGACATTGATTATATTTATGATAGCCCACCCATGATAACCATTTGGGTCAACATCTTACTAGGCAGTTTTCATTCCTTTCACCAATCTCAACTTGAATGACCTTTTACTTTTTATACAGAAAATAGTATGTTTTTACCAGGACTAATGGCTCCACGTCTATGACTCTCTCTCACATCATTTTGGGAGAGGACTTCCTAAAATTGTACTATTGTATGTGTGTTGGATGTGCTGCTAGTAACAATATAGATTTGTTTTATACTGTAATATACTTAATGTATTATAGTACAAATTATATGGATTGAATTTACACAAAGTAACCTGGGTCAAAATCCACTGATTTCTATTCCTTTGCCACCACCACACCTTGAGCTGTTTTGTATCATATCTTTACTTTTCCATTTAATATCTTTTTGTGTTATTCATTATTTTCTACTTGCCATGTGACTTTGTTTTGTATAGTGGAGAGAAACTTATAAGTGCTTATGAACTTGTTTCGTTTCCTTTTGCAAAAATATTACTTTTGTGGCAATAAAATATGTTTAAACTAAAAAGATGAAATAATCATGCACTTAAAATTTTAGGAAATTTGGTACTGAAATAATGCTAATTTTGGATAATCATCATATAAGTATTTTTTCAGCATCATTTCTGCCATCAACATTTAATGAATGAAGAGTGTATTTGACTCACAATGCAAAACTATACATCACATGTAGCACTGTCAATGAAATATGGAAATTCACTTTGGCAGACTTATTAGAAAAGAAAGGACTTCTCACCAGCCTTAACAAATGTGAGAAGAATACAGCTAATTGATGTGAGAAAAAGGTGACCGAGTAGCAGTAAAAAATTGCAAATATCTAATTTTCCCTCAGGCCTACCAACCCTTACATCAACCAATTGCACATTAAGACGGTTGTCTAGATGTAAATTTATTATTGGGTTGTTGGTTTGGGATTAATTTAATTTCTGCACTAGCTCATGTTGATTTGATTGTACTTCATAAGAAACGATAATGACTCAGAAAACTTTGAGGTAAGGTCACATGACTGGGTCATGTATTTTACTAACTAAATAGTGATGTCACTGTCAAAAGACCCTGTTATTTGCATTACTCTTTTCTCTTCATCTCTGCCACCATTTTTCACCTATTTACAGTGCAATTGACTGTTTTTATTTTGTTCTCCACTGAGAAACTATATTCTGTATACCAGTCTAAGATAATGATGCTGGAAAGTACTTTCTCTGTACCTGTGTCCACAAAGTAAACTCCTGTTCAAAATTTTATGCCCCCAAAATTGTGATTTTCTGGAATTTTGACTATAATTTGGAATGTTGAATTTGGACTAAAATTTCATAATAATGCTGCAGGATCTGGAATGGTTGTTACCTCTGGGTAATAGCAGACAACATGCTCCACATAATAGAATACCAATAATGTGATAGATATCAGAAAGTTTTAAAGCAGTAGAGGCAGAATATGGACAATACAGACAACTATCTGGCTGAAAAACCATTGTCAAAACTGTTGCTGCTAGGCAATTGAAACAAATTAGTGAGGGTGGGATAATGGCACTTTTAACATTATTTGGCTATATCATGCTGAGGAAATGGGAGTGCCTTTCCCAAGGACACCCCGAGGCAGCCAACCCGGGACAGCCTGGGCTTGGCACTTAGTAAGCAATGTTGCTAATGGATCATAAAGTAGGTAGCAGAAATTTACTACCTGCTACTTCATGTTTAATTCTTACCTCTGTGTGTGTGAATTGAACCCCTATTTCCAGTTAGGATTGTAAACTTCTGAATTAAAGATAGAAAATACAGGCCAATTTAAGCAAAACAAAACACCCCCTACTTAACATCAAACCCTCTTGCAAAAGATCTTGGATCGACTCCTGACCTTATAACTACAGTAGTTTCTATGTGCATGCATTATAGGGTATACTTCAATGTTGTTGCATTGGAAGTTAGTCAAAGTTACCTAATGAATACGCTGTTTTTTTATGAATGCAGGAAACTAATTATGTTAGCTTCTCAATATTAGAATGTAGGCAAGATCAGTCATCCCATGACAACTAAATTTCTTATGTCACATCTTTTCTTGACTCTGTTATGGGTGTGAACACTTACTTTGGTGTTTTTTAAAAAATAATTACACTTAGTATTTGTACAGAATCTTTAAAATATTATCGTTTTTTAGTATAAATATTCAATAACTTGCAAACCTTTTGATTTGATAATATTTTATATTGCAGGTAATAGCAGTTGGATACCTCCACCTAATGCCAACTCAGCACTTTTCAAATCCAATCGTTCAGTTAATTTTATGCAAACAAAAACAAAAAATGTATGGTTGTTTAACATAGCCAAGGACCCTTATGAAGACTTAGACCTCACTGATGCATATCCTAACAAAGTGAAAGAGATGCTAGACAGGTTAGCATACTACCAGTCTACAGCTGTGCCTTGCCGCTACCCCAAATCTGACCCCAGAGCTAACCCTAAATTACATGGAGGATTTTGGGGGCCCTGGGAGTGACAAATACCACAAGTATTAGATTATAGTTATTTTAGTCTGTTTTATATTTTATATAATATGAAGTATACTTTAATTCAGTATCTATGGACAAAAGAAGCACAATTTTAAGAAAGTTGATATAGGCACATTTACATGTGTTGAAAGTTGACAGCTTTCATGTTTTCTCTCCTAATTTTGCTGAATTTGAATTCTGTATGCAAATAACACTAAAGATTCATAATATAATTTTTTTTTTACGCCAGTTTTTATACGGATGAAGAAATCATTCCAGATGAACAATCTCACAGTAGATTTTAGGAAAGGACTATATTTGTCTGAAATATTACTGTAAATCTACTTTTATTTGAAGGTACTCAGTTGTGCATTTTCCCCCGATTTAAACTATTTAGTGACTATAAAATTTAGGGTCTATTCTAGGACTGAAAATTTAAGGAGGAAAGGGAGGAGGAGGATTTCTGAATGTAGGGGGTATTTGTCTGAGAAAACAAAGATATGTCTTGCAAATATTATGTGCAATTTATAAACATTCAGTTGATTTTTTGTTCAGTTTTTTTGTGAATCCTGCAGTCAAGCATTCCTGAATAAACCCTAAAACCTGCGCAGATTTTCTACTTCTCTTATGCCTGATTTCAATTAAATTTGTTGCTTTTTTATTTTGAAGCTGGATTACCCTTGCAATTTCCCCAGCTATAAACAGCTCACAAATAAAAGTACATGTCATTTTACAATATCTGAAATATTTACCATATATACTTGCTTATAAGTCGAGACCAGCTGCAAACAACATACACCCTGATCTGCCATTGCATAATGCACCGTCATATTAGGACCTATGTTGTTTGTTCTACTGATTAACCCTCACAAACTGCATAGACCCAGATCTGCCAGCACATTATGTAAAAGCAGATCTGGATCTGTGCATTTTGCAGTAGGACACTATTTATAAGCGAGTATATACGATATTTTGTATTTAAACTTTTGTATGAAATAGACCTTTAAAATATATGGGATTACGTTTGAAGAAAATACATCAAAAATAGGCTATTATAAATAGGAACAGATATGAGCAAATTAATGTCAAGACTGTACATGAAGGTGTGCACAGCACCAAAAGTAAAGTTTCAAGTTACCATTCAAGGTTAATTCCATCCACTTCAACCTCAAAAGTTAAAAATTGACATAATTTAAAAGTTTCCTGTAGACAAATGGGGTGGGGATTACTGTGATTTGATTTTCTCATGTTTATTTAGAGATCTCGTCAGTTTATGAGTTATACAGTAGAACCCCGCTATAGCACACTTCATTATAGCACGAATTCGGATATAACATGATCGTGGCATGGCTCCCGAAATTTCATCTATTTTTTCGTACATTAAAAAAAAATAAAAAATTTCAAAGTACAAACAATAATGTGTAAAAAATTAATTATCATTTTGGGGAAGAGATTGTGTATGAATTCAGAAATATTACGAACGTGGCGTGGCTCCCGAAATTTTACAATAATTTCGCCAATTTCTTGAACTACTGCAAAGTTTTGTGCCAAAATAAACAAGAGTTTGATTTAATAATTTGGCAAGCTGTATTGTATTCTTGAAGAAAAAGTTTCTTATGATTGCATCTTTCTTTATATGAATAAAGATGCTGAACATTTCTATTTGTGAATGTTCATTTCAAATGTGTCAGTAGACAATCACTGCACTTTGATCTTAGTTTATTTTTGAAAGATGTCAGCTCATTTTAAAGCTGATAAGTGTTAATCTTATTATTACTGATACATGAACAATAAAGTCATCAAGTCTTCTTTGTGTTTGTCTTCAATACATTCTGTGTACAATCATTGCTCAAACAATAGCCGACATATGTTTGCTCATTCAACTGCATACATAGCCAAGCACCAAACAATGCGGTGGTTGATAAAAGATTTGCACCTGAATTTATAAATCAATTAATTTAAGTCATTGACAATCATCAAAGTCAATCTCAAAGCTAAAGGTTGTTCAAACCATGCGGCAATGATTTATAAAACATAAAAAAAACGAAAGCCACCAATGCACACGCGTGGCTTGGCGGTGTTGTTAGACAATCGCCATGGAATCAGTTGACCAGTGAATAATATTGTACATTCCCTATAAAAAAAAAACCATTGTTGATTAACAATTATTCTTGCTGTAGTCGTTCAAACAAATAGGTGTCCGAGTTTTAATTAGTAGTTATTTACAATGGATAACAGTACACGGACACGTAAAGCTTTTACTGTTAAAGAGAAGCTTGAAGCCATGGACAGGATTAAGTCCGGTGTTAAACAACGCAATTAGCTCGAGATTTAGGCGTTTATGAGTCAACCATCCGAGGATGGAAGAGGGAAGAAGCGAGATTAAGAGAGATGCTGATGGATCTGCATGAAAGTGAGGGATTGATGAGAAAGAAAGCCAGACTAGCGGGAGCCACGCAACTTGATACAGCCCTGTATCAGTGGTTTGTTCAGACTAGGGCTGAAGGAGTGCCTATATCAGAACCTATAATGAAAGCACAAGCTGAAAAATTTCACATGGACTTGCATGGGCAAGATTCCAGTTTTAAAGCTAGTAGTGGATGGCTAGATCGTTTTAAGAAACAACATGGAATTAGCAAAGTGACTGTTTTGGGAGAAATCCACACTTCAGATTGTGAAGCCGCTATAACCTATGCGGACGAACTGAGGGAAATGCTGGGAGAAAGGACTGGGGGCAGCATTTTCTGTTAGCCAGGATAACGGCGCTGATGTGAGTGATGATGACGATAGTTTATTTCTTGGATTTTCGGAGAAGGATGCGTCAGATGCTGAGAGGGTATTTGGGATGTTAATGCAGTCAAGTGAAAGTGTGCGTGAATGGCTCACGTATGATAATGACTGCCCAGTTGTAGACCGTGTTTCTGATGCGGAAATTATTCAAAATGCAACGGTAAACAAAACCAATGATGATGCTGCCGATTGTGATGCTTCTGATGATGACAGTGACGACACCACACCTGAGGATCAACCACCATCAGCAATAGATGCAATCCAAAGCTTAGAGTGTGCAATACGATGGATGGAGACTAAGGATGTTGACTATATTCAAATTCTTCACTTGAGGAATATGGTTGACTTTGCAAAAGGTAAACGTAACAGTAGCAAGAAGCAGCTGAAAATTAATCAGTTTTTCCAAAAACAATAAAGTATTCTAATTCGTAGCAGATAAAATTATAGCAGTATGAAATTTATACTTACACATTTTATTGACCTTGGGACGTACACGTGCATACACACTGTAAATGTGCTTCATCATTCCATACGTGATTTATCGATTATAATTTTTTTTTTTTGCACTGAATTCAGACACATAATGATCTATGACTAAATATTATTTTCTTCTGTGTGCATATTTTTGATGGAATTATGTACTCTCTCCTACGCATGCCATGAGATCAGTTGGTGAGTACATGTGTTGATCCTTTTATTCATGCTATACATTAGACATGTACATATAAATGTACCAATGCATGGTTCTCTGAATAAAGTAAAATATTATATGTGCAATATCTGTTTTCACTGCATGTGTATTTCTCGTTTAATATGCATTGATTTAAGATGGTAACTGTGCCAATGAAGCACGTTGTTTTGCACCCACAATTCCCCCCCCCCCCTTTTTTTTTGGTGCATGCATCATTTTCTTCAGCTAAATGACTTGGTTTTGTCTAGGTTGGTTATAGCATGATCTCGTTTTGTGGACCCCAACCATCTTGCCATAGCGGGGTCCTACTGTACATGTATCTTTGGTGCAGATTCTTCATTTAATGACTTGTGTTCCTTTGCACTGGGGGTGTCTAAGATCTAAGTTTACAGTTTTACAGTATTAAAAAGGGTTAACAATACTATTTCCAATGTGCAGATCACATCCATGCATACAAAAACCCACTGTGTACAAACCACATTAAGGCATGCATTTAATATCCAATAATTTTATTAGCCCAAGACCTGTACAATTTGTTTTCTTGGATAATACAGATATTTAATTTCAATATTTCAATTTTTTTTTTAAAAATAACTTTTCGTAATACTGTGAAATTGATTTAACAGGTACCACTATTGCTTTCCTAAGTTACCTTTTGAAATACCTGGTACACACAATATTATTTTGAGAATTTCAATGGTTTGGTGTTGGTTAAATAAATGTCAATGTCCTTTTGGATAAAGTTATAGCCCTTGACAATTAACTGAATATGTTCACATGGGATGTTGCTTGTAACCCTTACACATAATTAGATGTGATTTTGTACATGAATTACCTATTGCATGTAGTAGTGCCTTTTAAAGGTTGTCATTTTGGGGTCCAAATTTGGATCGAGTTATTGCCCTTTTTCCATCAATATTACATCTTTACTACAGCCCATCTTTGTAAACAGCATAGCTTACGAACCATTTAATATATTCTGATGCAGTTTGGTGTGTATCTTGTCTCATAGACCTAAATGTGCCTTTCATTGATTTTATTGTGTCTACTGCACTTTGGATAGAGTTATGGCCCTATATAATTAACTTGTATCTTCACATGGGATGTTGCTTGTAACCAGCATTGCTTAAAAACCATTCAACATATTTTGATGCAATTTGGTATGAACATTGTCTCATAGACTTGCATGTGCCTTATATAGGTTTAGTCTTGTTTTGTAGAGTTATGGTTACTCAGACTGCTCTTCCTTGTGATATTGGTTTCTGCAAAGTAAACATTTATTTATATTGATGAGACTTTGAACAAGCTAAATTTAAAGTATTTTACATCATCATTTAGAAGCATTATGGCCCCTGATTACCCATTCTCCTACTTTTGATTTCTGAAGTGTAACTTTACTAAATAATATTGCATTTAAGCAAAAGTTGCTATGCACTTTTATACCAAGACCTTGAATGAGTTGGATTTCAATCATTCCATGTCATTACTTAGAAGAGTTATGGCCCCTGAATGCCCATCTTCAAACTTTGGTTTTCCAACAGTTCTCATGTTTAAGGCCCTGCCAAGCAAATTAAAGAGAGCAGAGCACCTATCACTACTATCTCTAGTTTGCATTGAATTCAGACACATCACAATCTATGATGGGATGATTAAAAATTATGCTTCTTTGTGAACATTTTCGATGGAATTAAAATGGATTCTCTGTTATGGATGCAATTAGGTTTGTTTGTGAAGACATATGTGCTCTAACTATTCATTGTATTTAGTTGACAGTTTTTTTGAGACATGTATTTATCAATGATTGGTTCTCTACACAGAAATTAAATGGTAAATATGTTATCAACATGTTTTCGCTATTTCTTGTGTATTATGCATTAATACAAGTTGGTAGCTATGTTACTGAAGCCTGTTGTTTTTCACCCAACCTCAACCCCCTTCTTGTATAGCCTAAAGAATATACATGTAACATTTCTATACAGACCACTTAAGTGGGAATCAAAATAAAGCAGTCATTTTGCCAATGATGTCATTGTTATCATTGTCAACAGTTTAAGGTTTTGGTTCAAGTTTTTCATTTGCATATTTTGCCTTAACTGCTTTATAGATTCTTATCATACTTGACATGAATTATTATGAAGCTGCAGCAATTAATTCTACATGTTCACTTGCCCAATTTGACTTGGGGATCAAGGTCACAGTCACTGAATATTTGTGTTACATTTTTTTGCTTCAGTTCTTTCACTTGCTTATATTTCCCAAACCCTTGATGGATTTTCTTTGTACTTGGGTTGAATCATTATGAAGCTAAGACAATTCATTCGGTGAAATGCACATCTGCCCCTTTGACTTTGGAGTCAAGGTCACAGTCATAGAGAATTGCATTGAGATTTTTGTTAGTTTTTTTCATTTGCTTGGATTTTGTTCATGCATTGCATAAATCATTATGAAGCTAAGTCAGTTCTTTCTGTGGCATACTTGCTCTCCCCTTTTGACCTTGGGGTCAAGTTCACGTTTTAAAGCAATGCTTTGATCATGGGTTTGAAATGCATGCCCTAGTCTTGTTATCTTCAGTTAACTGACTTGTCTCAATATTACACAATATCTTACATGACTTGATTCAAAATTCAGGGGTAGAGATATTGACAGCAGGTGCCAGTTACACTAAATATATTTCTAAAAATTGTTCTTCAAATTGAGATTTTGCAAAATGTCACTGATGTTATTTCTGACAATACTGGGATTTTTGTGAGAGACAGATACAATGCAAAAGATAAAAATTAAATTGTACAACTATGAATGTCCTTATATTCTTGAAAAACAAATTCAGGAAATCCTGTTTTTTTCTCAGAGATAAAAGATAACTAATTTCAGGAAAATGCAGGATATTATGACTATTTTAATTCTTAATAATTTTCAGTGAAAAACTCGTATACCCAAACCATGCAATGAGATATTAAAAAATCTAAGTCTGAGGAAGAATTTAAAGTTTTATGCTAAACCATTTATGGATTGTCTTCATACTCTGGATAAATTATTATGAAGCTAAGAAAATTCACACCTGGCCTTTTGACCATGGCATCAAGGTCACATTTTAAAGCAATGCTTTGATCATGGTCTTGACATGCATGCCCTATCCTTGTTATCTTCAGTTACCAGGTAACTGACTTGTCTCAATATTGTAACTGTATGAACCCTGAACACATTGCTTTATCGCAGGGTTTACCAGTAATATAGGTTACCTGCAAAGAATTTTACTGCTGTAACAGTTACAAATGAAAATTCTCTCACTAAACCCTGGTCCATAGTTACAAAACTGCCCCAAGAACAAAAATTGAACTCTAAAATTAAAACCCATACTTAGAGTCCCAAAATATATTTAGTGATATATGTACAAACAAAAGGATAATAGTTACAGAAGTTCATATCTTAAACAAATTCAACAGGAATTAAATTTTTGTGCCTTGACCGAATTCTATGGGCTAGCTAGGTCATGTATGTACCCTGTGCATGACAACATTCTGTTGTGGCAAGGTCATGGAAAATAATCTGATAATTACATTTGAAGCAATAAGTTTTTTCATCATCTATCCTTTTGCAAGAGCTCTCTGCAGTATTAAAGGGAAAAGGCTGTCAGTATCTTGTGCCCATTTTCCAGGAGAGGGTACTAACACATAACAAGATTAAATGTTGGACATTATCAAATAGCTTTGTTTTTCTTTCATGGCATGCTTTACTGTTTATTTAACATTTAGTTTGTATAAAAAAAAATCATGAACCTTCTGTTGTTGAACTTTGATTTTATTTATATTTGGTGATTTCATGGATACAAAATTTAATGGAAATGTGTTTGCTCTTCTTGGTCTTTAGTCTGAGTGAAAACTTCCTTTGCTCCTATATTTCCACAGAAATTTCCTTTGCTCCAGTATTTCTATAGAAATTCACTTTGGTCTTATATTTCCACAAATTTCCTTTGGTCCTATATTTCCACAGAAATTTCTTTTGGTCCTATATTTCGATAGAAATTTCTTTTGGTCTTATATTTCCACAGAAACTTCCTTTCATCCTATATTTCCACACAAATTTCTATTGGGTCTGTATTTAATCAGAAACTTCCTTTTGCCCTATATTTCCACAGAAATTTCCTTTGGTCCTCTATTTCCAAAGAAACCATAAAAATTAAATATTGTGTGATATTTTACAGTATATACACTGTAAATTCAAAATTCAGGAGTAGATATTGACAGCAGGTGCCAGTTACACTAAATTTCTTACAAATGTTCTTCAAACTGAGATTCTGCAAAATGTCGCTGATGGTATTTCTGACAATACTGGGATTTTTGTGAGAGACAGATACAATGCAAAAGATAAAAAATAAATTGTACACCTGGAAGTCCTTACATTCTTGAAAAATGAATTAAGGAAATCCTGTTTTTTTCTCAGAGATAATTAATTTGACTGTAATTCTTAATATTGTTCAGTGAAAAACTCGTATATCCAAACCAAGCAATGAGATATTAAAAAATCTAAGTCTGGTGAAGAATTTAAAGTTTTTTCATTTTCTAATATTTCCTAAACCCTTTATGGATTGTTGTCATACTTTTGATGAATTATTATGAAACTAAGAAAATTCACACGTGCTCGTTTGACCATGGGGTCAGGCTCACAGTCCTAGAAAATTTGCATTAAGGTTTTGGTCAAAGTTTTTTAATTTGCTTATATTTCCATAACCCTAAATGGACTTTATATTCATACATTGCATGAATCATGAAGCTAAGACAAATCATCTGCAACATGTTCACTCTCCTCTTTTTACCTTGTGGTCAAGGTCACACACTTCACAGTAATCCAAGTCTTTTTACCAAGTCTGATCAAAATCTAACAATAAATAGTTGATAAAGTGTTGACAAGCTCAGCCAGTCAGATGCAACATCACCTCATTAATATGTGTGAATTTTGCTCATAGTTGTACTCATCTGAGACCTTAATAATTTAAGTTTATTTACAAAGTCTGATCAAAATTGGAACATAAATAGTCTCTAGAGTGGTAACAAATTCAGCCAATCAGATACAATCATTAATATTCATAGCTCTCACCCAAGCGAGATCTTTCAAGTTTGATCAGAATTGGATCTGAAATATGGCTTCCTGATTGGTAACAAACTGAGTCTATCATACAAGATCACCACATTATTATGTGGGAATCTCACTCATTATTGAACTTGTCCACGATCTTGATCATAAGCCCATGTTCCAAGTCTGATCAAAATCAGATTAGAAATATAGTTTTCAGAGTGGTAAAAACTGACAATCGGATGCAAGATCACCTCATTAATATGCGTGGGTCTCAGTCATTATTGAATTTATGTTAGATCCCAGTAATATAAGCCTATATTCCAAGTTTGATCAAAATCGGGTCAGAAATATGGCCTTCAGAGTGCTAACAAGCTCAGCCAATCAGATGCAAGATCATCTTATTAATATGAGAGAATCTCACTCGTTATCGAAAACGTCTGAGAATTTGATGATATAAGCCCATATTCCAAGTCTGATAAAAACTGGATCAGAAATATGGTCTCCAAAGTGGTAACAAACTTTGCCAATCAGATGCAAGATCACCTCATTAATATGTGGATCCTGCTCACTATCAAACTCGGGCAAGATCTTGATGCTATAAGCCCATATTGCAAGTTGATCAGAAATAGAGTGGTTGGTAACAAGCATCTGCTGATGGTCAATGCTGCCACAGGGTCATACCTTAACAATAAATACCCCAATAGACAAGTAAGAATTGTGTAGTTTTCAAAATAATTTAATAACAACACATTCTGGACAGCATTGGCTACAATTCATGCATAGCATTATATTGAAGTGATCAGTTTCTTTGCTCCAAAGCAAGAGGCATTTTATGTAAACAATACCCACAGCTGCTCCATAATTGTGGAATCTCCTCAAAGGGTTTCTTGGTATGTTTTTGAATTTTAGTGTCGAATTAATATCTTAAGTATTTCCAATACTCTGTGCCTACTTGTTCCCAAATCTGTTGTAAATCATGAAAATATCATTTTTATTTTGATGTGAGCACTCGACTCCTGGCCACAGGAGACAATAATGCCAGAGAATGGACTATGGAAAAATCCTATTAATATATTGTACAAACATTTGTGTAACGTTTTTGTAAAAAAACATTTGAAATTTAGAATTTTTCACAATAATTTGATTGCCTAGTACTTGCGGTTTACCGATGGCAACTTTATATTGCATTATCTGGAATCATATTTGTTTTAAAGTTTAGGATTGTTGCAATAATTTCTAGTTTTGCTTTGACTGATGCAAAAAATTCCAGTTTTGTTTTTAACTGTCCTTATTAATTTATAATACAAAATACGATAATAATAATGAAACATTTATGTCATTATTAATTTTTAATGATGATGATGGTTACACCTATGTGATAATGATACCAAACACATTTTTCAAATGAAGGTTGTATCTGAGTAAGCTTACAAGTTTGTTTCAACATCATCTCATAATTTTTCAGCTGGGTTGCTTCTGAAAAACCTACACACCCACCAAACTTTTTTTGATCTTAGAAATTAAAACTAACCTTTATTTTGTTTTCCTGTGTGGAAAATGAGGATTCCTTTGCTCTATTCCATCAGTACACAGGGATTAAAGTTTTTTTTAATTACATTAAATCAGTCTTTCCCATAGAAAAAAAAAACAATAAACAACCACCAATGTCAAATCAATATAACAAAAGCTGGAACTGAAAATCTATAGCAAAGTTAATTTATGTGAAGCAAATGTAATGGATTGTTATGTGCACAAATTCCTACATAAGTTATCATAGAAACAAAAGGAAGTATAAAGAAGGGATGGGAGTTCTATAGTGATTTAATTACCTAAAAGGTGGTGTCTAAATATTATACCAAGTTATTTTTATTAAATTTGATTTTAACCATGGCCAGGCAATAGAACAATGCATTCTCACATACTGTACCAATGAAAGTCATGCAAAGCAGACTCCAGCCTCTGACATCACATGCTCTTAGTTTCCAAGTGGTTATGGGAAATATACATACAAAGCATTATTCTTGCTGGATTTTCAGGAAAACAAGTGGGGTTTAGATTACTGGGCTTTTTGCGGCTGCTTTGATAACACGACCTTGACCTTTGCACCCAAAATCAACAGGCGGGATGCCCAAGTTCAAACCAGCTACAAACTTTGGTTTAGGTCTGTGATGTAGAACTAATGTTCTTGTGTGGAATCCATTTTTCTTCTTCAGTCACAGGACCATGACCATTTGACACTAAATCAATATGCTTCTTCCTTACCCAAATAAAAGCCATCCACTTCGAGTCGTCCAGGAATGTGATGTAGAACTACTGTTATTGTGTGTAAAGTTTAATTTTTGGGGGGTGGGGGTGGGTAAAACTAATTTTTTATTATGCAATACTTACTTGCTATGATTGCATAGTTATCTCTTTTCCTGACACTAGTCCCCAACTGAAGGTGAATATCTCCTCCAATTAGTAATTAAGGTTGAGAAGAAAAAACAACATGATCCCAGTCACATTCCTTAGTTTCATATATTTTTCTAATTCAGAATACTGTCCTTCTTTGACTTGAACTGTGACTGAAGGACATCAGAGTGGAGTGAGGACGGAATAAGGCAATCATAGCTGGTAAGTATTACATAATTAAAATTAGTTTTACCACCCAAAAAACTACATTTTAATAGTAGTAATACATTACCTGCAATTAATGCATTGCTGAATTTGCCAGCCCCTTGGGAGGCTGATGGCCTAAAATATAAGCTGTCAAAGTGAACTTATCATCTGCTGTAGTAGGGTGTTCTACTGTAGACTGAAGGATGTCTCGACAACTTGTTGGCCTGACACAAATGGACCTAATGCATATATGCCTTCACTCTGTTGTGACAGTGACTGAAGGTAGAACAAAAAGGAAGTCAAGTGAGACCACCAGAAGGCCGCGTTCATGACACAATCCAGGGAAGAATGATTAAAAAAGGCCCAAGATGCAGCAATAACCCTGACCTTATAAAAGAAAGCGCTCTCTCATAGTGAGAGACTTTTAAGCTCTTTTGATAGAATAATCCACCTCAAGATGGCATCTTCTGAAATATCAGAGGTACCTTTGAGAGGGAGAGATGGTTGCAACCATTTCTTTCCCATTTAGATTCAGCAGATAGAAATGCAAGGCCCTAATCTGACAAAAGGAGCCTATCTTGATCATCTGCAGCATGGATGTGACTCAGACGGGGGATTTCAACAGAATCAGGGGCTAATGAACTTAGCTGATTCTTGGCCAGAATCCCAGGCTGACAAAGAAGAGAAACTGAATCTATTACCTTTGAACCATAAACAACCTTTTTCCATGGATTGATCAGTTGACACAAGTCAGGTGTGAAGGTGAAGAATCTGTGGATGGTTGTATAGAAGGGACCCCTGTGCTGTGACAGCAGATCCCTTCTCACTGGTAATTCCCTGGGGTTGTCAACCAACAGACCAAGGAGGCCGCTGAACCACAACCACTGGGGCCACAAGGAGGTTTTCATGATGAGCCATGAGGTGGAGGTCCTGATTCTGTTAAGAGTTTGAGGGATTATTCTGAAAGGTTGGAAGGCATCCACCACCCAAGTCCTCTGGTCTGGAAATGGAGAGACATAAAGAGGGAGTTTGTTGTTCAGCCTCATAGCAAACAAGTCTACTATTAGCTCTCTTTACAGTTGAAAAGGTGTTTCTGCTACCGACTGGTACAGAGACACTTCTGTCAGGAACACCCAACCCTGTCTGGATATTTTTTCTTGCCTGGAGTGTGGCAGACTCTGATAGTGGTCTCTGAGGAAACTTGCAATGGAGGCGATTCCAGACTTCCAAGCAAAGAGAAGGGGCATGAGTACCCCCCCTTGATGTTTGAGGAATACCGTAACCAATGTATTGTCCGTGGTGACCATGATGCAACAACATCTTATGCAGTTGATGCACCCATGTAATGCTAGAAAAACGGACTGCATTTCTAGGTTGATATGAAAGGAAGATTCTTCCTGAGACCACAAGCAATGCAGAACCAAGCCCTCAGGCTCCAGGTGAGCACCCCAGTCTGAATCTGAAGTGTCAGTTTACAGAAAAATGTGAGGTTCCATAGCATGTATTGGGACTCCGGTCAGGAACCGGTCGTGATTTTGCCACCAACTCAGATGGTGATGAAATCTGGATTAAAGGGGGATCCAAGCAGACAGAGGGTCCCTGTGCAGTCTACAGTTTGCTAGCAGCAGAAACTGGAGAAGATGCAAAGTCTTCCTAGGGGAACTAAGTGTCTGCTGTCTTCCTAGGGGAACTAAGTCTGCTGTCTTCCTAGGGGAACTAAGTGTCTGCTGTCTTCCTAGGGGAACTAAGTCTGCTGCTGCATTCAGAGTTTCCAAGAGAGAGGTAGAGGTGAGCAGACAAAGAAGTCTTCTCTGACAGACTTGTTATGAGGATCTGAGGGATCAGATCCGTCTTCTCTTGACTGGGGATTAGTCCCAGCTGAGCCACTGTCTTCCAACAAAATGACTGGTCCCTCAGAAAAGCACATCTGGGGATGTTGTGCAATCAACCAGTTATCAAAATAATGGATGATGGGAAGAGCCTGAAATTGAAAGATCTCCTGACTCGGACAAAACCATAGGAATTTTCTGTGGGACGGGATGATGGGGATGTTAGAGTACACATCTTGGAGATCTATGAAGACCACCCATTAATTCGACCTTCTGGCATTCTCAGGGATGATTTCAGTAATCAAATTTTGGGGACCCCGTTCCTAGAATTGGGAATATTTATTGTGAAATGACCATTTTAGGAAATTTTTAATACATAAGCTCCTGGTTTCTAATCTCCTGTCCTTCATCACTCATGTAATTTTTGTTGCAATTTTTGTTTAGATTTCTCTTTATAGCAGATTAAACAATTAAAATTATAAAGGTTTGTGTTAAGTATAAACCAAAAATAGTTGAATAATTTAGTTATTGTTTTGTAGAGAAGTTGCCTTTTTTTGTTGTAGTAGTAGTAGAGTTGTGTTGTTGTGTTCTTTTGTATTAAAATAGAAAACATCTACTGATATTGTGAAACAAGTTCTTAATACTGAGTATCTGCAGCATACAAATGTTATTTGTTTATTCATCGGACATAATATAAATTTAGGCTGTAGTATAATAATTCTGTTTGTTACTTACAAGCGTTATTGGGAATAAAGGTGCTCTATGATTATATGGCACCTTTTATCAGTTTCACATTTAATTAAAATTCTGTTGTTCAAAAGGATAGGAATCTTTTGCTGTATATTTACTGCAAGTCAACAAACTTGAATATTAAACACTATTAAAAACTATATTCCTTTTTAAATAAATAATCATCTGACAGAATGTCACAGAAAACATGATTCAGTTCATTAAAAGTAAAGTTGTCGAAAAAGTCATTTAGCATTTCATGCTAGACCACAAGACTCCAAACATATAATGGCAGATGAATCTTGGGGCCCTGTGTTCATTTTCAGCAATTCAAAGTTCAAGATGTGTTCATCAGCCATTACCAGTATGTACTGTCAACTTCCAAACAGCTATTCCAATGCATTGATCTCATTAAAGAAGGAATACACATCCACTGCTATGAAAATGGAGGAGCTGTCTGATTACTTGTCTACTCTTTGAAAATGCACATGCTTTGGAGAACCTAAATACGGTAGTATCATTAATTTTCGTGGGGTACAAATTTTAGTGGATTTCGTTGTTGCCTTGAACAATGAATTTAAAGACACAACAAAAAATTAGCTACATATGATAAAGAAGACCCCCACCCCTCTGCCTCATTTTATTTACTGTTTCATTCCGGGAGATCAACAAAGCTATTTGATACATCAATGTCATTTCTGTAATCTGGTTAAAAATATTAGCTTTTACATGTGTTTGTTTTATTTTAACCCTTTTAAAAAAATAATTATAAACCATTTTATATTGTTTCAATGCACACTTATCTATACGGTATCCGGTAGCTGTAATTTCTTTTCGCTGCCTTAAGTCAAAATGTTGTGAAATTAGGTAAGGATTGAGAGAAACAAGAAAAAGCATAAGGTATTCAAACACTGTTATTACTGAAAATGAAAGAAAGAATAAGAAATAATAATATAAATAAAAATTAGATTTAATACTTATTCAAATCAATTCTTCATTCAAGTGAAACTGTTGTCGAAAAATTTAAATCCTCACGAAAGCACATCTCATTTTATCCATGCATGCTTAATCCCAATGAACAACATGACTGTAAAATACTAAAGCTATTGCTTGAAGCACAATTATCCATTCTACATGAATCGGCTTCATTGACGAGGTTTTAAGAAAAGTCTAGTGGTTTAAGTTGGTTTGTGCATGAGACTGGCTCAAAAACAAAGGAGTGGTTCTATTGTTTTTCAATTTAGTTAGCATTTTTGCATTTTGATGGGCTCTAAACACATCAAATACTGACACTGCTTGCTAATGCTAGTCACGTGTTTGGTTCACATGTGGAATGATGACATTATCCAAACCAACAGGGATCTAAGCTGAATTTTACCACTCTTAAGCAACTGGGTTAAGGCCATGGTCATCAGAAAGTAATTAATGGTGCAACTTTATAGACAGTGTTTTAAGGAACAGATCATACACGTGTACTTTAATAACCGATTAGTAGCTTAGCGTTGTTTGCTGCGTCGGCTCCCTTTGATGTTTAATGTAAGTGATTTATCTTGACAGATGTTTGATTTGTGCTCATACAGGTGGTAGTACTGTTTAAACCATTGAAGGGGCTGTCGTTTGTTGTCATCAGAATTTTATTGTTTTGTATTCTTTATTTGAAGAGGTTACTCCACGGAATTAAATACCTAAAAATATGCAAACTTTGACAGTAAAAACCATGAATTTAAGTACCCACAAAAATGTCTTTTTTATCAAAACCACGAAAATTGAGACCCACGAAAATAAATGATACTACAGTACTTATCATGCTTAAATGCACTTAGAAAAAAATTGCCAAGCTTTTGTATAATCATGATGACTTCTGATAAGGAAAAAAGCTAAAATTATGGTTCCAATCCAGTAACACATATTATGAATATTGATGAAGTAAGGATAAAATTCCAGCAAGCAATATTTACTAACTTTCGATTGGGATATTTCAAAATAAATATGCTAGGACCACCAATGGAAATTGAGTCTGCCAGGTGGTCCTAATTAATACAGCAGAATCATCATCACATTCCTAAGGCAGATGTCTCCATCATGAAATGCTCTTCTGAAGAAAATTCTTTAATGGGGAAAGATTGATAACGAGTTAAAACTTTACCCCCTTTTTTGAAACCAGGAAGATCTGTGAATACAATCCTGGACTTGGGATGTTTATCACCCTCTCTACCATGCACTTCCTTAGAAAGGTATACTTGTGTCTTCCCTTAGAGATTCCACTTGGGACTGGTGGAACCAAATTTGGGTCCTTGAAAGAGGTGGAGGGTTCCATAAGAGAAGCAAGTAACCCTGTTTATTGTGTAAAGGACCTACACACTGTTTTTAAGGTCAAACCAAGCCTCTGAAAATAGGGCCAGTCTGGCACCTACTGTGACATTGGGAACATAGGGACTTGGCAGAAGAGGGTGCAACTCCCCAACTCCCTAGGGTTAACTGCCTCCCTCCTTTGGGAAGGGGGAGGGGTCTGTAGACTTACTTTCTTAGTCCTTCTAACCACCTCATGTGAAGGATGGGCAGTAGGGAGTTTCAAATGCGTCTGGCGGTTCTACAGGGGTCTCTGCTGAAAATGTTTGTGAGTAGGATCCATTGACCTTTCAGAATGGGTGGGTTTCTTTGTTGGTTTAGCTGGTCCTGAGCCATGGCCAGGGACTGGTGCTGATTATCCCTCAAATCTTGTGAGGCCACTGTAGAAATCATCCCTCCTAATAGCATCTCTTCATCAAGTAAGGCAACCCTCAAACAAGTTTTTGCTGTCAGGCTCAGATTCCTGCCAATATCTCCATCTCGGAAGCACACGTGTACAAGGCTGGGGGCAGAAGGGACCAAATTGGGGCAATGTACCCTGTAACTGGAGGTAGAAACCAGGGTGCAAAGCATATAAGATGGGGACAGACCATCCCTTCTACTATCTGGCTACCTCTTGACCTTGTGACAATTTCTGTGTTAACTCCGTAACCATCACTGAGTGTGGAAGCAACTCGAGATCCGCTTTAGATTGTGCCACTGAGATCGGGGGTGGGAGGTGGGGAGGAGGAGGCGGTAAGCTTCATTTAATAACTTGTCAAAGGATCCATCAAAATTGAGATTTGTCATCCTGTCTTCACTCTTGGGGCAAGACAGGACTATTCAACTATTCCTTCTTACCTCCCTCCTTGGAGAAGGGAACTTTATGATTGTCAGTTCAACATAGTGTCTCTGCTCACAGTGGGTTTGGGGTGAGGTGGGTGGGACAGGACTAAACCTTTGTTCCTCTCTCCTTGAAGAAAGGGATTGAAAATCCCCTCTTGATGCAGGAGGTGGTGAGAGGTGGCCACTCCTTTTTCTTTGATAATGAGACTGGAAAGGGTGTGGGGAGGGTGTTCGGCCAGCCATGTCCACCAACCCATGGAGCATGGGAAAGTCATCCATGGTATTCTGATAGGAGAAGGAGACATGACTAACTCACCACCAGGTCCCCAAGCTCTGTAGGAGTTGAACGGGAACATGGAGTAAAGGGGGGTGTTGACCCAATCCCTTTCCTGTGACTGGTGATCAAAACCCAGAGCCCATTCCCCATAGGGATTAAATAGTAA
The DNA here is from genome assembly GCA_029931535.1 of Margaritifera margaritifera. Lineage (NCBI taxonomy): Eukaryota > Metazoa > Mollusca > Bivalvia > Unionida > Margaritiferidae > Margaritifera > Margaritifera margaritifera. Next base: position 399,181 of record JAQPZY010001410.1, on the reverse strand, counting down.
CGTAGAGAAAAGGGGGTTTTATCAACCCAATCCCTTTCCCTAGACTGGAGTTCGAGACCTGCTGCCAGTCCAATGGCTGGTGCCCAGTGGCTAAGCCTGGTGCTCTTTGACAGACACCTGGAGACTGGTACTAATCGCCTTACCCAGTGACCAGTGAGAGACACCCAGTGACCATTACTTGATGCATTACCTGGTGACAGGTAGCTGGTGCCCTGTGACCATTACTCGGTGCCCATTGGAATGTGACTGGGCAATGACCAGTCAGGTGATGAAGACTTGATGGGGGAGTCTCTATTCAGGGAATTCAAATCCAAAGAATGAGATTCTCTTGACTGTAAACTGGCCTACTTGAGAGAGAAGACTGCACTTCCCTTGCAATGGGAAGGCAGGACTTGCTAACGGGCAATGTCAACTTTTCAACATAGGGCACTGTTGAAGATGCTTCTCTCAATGGAACTGACAACTTTCTCATAGGTGTCAGTGATCCCACCCATGTGGGAGTGGTTCATTTCTGTACCCTGGAAAGAACAATGGACCCCTCCTTTATGAGGAATGGAGGGGGTCTTCCAGTGAAGAAAAGGAGGTAGTGGGTCCCTTCACCCTGTCCCTACAGGTGAGGTGGCTTTCTGCTAAATCCCACACCTCATCAGACCAAAGGGTACAATAAGAACATCTGTCCATGCACATGAAGTGCATGCCAAATAAGTGGGGAGGATGTCCCAAGCTGCCTTTCTATGACTGTATTTACCCACACTTTGACGCATACTGAAAGGCTGAAATGAAATGTACACTGAATCAACTGGAACAAGAAATGGGTCGTAAAACTTAGCCTAATACCAGTTACTAAGAAAGGAAAATATTTTCAAAATTATCGCTTTGTTAGCGAGGTACTTGAAACCCTTCAATTTAACAAAAAGGGACAGAGAAATAAAATTTACGCAAGAGTGGGTTGAAAATATAAATTACAACAAAAGAGAATATTAATGACAGGTACATACACCAAAAGACTATTTAAATGAAGAAAAACATACAGCATCCAGAGACACATGAGAACTACACAAAGTTCAAGGAAAAGAAGGACAATATTCCAAATAATGGAGTTAACTAATGAATCAGACTGAAATCATGTTGTTTTTGTTCTAGACCTCCAATTACCAACTAGAGGAGGAACTATTCACCTTGGACTGGTGACTAATGCTAGGAAAAGAGATTGCAATGCAAAATTAGCAGGTAGTGTATTAAGGATATTAAAACCATTTGTTTCCCTTTCAGTGACCATGATCATTGACCTTTTGACCCCAAAAGGTTTTGTCTGTATCCCAAGTGCAAGCCATTCACAAAGTTTGGTAACTGTTGATGGTGGAGAAATAAAATTATTGTGAGGAAAACACTTTTCTTCTTTCAGTCACAGTGACCTTAACCTTTGACTTAAAAATTGATGGGGTTCTTCCTGACTTGATGTGCAAGCCATCCACAAAGTTTGTTAACTCTTGGTGGTGGAAAAATGGATTCATTGTGTGGAAACCATTTTTTTTTCTTTCAGTCATGGTGACCTTGATCTTTGACCCCAAATTGATAGGATTCTTCCTTACCCCAACTGCAAGCCATCCACATAGTTTGGTAACTGTAGATGAACAACTCGAATTACTGTGCAGAATTGAAATTACTGTGCAGAATTTAAACTGGTAACAGAGAGACAGATGGACTGAGGATAACATGCACCACCATTTGGCAGGTGTATAAAAATGTAAAACCTCATAAGAAACCCTTTAATGAATTTCATCTGAGACCTTTATCTTATTGCACTGTCTTTAATGGTGTCACCTTCTCATCTTTTTCAGAACATTCTTAAAGAGTGCAACTCAGTAGCAGTCAATACTTCCTATATTCGGTCTAGTCAGGAAATTGGCCTATTAAAATACTACATCTGATATTTGTCTTTTAGCATTCGGTCAGGTAGCTATCACTGGCATGAAATACTGTAGGGAGACATCTTCATGCTGGAGGTAAAAATGTACCACTCTTTTATGAACAATATCTGAAAAGAAATAGAACTTTCACTAATTAACTGAAAAATATTATCATATATTTACACAAGTATTTAAGGAATTATGAAAAGCTCATGGGCTTTCAATAGCATTTTAGGACAAAAAGTTCAGGACTCCGAGTCAAGTGAAAAGAGAAGAGTATGCAGCCAATGGTCGAGACTTCTCACTAAGAGTTTGAAGAATTTGTTGTTAATGTATACTAGTGTAAAGTTTCTTTCTTATGTGCAGGAGGAATATATTTTAGTTTGTTTACAGCCAGTGAGGTGTTGGAAAAACTGTAATCACTAAATTTGTTTGTATCACTCCTCAAGTTATGTCTTTGTGCTTTATATGACATGTACTATTTACATGTACAACTTGACATAACAGTGTTTCATTGGGAAAACCAGAGAACTGCAAAGGGCACATAATTAGCCCATCCTGCAACATTTCCCATTTGACTCCTGAGCAAGAGACCTGAACATCATGCATGAGACACACTGACTAGTTTAATATTATGGATATCTGTGTAAAGTTTTGATCATAATATCTACTATAATTTGAACGATACAGACCAGACACAGAAAAAAAGTCACACAGAAACAGGTCACATTGTTACATTTTCCCTTGTTTTGACCTTGACCTCTGTAGCTGGGACCTGACTATGGTATGGAAAATTCCATCTACCGTTACACATGAAATATATCAAGTAAAGTTTCAACAAAATATTTTTTGTACTTCAAATGTTAGTCAAATTTTTTTTACATAATTTGCATTCCCACAAAAAGTCCAAAATTGTCTCTGACTGCCATAATTTGCATTCCCACAAAAAGTCCAAAAGTTGTCTCTGATGGCCTGGCTAGTTCCATGGTCAGAGTAGCTGATATTATCACACTCACCAACATGCTTGTTTGATGCTAATTAAACCAAGTTTGGTTACTTTCACAAGTTTTTAAGTCTCCTCTCTAATGGAACTACTCATAATGACAAGCATCAAATGGGGTTCATGGTTCCAAGTAATTATTATATCATCCCCAGTGAAGTTGGCAGGGTATAAAGAAATTAGTTCTGTACATCTGTCCATCCATCCATCAGTTTATGTCACACTGTCGTTTCTGGAGTATAACTCTAAAACCATTCATGATATTACTGTATAACTTAGTACACACATCAAACGTGTTCTAGATGTGCCTTTTGCTTGGTACACATATTAGACTGGTGTTCTAGATGTGCCATTTGTTTGGTACACACATCAGACGTGTTCTAGATGTGCCATTTGCTTGGTACACACATCAGACTGGTGTTCTAGATGTGCCTTTTGCTTGGTACACATATTAGACTGGTGTTCCAGATGTGCCTTTTGCTTGGTACACATATCAGACTTGTGGTCCAGATGTGCCTTTTGCTGTTCACAATTCTTCAGTTTCAAATTTTTCATGTTTTTGTCCATTTGTATGTCCATCAATGTATCCATTATCCACAATTTTCTGTGGGAAAGAGTCCAAAACTATAAAAATTATCTGTATGAAAGTTATTACATATATTAGACTAGTGGTGTAGATGTGTCTTTTGCTATTCCCAATTCTTCAGTTTCAATATTTTAAAAAAGTTTGTGTCCACTTGCCTGGTCATCCATCCATGCATCATTTACCCTTTTATTTTCCCTAGGAGCGTAACTCCAAAAATGCTCATGATACCTTTATGAAACTTGGTACACATGTTAGACTAATGGTCCAGATGTGACATTTGCTTGGTACACATGTTAGACTAATGGTCCAGATGTGACATTTGCTTGGTACACATGTTAGACTAATGGTCCAGATGTGACATTTGCTTGGTACACATGTTAGACTAATGGTCCAGATGTGACATTTGCTATTCACAATTCTTGAGTAAATATATTTTTAAAAAATGTTTTTGTACATTTTTCTATCAATCCATCCATTATCCACTTTTCTTTCTAGGGCAGAATTAAAAAACCATTGAAGATCTCTATGAAATTTGGTACACATATTTGCTATTCACAATCCTTCAGTTACAACATTTTTAATGTTTTCTCCATTGTCTGTTCATCCATCCATCCATCCATCCATAATCAACATTTTCATTTCCACATACCTGCCAACCCCTACAGAGGTATAAGCATAAACTAAGTGTCAGAAAGGCGTAATCTGAGCATTAAAAGTGTATTCTATATATTACATGCCATAATTACAATAAACTGTATGAAAAATGTACATTTAGTTTTGCTACTAACCTGGATCTGCAGCTGGTTAAAGTTCTTGTCACAAATGGGAAAAATCCATGTGGATTAGTACCAGAATAAAAACCATAAAACATATTGACAAATTATATATACATAACACTCACTGTAACTAGTCTATATGTCTAACTTTCGTTGAGTGATCATAAAGTCAACTCCACAAATTCTGCAATGATCATTACCATGTGCTCAATCTGAGTGCTGTATTACCCCTCTTGTGTTCTTCTTTCTAAATTTGTAAAGCACTATTGATTTTTTCTTTTTTCTGATCTGACATGTTTTAAAGTTTAGAAAGATCCCTCTTCTCTAACATTGTTCAGTCATATAACATCTGAGAGTCACATCAATAAAGCCTGTTTCACTTAACATCTGCCGCCATTTTTTAAGTATTGACTGGTCCACTAACAAATTCAATGTATCAATATAATGAATCTGAGACAAATTTTCAAATTGAAGAAACCCATCTGATTTCTTGAAAATGTGTCATATACAGCTGCTATAAATAGAAAATAAGGAAAGTACATGAAGGTCTATGACAAATGTACTCTTACGCTATTCTTATGCAACAGTCTTCATTTTCTCCGATTTATATGATATTTGGGATTAAACAGATGATAATAAAAATGACAAACATGACATTTTATTGCTTTTTATATTTTTTAATGAACCAAAAAAGCATAATCCATATACAGGCAAGCGTAAGACGTATTTAGGTGAAAAAAAGCAGAATGATTATGCCAAAATCATAATGGTTGTCAGTTACAACTCTGAAACTGTTAAAGATATGAAACCAGGAACACATATTAAGCTAATGGTCTAGATGTGTCTTTTGCTATTCATAATTTTTCAGTTGCAATATCTTTTATGTTTTTATCCATTTGTCTGTCAATCCATCTATCCATTATCCACACTTCAATCGCCAGCAAAACTTCAAAACCATTCAAGATATCTCTATGAAATTTAGTATACATGTTTGACTAGTAGTCCATATGTGTAGTTTGCTATTCACAATTCTTCAGTTTCAATATTTTGAATGTTTCTGTCCATTTGTCTGTCCATCCATCCATTAATTATCCACACTTTCTTTTCTGGGCTAAACTCCAAAACCAATAAGATATCTCCATGAAATTTAGTACACATATATGAGTAATAGTCCAAATGTGCATTTTGCTATTCACAACTCTTCACTTTAAATATTCTAAACATTTTTGTTCATTTGTGCTAATTTATTGCATTTCTCATGTCCAGGGATACACAAAGTGACATACTCAAGCAAAGAGCAAACTTTATTCTTTGACTTTGGTAAGGTTCCAAGAACAAGAATGTATCTTTGATCACAACTGTGACATTTTAAAAGTATAAAGATCAGTGAAACTGAATGTCTTTAACACAGCCGAGGCTTGGCGTGACTAGCTGATTAATCAGACTGGGCCCTTCTAACCACCTTTCTAGCTGAAGCTGAGGCCAAAGTAGTGTGATGCATCAAAGTGGCAACCATCGGCAGCTCCTCTAACTGGATCCTCTCCTCCAACAACATGGGACACAAACCACAGCAAATAGGTTGCCTCCACTCAGTTGCCTCTTATGACATGCAGTGAGGACACATCGGGCCTATTCTGCAACCCAAGCTCAGGGGTGGGGGGAGTGGGGGAGAGGTTTCAGAAGGAGTAGCAACTAAAAAATATTCAAGTTGCCAGATCAGCATAATTTTCATTTAGGACCAACTAAACATCATAAGAAGTTTTCTGGTGAAAATCCCATGTTGATATGACTTTCCATTCAGGAAGAGTGGCAATAACAAGATTTTCAAGATGGCTATAAAGGCAGCCACATTGGACATCAGATCAAAACCATTGTCATTTGGGACCAACAAGATATCATAAGAAGTCTTGTATTGAAAATCCCATGTCAGTATGTGAATCCATTCAGGAGTAGTAGTTTTATTTTGAAATCATTCATTATAATCCAAAATGTGTATTATTTTATTTTTATAACATTTGCTATTGAAATTTTTGCATCTTGTATTCTAAAATAATTTTTGAAAAATCCATTTTAACTTTTTCTACAAGGGGAAGAACTCTGCATAACCACAAACTGTGATTGTAAATAGTCCTTATCATATGCTACTTCCCTTTACTCTAACAAGAAATCTGGGTTAGTAAGATGCTTTCTGTTGAAATGCTGTTGACTGCAAATGTTATGAAAACAAATGTGTCAGGGTTTCTTCAGTTTTTGCATTTTCGTCCATATCTGATGGCACATCAGCATCATTTGTCCCATATTTTGAAATTCCCCAATGCCAGGACACTTTGTTTTGAAGTTAGTCAAATTCTGTTCAGCAGTTTTTTGAGACAAAATTGTGCAACTCTGTTTCTACTTTTACTAACGGTAGCCATATTTCATGATGGAACAGCATCATTTGTATAAATTTGGAAGATACCCAAACTAGAAAACTTTCTGTCAAATTTGATCAAAGTCTGTTAAGTGGTGTGGTAGAAGAATCTGTTAAAGGTTTTCTATTTTAGTAACAGCAGCCATATTTGATGTCAGATTGACATAATTTGTATAAAATTAAAGCCCTTCATGCCAGAATCCTTTCTGTAAAATTTGGTCAAATTCTGTTGAGTAGCTTTTCAAAAGAAGTTGTGTAAAAAAAATTTCATTTTTAGTAATGGTGGCCGTCTCTGATGGCAAATTGGCATCATTTGTAAAAATTTGAAATCCTTTATTACCAGAATGCTTTCTGTCAAATTTGGTCAATTTCTACAGAGCAGTTTCTGAGAAAAACTCATTTAAACCTTTGTCTACTTCAAGTAACTGGTGGATGGGAATCATTTGCACATATTTGAAAACACTTTATGCAAGGATGCTTTCAGTCAAATTCTGTAGTTTTGTGTGTGTGTGTGTGTGGCCGGGGGTGGGGTGTGGGGTCAAACTAATTTTATATATGTAAAACTCACTGCTATTATTGCATTGCTGTATCTCTTCCAGACACTAGTCCCCAGTACAAGGAGAGTATTTCCTCCTCCAATTTGTAACTGGAGGTCTAGAATAAAAACCATGATCCCAGTCTGATAACTTAGTCCACTTCCAACAATCAGAATATTGTCATTCTCTGACTTGGACAAAGACTGAAAGGATACAGAAGCAGGCAGGGAGGGAACTGGGTAATAATAGCAGTTAAGCATTACATAATTAAAATTAGTTTTACCACCAATAAAACTACATTTTAATAGAAGCAATACTTTTCCTGCTATTATTGTGTTGCTGAATTTGTCAACCCGGTGGAAGACTAATGGCCTAAAATAAGCTGTCAAACTGAACTTACCTTTGCTGTCAGTATGGTGCTCTAATGCAGACTTGAGGATGGTTTGACAACTTGTTTGAATGATACAATTGGTTCCAAGACATAAATCCCCTCACTTTGGCACAACACTGTTCAAAGGTAAAATGGCGAGAAAGTGGAGTAATATCACCTGAAGGCAGTTTCATGACATCATCCCCCAAAAAATTGATTCAAACAGGCCCAAGATGCAGCAATAGCCCTGACCTCATGGGCTTTGATTTTCATGAAAGAAAGATCTTTCTCAGTGACAGACTGATAAGCTCTTGTAATAGTCTGAACAAAATCCACCTCAATATTGGTGGCTACCGAAATATCAGAGGTACCTTTGTGAGGGAGAAAAAGATGGTTATGACCCTTTCTTTTCTCTTTTGGTTTAGACTGACTGAAACATAAAGCTCTAAATGGGCAAAGGAGTTTATCTTGATAATACCAAGCACAGATACAACTACAACTGAGACTGGGGATTTCAATAGGAACAGTAGCTACCGAAGGTAGCTGATTCTTGGCTAGAAATCCACTTTGGCAAACAAGATGGACCAAATCATAGTTACCAGTGAACCATAAACAAACCTTTTCCACTCACAAAGCATGAATTTCACGCCTTCTCCTTGCTGACGCAGAGGAGAGAAGGAAGACTGTTCTTAAGGAGGTTTATATAAGAACCAAAGAAGACTCCAGAGGATCCACCTCTGCATTAAGAGTGAGAGATTTGTCTTTGGAACTCAAAGTACTGATCAACTGTGAAAGAAGTGGGTTTGACCCTATAGTGGAGCCAAAAGAGAACTTAAAGAGTTTTGGAGAGGGCTGCTCTATAGCCCTTAAAAGTGGATACTAAGCAATCTTTTTCCTCAAAGAGAAAAAGAAGAAAATAGGAAACTGCAGTCAAAGGGGGTTAGACAGGAGCAATGCATTTCCTACTGCACCAATTACAGAAAATTCTCCACTTGGCATTGTAAACCTTGGAAGTTGATTGTCTTCTAGCTTGATTGATGCATTTGGCAACCTTGCTTGAAAGCTGGTCCTAGTGGATAGATTGTTTGATATGAGCCAGGTATGAAGGTGGAGAATTTGAGGAGTGTTGTTCAAGATCCCTCCTCAGTGGTAATTCCCTGGGTCATCAACCAAAAGATCAAGAGACTGTGGAACCATGATCGCTGTGGCCACAGGGGAGCTATTAGAATGATGACTTGGCAGTCCTGATTCTGTGTTGAACCTGAGGGATTATTCTGAAAGGTGGGAAGGCGAGGGTGTACAGTTTGTCCCACCTCAGACTGAAGGCATCCACCGCTTATGCCCTCTGTTCTGGCGCTGGAGGGACATAAAGAGGGAGCTTGTTGTTCAGCCTCATTGGGAACAACTCTACCACTGGCATTCCCATTAGATGAAAAAGTATCTATTCTACTGACTGGTGCAGGGACCATTCCACAAGGCCTGCTTGCCCCCTGTTTGGACAAGCTGTCCACCAGAATATTTCTCTTCCCTGGAATGTGATGGTATGTATGTATGTAGTAGTCCTTTACGGCATCTCAGCACAAAAGTGGCTATGTAGTGCCAACAAAAGGTTATGTTCCGAAAATGTAAAAATGAATTGCACAAAAATTAGGAAGATAAAGCCTTTCAAATAAATGTATTACTAAGCATAACAAGATAAAATATAAAATATAAGTATGTAAAACTTCTGTAAAATGTATATAAAATAACAGATAAAGGTAACACCTTTAAAATCCTTAAAAAGTGATTCCGGAATGTGATGGACTCCAAGTGATTTCCTGAAGCAGTCCAAAGGAGGAAGTTCAAGACTTCCAAGCTGAGAAAAGGGCATGAGTGCCCCCTTGACATCTGAGGTATGCTATGACCGACCAATGTCTTCCATGGTTGACATACCCTAAAAGTGTTAGACAAAAAGCTTGCATTTCCAGATTGTTGAAGTGATGTAAAAATTTGTCCTGAGACCACGGACCCTTCAGGACTACCTCTTCTGGTTCTAGGTAAGCACTACAGCCTGAATCTGAGGCATCAGTTTAAAGGAAGTAGCAAGGCTCCAGTGCATTAATTAGTACTCCAGTCAGAAACCAGTCCTGATTTTTCCACCAACTCATATGTTGATGAAATTTGGATCTTAAGAGGATCTGAGTGGACAGGGTGTCCTTGTGAGGCTGTCAAATTTTATCAAATTCTTTTGAGCAGTTTTTAAAAGTCCTTTCAAGGTTTTTATATTTTCATGAATGGTGGCCATATTTGAAAGTGGATCGACATCATTTGAACAAATCTAAGTGACATTTTCATTGATTCAAGTCTCTGTTGTTCATCAGTTTATTTAAACCCCTTGGCCCAGCCCCTTACAGTGTCAAAGTTGGTCCAATTCTGTTCAGTGTTGTTTTGGAGATAAAGTTCTGTAGATCACAGTTATGTTTTACATAACCTTTAGTCTCTGCCCTGTACAAATCAGTCTGAACAGTGTTGTTCCCAGACCACTAGTCAAGGCAGGGTGCTGTTTGCCTGCCATGGCATTATAAGAGCAGTAAAGTCTCTTTTGAGGGCACTATAATTATGAGAGGACATTTGTATGCACTCCACCAATGAATTTAAGATAATATTTGCACTACAAGTGAAAAACGGGGGTAAGTGATGCTGCAGTGATGCAAAAAGATTCATATGCAGAATGTTATATCGTATTAAGCTTCTGGAGAAATAAACAGAGATGCTGCCAGGATTTTATCTAAAGGGAGGAGCTCCCCCCTTGTCAACAAAATAAGGGGGGAGTAGAAAAAAATGGGGGGGGGGGGGAGGAAACCGCCATAGTTAAATATTTACCTAACACATAAATATCCGTCTCTTTCTTCCTACTCCACTTTTTTAGAGCTCTATTGAAATCAAAATCCTCAAAAGATGTCTCCTCTACTTGTTTAAGCATTAATCTGTTGATCATTTATTAGCTTAATTTGTTCCTTATCTGTGTATAAATATTGTTCTGTGCTAAGAACCCCCTTTTACATATGCATAGCTAGCTAAGCCAGCTTGAACAAGTTGGAAAACTGTTTTTTATGGTTGTTATGTACAATTTTCAACAGCTCATAGGTATTGTCTCCTGAATATCTCTGCTCCAAACTAATATTTTTCACTAACAAGAGTTCTGCCAAAGTTTCACTTTCTTGAATCAGTGCTTTGCTGACTACTATGCCAGATTTCTTATCTGTTCTACAATGTTGTATTAGGATTTTAAGTCCATCAATGACATAGTCTGCTTGTTCATACAGAGATATTTTGATCAAAAATAAATATTGTTACTTTTTAATTTCTTTTTAGATTCGTATTTATTCAATTTATCTTAACCCTTAGAGTGCTATACTGTTTTGTAGCACAAAATCCCTAAAGGCAGAATTGTTTGAGAAAAGAAATGAAAACTGAACTACTTTTAAATTGCCTTTATTTTAATTAGGCTTGGTATTCTGCCTTTTTGACATTTAATTTCGAACTACCGTTTAATACACGGTTGACCGCCATGCCGTCTGTTTTTGTCCATCCAGCATATACATCGGACACGTATTCAACATCATTTTCGGGTACAAAATTACTCACTGGTATTTCCAGTAACACTTCCCGGGCTCCATTAATCTGATATACTTCAAAACTTTAAAAATCATTGTCATCATTGCTATCATCAGCCAGTATTTGTCAAACAAAATCGTCATCTGAAGATCAACCATGTTGGGAGTTGGCCATTTTGGGTTTTCTAAGAACCCTTACTTTAAACAAACATTTCTAAAACTTCCTTCATAAATGCAAGGTTCAACATCGACAATGCTTGTTCCAGGGCCTAATATGCCAATCAAATTTAGTTTAACAACCAATCATGTCAAGCCGAAGTTCTCAGATGTGTAAATAGTTGCCTACCAGAAAACAAACAGATGAGACAAACGCTACGAGACCTCTACTGTCGGCGTGACTTATGCCGCGACAAGCACTTTAAGGGTTAACAGTTAGATAAAAATTGTATACTGCGCAGAGTACACGCGACTTTAAACTATTTTACGGGAGTTCTCGTGCATCACTGCTTTACATGTGCGTGAATTAGTACAAATTTTGCGCAATTCGCGTGCCCTGGCAGCATCTCTGAATAAACCAACAGAAGGCAGGGTGCCACCTAGGGAGGGCAGGGTGCAGTGCTCTCATAAAACAAGATAGAGACAACACTACTAAAGTGAAACCTGCAGTACGTATATTTCTGTGTAATAGTTACATGTTCATAAAGGACCAGAGATTCCGTTACACCAGTATATACTGGTTTTTAAAGATAAATTTTGCCCCTGTACCGGAAAAAAATGAGACTGTCGGTATTCATGTACCAACAAACTGTAAAATGTGTTTTAAGTCTTGAAAGTTAATTGTCTCAACATCAAAGTCTGTCAGAAGCCGACCTATTCTTTTCACACAATTGTAGTCCCATATCCCTGCTGAGTTTGATCAGTGACTGACAGCAACAACACAGCACGAGAAAGATAGTCAGCTTATCTCTTTGATGGATTCAGATGGTGTAATAGTATATACATACTGTATAATTCTGCCTCCCTAGTCTATTAAAATAGACAACTTACAGTTAGGGCTAGAATTCCCACGGTTATCAAATTACTGAAACATAGTATTGGATTGCTGCTGCAGCTTAACAAGTGAGGAAGCTTATATGCCAGTTTCATCATGTGTAGTTGCTGTGAAAACAAAACCTGAAGCCATCAAAGAGATAAGCCAACTCTCCTTCCGGTGCTATTGTGTGTGACTAATTGCTGGTGCACAAAATAATAAAAATTAAAGCACCCCTCTTTCTGCTTCATAGACATTAATCCAAAGTGTTATGTCTTCTTCTTCAAAACAAATTAATAACCATATGTTTGTTAGCCAAGGGACCAGCTTGGTTTGGATTTTGCCACTTTCTATTTATAGATGACCATAAGTCATGTGATCTTATAAGCCATGCTGAAGTTGAAGGCTTGTACTCGAACCAAACCACTAAAACTAAACATTTTATTTGGTGCATGTACACACCATAACTATTTACTTTATAGGTGAACTATGAACCAAAATTGTTAATTGTGTGTGGATTAAGTTGGTGACTGACAATGATGATATTGGAATGGGTTAACACTACTATCATGGTGTTGACTTGTCACGTTCTGGTATTGTCCATTATCTCGCAGCTCATTTTCTTTCTCTAAAGTATTGTTGACAACATAATTTTCCCTGCTTTATGCAAATGATAAACCATGCATTGATGAGATTGGTCAATTTGCATCTGTACCAGAAAATTCTGGCCTTGTGCAGACTTTTTCCATCCTTGCCATTATGAGGTACCTAGCTGAATCTCTGAAGAACAACATTTTATGTACCCCTTTTCTTAAGTTTACTGACATATTTCACCTGTATAACTACACCTATTAGCTATGAATGCAATGCAAAGTGTCCCACTGACAACATTTCATACAGCAGGGTCTTAAACTGAGAAGTTTGTGTTGGGAAATCAAAGTCAGAAGAATAAGCAATCAGGGGGCATAACTCCTCAAATTGACAATATGGAATGTTGGAAATCATATAAGAACTCATCAATATAAGGTGTATGGTTGGTTTGGTGTTTCATGGCACAGTAACACAAGTAAGTTATTTTGTGCCGAAGGTGCATGATAAACCAAAGAAAAGAGCAATCAAGGGCCATAACTCTTATAAATGATAATGAAGCAAGGTCAGTATCAAGCTGCATACCAAATCTGGTTGAAATCCAATACACCTTGGCAAAGTAATGTGACAGAAACCAGTCAGGAGGACTGCCCATCAGGGGACATAACTCCTGTAAATGATGTTGTGGAAACACTGGGAATCAAACTAACTTAAGGTCAATATAAAGCCCCATATTAAGTTTGGTTGAAATCCAACAGACCTTCATAAAGTGATGCTGTGGAAACCAAAGTCAGGAGGATGGTTCATAAGGGGGCATAACTCCTCTAAATGCTGTCCTAAACTGAAAACTGAACTCATTCAAGCCCTCAACAATATAAGGTGGCATATCCAAATCTGATTTAAATATAACAAACATTGCAGAAGTTATGCTGTAGAAACCAAAGTTAGGAGGATGGGCAATCAGGGGACATAACTTCTGTCAGTGACATCGTGGAACACTGGAAATTGAACTCGTTTAATATCTTACCAATACAGAGCTGCAGACCAGATCTGGTTTAAGTCCAACAATCCTTGGGAAAGTTAAGCTGTGGAAATGAAATTTCGGGTGATAGGTAACCTGGGATCATAACTCTTCTAAATAAAGAATGAAGACAGAAGCCTGGAAATCAAACTCATTTGAGGGATCTCATCAATATAAAGCTGCATACCAGATTTTGTTAAACTCCAACAATTCCCGTTAAAGATATCTTGCAGAATCCAAATTGCTGATGGATGGACAAACTGATGGATGGATGGATGTGATTACTACATGGCTTTGCAGACTTCTTCGACTGGGGCCCTAATAATAGATACATATTTATAAAGTCAATTAGTGTCCTTTACAGACAGGTTTCACTGTATAGGTAGGTTATCATATTATAGGGAAATATTATGCTTGTTTGTATTTTTTACATGTATGGATTTTACTCACTGCATATGACTCTGTTTGGGATCATTTGCTGGCCAGACAAAAACTGGGCAAACCGTCGTATATCAATTTTAGCTTCAGAAAATTCCTGGGGGTCTCTGTCCTCATCAGAGCCTGTGTCCCTTCCTGCCATACAAAATAATGCAATAGGATAATGAACATTTTTAAATATATGTAAAAAGTAGAATTAGCTTACTGAAGCACATTATGTCTACATTTGAAAACTGAGAGTACATATTTTTTCTTTTAATCAATACTCTTAATATTTCTTTCTCAACACTGAAGACAAAATGTAAAAGACTTTTAGGTACATGCTAAGCCAATTGTAATGATTAAAATAAGATACTCAATTTAACCCTTAGAAGTACTATGTAGTACTCAATGTCCATTGTTGAATCATTCTTTATTAAAAGGATACAGTAAAAAAGAATTAAAACTTGTGCAAATGTTGATAATGTTAAACCAGACTTAAAATGGAATTAATGGCACCAAATTATGGTTTCAATATGTCTTTGGTTACATTATCTAGTGGAATAAGAGTACCATACACAGTACCATTATACGCCTGCCATGTGGTAAATGGCATCATTATACTTCTTTCATGTAAAACCTTCTTTCATTAGTAGGATACTTAACATTTTGAATCCAAAATCAATAGGAGTCATCTTTGTCTCAAATACAAGCCATCCACAAAGCTTTATTAAGGTATATAGTGCAGAAATTCATACATGTGACAGAACAAGGATTTCAAACCAGTAGATTTACAAATTTTGATCAGTAGATTGGCCTCTAAACCAGTAGAATTTTTAATGAAAAAGGAAGAGTTGTTCATCTGATAGTTCACTGCCGAGATTTTTCTTTTATAAAATCCAATAGCATTTTTAGTTTCCTTCACAAGATCACTGTCTAGTGACAACTGATGACATTCATTGTGATTATTAAGCTTCACACTTAACAAGCTCTCAATAGTTCTCTGGTCCAGATTTCCCCTTGAATCACTTTGTATTTTGCGAAGAATAGAGAATGTTCTCTCTGTATCAGCATTAGAATGTAATGACAGGACAACCACGCTCAGCCTGCAAAGAAGTTCTAACAGTTTTCCTCAGTCGATCGAGTGGTGGAACATTTCCGGTCCCCAGTAGACTGGTTCTGGCTGGTTTCTCTAATGTGTTGACTGAACGTGTAAAAATACCGTGTTTGGGCATTTTTAATAAAAAAAATTTAAAGTTCGTTTAATTTTCAAAAGCAATAGATTTTAACTACCAAACGGTATGTGCGGTAGATTGCCTTTAAAACGGTATTTTTGGCCTACCGCCGGTAGAATCACATGTATGAAAATTAAGTTGGGGCTTGAAATTACAATTTTTTTTTCACTAACCCAAAGATTCACCATAATAATTTGTTTACTGATCCTGCTTAGATTTCACTTATCCTGTTAAAATCAAAAAGAAGCCAGTTCTGTTTCTAATTCAACATTTATTTTACATTAACATCAACTCAAAACAATATAAACTGTATTTCACAAACAAGACTCACTGAAAGTTGAAAGTTCATATTCATTTTCAGTATCTGATTCATCATCAGATCTAGGTCCATTAAGGCCTAGTCTCTGGTCTTCAGTTTCTTGGTCCAACAGCATGCCACAGCTTGATGGCATCTCTTGGGTTATAATCTTTGATGTCTGGTTAGTTAAGGAGCACCATCATTAGTGTGATTCAAGGGAAGATTTATGAACGTTTTTACAGCCATCAATAAATGAAGTACCCCACGCACTTTCATATTTTTCTGAATACTCAATGCATGAAGTACCCATCACAGCCTTTCCTGGGTAGTACTTCATCCATTCGTATGCATTTTCCCAGCATTGCTGGTACTTTCTTACTTTCTTCTCTTGATCATATTTATGATCATGCTTCCTCTTGACATCAACTAATTTCTGATGTTTCAGTTCCACATCTTTCCAACTGTCACCACACAATGCACTGAATGCTTGTGAACAACGATATAAATATTAAAACATGTTATTCTGTATAATTCTTGATTATTCACCGAGTCGGCCAACATGACCTTTTCCAATTGGCCATTACTATCTTGATACCCTAAATCTTTTGTTATCAGCGCAAAGACTGTTTTGAAAATAATCACCCTAATTTACTTGATGCATTGTCTAACACATGTCCATTTCTGCTGCGGGCTCTAATTGTACCTCGTTACGTGTAGAATATTGGTAGGTATTCAATTAATACAATTAGCAGACCATTTAACCATGAAAGGGAATGATGTCTCACATTTTATTTGATACATCCAACATAAGACTTGTTAACTGTTATGATAGCTACCGCAGAAAGTTTAATTGCTCCAACGGATTAGTGGTGGCTAGGTTTTTGGTGATCCATCTGCAAAATCACTGAACTTGGATTAGCAGATTAGTGTTAATTTTGAGCTCTGTAAGTAGTTTTGTGAAAACTGTTTTTCCTTCTTTCAGTCACTGTGATCTTGAACTTCTACATTTTTACTTCAAAATGGACCGACATCTTCTTTGTCTCAAATTCAAGCCAGCTACAAAGTTTAGTCAAAGTAAGTTTTGTCAAAGTAGTTGACAAACCTTTAAAGACATTGAGTGGAAACCATTTTTTAATCTGATCTTAACCATTGATCTTTTGACCCCCCAAGTTGAATGAGTGTCTTTCATATCTCAAATACAAGCCATTTACAAAGTTTGGTCTAGGCATCTGGCATACAATTCAAATTATTGTGTGGAAACAGTTTTCATTGTTTCAGTCCATGTGACATTGACTTTTGACTGTCTGAGCCCGAAATCAATAGGTTTCTTCCTTGCCCCAAATGCAAGCTACTTACAAAGTATGGTAATGGTATAGGATGGAGAACTCTAGTTATTGTGGAGATATGAACTAGGGAAAAGACTAGAGAAGAGGTAGACAGACAACATTATAACATGATACATTCCGCCTTATGACAGGCATATCAAAAGCTGTTGATAAAACAACTTTCTCCACCATTTACTGCTTTGATTTAGTGAAATTAGGTTACATTCACAGTAAATAGTAGTTTTAAAAAATGTACATGATGTATATTCTTTTTTCTATAGAGACAAGCATATTTCATGGTCAAACTGTATCGGATACAGTTCTGACAATGCTAACGTTATGGTCATCAAGAACAACTCAGTTCTGACCAGGATTCGCTGCGAGAATCCAGCAGAGAAATTTGAACAACAGTATCATCCAGTCTCTAACGAGTGCAAAAATGAACACAAATGACACTTGCATTACCTGCAAACCCCCTATTAAACTATTGATAGCCGAAAAGACTGCATCCAATTCAGCTGATATTTTGCCATCCAGTGGATTTTAAAGACAGCAACTTGGTGTATGTTTTTATTTAATGTAAGTGTGGTTGTGATTATGTGTGTGTTTGCAAATATGTGTATGTGTTGTGAAGATATTTAACAGTACTAAGTCTACTAATTTTTCTTTTTGTAAGTGTATTATTTGCTTTAAAGAAAACAGACAAGTTATTTTATTTTATTCAGATTTGAATTTTTAATCATTTTCCATAGGCTTATATGAAAGATAGCTTATTCTCTGTTGGACAATGTCGCTTGTTTTGGGTCACATGCACTGACCCCCATTGGGACCTAAAAACACACTTTTTGAGTCTCAAAAGCCCCCCCAACACGCTCTGGGAATATGGCAGGTATGAGGATGTACAGACATATAATTACAGATGTATAGAAGGACTGACCTTACAGTAGTCATATAAAAAACTTGCTTTTGCACAATTAATATTGTATCCACCTACGGTTGCTTATCATTATGTATAGGACTTGTGTGAATGCAGTTCTTCTTAACATATACAAAGCTATTGGTTACTTACTGGCTGGATTAACAAGGTCCTGATAATGTGTACTGACTGACACCATATCTGTTGAAACAGACAGCTTCAACTCCCCATTATAATTAGCTGCCAAAGTCTGCAAGAAAAAAACAGAAATACTTGCTTTGATGCTTCTTGAATTAACACTAAATTAATGGTCCAGTTTCAGATACCTATGGCTATGAAGTAAGAAGCAACTTTTATTTAAAACAAGAATAACTTTTACATTCCACCATTTGAATGTGCAGTCAAACTTGTCCTAATAGCTAACTTTACTCAGTGGTCACCTGTTCACAATGGCCATTCCAATTTCTCCCCGGCAAATTTCTTAGGTAAATACCCTGTATGTAATGGTCACCTGCCTTCCACATTCAGCGGCCAGGTGTTTCCTAACCAAACAAAGGTTTCTCCCTGCCTTAAGTGGTCACTGGCACATATCTACAGTGACTGCTCAGTCTATGAAAACTAAATTCATCGTATAAATTAAATCATCACCGACTTTAAAATAATCACCAATCAGTTTGTTTTGTACACCATGACAAAACAATAATTTCACTATGGATTGGCAGCTTACATATGTCTGTAAAACAGAGGACTGACTCTTTGGTCAGCCAGCTTGGAAATAGCTGTTCATGCTTTAAAAATAATATATCTGGATTAGCCAGTTGCTCAACTTGCCAAGATCAAAAGGCAGTTGGCTTATCTGAGAAACCTGCAATGAATAGGAAATCAAAAAGAAGCCGTATATGGCTATTCTTTGTGACCAAGGAACTGAACTTTGCCTGCCTTTACAGATAAGTTTTAAATATTAAATGACCCCTGACCGTAATGAAAAGGGATGTAATTTGTATCTCTTCTCAAAAACAAACTCTTTTCTTCAGAGATGGCTTTAATTCACAGGAAAATAGATGAAGATATCAAACAATACCTGTCACATTTCTGCTGTGATAACATGACTACTTTTCCCACTATCCAGCAAACAAATTGCTTCGACCCTCTACCCTAATGATAACAATCGCCTCACTTTTGAATTTGACATACTGACACCTTTGACTTACACTGTCAATGTAACTGGAGCACGGTGAGTACAAGCGAGATAAGAAATGTTTGCACATTAATTCACATTATATTCCTTTATCTAAACAATGCCTTCCTCATGAAGCAAAAATTTAGTAGTACCGCTCAGGTCACTGCAGATACACACCGGTGACCACTTTAAGGCAGGGGAAACCCATTTGGTTAGGAAACACCTGGCCGCTGAACGCGGAAGGCAGGTGACTGTTACATACAGGACATTTATATAGGAAATTTGCTGGGGGAAAGTTAGAATGGCTGCATTGAACAGGCAACCGTTGAGTGAAGGTGACTGTTAGGACAGCTTTGACTGTATCTGCAGTTTCACAGCAATCCATGAAAAAATAGCAGGACTAGTTGTTCTAATGAGATTATGTCAAACACTGCTACAAGACTACAAACTGCAAGAACAGTGATTTGTTGATATGCACATCTTCAAGTGAAGACCATAATATATTTACTAAGTTTCATAGCAATCCATAAACAAGAGGCCCAAATGGCTCACCTGGAAAACCGACAAATGTAAGTTGTGAAAGCAAATTAATACATGTAGTGAAACTGCAGTGGAAAGAAAAGTTTGGAGCACTTAGTTGCCACACTGTTTATTAGGCCTGACAAAATATAAGTTTTTCCAGTTTCATGCACACAAAAACAAATTGGATTGGTTTGGTCAGATTAAGATTTTTCAAAATTCATTTATCTCCCTTTGGGAAATGACACTGCCAGTATTACTCAACAACACGATGTTTTACCATAATTACTTAAATAATTTGTGTTCCTTTAATGTAACTTGCTAAAAATCTGAATTGACCATGATTAGCAAACAGCACAAAAAGGTAGCCATTACTGTATCATGCTTTTTAGCCTATATCCAGTAGGCACTACAAAATATTGGGCGAAACAGTACATGTTTAAATGAGCATGATCTCTAATACTGTTACCTATGAACAAAATGAAATGGGTCTGGCCACAACATTCAGAAAATCTGGAATTAGTTTGTTAGTTTTGTTTTTTAAATTGTTTTATAGTCAGAAAATTTCTAGAGTTGGCATCCAGAAAATTGGATGATCCATATATTTGGGTTAATGATGGTAATTAAATTTGGAAGTGGTTCAGCCGAAAGCCATCTGGGCTATTGTTTTTTATTTTTAAAAAAGGCTAAAAATACCAAATATAAATCTAAAATAATGTGTGACAAATAACGTTTAATACATGAAAACCATAAAGTAATGAATATACATGATAACATAAAAACAACAACAATTTTAGGCATTTTAATATAGCACTACTATTTTAAGGTGTTAGTGACTTTTAAGTTTACTGGCCAATGAGGTTATTGGTGTGCATCTTTTCATATGCACAATCAACACCTGGCCTGTTTGGGCAAAGCCCGATTTAAGTTCTTAAGTTTCCTTCAGAATCCCCAATACACGAGTCCATCTTACTTACTGAGGCAGACTTAAATATTGGTGAAAAATGAGATTACTGGTGTGCATCAGAAACCAACACACAATACCTAAAGATACATGGCTTTTAAGCTCAACACAGACTTTTTTTTCTATTTTTATGTTATATTTTTATTTTATATGTTTTCTTCACTTCAAATTACAGATTATTCAATTTAATTCCTAAAGTGTACTATTTTTCTAATAACTATAATTTGTTTTATTTAAATTCATGTCTTGTTTATTTAAAAATTATTTTTGTTAAGTTTTAACATTTTAACAATCAGTTTTTAAATGTTTTCAAGGGGGAGGAATCTCTTCACAACATAAAAGCTGTGATTATCAATAGACCTGATCACAGGTTACTTCCCTTGCTTTAATATGCAAGCTGCTATTTTGACCTCTACAGTGGTAGCAAGGTCAGCCAATAAGATGCAAGATTACCTCATTAATATTTGTGGAACTTGCTAATCATCTGAGATCTTAATGATACAAGCATATATTCCAAGTATGATCAAAATCAGATCAGAAATATGGCATCCAGAGTGGTAACAATCTCACCCAATCAGATGCTAGATCACCTAATTAGTATGCATGGGTCTCGTTCATTATCAAACTTATCCAAGATCTTAAAGATATCAGCATGATATATTCCAAATCTAATCAAAGTAGGATCAGAAGTGCAAGCCTGCATAGTGGTAACAAGCTCAGCCAATCAGATACATGATCACCTCATTAGTAGGTGTGGATCTCACTCATTATTGAACCCATTCAAGACTATGCTGATATATGCAGTTTTATCAAAAATAAGGCCTACAGAGAGGTAACAAGGTTAGCCAATCAGATGCAAGATCACGTCATTAATTTGGATGGATCTTGCTCATTATCAAAATCATCAGAGGTTTTGAGGATATAAACCCATAATCTGATTTTGATTGAAATTGGATCAGAAATATGGATTCCAGAGTGGTAACAAGCAATTGTTGATGGATGGACATCACACACAATGCATGACAGATGATGCAAAATGGACACAGGGCCACACCATAAACTCACCTGGTCTTATGATCAGGTGAACTAGAAACTGCAAGATCAGTTGTGCTAATGAGTGCCAGACATAAGGATGGAGGAATGCATGGATGGACACTTGGATTACAATATACACTGTACAAACACACAGTATTGTATAATATTTTCTCTAAAATTTGAACCACATGCTTAGTCCTTGAGCAGTAATGACAGTATATACTGTCAACAATTGCACATGTTTACATGGTTGTGTAATACACAACTTTGAGCCATCTTAGATTCTGATACAATAGGGCCTACCATATACTGTAACAGGAACCTGACTTCTGTGTATGTTCTACAGAAATCAACACTTAGGTTGCCGTTGTTAACACTGTTATAAAATATTTATATAGTTAGCACCAAAAGAGGATGTCAATTTAGGATTCCAGCTGGGGAAAGGTGTCATTTATATTACATGACATCATTTGACTTTAAGCATTCTTATCTCAACCACCCTAAATATAGCCCAGAAATCTGATAATTGTTATGTAATAAAACATTAAATTTATTGTTGAAATGAATAATAAAGTGGGAAATCTTCATGATCCCAGGACTGATACCTCTTTCTTTCTCTTTTTCTGATAATTACATTGCAATCTCAAATATTCAGATATTTTTGTTTGTTATTTTCCAACAACAAAGAAGTAGCACCTAACACCATCAATTATAGCTTGCTCAATTGCATTTTTGTGTTTGGTCTAAGATGATATTTGGGACAACAAGACAGACCTCGATGCAGTATCCAAAATCTCTCTCTCTTGTCAAATGAATTCCAAGGTTTATTAAGTTTATTTATTTCTCTTTCTCTCTTCTTGTTGTGAATTGAATACTATGGGTTGTTTTTTTAAAAACATCCATGTAAATATATTACTTGAGCAAGAACATCTTCATGAACAAAGGGACCTGAATTTTTGTTGATGCATCTCTTTTAGACACATGCTTTTGAAGAGAACCAAGTTTTACTAAGATAATATATCATTTTGTTTTTACAGATGTTAGAGTAAACATATTCCATGTACTGTATAGTGAAAATATGAGTATGGATTTGCATGTCATCAGCAGTCATAAGCTGTCCTATTTTACCACTTTCTCTTGTAAGTAAAGGAATTCAATGATTTAGAATATTGTATTTTCATTTGATGCTTATCCAATAATGAAATCACAAGTTCCTGATATTCTCTTTTCACAAGGCTGAGAATGAGAGCACCAGCTAGTTTAGCCACGAATTTTTAATATGTATCCTTTGCTACTTGTTCTCTATTTCTCTCGATTATTTTTGCAGTTTAATTTTAAATCTTTTTACACTCTTGGTTAATTTACAAAAGGCTCAAGTGGGTTTGAGATTGCTCACCTGGCTGACATCTGCCTAATAGCCAAAAGCAAGAAGTTGGCCAAGAAATCTGGGTCAGTAGGATGCTTTCTGTAGAAATTTCTTTCAATGCTGTTCATTGCATTTGTCATGACAACAATTATTTTAAGGCTTCTCTATTTTTGGTATCTTCATCCGTATTTGATGGCACATCAGCATAATTTGTCCAATACTGAAGGGCCCCTATGCCAGGACGCTTTTGGTCAAAGCTGGTCAAATTCTGTTTAGCAGTTTTCTGAGATAAAGTTATTTATATGTTTTTCTATTTTAAGTAATGCTGTCCATATTTGATAGGGGATCAGGAACATTGGACAAATTTGGAAGACCTTCAAGCAAGGATGCTTTCTGTCAAATTTGGTCAAATTCTGTTCAGCAGGTTTTGAGTAGAAGCTATTAAAGTTTTGCCTATTTTTAGTAACAACAGCATATCTGATGGTGGATCAGCATCATTTGTATACATTTTAAAGCCTTTCATGCCAGGATGCTTTCTGTCAAACTTGGTCAAATTCTGCTAAGTAGTTTTTGAGAAGAAGCCAAATTAAGGATTTTGTATAAAACTTTAAGGCTTCATGTCAGAATTCTGTTAAATTTGGTCAAATTCAACTAAACAGTTTCTCATAATAAGTTGTTGAAAGACCTTTCTACTATTAGTAATGGTGGCCATATTTGATGGTAGAATGGCATCATATGTTTAAACTTGAAAGCCCTATATGCCAGAATGCTTTCTGTGAAATTTGGTAAAATTCTTTTAAGTGGTTTTTGAAAAGAAGTCATTTAGAGGTTTTATATTTTTAGTAATTTTTCACATCATTTGTACAAAAGTGAAAGGCCTTCATGCCAGGATGCTTTCTCTCAAATTTGATAAAATTCTGTTCAACTGCTTTTGAGAAGTTAGTGAAAGGTTTTTCTGTTTTTAGCAATGATGGCATCATTGAATAAAACTGAAAGTCCTTTATGGCAGGATGTATTTTTGTCAAATTTGGTAAAATACTGTTGAGTGGTTTTTGATAAGAAGTCATTTATAAGTTTTTTTTATTTTTAGCAACAGTGGCCATATTTGATGGTGGATCAGCAACATTTGTATAAATTTTAAAGTGCTCTATGCCAACACACTTTCTGTCAAATTTGGTGAAAATCTGTTTAGAGGACCTTGAGAAGAAGTTGTTTAAAGGTTTTCTATGTTCAGTAATGGCATCCATATTTGATAGCAGATCAGCAACATTTGTATAAACTTGAAAAACCTTCATGCCAGGATACTGTGTGCCAAATTTAGTTAAACTGGTTTAGTGGTTTTACAAAAAAGTTGAAATTGGTAATGGATGCACGGATGGACAATGGACAGAGGCCTGTACAATAAGCTCACAAGGCCTCATGGCCAGGAAACTAACAATAAGGAACATTCACTTTAAGCTGTAACTTGGTGTCCTGCAGTGCAGTTTTCAGGGACTGCTCACAACCTACTCTCTCTCTCTCTCTCTCACACACACAATTATTACATTCATCACCATGGATACTTACCATGTGTTCTTTCATTCAAGTTTTCCCTTGACTAGCAATCATGAGTTTTGCCAAGTTTTACATGTATAGATTTTAGTACCTTTGTTTTCTGAATATATCACATTTTAACAATCAAGAATTGCATTTAAAATCTGAATTTTCTGATGATAAAGAAAACTACCTATGAAGCTTGCCTACTTAGAAAAATAAACAAATATTGTTTTGATGAATTATCTAGTAAGGTATAAGTGATTAAGCAGAGTTTTTCTCTTGCAACTTAGAAATCTCGAAGTTATGGTAATACATAATATAAGGGAAACAATTTAGCTAAACTGGGCATTTTGCAATATTTGTCCTTTATTAGAACATACTGATTAGCTCATGTGACTTGGTGGGATGACTCTGCAAGGAAGTAGTCTTTATTGAGGAAATGTAGGCCACTGGCCCAAATTATATGATACATCTAACATTAAAAATAATAAGCACATGAGTGAAAAAAAAAGATAAGTGAAAGAAAAAGATATACATAAACAGATAATGAACCATATCATTATTCATCAGTTTACATTATAAGATTCTTGGAGTTTCCTTTCTATGTTTAAGAGCGCTAAAAAAAGAAATCTACATAAACAAACAATGAGCTATGTCATTATTATTCGTCATAGTTTACATTACAAGAAACATGGAGTACCTTTCTATGCTTAAATGCATATAAAAATATTTACATATTGAGTTTAATGTAAGTTTGTTCCTCCTTTGCAGTGCAAATAAAAACTTATCCTCTGTAGGGTTCACAAAAAGAGATTTAGGTAAATACAGTTTACGAAGCAGTTCAAAAGTTCCACAGTCCCAAACAAAGTGGTATTCCGTTTCAATATCACCTTTACGAAAGAGACGTATCCTTTTGTGGTATGGAGTATGATTGCATCTACCCATATTAATCCTAACATTCAGGTAACTGCCTCTAAGCTTGCAAAATAAGCTAAGGTACCATGGGTTTTCTATTATATCTAGATATGGTTCTTGGGTAAAGTCTAACTTAATTAGTTTGTAGACTCTTAATCTATCCAATTCATTAATTTTTGCATTCTAGGTTTGTATGTCAATATCAATACATCTTTGCTTGAACAATTTCATAAATATTAGTTCATCTCCTACACCTTGATTGTACCAAGCCACTCCAAAACCTCTGGAAATGAGTATATATTTGATTTCATGAGCCCATACCTTACAGCGTGATGATTGCGACCATTGTAGTTGCATATTAAAATAAATTCTTGGAAGTCTACTGTCGGACATTTTGAGTATTTTCAACCAGTATTTTATTGGCTCATAATGTAGGCTGATTTAAGACTGTTTCTCCCTAATTCATTCATAGCAAAACTCTTTGCAGTAGATTTTGCAAGTTGCAATATATATTTACAGTAGTTTTCATGTACTCTCTCAATATCAAATGCATTATCAAAGCCCCAAATTTCAGCTACATAGGATAGAACAGGCAGTATCTTAATGTCAATATTTTTAAACATTATGAAGACTGATAATTTTCCAAATCTAAGCAACTTGCCTTGGACTGAGATTAATACCTTAGATGCTTGTTCAGACAGGACTTTTCAACACCGATACCAAACACCACTTGAAGAGAATACCAGCCCTAGATATTTATAATATGAAGCCACATTTAATTTGTGATTCCTAAAATACTATTTTTTGTGCTTCCGTAGAGGTAGCCTCCATGCAGTAAACCACAATATTTGTTTTGTACAAATTAACCTTTAATTCCCATTCATCGCAATAAGATTCAAGTTGATTAAGTTAGCGCTGCATCTCAAACTGGTGTTTCAGAAAATATAACTAAATCATCAGCACATAGCAAAACAAACAGTTTTAACATAACATTAATGTCTACACCACAGCTGTCATTGGACATCATTTGAAGGTCATATAAAAATAAAGAAAAATAAACCCTGACGTACACAAAAAGGACAATTGATGGCATCTATTCGTCCTTTTGTGTGTACTAACACAAGCCTTTATACCCATATATATTACTTTAAGCATATTTAACATTTTAATGACCATTTTCAATTTTTGAAATTTATGCCATAAAGCTTCGCTATTTTTTTAATCAAATGCCTTCTCAAAATCTATGAATGTACAACAGAATCTGCCATTGCATTTTCAAAGATATTTCCATTTGAGTGTGTGAACAATAAATATATTATCTATAGTATCTAAGGTACTGTATTCTTTTCTAAAACCCAATTGTACATCACCAACTAAATTTGTTTGTTCAGACCATTCTGTAATCCTCTTATTCAAGATTGATGTGAAGACCTTACTTAGTACAGACAGCAGACTAATCCCTCTATAATTACTTGGTTTATCTTTATCCCCTTTCTTATGCAAGGGTATAATCACTGCTGTACATCAATCCTTAGAAAAGTAGTAGGCTTGAAACATTGCATTAAACAGACGAGTCAACAGACATAAAAGATAACATTCAGCTGCTTTAACAAATTCAGAAGCAAAGCCATCAATACCTGCTTCTTTACCAGACTTCAAGCAATGAATAGCTGCTCTTACTTCATCTTCCTGGATTTCACTATCTAGTGTTTTATCTTCAAGATTTTGAAAAGTATCAAATTTACATGTCAATGTTTGAAATACTGGATTAAAAATCATCTGAAAAATTATGAAACAACTCCTCATGTGAAATTTTACTGGAGCAAAATTTGCATGTCTCGTAATAAGTTCCAAAATATCTTTCTGTCATTTTTTCAGGTGCATTTACAAGCTGCATTTCCAATTTATTTTTATAGTCCCTCTTCCTATGAGATGGAACCTTTTTATAAATACACTTTTTTTTGAGGTATTCCTCAAGGTAATCTTGAGATCAAACAATTCTAAGGTTTCTTAGTGCTTTAACTGCCATGATTCTTTTTGCATTTTAACACAATGTATCAAACCATGGTTGTCTTGTAGTGGACGTGTTATTCTGTGTTTTATAACAGTTACCAGACTCTCTTGCAGTATTCTTCATACCAACATTTTCAGCTGCATTCTGAAAAGCAGGAACCCATGTTTTCAAAGCTTCATCAAAAAGTCTCAAATGAAAAGTTAGTAAATTGCTCACGCAAACATTCATGATACGAATTTTATTGATCTCGAGTCCATATAAACTTTATCAAGGCTCAGATTTAATGGTATACTTATCTATATTGTGCATATTAGGATCACTCCTAGAAATACTGCCAATCCCAGACAAGCCTAGTGAAAGTGGCATGCGAATTGATTCTCTCTGTTAAAGATGTCAAAATTAGACATAAATTTTATAATAGGATAATCTGACAGAAAGTAGTCAATCGTGCTTTCTGTATTGTGGGTGATACAGGTAAAGTTGCAGACTCCTTCATTACTCTGTTTAAGATTACTTATCTATATTGTGCATATTAGGATCACTCCTAGAAATACTGCCAATCCCAGACAAGCCTAGTGAAAGTGGCATGCGAATTGATTCTACTCTGTTAAAGATGTCAAAATTAGACATAAATTTTATAATAGGATAATCTGACAGAAAGTAGTCAATCGTGCTTGCTGTATTGTGTGTGATACAGGTAAAGTTGCCAACTCCTTCATTACCAAAATGACCATTCACAATTCTCAAACCTGTAGATTTGCAAAAATTCAATAACTTGTGGCCATTACCATTAACATCCCTGTTATTCATATTACTTCTATCAGGCAAAGGTACATCTTAGATGTAGTCAAAATTATAAAGTAATTCAAATGGGTCATCAAATTCAATGAAATCTGGCTCAGAACTTGTATATGCACTGAGATCCCCAACTAAACTAAACTGACAATTGAAATATTTTAACTTCAAATAGGTTATTTCATTTTCAGCAATATGAAGATTCTCCTCTTCAGAATACAGGGACCATTTTTCTATATGTGACTCTGCAAGAAAGCATGGCAATTCTGCAGCTTTAAATGCAGCAACTCCACAAGTTTGCAAGGTACAACATGGAGGGGATTTTCCTTAATCTCTATGCTCTCTCCACCTCCCCATGATGTGTGTATAAATGACAAATCACATGAGCTGTACTGTATAAGTGAAGAAAAAAAAACAACTTTAACCAAGATGTGTTCCCTATATTATTTTTGACCCCAGAGTACAAATCCTATCAATTCATTTACTTTCATGGGTATGAAGTTTCATGCTCTGTTAAATATTACATTTTGTGGGTAATAAAATTCATGTTTTGGGCAAGAGGTCCTATTGTTTCCACAGAAAGATTATTGTTCATTGGGTCTTTAGATTTGTATTTTGTAGCAATCAAGAAATCCCAAAAAAATTTGTACCCCACAAAAAAATAGTGAATTCACTGAATATAATTATAATAAGCAGCTTCCTGATGATTGAGTAGAATTCATTATTTGCTGTCAATATTGGGAAAGAGCTGATGGTACTGCATACAATATAAAGGACTGTTCTTCATGTCATGCCCTTTGATGGGCAATTGTGAACACACAGTATCCAATCAAGCTCACTATAGACTAGGCAGTGAGTAATCATGTTTCTTATCTCAGCCAACATCTCAGATTAACACCAACTGCACTATTATTTTTTCCTTATTTCAACTGAATCATATGGCATATCAATTACTTGACATAAATCAAACTGTAATTTTTTCTGCAAATATTTCCCCCGTTGAATGTTAAATATCATTTTAACCTGTCTTCTAAAGAGTGTATTGTATTTAGGAGTGGTTCTGCATGTTAATAAGTTGATTTTTGCTTCCTATTGGTTGTCAGCACTAAAACAAGAGATTCTCTTTATTTCAAGCTCACCTTTTATTTAGCTAGAAAGTAAAAAACTTTAACATTGAGCTTAATCTCAAAAAGTAACATTGACCTTCATTTAGGATGTGGATGTATGGATGAATGTACAACATACGGACATATACATGGATGCCAGAGTGATAGCTACAGTACATGCATCGTGTTTTTATGAAAAAACAATTCCCCACAGTGGAGCTTAATTCTTTTCACACTGTGCCCGTCGTGGACAGGATATACTTATTGTCGTGGATTGTCCACATCGAGGCTTGTAGTGGACAGATTCAGTTTTATTGCCCATTTGAAAGTTGCAGCAATATAATTATGTAATAGTGGAAGCCCACTACCACGCGTGGAACTTACCTATCAGCTCAGCTACAGCACACAGTGCAGAATGCTCTTTTTAATTGTATGCAATGCCGTTTAATATTCAAAGACTCGCTCACTAAAACGCATTCACATACGTGTATTGAAAGAGATGAAAGATAAATTGCCGAGCAAAGAGTCACGACTGATGCTTCACAAATTATACAAAGTTTAATTATCTTAATTTTAATGAGAGAGGGGGGAGAGAGATTCTGTTTTAAAAAAACAAAAGGTAAAAGAAATCACACGTAAATACATGTATTATCGGGTTTCATTCCGTTATTAAAATAAAAGAATGCGAGAAATGCTGTGATTTTTTATTTTTTATTACCCCAGACACTTTTAAATGGTTTGCTTAAAATGTTCCCACACAATGAAATATACACGGCACTATCCAATATACAACCTCTACTATTCCAGCCTGTTTAGTACTTGCGATTCAAATATACATGTCCATGCAACACATTTTCTCAGGAACTAGATACGTGTTTACTTTTACCATAGACCTACTCTTTTTACTCGGACTCTACGAAGCACGTGATGCTGCATTCTATGACCAACAGCTTTAAAAAATATACTTAGGATTGCTGGTTTGGTCATCTGACGAGTTTAATATTACCAAATGGACGGGTGAAAGTGATAAAAAGTGTGTAATCACGATTAATTTGCTTCAATTGGCGAAATGTTTAAAATTTCAGGTGTTTTAATTTATGTATCATTCAGTAAGATTTATTTTGTGCTTTGGAATTACTTCTTTCTCCCCTTGTTTAACTTGTACTGTATTACACGCAAGCTGAACACATCATATCTATCAATAATGCCTTGTACATCACCCGAAATTGCTATGCCATGTGTTTGCCAAGACTGTAAAATCTATCTCTATTATTTGCACTGATTGCTGTAAACACATGGCTTCTTATTTTTCACATCTTTAAATGGCTTTAAACTGGTATCCCTGGTAGAACTTCGTTAACTACTTCGACCTGGAGGTGGAAAAGTTTTGGCTTCAGTGGTTGTAAATCTCAATTATTTCTTGTTCATTTTGAACCGTTCATATTAATTCTAAGGTGGTCGCAAATATTGTCAGGTTCACCTTGATTATTGCAGTAATGCTCCCTCATTGAACTTTCAGTCTATTAAATTTCTGAAGCATTAAGTTCATATATGGTTAATTATGACCAGATTCGACAATAGATAAGAAGAAAATAAGACAAAGGACACTAATAGCAGGTGAATAACCCAATGAATTATATAAATTCTTGTTAAATACAAAATGAATTGCCAAGCAGCGATTTATATATTAACTTATTTTAATAATGAGTGGATTCAAAGTTGTATTTCTAAATATTGTCAGTTGACAAATTCCAAAATGAAGATGAACGAAGCACATTTCAAAAATGCATACTCTCTAATTATCAATGCCTGTTTCAAAGTTAGTGATAAAAGCTAGGCTAACATCAATCGAAAGTTATGGTGCATAATCTCTCTCTCTCTATCTGATGTTTGGATGTAATAAACACATTTTATTACAAAAAAGATGCATTTAGAAAAAAAAAAAAGCTTGTAATGTAATACAGCTTTCGTAAACATGTAATAGCTTTGTGTTGCTGCGATAGACTTGTATTATATGCGCTGCATTGCAAGATTAATTGGGAGAATAAAATTTTTATATGGTTTATTTTATATACCGCTAGAAACCAAAAATATCACAACTTGACCACATTGCGTTTCTCACTCCATATTTCAAGTCCAAAATTTGTTGTTCCACACACAACAAAAACATTTTCATTCAGAAGTTAATGCTTCTTTTGAAACATCGGGGCAAGAAAAAAAATAAGATAGAAGCTCAACACCTTCATGAATGGCCATTGTCAACAAGCATAGCAGCTAACGTAATGTAAAAATGTCACTCCTCGGCTGGTGCTTGATGATAGATTCACGAAGAAAGTGACGAAGAAAGTAACCTTTTTCATAAAAATCACTTCGTTTATGGCATGAACAGCCACTGAAAGAGAGCAGCCTTCAATACCGTGTAGACAAATTTGGCGCATTTTAAAAATTATCATACTCTCAAATAATCAGTCATTTTTCTAAGTCTACATATAAAGGTATTTGTATCCTGCTTTCAATAATTTCTTTAAAGAAGGTTTTGGAAACTGTTTAGACATTAGAGAGAAACTATGACAAATTAATAACTAGTATAAGAAGTTCTTTTATGAAATTTCATTTATTGAGAAAACATATTGAAGTTGCCACTTATGCCCAGGGGCAGGGTTGACGCACTATGTGTTGATCTAGCGCTGTTTCATTCACGTCTTTCTAGCACATGCATTACAGGATGTTATCCCAGCTGAAGTGGCTTCATTAAACAGAAACCCTTGGTGTTTTCATAACAATATTCCCATGACATATTTGAAATCTGATTTAAGTAATTTAACTTCTACTCTTTGTGCTACTGGGGGTGTGGGTGTGATAGGATTTAGCTTTAATAAAATTTCACTTGTGATTTTTAGAAAATAAAATATTAATAATTTAGATGTGAATCAGGACCATTGCAGCTTGTTACATTTAAATGCTTCGTCCCATATCAGGAAAATAAAAATACTATATGTAGTTTGCTTTATATACCACTAGAAATGAGTTTTATGCCATAATATCAACACTTAACGGCTATGTGTTTCTCTGTCTAAATTCGCTCTTCACAAACTAACATCTTAGTTTTAAAGCGTTTGATTTTGTGACAACAAGAAACATTTGTTTATTTTGAAACATAGAAGTGCAACACTGACCAGTAGCTGCTAGGAATTGTCCTAATTTAAGTCATTTAAGACTTCTACTCTATTTGCATATTACACAATGGAGTGGTGGTGGTGGTGGTGGGGGGGGGGGTTTGTAGGCTGGGAGAGAAAGAGAGACAGAGGGGATGGGATATAGCTTGAAACAACTACACTTGTTATAGATAGTTTAGACGTGCATCAAGGCCATTACACATTTTTCCCCCTAAATTTAAGTTAAATGCTAGGTCTCTAAATGGGAAAATAAAAATATTTATATTTAGTTTTTCATATAACGCTAGAGACCAGTTTTACACGATAATATGAGAACTTAACATCAAATGCCTTTCTCAATCCAAATTTGTTTTTCACAAACTAACATCTTGTTAGTTTTAAGGTGTGTGGTTTTGTGATATTTTCATTGAACAGTTATTGTACTGTACATTTTGAAACATCGAAGCGCGACACTGAACATTAGCTGATGACATGTTGAAACTGTCATGACGGACTGTTGTTGACTCAAGGCAGGAAGCTACAGCAACAGGCGTAGCGGCTGGCTTCAAAGTAAGAATGATACTCTTCAGCCAGTGCCTGGTGATGCAATGTAGCTTCGTGAAAAAAGTGTGGACAGGAAGTAACTTTTTTCTCATTGAAATCACTTTGCTTATGACATGAATGGCCACTGATAGAGCGCAACGGTCAATACAGTGTACACAATTCCGTGCATTTAATAACTGCCGTAATCTCTCATAAACAATGTTATTTTCAAAGTTTAAGGGTAAAAGTACAGAAGAACCTTTCCGTAGTATAGCTCGTGTATCTTTTTTATTTGAATACACTTTGGCAAGAATTATGACATGTCATAATGTGCCAGTGTTCATGATCCTACATGTTCGATATAAATATTACGGCGTTCATTTGTAATCTCTTTTCGAGTTTTATATGTAATACTGCTTTCAATGATTTCTTCAAGATGGGTCTTGGAAATAGTATGGAAATTAATGGGAAACTATGACAAGTTAATAACCAGTACACAAAACGCTTTTATGAAATATCATTTATTGAGAAAGAACATCGAAGTTACCGCTTGATGCAGAATGTCAATTTCCGCATCTGTATATGCTAACAGGTACATATAAATGTATTAAATCAGTAGGGATGTACGTTGTAGCTAAGGAATTTTTTCTGATGTATGCTTTGTCATGTACAGGGGTGGAAAGATATCCAAGAAATATAAAATTTCATATTTTTTCTACATTACGCGCATTCATCTGTACAGTACAGCTCATGTGATTTTTCGAAACTCCGCGCATTGCGGTGGGGGTGGAGAGTGAGTGGAGAGGATTAAGAAAAACCCCTCCACCATCACTCCACACGTCCTGATGGAGTTGTCACGGAGAATAGCCCTGCACACCACGCTTTCTCGCGGAGTCGCATCCGATCACCACCGTGGAGTGGACGTGGTCTCGATAATATGGGCGTGGTTTACTGTTTATTACCCATGCAAGCAGAGGTTGAGAAAGAGATGGGGGGGGGGCCACCGATTTATCTACATCGTTATACTTTTGGGGAGCAATTTGCTAACTTTTTTATACTGAAAAAAACGTAGTAATTCAGTTAATTATAAATATTTCCTTGTTCTAACGAAGATAATGTATGATACATAGTGCCAAATCATATTTAAGATGATGATAACGTAATGACAATGCCTCGTAAACTGTATTAATACTACATTTTGCGCAATGAATCTAATTTCTTTTTCTTCAATACTATGTTATCAGAATCTAAACATGCATTCATATCCTTATTTCTTTTTCAGTAAACGCAATACAAAATTGTAATGATCATATGAAAGTCAGTGATATTGTACTACCTGCAATGAAAAGAACGATAAACATCGAACAAATTAATAACAAAGCTGCAGTCATACCTGACTGAAGTGAAACAAAATCGCACAAGTTCCGATGGTTACTCCATGCATGAATACTCATTCACATATTGTACGTTTTTTTCTGACATCCAATCGCTTAAATAAAGCATTATTAAGATTTCACATCGTCATTTTATTTTAAACTGTGCTATTTTGCATTAATTACCAAAGTAGCGTTTTTTTTTAAAAATCACAAATGGTCGCAAAAGGTCATCCTAGATACATGTAGTTGACACGTGCAAGTAACCTAGCACAATAGAAGCCATCAGCACTGCGTGTTTTCTTTGATATTGATGTGTTAATTTCATGTGCTAACTGTTAACCTAAAAGTACAACAGCAACGCTTCTGCGGGTTTGTTTTCTTTGCCATTGATTTGACAAACTTGCGTGTCAGATGAAATTAGTGTTTAACTTTTTCTTTTCTGATCGTTTTCCTATTTCATAATACAGAAAAATAAGATGAATAATTTTAGATCATTAACTCTTCTAAGTAAAGTCCCCCCCCCCTCTCTCTCTCATAAAATATGGAATCCAAATCACTACTGCACAAGTTATCGTAAACTGAAATCTGGAAAAGTCTGCAAGTGTTAAGAAACAGAAACACACTCAATAACCAAAGGCTCTAACAGTCACAAACAGGAAACAACATTCTTTAATATCTGCGTAAAAATAATTAAAAAAGTATATTTTATTTTTATATTTTCGCCATAGGAAAATGAGCAAATAATAGGATACATCCATGCAAAATGCTCTAAACTTGCTGGAAATTAAAATCTCTGAACATCTCAGATTTTAGAATTTTCCATATTATTTTTCATTTCGTTAATAAGCCGAGTTCAGATTAATTACTAACAATTATCAAACTTCCGTTGTTAATTGCGGGACCATAATTGCAGCTGTAAAGTAAAACGCGCTAAGTCAGATGTCTTCGTGTGATAAAAACACACTGTTCCCAAGCTGAAACTTACATCATCCTTTGATGTAAACCCTTGTTAATATTTTTCAACAGTGTTCACAATGGTCACTGCCTTGATTTCTGTAGAACATCTGCTGAAGTCAAGTCTTTATTAGGGAGAGACAATTGAATTTTCCAACCGTGGGGGTGGGGTGGGGGGGGGTAAATGCATGAAAACAATTGTCTTTCTCTGATTTTTGTAGCAGACGTTAATATGTTCCATATTTCACTTAAAATAAATAATTACTGTGATGAAAGAACAAAAAATATCCCGGTCGAAAAAAACAAAACAACATATAAACCCCGTATATTAAATGGTCAGTCCCTTACAGTATACATGCAGTCATAATATTCAGCCTCGTGACTCTGCTATTACTAATTAAAGACTAAGCACGCGGTTTGCATTTCAGTGTAAATTCAGTGTTTTAGGTTTGTTGTTGGGGGGGGGGGGGGGTAAGCAGAAGCGGATGTCAATTTGGATTTTAATTGTCCATATCTCAGAGAATTACTTTCCTTTGGAACAAAATGATAAATTTATTTTGCCTGAGAGGCTCAGCAATGTGTGCTTCTCGTCAAGTCAGTGCATGAGTTTGTTCATATTTCTTTGAAATAAATTAAAATCATAAACTTATTGCAAAAGAAGTCGATCAACCTTTTATAAACAGTAATGTGTACTGAATATACAAGACTTTTGAAATTATTTGTTTATTGTCCAAATATGATTGAAATAAAAACGACTGATTCTTCAGATGGTATCCGGTTGTAAATCACTCTTGACGTCTCAGTCTTTCCGTCTTCATTCATTGGCTGCTCAGATGTCAATCAGTAATGTCGACTAGCCCCTCCACGGTGGAGTTTATATCGGCGTGCCTGCCGAAACGCGGTGGTGATTTGTAGGTATTTATGCCAATTTATGCCTCCATCGCGGAGTGCTCTCGCGGAGCTAAAGTGGAGGGGATTAAGTACCCCACCACGATGCGCGGAGTTCCGAAAAATTACGTGAGCTGTACTGTATGTATCCTCAGCCAGGCTACTGATAAATACACAAGAAATGTTACCACTGTACAGGTAAAAGTATGAAATTGACACCTGCCATGCTCGGGTTTACGGTGTTGGAGTTTCTCCCATCTGTTTGTTTAGTGTGTCGACTCGCGGAGCGAATACAATAGAATCAGCGAGGGGTGCCATAAAACCCACTATGACTGCAATAAAATCTGTCATGGACTTCTACTAGACTGAGTGGATTTTCACTAAATTGGGGTGAAAATCCACCAGACTGAGTGGACTTACACTACTCATAGTGGGCACTTAATCCCCTGCCCATTTCTCCACGCCCACCAGATTGCGTGGTGAATCATCAAAACACGATGGGTGTACTGTATGTGGCACTTCCATCAAGGTAGGCTTGATAATAAACCTTCTACATATCTGTAATGGGTGGATGGATGTATGTACAATGTATGGACATGTACAATAAAACCTTCCTCATATGTGTTATGGATGGATGGATGAATGTACAATGTATGGCTATGTACAATAAAACCTTCCCCATATGTGTAATGGATGGATGGATGAATGTACAGTATATGAACATGTACATGGACATCAGATTGATAATAAAACCTTCTCCATATGTGTAATGGATGGATGTATGTACAATGTATGGACATGTACAATAAAACCTTCCCTATATGTGTAATGGATGGATGGATGAATGTACAATATATGAACATGTAAAATAAAACCTTCCCCATATGTGTAATGGATGGATGTATGTATGTACAATGTATGGACATGTACATAGACATCAGATTGATAATAAAACCTTCCCCATATGTGTAATGGATGTATGGATGTATGTATAATGTATGGACATGTACAATAAAACCTTCCCCATATGTGTAATGGATGTATGGATGTATATACAATGTATGGACATGTACAATAAAACCTTCCCCATATCTGTAATGGATGGATGTATGTACAATGAATGGACAAGTACAATGAAACTTTCCCCATATATGTAAAGGATGGATGGATGTACAATGTATGGACATGTACATGGACATCAGATTGATAGCTATATTGAGCTCTGTCAAGGCAGGTTTGACTACAGAACCTTTCCCATATCTGTAATGGCTACAATATAACTCACCAAAATTAAAAACAAAACATTTATATATTAAAAATAATCCGTAAATTTTGATGTCGGCAAAAAATCACTTGCCATATATGATAGTTTCCTTAACCTACATTTCTGTTTTATTTTTTAAATGTACAATGA
This sequence comes from Margaritifera margaritifera, assembly GCA_029931535.1. Lineage (NCBI taxonomy): Eukaryota > Metazoa > Mollusca > Bivalvia > Unionida > Margaritiferidae > Margaritifera > Margaritifera margaritifera. The sequence continues at coordinate 361,407 of JAQPZY010001410.1, read as the reverse complement.
TGTCAGGTACAGTATTTCTCCAATGAGAACACAAGAGGGGCCAGCATGGTAAATTCCTAAAAGATTAAGAAAAGAAGGGGGATCTTATCATGGTAAAAAAACAAATAAAATATGCAATACATGACAAGTTCCAAACTGCTAGTTGTTTTATCTCATGGAAGGCTGCCCAAGATGCCATTTTTAGATCAGAAGACCATTGTTTACAGACTTAGTTGTTAACATGATGGTCTCAGGTCATGGATTATGTTCTGTATAAAACCTTCAATAAATTACTGAGAAAAAAAACCTTCTTCTGACCACATTTAAAAATGAAACTACTTCTCACATTTGACCATTTTAATTCATTCAGAAAAACATCAGACCACTCCTAATGCAGACCACCACTCCATTGTTCAGTCAGAGGTCTCAGCTGGTCAAAATGCAGAAACTTGTAACAAAACATTTAAAATGGTGACATTACTTGTCTATGGAACTACCAAAATTTAAGTGTAACAGTGTCTTTCAAGTAAAACATATACATTTCAAATAGTTATAACATGTTGGATACCAGCAGAATACTCCCCCTTGAAATAGGGCAAAAATTGGTCTCTTTCCCATCAACATTAAGACTTGAGTAGGCAACTTACCAGGCAGTTATTGAGGTTCTTCATCTTCTCCACTATGTTCCTCAGAGTTTTTATCTGCGGCATGCAGATACTCACCTGAAATTCAGTAGAGGAAGAATAAGTATGTATATTATGTGACTTTCCTCTCCCTTGCTCTATTAGACCTGAAACAAAATGCCTTATTCATATGTTAACAAATTATTTGTACTAAACAGAATGAAAACTACCTGCATTTATTTATCTAAGGGGCATTCAATTTATTAAGTTTACACAGATTAGAAACAAAATGACCACTTTTATTACATTTACAAAAGGATGAATCTTGTCTTACAGAGGTCTTGCAGATTTTTTTTTCTCCATAGGGTAGGCTAAGACAATAAATTTTACTCAAGGAATCATTTTGACAAAATCAACAGATCATGAAGAGGGAGAGGAAGAGACAGATCTTTGCATAAGGCTCATAACACTGTTTTCTGTTTACGCTCTTGCTCTTTTACAAGACCTATATATCCTGTACATTTCCTTTAACAAGCTATCATGTAAATTTCCTTTAACAAGCTATTATGTAAATTTCCTTTAACAAGCTATCATGTAAATTTCCTTTAACAAGCTATTATGTAAATTTCCTTTAACAAGCTATTATGTAAATTTCCTTTAACAAGCTATCATGTAAATTTCCTTTAACAAGCTATTATGTAAATTTCCTTTAACAAGCTATCATGTAAATTTCCTTTAACAAACTAAAAAGTATTGACAGTATACAGATGTCATCACCAATAGCACTTTGTAATTGAGAATACATATTGTTCAGACTGAGGTAGAAAGGTGTTCATAGATGCCTCACCACAATACCTGGGAAACTGACCTAAACACAAAACTTAATTGGAAAGACAGACTGGAAGATGGGCACACATACATATGTACAGACAAAGGGGAATGCTATAAGCCTTAACAACATTCATGGTAGGACATAAAAAATGCACACCTGTTGACTATGATCAACAGAGATCATATGTACTGAACAAGAAGTTACCACAAACATGGCCATTGTTCCTCTCTGCCTCCCACTAAAAGGCTGGAGGATTGGGAACTGGGTACAGCATTGTGCCAATCATAGGCAATAATTCTGTACAATACGATCAAAATCATTTTTAAAATTGATTACTATCAAAGATCTTGCTAATTATGAAGTTAATATAATTGAAAACAAAAAGAATATGAATAGTAGTTTTTAAAAGCCATTATGATATTTTAAGTCAATTGTTGGCCAGAAATTTGAAAAATACAGTCCAAATCCATTGATCATCAAATTCTTCTCTGATCTTGTTTAGATAAAGCTTTACAGGAAATTTAGCTAATATCAAACAAATGATGTGGTGGCTAAAGTGTTCAGAATACACTGGGATTCATGGCTATTCTAAGTTGGTCAAGTGCACTAACTCTGTAAAATATAGTCAAAATCTGGTCATCATCAAACTCATCTGGGACCTTGCTGAGGATAATGTTATTAGCAAATGTGGTTAAAATCAAATCAAATAATGTTAATGCTGCAGTGTTTAGACACCAGTGAGATGCCTAAGTCAATCATGGACCATAATTCTGTAAAATATCATTAAAGTCCGATTAAATGCAGATGTCATCTGAAATCTTTAAGATGAATTTTGTTTCAAAAACAGAAAATGTGACACAGTTTTCACATCCTAGTGGAATGTCTTTTCTAAGTCTTTCAAGTGCCATCACTCTGTAAATGATGGTTAAAATCTGGTCATCTTCAAACTTGTGCAAAATCTTGTTACGACAAAGCTTCAATGCAAAAATTTATTTGGAATCTAACAAAAAGTGTGAATGATGGAGACTTCATAAGCCACAGGGATGCCAATTCTCAGTTGATGAAGAGCCATAACTCTATAAGAAATGGTAAAAATCTACTCTTCATCGAACTCATATTAAACCTTGTTGAGGTGAAACGTCACAACCAATTTGGTTGAAATAAAAAAAAGTGAATGCTAGTGTTCACAAGCCAGTGGGATGCATATTTTAAGTAGATCACAGGCCATAACTCTGTAAAATATAAAAATCTGGTAATTATTGAAATCATACAAGCTCTTGTTAAGCTGAAGCTTCACTGAATTTGACTGAAACAAAAACAAAAAGTGTGAATACTACAGTATTCACAAGCAATTGGTATGCCTATACTAAGAAGATCAAGGGCAATAACTCTTAGAAATACAAGCCACATCTGTTCATCATTCAGCTCATTCAAGCTCTTGTTGAGATGAAGCTTTACAGCATATTTGTTTAAATCAAATGAAAAATGTGGATGCTTGAGTGTTCACAAAGTTGTACATTAGCACTGCCAGTGCCATGATGATCATGGGCCATAATTCTAAGCAATATGAGCAGAATGCTCATCATTGAACTCATCCAAGCTCTTTCTTAGGTGAAGCTTCATGGCAAATCATGCCTAAAATCTAGTTATAAATATGGAAGCTTAAGTGTTAACAAGGTTGTGCTCATAAATTCCAAACAAGGGCCATTACTCTAAGAAATATGTGCAGAACAAGGTCATCATTGAACTCATCCAAGCTCTTATTGAGATAAAGCTTCACAGCAAAATCTGCTTTAAATCTTATAATAAATGTTGAAGCTAGAGTGTTCATAAGGTTGTGCATTAGGAATGTCTATGCAAAGAAGATGAAGGACCATAACTTTAAAAAATCTGAGCTCCTATTGAGAGGAAGCATCAAGATAAATATGACCGATATATAATGATAAATGTTGATGCTAAAGTATTGTTCCCTTGGCATAGCAGGAGGGGACATGAAAATGCACATCTGTAGACAATTATCAGGATGTAAACTGAGATGCAGTACAAACAATCAGAAGCTCTGTGAGTTGCACACATTAAGATATTATGACAAACATACGGCACAGCAGAACAAGAATCCCTCTAAGGGACTGATGCTCTACTGACTGAAAAGAATTTGCAGGGATTCAAGACCATTTCTTCCTTTTAACTGCCAAGTGTTGAAACCACCTCTAACATTTTTGAGGAATAGCATAATTTTCCAATTAGCTGCTGTAGTGGACATATTTGATGAAAGATTGGCACCATTTTCAATTAGAACCAAGCAGACATAATTACAAGTCTTTTTGGTGAAAACCCATGTCAATATGACTATCCATTTAGCAGAAGTAGTGACAACAATATTTTCAAGGTAGCCATATTAGCAGCCATACTGGATGTACGACTGACACCATTTTCATTTAGGACCAACTAGGTAACATAAGAAGTCTTTTGGTGAAAACCCCATATTGATATGGCTATCCACTTATGAGAAGTAGAGATAACCATATTTTCAAGATAGCCATAGGTAACCATTTTGAAGGTCAGTTTGCATCAATTTCATTTAGGACCAACTAGACACCATAGGAACTCTTCTGGTGAAAACCCCATGTCAAAATGCCTTCCGTTAAGGAGAAATAGCAATAACAAGATTTTCAAGATGGCCATAATGGTGGCAATATTGGATGTCAGATCAGCACCATTTTAATTTAGGACCAACAAGACATAATAAGAAGTCTTCTGATATGACTTTCTATTTTGGAGAAGTAATGATAGCAAGATTTTCAAGATGGCTGCCATGGTGGTCATATTGGAGGTCAGATTGGCACCATTTTCATTTAAAGACCAGCATGACATCATAAGAAGTCTTTCAGTGAAAACCCCATGTCAATATGACTTTTCATTCAGAAAGAGTAGCAATAACAAGATTTTCAAGATGGCTGCTGTGGCAGCCATACTGGATGTCCAAGTGGCACCATCTTCATTTAAGACCAACTAGACATCATAAGAAGTCTTTAAGTGAAAATCCCATGTTGATATGACCATCAATTCAGGAGGAGTAGTGATAACAAGATTTTCAAGATGGCTGCTGTGGCAGCCATTTTGGACATCAGATTGGCACCATTTTCATTTAGGACCAACTAGACAATCATAAGAAGTCTTTCAGTGAAAACCCCATGTTGATATGACCATCCATTTAGGAGGAATAGTGATAAGATTTAAAGATGGCCACTGTGGTGGCCATATTGGATGTCTGAGCAGCACAATTTTCATTGAGGACCAACTAGACCATTGGATGAATGGATGTGTACGGTTTCATGGCAATCCTCCAAATAGTTTTGAACGAGTAGCAACAACAAACTTTTGCAATGGGATGGACAGATGACAGACAATGGACAACAGACAACAGACTATCCATAAGCTCTCTGGTTCTATGACCAATAGAGCTAAAAACTGATGGATATGACTAATGCTATATTCCTAGATTGATTATTGTTCTGATCATTGTATTTGATGTTTAACTAATTTTTAAAAAAGAAAACAACTGAGGTGCAAGTACTCCCTCTACACAATAACCATCTTAAATCCTGTCTCATACATCAAACTGTGGCAGCTCTGGCTCCTGATAGTCTGGCCATATTCGACGGGGAACCACACTGACTGGGATGTCATGCACCACCAGACGGGAATGAGCACTCGAGGTTGGCTGAAATGGAATATATCATTGTTAGGAGGAAATTTTTTTATCTTAGATGCATCACAAAGTGCCCCGCTCACCCCGATTTGCTCAGCATGGCCTTAAACAAAGAAACTTATATTGGGAAAATAAAGGAGAATTAGTAATCAGGTAAATAGGTGCTTTAAATGATAACATGAAATGCCTGAAAACTAACTCATTCAAAGTCTCATCAAAATAAAGATGCATGATAAATTTGTTTGAAATACAACATTCCACAGTAAAAGTTAAGAAGTCAGGCATAAAGGAGTCATGACTCTTCTAAATGAAAACATGGTATGCTTGAAATTAAACTTATTCAAGGTCTCATCAGTATAAAGGTGCCAAAATTTGGTGGAAATCCTACTATATGGTAAAGTAATGCAACAATAATGTGGAATGCTGGAAATTACACTCATTCTAGGTCTCATCAGTATAAAGCTGCATGCCAAATTTGGTTGAAATCCAACAATCCTTGGTACAATAATGCTGCAGAACCAAGTCAGGAGGATGGACAATCTGATATTTGCCAACCCATAGAGAGGCACAAACAAAATCTAAGTGGACAAAATGAGTTATATGAGTATAAAAAGTGTTATCTACATATTACATGTCATAATGACAGCAAACTATGAAAAATGTGCATTTAATTTTGTTACAAAACTGGATCTTTTGTATTCAATTTTAAATTTCTGAAGCACTCATAATATTTCCTTTTTCTGATCTTACGAACAGTGTTTCAGCCAGGCTTGACAATAAAAGGCCCAGAAAAAGTGGGCCAATGCTGTGTTTACAACAGGCCACCCTCATAATAAAATGAGATATCATTTACATAGTCTATTTAACATGTTATTTGCATGAAAAACCAAAATAAATAACTGTCTTTACTTTAGAATTCTCCTCTTTGATGCCTGCAACCATACTCTAATGGTGTGGGAAAAGTCAAAGTCTACAATCTAATGCTCCTCCAACATTATAGTCATCAGTCTTTGCAAAGTTTCAGCTTTCAAGCAATTTCTTGAGGGTGTAATAAATTTTTTCTTCTTTTTTTCCACCACTGTGGAATCCAATTCTTCATTGGAAGTTTAACATTCTGTTTGATTTTTGTCTAAGTTTTTGTGGATTTACCAGCTAGTTCAAGTAGTCATCATATCTGCAATAATTTTTACTGCTTTCACGATTTGAGTGTGATACTGGGGTTAAGAAATGAGTTATCGGTCTTTCTATATCTACCTCTTAGTAAAACTTTGCTGAGTTTACAAATGATAAATGGCGCTACATATCGTGTGACTGGAAGCACATGCTCATGAGAATTGCTGACACTACTGTTATGTATACTGAATTGATAATATGTGTCCATGAGGTAAGTTGTACTTTAGTGGTCATTTTGTAAACAACATATTTACTGCATTTGAGTTCAAGGTCAGTCTTATTTACATAGCATTTAACAATCAGATTGGAATTTTCCCTGTCCTGATGTGAGAAAAGTCACGTATGCACAGGAAATTTCCATCAGAGTTACTCATATTCTAGAATATTCTGTCAGGTGACTTATCTTTACAGTTATACAGGTTTGGTAAACAAGATTTAATTCCTATGCTAAACTTTATGTTATTAAGATCAGTCTACTAAGGAATTTATTTTAGTAATCAGATGTTACAGTTGTGAAAATCAGAGCAAATACAGAGAGGAATAATTTATTGGAATTACTAAGAGTGCTCATACTTATTTTGGATTAATACTTGACTTTGGGATTTATGTAAATTCATTCAAAGATATTCTGGATTACATCGTTCAGGCATATCAGGACATTCAAGACTACTGACACATCAGTACATTCAAGGCTACTGGAATTCATTTGGAACATTCTATATTTAGGACTTGTGATTAGGACACTTGGGATTATTGGATTATTTGGACTTTAATTCACTTTATTTGTCTAGAAAAAAATTACTTGTTGATTTTAATTACAAATTTGGTTTCACTTTCTTTCTGTTACATTATTTTAAGACCTAGAGTCGTAACACACAAAAAAATTCTTTTTGCTAAAAATATCAATAAAACAGGAGTGAAAGTTACCTCAATATGTTAGTTGAATTTGTTTCATATTTTTTCATTGAGACTATTGCAATTCGGTCACATGCTGAACTTTATCTTAACCTCTCAACCAAGAAATATGATTATTTCTGGACGATCCCAAGCTTTGCCATATAATGGATTAGGAGAATGGGGGAAAAGAGACAGTCCAAGCATAGTGTTCAGTGCAATTGAAAAAGATCACTTGCTGGATTTTGTTCATTTTCATAAAAACAATAACTGAGCAATTCTGACATTTAATGATTGGTTGGTGCATCTGTATCGGATTTCAAGTTAAAAAAAAACTTTGCCTTGTCCATTTTTTGGGTACCACTTTTGGTGCATTAAATCTTTTTTGTGCAAAACTTTGTGTCTATTTTGTGCAAATCCCACAAGGGTGCATTCTCGTTGAAACATTGAACATGTTTTCAAGTTTAAAAAAATCCATATCCTCTAAATATTTCAGTAATTTAACATTCACGGGTCACATCAATAAAGCCCACTTCACTTGACATCTTGCACCATTGTTTATGGTATAGACTAGTTCTCAGATGAATTATCTTCATAAATATAATGAATCTGAGAGACAGGTTTTTAAATTGAAGAAACCAGTCTGTGATTTAGGAAATTCATCATATGCAGCTGCTATAAATAGAATATTATGCAAGTGTTACATGGGAGTCTTCTTTACAAGAACTTTCACACACATAACTTATCTTTGGGGATTGTATAGATTTAAAAAAAAACACAGATTTTTATTGCTTTGTTTTATTTTGATTAATCTACATAAAAGCACCATCTATACAAGGGCTAACATAAGACCTTATTCATTGTATAAAATCAAAAAGGTTGGCAGATATGAATCTAGACCATAACTCTTCTAAATGATAATGTGGTTTCTGCAAATTAAACTCATTCAAGGTCTCATCAATATCAAGCAGTTTGAGCAATCTGTTTGAAATCCAATAATCCTTGCTAAAGTAATTCAAGGTCTCATCAATATAAAGCAGCTTGAAATCAAATAATCCTTGCTAAAAGTAATTTCAAGGTCTTATCAATATGAAGGTACATGATAAATCTGGATGAAATCCAAGAATTCTCAGTAAAGATATATTGCAGAAACCAAAGTTAGGAGGATGAGAATTCTGGGGCCATAACTCCTTTAAATGATGCTGTGGAACACTATAAATCAAACTCATTCAAGGTCTGATCAATATAAAGCTGCATGCCAAATCTGGTAAAAAAACCCAACAACTCTTCATAGAGTAATGCCGCAGAACTAAATTCTGGAAGGCAGGCCATCAGGGGGCATAACTCCTGTAAATTATCTCAAGGAACACTGGAAACTGAACTTATTCAAGACCTCATCAATACAAAACCACATACCAAATTTAGTTTAAATACAACATACCTTGGTAAAGTTAAATCACAGAAACCAAAGTTATGAGGATGGGCAATTAGGGGGTATAACTCCTTTAAATGATGGATATCAAACTCAATCAAGGTTTAGCTAATACTGTACTGCATGCCAGACTAGATGAAATCCAGCAATCCTTGGTAAAGTCAAGCTGGGAAAATAAAAACCAGGATGACAGGACATTGGGGCCATAACTTTTCTAAATGATGACACTGATGGCTAGAAATAGAACTTGTTCATGGTCTGATGAATATAAAAAGGCATACCAAATTTGGCTAAAATCCAACAACTCCCAGTAATGCTATCTTGCGGAAACCAAAAATTGTTGACAGACAGATGGACATACAGTGTGATTACTATAGGGCTCTGATGACTTCTTCAAGTGATGCCCTAACAAGTACTGCGCATACTACATAATACATCTGCCACCCATCTTTTTGGGAGGTCCTAGCAATTCTAACCTCTTGACCCCAATATTAACAGGTTTCTTTTTACTGTCAAGGGCAACCCATTTATAAAGTTTGGTGCAGCAACACAGATGTGCAACAGAACATAAGTTAACATGCAGAAACTGTTTCCCTGCTTTGGTTTGCAGTAACTTAAACACTTGAAAATTTAAACTTGAAATCGTTACTCTTCTTTTGTACCCTCAAGGACAATACATCTACGAGATTTTACAAAGTTACATTCAGCAGATCTCAATTATCATGCTGTAACCCACTTCTCTTTGTTTGATCTTACTAACGTAAACTTGGGCCCTACACCCCGAAAATAAATAGACTTTTATGTAATTTCAAGAGCAATATATATGTGAGGTTTGATTGGCAGTGCCCTAGTTAGAAATTTCTTACAGCAGGGTAGACAATATGGACATATTGGATGATTGGGGCACTTTTTTTTTTTACTACAGGGGCACTTTTTGCAACTAAAGTACTTACAGCTGGTTATCAGTTCAGATTTTCATCTTTTTGGAAGTAAAATCAGATGAACGCACATCGATAATTGTATCAAACATTAAACAAGCATACCAATAAATGAATTTATAGAAAATACAGTTTCAAGGTATTTTAGCAATACTAAAGGCAGAGGACAGGACCCGTGAAGGGCAGAGAGAAGTGCCTAGAAGGGCAGAGAGGTGTGCAGGGCACTGAGGGCAGAGGGGAGGGACACCCCTCTATTGTTATCTAGCTGGAGCACTGACTGGGATATGGTTAGTCTACACCATTTTCCTATTTGCCTGGTCAGTGATCTTAACCTCTGACCTTTATACTCTTGAAACTGATAGGCTTCTTTTCTATTTTAAAAGGCAACAACCTGCACAGTATGTATCATACAGTCCTATCTAGTTCCATCAACCTCCACCCTGTCCACAGGGGTGTGATCCGAGTTCTAACAGTGTTCGCAAAATCAACACCCATAGTACAAATAATGACTAAAGTTTCAAGTGTTTAGCTTTAATAGTGTAGGAGAAGCTGAATGACATTCCATATATTAATGATTATTCCATACTTATGTACATACATAAAGACCAAGGGTTCACTGGACATATGGTACCCATATTTATCCAATATAATTATTTTGGTCATTATGCTTCCCAAATTTTTTAAACAAAGTATAAGACAGGTGTCAAAGCTTATCTCATGGACTTGTATATAACCCTTTAAATTAGAGATCACCCTCTATCTGTATGATGGCCATTACATCAGTTCTTCACACCATGTGATTTTTGATCATACCGAGTGACAATGTTGAAGTGCACATCAGACCTTTATAACAAAATAGATATAACCTATAACCCAATTAAATAGAAAAAAGACACTAGCAACAATTAAGCTTTATCATCCTCCTTGAAATGCTTGTTTGAGAACCTGATCAAATCAAACTCAACCAATGGACCTGACCGGAAATGCCTGTCAATTAACAATTATGTATTTTCAAGGCAGTATGTCAGCTTGTTCTCAATTAACAAGTAATTTTTAAAAACAACAGACTGCCATAATTTACTGTTGTTGGGTGAAATTCTATATTCTAGTTTTCTCAAAGAAAATACAATTATTTCAAAGGAAACCAGAAGCATAGAAGGAGAATACTAAAACTGAAGCCGCAGCATATCTGGAACAGAAGATGGCACATCTTCCTGTATATTTAATAATTATATATATAAATATTTTATTATTTACTGCGACTATTAATGCCTCATATTAACATATTTACATATTTATATTACATTTTACAAATATCTGACTATTATGTTTTCAGAAAAAATGTCCGGGAAGAATCATCAGAATTTAAAAACTCCTGATATGGATTATCCTTAATCTTTGTAAGCACAAAGATAACAAGTCTTTGATGTGTGGCTTACCTACAGTGCTTCAAGTACCTTTCAAACTTTAGTATGTAGCCACAGAGAAACCTACTTGAAAATTTTAGTAGCCTTTTCAAATTCTAGGTCACCTAACCTTATAAATTAGAAATTGAGAAGAATAATAAATCAAGTGGGGAATTAAATGTAGAAGATGTGAAGTTTTAAGTTAAAGCAAATTTTGTAAACAAATATAAAAAAATGCATCAGCTTATTTTAAATGGTATTTAGATCTGTCTGTTTGACTGATAGTAATTTTTACTGCAGAGATGCTGCCAGGATTTTATCTATTGGGGGGAGCTCCCCCCTTGTCACCAAAATAAGGGGGGAGTAGACAAAAAATGAGGTGGAGGAGGAAACAGCCATAGTTCAATATTTACCTAATACATACATATCCATCTCTTTTTTTCTTCCGATTTTACTGAAACAGAAATCCTCAAAAGATGTCTCCTCAAGTTATATAAGCATCACTGCTTTCGATGTGCGCGAATTCGTACAAATTTTGCGCGATTCGTGCACCCTGGCAGCATCTCTGTTACTACTGGCTAATATTTCCTTATTTGTCTCCATGTCCACATTTTGCTGGATCTGTAACATCAGTTGAGGTTAATTGCACCATTTACTGACCTATACATGTCAATAATTACAATTGTTTTTATAAGATATGAGCCAGATTGAAACATATAAAGATGGTAATTTAATGTGGAACCAACAGTCTCAGAACTGAAAACTGATTATGCTTGTGAATTAAACTGTATGTGCCAACTGTTTTTGCCACAAAATGTTTTATTTAGTTGTAATTAGGAAGCAGTGATGTCATCTTGATTTTTAAGGTCACCAGATGCCAACCAGTTGACATTTTTCACTTGCAAATGTCAATTTTTATTTGCAAATGCTACCATTTCACTCACTGCAATGACATACCAGATCCACCTCCACAGTCAGACAGGGTGCATGTTTCTTGGTCAGTTTGATCTTGATCCACTTGGCAGCCTGTGCTGTCCGCAGTGCCTTTACCAGATTCTCTGGCACCACCTCCAGATATATTTCATTGTCCTCTGCTGACACCCCATCCATTGCATACTCATCAAAAAAGTGTCCCTGAAAAACATGGGCAATTAACAGTTATGCTGCAGTGTCTACTGAGCTACACTTCTTCTACCTCAGATCTTTATAACAAACTGTTACAAAATACCACCCAAGGTCATGTCAGCTACAATGTTCAGAATTTAGAAATTACTTATCCAGTAGCAGTGGACAACGTATAATTTTAATTTTTTTTTACAAATTACAGATTAAGTAAAGTTAAGTAAAATATTGTTATTTGCCCAGAGTTCCACATAAATATGAAGGCCAATTTTTTTTAAAGCATATAGATTTATCCAGACAGGCTGATACCCATCTGATATTGACTTTTACAAAGTTTTCTTTTTTTTTTTTTTCCTTCTTTTTACAGATAGCAATACCACCTGTATATCTGAGCATATGGTGTCAAACTTATTATTGCAGTTCAACAGAAAATTGAGAGACATCTGTTGCAGCATTTATACAATGCAAAGAATATAATTAATTAAGAATATGAAGCTGAGCAATAGGGCAAAGTGAAGTTGTTAAAATTGATACTATTAATTTACAAAAATAAAACGTAAAGTAACTTTGACTATGTTGTGATTACATAATATTCATTATTCATATCAAAAATAAAAAAAAAATAAAAATTTAAATTAAAAATGAACAAGAGGTCCAAGTGGACCTGATATCGCTCATCTGTGTATGCAAATTCACACATGTATTGAAACTCTAGAGGGGAAAGAAAAGCTTGCAGCACATAGTTTCTACATTGTCTATTAATGCTGGTGTCATTTATCTTCATTTCTAGACCATAGATATAGGATCACTTTCTCTGCATAAAAAGAACAAATCATTTCAATCAACACTGCCTCCTTGATCTCTCCCAGCCCCTGGGAACTAGGCTCGAATCATAACTTAAAAACTGTTCATAGCCCCATCCTTAAAGTATATTACTTGACATTACAAGGGGAGCTAATCTGTATAGACAACATGAATTCCTGGGTATGTCCTTACCCTCTGGGATCCCACTCCTGGAGTCAAAACTTGGAAATAATTGAGATTTTCATCCAAGGCACAATAGTTAAGGTGTTCCACTTGTGACCAGAAGGTTGCAGGTTCAATTCCCACCATAGGATTGACATGGATCGACTATCAAATTTCTCAAGATATTTTTAATGTCATGGGTTTCAATACTTATTGTAATAAAATTTGGAAATTTCTGGGAGGAAATCATAATGGGTTATTTTTGTTATTATTAAATGCAAATAGTACAAAATATACATTTGAAATAAATTGAGTAATGGCACTGAATATATGAAATGCCTTCAAATAATGCACAATAAAAATGTTTCAGGTACTTGAATATGGCAAGATTTTATCAGTAATTCTTTGCAAATAAATTGATCAACTTTGACAGTTTTTTTGTTGTTGACATGCACCATCTTTTCTCAAAGCAAAATCTTTTTCTTACACATAATTAAATATGTAAAGAAATTCTGATACTTTGATACATTTGTTGGTGTGCTTCGGAGATGCTTTTAGTTGTTCAGGCTATAGGCTGCATTGCATTATAAGTAAATTTCCAGTTTGTTTCCTTAGTAAATTCCTCTTCATTCACAAGATTGTAATAAATCACTGTGTTTTACAAACAAATTTTATAAATATAATTATAGCATCAAGTTATTATCATCTTAGGGTGTTACTTGTGATAGTGCTAATTTTGTATTTTTCTTCAGTTAAAATTACAAATCATTCATTATAATCCATAATGTGTATTATCTTGTTCTTTTGTATAACTTCTACTAAAATTTATGCATCCTGAATTCTAAAATTGAGTTTTTAACTGTTTTAAGATTTTTTCTGCAAGACAAAGAACTCAGTACAATTCCAAACCTGTGATTCTAAATAGTCCTTATCATAGATTACTTACCTCACCTTAATCTAATAAAAACTGGCAAGTAATTGCTTGGACTGTATTATGTATATACATGGTTTCAATATGAAATTACAATGAATCTCTTGATGTTGCACAAGTGCTATACATGTAAACAATAATCTAACATACCAAATCTGATAAAAATCTGATCAGAAATAAGGCCTTCGGAGTGCTAACAAGCTCAGCCAATCAGATGCAAGATCACCTCATTAATATATGTGGATGTTTCTCACAATCAAATTCATCCAAGATCTAGATGACAGAAGCTTACATACAAGGTGATCCAAATGTGATAAAAAATATGGCCTAAAGAGTGTGCACATGATCACCCAATCTGATCACCTGATTAATATGTACGGATGCTGGTCAAAACTGAATTCATCCAAGATCTTGATGATATACCCTTAAATAGCAAGTCTGATAAAAAATCTGTTCAGATATATCACATCTATGGTGTTCACAAGCATGAACAATCAGATCCAAGACACCTCATTATAATGTATTATAATGCATGAATGTCACTTTTAATTAAATAAATCCAAGTACTTGATGATACGAGCTAACATACCAGATCTGATTCAAAATCTGATAGAAATATTCCCTCTAGAGTGTTCAAGTACTCAGCCAATTAGAAGCAATATCCCCTCATTAATATGCATGGATGTTACTCATAAAATTGAACTAATATGAGATTTTGATAATATAAGCTTACATATCAAGTCTGATCAAAATCTTATCACAAATATGGCCTCTAGAGTGTTTACAAGCTCAAACAATCTGATGCTACAGCTGTAGATCACCATATTAATATGCATGGATGTTGCTCGTAATCAAACTTGTCTGAGATCTTGATGATATAAACTTAAATACTAAATCTTATCAAAATCTGACAAGAAATGCAGCCACCAGACTGTTCACAAAATAAGTGTTGACAGACCAATGACACACAATGAACATAGGGCCATACCAAAGGTGAGCTTACAAAATAAATGGTCACATTAAAAGTACTGTCAAAAAGATATGGAGAACATTTAGATATTAACAAAATCAGTACCAATTTTAAATAAAATGGAATCACCTGAAGCATGCACTGAAAGCTTCTCAAATGATGCTTTCTTCTCTTATAAGCTATGCCTTTTATTGCAGCGACAAAGTAACACACTTCATAGTACCCAAGTATCTACTGTACTATTTTATGGATTTAATTTGGCTTCTACATAACAGATATATGGCTGGATCAATGGATCAATGGATTATGTCATGAATATTCTTCCGTACAAATGTATAAACCGTAACAATACAATTGAATAAACAAGATTCCCTTGAAGAGACTGATGCTCTACTGGCCAATAAGAATTTTCAGGAATCCACGAAACATCTTTTTCTTCTGTTCCTGTATTCCTTTTGTACTACAAAATCCAAATTTGATAACAAAAATATGTTCATGAGATATCTGTAAGTGCAGTATAAAATTTCCATGTCATGGCCTTTGACTTTGAACCTGATATTATGAACAGAAGATCAGTGAATTTGTTTGTCTCAGACAATGTCAAGATATATATGCACATGCCAAGTTTGGTTAAATCTGTAATTATTATTGTTTGGAAATAAAAAACCAAAATGAATGAACTGGCATCATTGAAAGCAACAAGACATTATAAGCAATCTTTCAGTGAAAACCCCATGTTGCTAAAGTCATCTATTTAAGAGAAGTAGTAGTCTCATTCAACCAGACTCACCAAGACTGCACGATATCTCTGCCGTTTTGCGGGTCTGGTAAAATGCTTCATTTATCTCTCTTATGAATAGATGGCACTTAGGTCAAACTATTTAGAATAAAAACTGCAAAGATATTTCTCCCTGTCTCAACATTTAGCAAGACATACTTTTCTCTCCCTGTCTCAACATTTACCAAGACATACTTTTTCTCCATGTCTCAAAATTTTTCAAGTCATACTTTTTCTCCATGTCTCAACATTTAGCAAGACATACTTTTCTCTCCCTGTCTCAACATTTAGCAAGACATACTTTTTCTCCCTGTCTCAACAGTTATCAAGATGTACCTTTTCTCCCTGTCTCAACATTTATCAAGACATACTTTTTCTCCATGTCTCAACATTTATCAAGACATACTTTTTCTCCATGTCTCAAAATTTTTCAAGACATACTTTTTTTCCATGTCTCAACATTTATCAAGACATACTTTTCTCCATGTCTCAACATTTACCAAGACATACTTTTTCTCCATGTCTCAACATTTAGCAAGACATACTTTTCTCTCCCTGTCTCAACATTTAGCAAGACATACTTTTCTCCCTGTCTCAACATTTAGCAAGACACACTTTCTGCAATGAGTCAAACCTAAATTCTATAGTAAGCTTAAAATGATATAATATTCATGCTCTAGTGATCATAGGCACATCTTCTATACTCAGTTGCATACCCAAGCCAGACAGGTTAGTACCATATTAAACATTAACCATCTAATAACATTTATGATATATATATATATATATATATATATATATATATATATATATATATATATATATATATATATATATATATATATATATATATATATACTCTATTTATACTATTTACAATGTATGTATATAGTATATATATTCTATTTATACTATTTACAATAAAAGTATATACATGTAGTATATATAATCTCTATTTATACAATTGTTACAAGTACATAAGTTCGATTCCTTAGATGTCTATTGAACATATATCTGTCTGAAGATAAATCTTACATGTCTAATGCCTCACAATTAAAGTTATTGCCAAAGTTCCCTTAGAGTCAATCCTGTGAATTTAACCCCACAAAGAATCATGCCACATAAGACTTTTTGAAATTTCTGAATGCAACATAGGCTGACATCAAATGGACTAATATATATGCATGCAACATAGATTGACATCAAATGGACTAATATATATATGCATGCTACATAAATTGACATCAAATGGACTAATGTATATGCATGAAACATAGATTGACATCAAATGGACTAATATATATATGCATGCTACATAGATTGACATCAAATGGACTAATGTATATGCATGCTACATAGATTGACATCAAATAGACTAATATATATATATGCATGCTACATAGATTGACATCAAATGGACTAATGTATATGCATGCAACATAGATTGACATCAAATGGACTAATATATATATGCATGCTACATAGATTGACATCAAATGGACTAATATATATGTATGCTAATATATGTACAAGTACTCTCTATTGGTCTGTACAAAAAATACAAATGTAACAATTTAATTCCGACACCTTTTACCGAACTGAAACTACTGTATGAAAATTTCTGCATGCCCCGCCTACACCAACATACAACAATAACTCAGTACTGCATTGGTATGTAAGGTTGTCATTTCAGCCAATTAGGTGTGCTTTCTCATTTGGATTTAGGAAGCATTTAAATTAAAATGCCAAAATACCTTCTGAAAAAATATACTCTGTGCCATGATATGGAGCAATTAAACATGATGTCATCACTTTCAAAACCAATGTCACTACAGTATACAGTAGGCATGTCATGGGAAAGCCTTGTTCAGGCATTACAAGGAAATTAAGTCTTTTTTTATCAACCCATTATTTGGCGGAGATCCAATAAAGCCATGCAGAGGTCTGGTTGAATGAGGCTAGAGAAGAATTGATAATAAGATTTTCAATAAGGCCATCTGGGCAGTCATACTGGATGTAAGATCAGCACCATTTTCATTAAAGACAAACTACACATTATATCAATTCTTTTAGTGAAAACACCATTTCAAAAGTAAAATAACAACATTTTCAAGACAACCAACATAACTACAGTATGAGATGTTCAAGAGGCACCATTTTCATTTGTGACTAACTAGACATTGGGAAGAATGTGTATGTACAGTTTCATGACAATCTTCCCAGTAGTTGAGGAGTAGCAGGAATAACCAACTTGTGCTAAAAGAGACGACAAAAGGCCATCACATAAACTCATCTGGTCTATGACCTGTAAACGTAGGCCATCGCATAAACTCATCTGGTCTATGACCTGTAAACGTAAAAAGAAAACTGTTCATTTGTGAGTGACCAAAACCCAAAATTTATGAAGCTGAGAAAAAGAAATAAAGAAAAATCTGAGCAACTTCAATTGCTTACCATTGTAAATCTCAATGACCTTGCAGTCATAACACTGCAATGAGACCAGTTGTATTGACAGACCAATTGTCTTGAGACCGATATTATTTGGTAGAAGAGGTGATCATTCAAGACAGCTTCTATTGTATCTGTATTTAAATAAAAGGCCAAGACATAAAATTTGCCCATCTGACAATTATTTTATTCCAAATTAAGCGACAATTGCTACTGTTTATCTATTTACAGCAGCTTATTGTTTCTGCCATTTCCTTCTTGCTAACCATCTTGTCTTTAATCAAATATCTTAATATAATATGCTGTCAAAGCAGTTGATAGTTTCACACATACTCAAAGTTATATAGCAATATGTTTTTGTGTCAAGAAGCACATCTTAAAAGCGTATGACTTTTTTGTGACCTTCATTTATTTAAAAATTAAGCATATGCACTTACTATCCAGATTTTAGAGTGTATCAAGTTTGCTCAGAAAATACTGGAAAATGTTTCTGAAATCACAAATTTTGTATATCTGACCAATGATTCCCTCCCGTTGACCCCTGGGGAGAGGCACAAAAACTATACCCCTCTTACAGATTCTTACCATAGGGACAATCTATGTACCACATTTGGTGAATTTCCACCAAGTTTTAGGAGAAGATAGAGTTGCAGAAAGACAGACAGATTGATGGAGGGTATCAAAATATCACCTGCTAAGGTGGGGAAATAAAAAAAAATATAAAAGAAAAGTCTTTTAATTCTAAAAAAACTACCTGTGGGAGCTCACACCATATCTGGACACCACCATTGATGACCTTTTCTGAGAGGATGAAGTACCATGTGGAGGGTGTGATTCTCAACACACAGGACTTGATTATTTTGGAAATGGTTCCCAGAACTCCTGAAATAAAATCACAATGTCTTTAGGTCTCATGTAAATTAATGCTGTACATGTTTTTAAACTTGTGTAGACACTATAAAATTAACTTAACGGTCAAGAAAAACAAGATAAACTTTCAATATGACATTTACCACTGAAAATAAAACTTAATATACACTATGTATTCAAATGGTAACAAACAATCGGGGTTGAATCTCAACTTTTAAGGATCTCCTCAAATTTGAATACAATTACAAGTTATTTAGCTGAAATAAGCTTTTTCCAGATATTGGAAAAGTGACCACTTACGTGCCTTTATTATTTTAAACTACTTTCAGTGAAAAATAATCAGGTGTATGAAGACATTGTTTTCTTGAGTCATGTTTTGATCTCATCAGCAGAAGCCATGGTAGCTCAGTTTATAGAGCAGTAGACTTGTAATCCAATAATCAATACCCATCCAGGTCACTTGCCTCAGTGTATCCTTGGAAAAAGCATTTGGTTCCCATTTCCTTGGTATGATAAAGCCAATAATGTGTTAACAGTGCCATAAAAACAATTGATCTTGTCAGCATCATTGGTGGCTGTCAAGTTACTTCTAAACAGTCTAAAATTTCCATCACTTTTTGAAAATACTAACAAGTTATATATCCTACAATAGAAATAATTACCCTAGACTGCAACTTTTCATAATGAAGTATATCTTTATAAATATTTGGCAATGAATTTTCTCTTTGTAAACTGATGTTGTTCAAGATGATTTTAACAATTTCCATTAAGATAGATACAAATTTACATGGAGATTCATTAATAATTTATTTTTTTAGATATATTTAACCTATGGTTCAATGTACACCTGTATAACTGTCAGTAAATTTTTCTTCTTTTCTTTTAAGTAAATATTTTAATTTCAAAAGCTATTGTTTGGTATTCAACCAAGGGAGGTGTATTCTGCAACTTTCACAATTAGACGGTCTATTGGTTAAAATTTTGTGTGCATGGTTATAAGGCAAATGGAAGTTTCCTTCATTTGTCTCGTTTTTTCTAATGAGAACAATCTTTCCAAAAATCAGAAGACATCCTCAGAGAGACTTCCCCCAATGATCACAAGGCTTATCATCCAACCAGAGTAACAAGATGTTTTCTGTCACTCTTTATTATTCTTTTACATTACTGGTTGTGGCAAGTGGTTGAATTATAAAGTAGTTATCATTATAGTGTATTGGAAAGATGGAGGATAGATTCTGCAGTCTAAAAAAACAATTATTGTAAATAAAATAAATTTGCCATCCACACTCTCTCCCGAATTCCTAATCATGAATGTTAGTCTAAAATTATACTCTAAAAATATATTCTCAAAGGATGAAAATGAAGATTTACATTTTATGAACACTATTTTATGCCATAAAATGATCTTTTCCCTACCTAATATATGTCTGTAGTCCAACAGACAGCTGTAAATGTAGTTAGTCCTTAGTCCATTTGAAACTTCCTGTGGACTGTTGGTTGGTATAGTGTACAATCACATGCAAAATCTGGAGTTCCAGATCAATGAGGAAAATTCTCATAACTGTTTGAAATGAATAGAATACCATGGTAGATAATTTTCGTTGAGTCGACAATCTACATCAAAATGTTTTGTATGTGATATCTGTATGTGGTGGAGTCAATTTCAGCAGTAGTAATTTTTGTTAACACCACTCAACAAGAGATGTAACATCTGCCATCATAGCAGGCTTGGTGATAATGGATGTTGTTCCTGATACATGAAATTGTGATATTCTTTTTTTTAAAGATGTCAGTGTGAAATTTATGAATTCTGGGTACATGCAGTTTACTATTACTCCAATTCCATTGAAATGTGATACATAGTTTATGAAAACAAAGGCCGAATTGTAGATTTCTATGGTTGGGAGTTGTGAGAGAGGACAGGGAACAAGGAATAGGACAATACTGTTGAGAAACAATCATTGTAATATTATCGATCACAAGTTTCAGATGATTAATTCCTAGATTTCCATTCTAATCCCATTCCTAGCAGTGGCAAAGAACAACCATACAAGCTGCAGTTCAATGGTGGATGGTCTGCATGCATGTATCAGGATTTTAACAACTAATGGATTGATCTATAGTCAATTCTGAGGGACTGCTATTTTACATGGAGAGCTTGGAAAGTTTCAAAGCAACAGAATGACAGAATAGGAATTTGACTTGCTGTCTCAATACAACAGTTGGTCCAAATTACTGAATTTATTAGTTGCACATTTACAGACTGGACCAAATGCCATGGAATTCAAGCTTGTATTGTTGCTCTCCGCCATGGACAGTAATGTAATAAAATAATAACAAAGTCTAATATTTTAACAACTTGACAGAGATCTCAAAGACATGGGTTCCTGCTTCTGAGCCTCTTACTTGGGGCAGGAGAAAATAATTTATGTCCTTAACAAGGGCTCAAGCAAGGGTACGAAAATTGGGAGAAGTGACTTCTCCCTCAAGTGAGAGAATCCACTGAAGAAATAAAGGAGAACTGAAGTAAATATAATTTGCATTTGCAAATGTATTTTAATTTTATATATTTAAAATATAAATTAATAGTCACATCAGTGGTCAACAGCAATTTTTTGGCAATATATGCACAGAATGCTTTATCAATGTTTTGAAATTAAAGAATTAGAGCTGTAATTTTTATAAAACAATTTATGTTAAAAGAAAAAGTTTTCTGAAAAAAATGTGTTCCCGCACTGGTGAAAATTGAGGTATTCATAGAAATATTTATACAGAATGTTTAAAGACAAGATTTCATAACAACTTTGCAAAAATATGAAAATAATCTTTCTTGCTTTCCTTTTTCTTTCTTTAATTATATATACATTTTTGTTTTCATGCATTTTTTAAATTAATTTACTTGTCAAGCTGCTAGCTTCCTTTCTTTTCTTCATGTCCCTCAAGGGATTCTTATTAACACTGCTTAGTAATACTTGCTCATTTAACCCTCATTAGTTTCTAATTTGGATCATCCCAGAACCAGAAACAGTGTTGATTTTAACCAATAAACACAGCTGTCCTGTTTGGAATACCATGGATATTACCCTATACATAACTTTGCATATGCTTACTATTCCTGTGTACATTTAGACACCGTGTCCTTTGGAATAGAACAATTCAAGTCAGTTCATCAGTCCTGTCTCAATAAGTCACCTTGCCACATAAAACAACCCATGTAAGGCAGTGGATGATTATGTAATGGACTAAGCTGCTAGATTGAGTTTACTGGCAGTTTGAATGCGACCAATTATATATGACTAATAAGAACATGGTGGGACCAATTATATACGACTAATAAGAACATGGTAGGACCAATTATATATGACTACTGTAATAAGAACATGGTAGGACCAATTATATAGGACTAACAAGAGGATATCTGTGTGCCACATGGGTCCCAGCCATAAACATGCAGCATGGTAGGACCCATGGAGATGTTCCCTCAAGCATTAAAACATACATATAACAGTGATTTGGGAACCTGAGATCAATGAGAAATTGAAAGCAAGAAGGCATGACTAAAAGCCATTTTTCTGGGAGTTGTCTCCAAATTGGCAGGTGAAATGGAAATTACCTATATGCTATAAAATGGCAACTTATTTCTCAAAGAAACAATTCTGGTTGCTTTTTTGCCTGCTAGTTTCACTTTGCTCAACCCCAACTTTATGCTCTAGACTCCAACATTTTTTCACATGATTTTCAATTCAAGTTTAACATGCCAGACATTTTTAAACTAATTTGTTTTCCTTAAGGGTTGAAAGAACACAAAACTACACATATATATATAACACCTAGAAATGTAAAATTACAAGATTTACAAAATCTGATCAGGAGATTTCACTTTTTTTTAAAAAATGGATTTTTATTTACCCAATTTTCAGTATGTAAAAGGAGCAAAATTAGCAATAATTAAACAAATTTCAACAAAATATTTATTTAAATATTAGGTAGCATACAACAAAACAAATACACATTTCATGGGCATACAACCAAACAAATACATATTTCATGGCCATACAAAAATTGTCACAACAGTCTGTTTGACAAAAATCCACATTGAATACTTCAGAATTTTACCAAATCTAGAAGAAATTTCGGCACAAGTGACAAGAAGCAACATATTGGTAAGATGCTTGACAATTTGGAAAATGACTTTTCAATATAAATTTACTGACACTGTTGTTTAAGTGTCAGATTGTCTTGCACCAACTTTATGCATCTCAGTGTTTAAACCACGAGACTAAATATATCTAAAACAGTTTACTTCAGTTAGTATAATACCAATATCTACCACTGCCGTTAATTTTGTTCCAAATCCGGCTATATCTTTAATCTGTTCCATCAACTTGCAATGCAAGATAAAACAGTACCACCAGTTGATGAGAAGTTTCAATATAACAGAAGTAGTTTAAAATAAATTTTTTGCAGTCACTAAGTCAGTTTGTTTGCAAAACAATTCAGTTCTATGCCTAAAAGTTATTACCCATCATAAATCCTTGTTTTCTAAAATAATAAAAAGCAAATAAGCATCTGTATTTACTGACCCAGTCCCAAATCAAACCCTAGCAATATGGGTGGACAATTATACTCCGGGAAGGATAATTCCTAATTTGGAAATTCTTTTGCAATAACTGGCCACAAATTTTCTGCAAAGACAATGATATACTTGTCAGAGTTAATGTTGCCTTAAATTGGGTCAATCTGTTTTAGGTTATGCAATAACTTGCCTAAATATTCTTGAATGGTAAGTGTGCACTGTTGACCTAAACACTCTGGTTGCCATTCTTAATGGGTTTTCTCTAAACATAAAATTGAGATGTTTGTCCATAAATAATGTTAGTTTCATCACAGAAAATTACTATTGACCACTGATTGTAAAAATGTTCAGTTATATCTCCGTTTACACCATGAAACACATAATGCACACTTCTACTGACAAACTGTAGTCTGCTTCCTTTCAGTACATCTTCTGAATCCCCAAATCTTTAATCTTCTTTTGACAGTGCTTCTAGAGACATTAACATAGATTCATTAAAACATAAAAACCCATGTCCCGGAACATGATGACCTCTTTTCTGCTCTTGTCTTTTGGGTCTCCCTACTTGCTTGATGTTTTCTGTGTACCCCTTTTGTGAACTCTTTTGAAATATTCTGAATTGTAAAACACAATATTCCAGTAATGTTATATTTTTCTACCATTCAAATCTTTCCTGGCTAACTGAATTATTGTCTGCTTCTAACCATCTGTCAATTCTTTACCGTGAGGAACCATGTTTTGTTTACATCATCAAGGAGGACTAAAAACAGCACATGCTGCAAATTTACAATTTTGATATGTTCATTAGCGCACAAATAAAATTGAGTTTACAGAATAATTGTTATCCATGCAGTGATCATTTGAAACTGTATTATTTGGTTAAATGGCAAAGACTTTTTTTTACTCCACTGGCTACTCACTTCTGACCAAGTATGATAAATGACTGAATTGGACTGAATAGACCAAATCGGAGATCTGGAAACCTGATTTAGAGAAAGTTAATAACAAAATAAATATTTTATTTTATACTATTATACTAAAGATATTAATTCTTCTCTAGAGTACAGTGACCACCCCAGACATTTTTTACAGCATCGGGGTAAGGATGTAGTAGAGTAAAAAAATGTTTTCAAAAAAACTCACATCATCATCATAAAAGTGACAAAATTAATATCAATGAAATATAACATAAGTACATAATATATTTACATAGTATTCTTTATTTGCCTAAGTTATAACATGATTTAATGTCAAAACTTGGAATTTAAATAAAAGATATCCTGAAAGACAAAAATTGCTCCTTTTCTTTCTTGGATAGATAGAAAATAGAAATTCATAAGCAACACCTACTTAAATTAAGGTTTACTGATCAAACTATTTTTTTTCTTCCTCAGGGTCTACTATATAAATATAAGAGCATCTCCTGGGTAAGATGCAATTTTCATTCACAAAATTTTCCTTGTAACATGTTCTGGAAAATAACAAAAACAACAGCAATCACAACTACAACAACTACTACTACTGCTACTATAAATGGAAAAATTATGGATTGTAATAGTGCCCTAGGAATTATATGACATCCCCACCCCCACCATCTTACCCCCATTGGTAACTAAGTAACTCTGAACCAAAATTTAGCAATATGGAAAACTTACCATCCGATTCAGCAATTTTACCCAAGAATATGAAGTCTTTCATTTCAGTGTTGAAACCTCTCCTTCATTTTTTATGCATGTTCTTTTGTGGAAATCCTGCTATCTGAATCAGAATCACGCTTGGTGACACCATTCTCTGATCTGTGTAGTCAACCCAACATATGGCTAGATGGCCACTGGGTAATTTTACCTTTTTTGAATGTGGTGTGTCCATTTTTCAGAATAATCATTCAGAATTTGCTTAACTTAAAAAGTAATATGTGTAACTTTTTGAGCTGGTAGATTAAGTTTGGTTTGGTGCTTTATGGCACAGCACCACATGTAGGTTATTTAGTGCTGAGACAATTCGAGTAAACTGCCTTCCCATGGACACTCCACGGTAGCTGACACACAGTGTATATAAACACTCCCAGTAGGCTTCATCACTTCATTATTGCTGGCCAATCACATGACTATGTCAGTGCAAAGACAAAGCCAGCATCAAAATCAGCAGTTGGGCCACAGCAGGTTTACAAGATAATGGCTAAGTGAATGAGTAATTATCTTGGATTATCTTAATTACATACGTAAGAAGAGGTAAGAACAGTTGTTATGTGAGTAATAGGGCTTAGAATTAGGTAATATGTTTATTTAATTAACAGATTCATTTTTAAAGGATAGCGGGAAACATAAAAGCGTATTGGCACTGGTGCATAGCATATCAGTGGGTTCTAAAGCATCATGTGTGAAAATGATAGAGTATCAGGACCTCTATGGTAAAAGTCCCTGGGGAGAACACTGGAGTATATCTGTCAATAGAGTTATGAGTGAACCTATTTTTTTTTTAAAAATAATTTTGTGCTTGCTAGATTTTTTTTCGATACATAGTCATACAGATATAGGCATAAATAGATGAAACAAGGTAGGAGAGAACATGATGTTGACTACTTGAACATTCAAAAGGACAAAAATTTGTTTTGGAACAAAATTAATTTGCGAGGAAAAATATAAATAACAGTCTACATTTGAATTACTTTACAATTTCAATATACAATATATATATATATATATATATATATATATATATATATATATATATATATATATATATATATATATATATATATATATATATATATAGCAACATATTGATTTTACAGTATGCTGCCACAAATTATCTGAACTTGTTTTATAAAACCATCACTTTCAGGTTCTAGTTCATTCATAGCTTTGTTGACAGAAATACTCTAAAACACAATACCTAAAGTATAAAATATAACATTTACATTGTATCTAGTTACTGAATTTCTCTAAATCAGGTTTCCCTAGCAGTCTGATTTGGTAATTCTTCATACTGCTTTTGACCCGACACCGTAGATGTGCAATTATCAATGTGCATGAAGTTACATATTATGGGCATTTGCAAAACCTAACTCTACTGAAATGGTACAATTACAGTTCATTCAGAAATTACTTGGCATTTGTAAAAGCTAACTCTACTTAAATGGTACAATTACAGTTCATTCAGAAATTACTTGGCATTTGCAAAAGCTAACTCTGCTGAAATAGTACACAGTTCATTCAGAAATTACTTGGCATTTGCAAAAGCTAACTCTACTGAAATGGTACAATTACAGTTGATTCAGAAATTACTTCGCATTTGCAAAAGCTACCGGTAACTCTACTGAAATGGTACAATTACAGTTCATTCAGAAATTACCGGTACTTGGCATAAGACAGTGATTTTATATATGGTGAAGTTCGCAGAATGACAGGTACTACTGAAAGATATTTTATCACAATTAAATATTGTTTAAATATTACTCAGCTAGATAAAAGAAAAAATACAACATTTGTGTACAATATGATGTTAAATGATAGTAGTGTTTTACCAGGAAAGCAAATCTGAGCTGCCATGGTTAAACTTCCATTATCTTGACTTGGTTTTTTATGGAGCTTGAATTTTCCTTGGTGTTGTCGATATAATTTCTTTTCCAGCTATTGTAAAACAAAGGTTGTCAGATGATTTTATTCAAAATTGGAATGTAAGTTTGGCAAACTCATAAAGAGCATCTGAAAATATAGAATTGCATTACCCATATTAAAAGTATCATCACACAGACTGGAAATTGAATCTGGTCGATTGAATGGACCAAATCAAACTTCCAAAGATAATAGAATATGTAATGGTTGCTTAATTATACAGTACAACTCTTACAGGTCATGTACATGTAGGCGTTCAGTACCAACTATTTCAGTGATGGGTGTCATTTTAAAACAAAATCTTATTACATATACCTTTAAATGATGATTATTCACTTTATCTGGATCTTCATACATCCATATTCCTTGGAGGGTCATTATATACACTCCCCAAGAAACACATACTGCAAAACTCAATGTACATGTACATGGCCATTTTTAGACGAGGTCAACCTAAAAGTGTGATCTAGTACAAACCGGATTGAATGTCATAATGAAAGTTGTGCATGTTAAAACAAAATTCATACTACCCTGTTATTTGTTATGATTAGACCTGATATCCTCTTTTCTTGACCCAGTTTAGTACCCAGACACGATTGTAAAAGTCCATAGCAATCAATAACTTTCATCTGGAAGTTTTTTTTATGACAGATCAGGTCTAAAGCATTCAATAATCAGGATTGAATATACTTTGGTTAAACTATATTAGAATTAAATTTTAGAACAACAATTAATATTTAATTTAAGATGAGTAAATGCACCTACATGACCACAATGACATACACTTTTAGAAGATGAATATCATTTTCTCCTTGAATGTCTGTTGTATTTGAAAATTAGGAAAAAGTATATAGTGATGTATTATTAGAAAAAACCTAATATTTTTAAATGTGTCACTTTAAGATCTAGTTCTAATGCATGCCATGCTAGAAAATTAAGTATTGTTATTTACAATGTTTTTCAAATTCGAAAAAATTAGTTAATTCAATTATCAGCCAAGACTGGTACATTGCATTAAATAAGGAATAATACTATATTGAGTAACCCGAGATTATTGTGGTTTATATTTTACAGCTGAAATGTTTTGTGCTTGCATTATTTGTAAAGAAGAAATAGCTTTATTCTGAATACTTTATGTCAATATCTGAATAATAAGATATAAAAATGCTGTTTCAGAAGTTATAACTTTCCACCATTAACGTACATGTAGCTAAGTTAATACTGTACGTATGTTAAATGGTCAATCGGCTTATTGCAACAAAATGTCTTTCTTTCATATTCGTGTATATAATAACTGACCTGAGATTTTATGCTGGTAAAGAATTTTATTTATTGAGTCTATTTATTTATTTATTTAACAACAAAACTTGGGATATACTCATTTCTCCTATTCTTGCAGGTTCCCAATCTCATGGTATCAACATTTCTGTTCTAAAAAATCATTGCACCATCTGCTGGTCATTTATAATGTTAGTTTTGTTATTAGGAAAAGTTTGATCTTAATAACCAAGTCATTCAAACATATTTTCTTTTTTAGAAATTAACAATAAAATAATGAATCAATAGAAAATTTCACAAAAATCAACTTTCCCTTTTCTCTCATTCCAAATACAAGTCTCCTACATCACATACCGAAAGCTGAATCTCATCCTACTTGGTTGAATGAAGTCATCAAGTTGATGATGGTTTCCACTGATGCAACCCTAGTCACATGACTGACCTTGTATACACATCGCTTGCTGCCAAAAGTATGATAGACAATAAGGGCCATTGCATTGAAACCTTGATGTCATTCCGGAATGTTACAATCATTTACAACTCTTTTAATTGATATAATTAATTATATATAGTATATAATATACATATATAAATTTGTCTATAGAAGATGTTTAAGAGCTCAGAAGTCTGGAAATGTTGAAAGTTGCTGATCCCGAGGAACTTATTAATTAGCACCAGATGAATATTGTAAAGAAGGAAAAAATGTAATGCCTGACCCCACTGGACTCGCTATATTGCTACGAAATTCTTCTATAATTGAGGACAGAGCATGTTTTCGTGTGCCTGCATTACATCTTCTGAGAATAACTGTGACTGCCCAATTCTGATTATAATAAGTTCTGAGGCATGCATTTCAGGAAGATGATTATGAATGACTAGATATAAAATTTTATAGACTCTTAACGCTTGTAAATGTGTAAAATACTTTTAAATTTGTATGGTAATTTTAAGTTTTCTCCTACAGATGATGATCTGGCATGAACTCACAGTGAAGTTCTTTTCATAACTTGTTTGGACTCCCATACAGCAATTACATCATTATTTTGCTAGGAGAATACCAGAATCTTGTTTTATATAGTGTATTTTCCATTGGATATTGTTTATTGCAAAATTGGCATCATTTACAATATTTCTGGAGTACAGGATTCAAGCTAGGTGACAAATAAACAAGTAAGCCAACTTTCATTAGCAGGTAAATTATCATACATGTGATTCTACCAGCGGTAGGCCAAAAATACCGTTTTAATGGCCGTCTACCGCACATACCGTTTAGTAGTCAAAATCTACCGCTTTTGAAAATGTCAAGGACAAATTTTTTAAAAAAAAAAACCCCGGTATTTTTACGCATTCTATCAACACATTAGATAAACCAGCCAGAACCAGTCTACTGGGAACCGGAATTGTTCCACCTGTGCTACGACCGGTGCGATTATGTGTGGTTGAGTAGTCGGATTACAATTGTTAAAGAACAGCTATCATGTGTACACAACAAGCGGCTAATTGATTACCTTACTGTTGTAATTTGGAGAGTTTAAGGCCAAATGCGGGATGTTGTTTGAGGTGTTATAAGTAATAAAAGGCTCAAAGGTAATCCATGATGACCGTGAGTCTTTGATTAAAACTCGGCCGACCTGTCATGGAAGGAAGATAAAATGGAGAGATCGACCAAAAATGATCTTGGCAGAAACACTTGAGTAAGTATTTTGATTTGTTGTCTTTTAATTGTTCTTGTATTGTTCACGATGGTTTAAGATGAATATTTAAGGGCAGCTTGTATATTTTTTTTCTTCAATTAATGTCAAAATGCCGAAACGTCCGCTTTCTCCCAATGCTAAGAAGCCACCAGCTAATAAATACTACAATAAATTTAACAACGCTTGGATACCAGAATTTAAGTGTGTGCAGGTGAGTAGCAAAGGTTCTGAGTTTGCATTGTGTGTTTCATGCAAAGTGGATTTTAAGATAGTATATGGAGGAAGAAATGATAAAAATGTATTACTTAATATTTAATTTTAAAGTTGGGATACATTTTTTAATTCATGTGTTTTTTAACTTTTTATTTCAAGTCTAAATCTAATTTGTTTAAAATTAATTACAGTGGTGAAACTTGCCAACAGATTTTTGGACCTAAGCCTAGAAGAGAAACAAGCCCTTGAGGATGAGGCTCAGGAATACATATTAAGTCCAAGCCAGGAACTTCCTCCTCAGGGTGAAATGAGCTTGGAGCAATATTGGAGATCAGTAAGCATCCTCAGAAACCCAGCAACAGGAAAACTTAAGTTAGAACTTCTTTCCAGACTGAGTGTAGTTGTCCTGTCATTGCCACATTCCAATGCTGACACAGAGAGGACATTCTCCATTCTTTGGAAAATCCAGAGTTTTTCAAGGGGAAATCTGGACCAGAAAACTATTGAGAGCCTGCTAAGTGCCAAGGTTGACAATCACAGCAAATGTCACCAGTGGTCACCAGACAGTGATCTTGTGAAGGAAACTAAAAATGCCTGTGGATTTTATAAAAAATCTTTGCAGTGAACTGTGAGATGTACAACTCTTCCTTTTTCATTTAATTGACAATATACTGGCTCATATTAACTAACTATTATTGTAACATTTTCCATCAGATTCTGAATCGGATTCATGTTCAAAATTTGTGTTTTATTATAATATGAAAAGAATACATATTATGTGAAAAAACGCACTTGTTTTGTTTTCAATCCCCTTAAAACACGTACAATTTATGCAGATAAAAAATCTACCTTTTTAGAAGCCAATCTACTGATCAAACTTTTTAAATCTACTTGTTTGAAATCCTGGTCCTGTCACATGTATGAATTATTATTTTTTTTTTTTTTACGATTCATTCTTTTTTAGTACCATGAGAATACAGTATGCCATGAACAGAACATAAAATTGGTGTTTAAATGGGTTGTACATAAGTCTTTACTTCACAAATTTGACCATTCTGAAGCATTTATGTTCTTTATATATTACACTGAAAAAGTTTCACAGCATTCAGTGACAAAACTCCACAAGGGAATTTAATCAGCAGTGTACGCTGGTCAAATTCCGACCAGTGGGGTAATTCTGAACACTGACATATTGAGTGACACTGAGATGAGCTATTGCATAATTCCAACATGCATAATGCTCGTCTCTTTTTACATGAATATGTAACTGAGATACAGGTAAGTTCCAACACATACAATGTAAGGCATTCCCATGTGCAAATTGCACCAACCGATCATCACTTGCGTCTCTAATGTCATCTGGAAGTGTCAATTCAGAAAGTAACATGAGGCTAGCAGGACTACAGAAACATATCAGTCTGGTTATGAGGACAGTTAAACCTACAGTATATCTAATATGATGTGTGAGCACAAAAATAAAGTCTTAATTTTAAAAAAAATATATTAGAAAAACTCCTGAAAAGACAAGCAGGCCAATTTTATTTCAAGATTTTAGCTGCGGTCAGATATGCTCACTGTAATATAGACCAGTTGGATAATTCTGACCACCCTGGAACACTAATGAGCAAAACTGGACAATCATCACTTAAACTTAGCAATTAGCTTCAGATGGAAATTAAAACTTCAGAAACATCAATTCATATGCTTCCTTAAGAACTAATATGAAATTATTAAAGCTTTATTTCTCTTTTCCCTTCATCAGTCCCCTTTCTTTCTCTCTCATATCTCAACTACATGGACTTTGCATTAAACAAATGGTTTAACCCTTTATTATTGTATGATGGTGACCTTCTCTACAGATCTTTCCTGTGTTCTAAATTCTTGTAACCCATGGCTAGGCTGTGGGGTACCAGTAACTTGTATTCTAGAGATGAGTGTTACCAAGTGCAATATTGATCAATGACCATGGTGCAGCGAGCACCTCTCACTGGCCAGAAAAGAAAAATGAATTGACACAAGGAAAAAAAAAAACAAGATGATTATGCAGGGATGGTGCTGGCTTTAAAAAGTTGTTCCCAAAAATATCGCCAACCTCAATATTTTGTTGCCAATTTTCAAAAAATGTCGCCAAGCAAGGAGTCAGTATTTTTCCATGTCTATTAATGTAGTGGGCAATGAAAATTGAAAAAGATGGGGTATTTATTACTTTATTGCAAAAAACAATACCACAATATTACAGAATAAATCATTACATGACTGTTTCGATTGCTCATTTATAATGTTTTGCACTATTAAAATGTTGTTTCATAAAAATAATAAAATTGAATGTCACATGAGTATGCTTCATGATTTTACGGCTGCCCACTTGCTGAATGCAGTTTGAGATGCAAAGATTTTTCCTGATGTCAGTTTTGATGATATTCATCTTACTGACCCCACGTTAACAGTCAAAGATAATGTCATTTTTACTTTTACTAATAGCAGCAATCTTAGCTAATTCCATAGTCTTTGCATGACGCTCTGTGCAAAGGTATGACTGTTGTCACTTTAAATAAATGCATTATCAAATAATATCAAATATCTTCTTTCCCTACATCTGCAGTCTCTCTCTCTCTCTCTCCGGTTTTCTGGCTTATGACTTATACCTTGATAATTTGATACTTGTTCAGTGCCAAGTAGAGTCCTACACGTCTTATATATACGTGTTTGACCTTAATCTCTTAGCACCCTCTTTGTTTTCCACGCTACAATCATTTGATTGAGCCGCATATTTGATACTTGTTCAGTACCAAGTAACAGAGGGTGGTTATTTGAACTCCCTGTGATCTCTCCGCACAATTGACACCTGTTCAGTTGCATCCTTTAATAGATTTCACAGACTGTATGATCGAAGTATCACTTATAGAGTCCAAGCTCCATCTCCACGTAAGCACCCACATATGACAGTAAAGATGAGGAATTGGAGTCGGACAATATTTACGATGACTAGACGGCGATCAAGGATTTCAGCACTATAATTGGTCACTCAGACGATGTGGATGAATTCTTGGGCTTTTTACCAGATGACATTAGACAGTGGCCTTTATAGGATACTGTGAATCACAAAAGTGTGGACTTGACTTTCAATGTTTATTTGTGAGACATGTGGAATTAACATATTATGGGATATTGTGAATTGGATCATTCTGGGCTACTATTTTTATGCTGGTATGTAACCTATGATAGAATTCATGGATTTATCATATGAAACTGATTTAAAATGCCAATCATTATATATTTCTATGCAGAGGCATAGCGAGGGGGGAGGGCGAACAGGGCAGTGGTCCCGGGTAGCACTTTCTAGGGGGCGGCAATTTGGTAAGAGTACCGTATATATCATAAATAATATGAATGGAGTGAGGGCGTAATTTTGGTAGTTGGCCCTGGGTGGCACTCTCCCTCGCTACACCAGTTTCTATGGATTTTTATGACACAATGAAGAACAAAATGTAAGTTATCAATTTATTTGTGACATATTCCACTCGATAATATACCTAATTGTATTTTACACTGGTTTTGTCTTTATTATTCCTATCTATCTATCTATCCACCCAGTCTCCTCCAATATATATGGGTAGTCAACAAGAAAACTTTAAAAATTTTAAGATTAGACCTTGTCCCGTGGATAAACCGACACCCCTTCTTCTTATGCAGATTATACACGAGTACAGACGGTACTCTTAGGATGAGATGATGAACACAAAAAGTCTAACTTACTTTTACCCATGACAGTATATTGTTCTGATTGAGACTGATTTTTTTTTTTTTTTTTTTTCCATTTGCTTAGTATTTATACAGAACGATTGGAAAGGTAATCACTTTTCTTGGAAGTTTCAGCAAAACTATTTTTTCTGGTACATTTAAAAAAAAAAAAAAGGATTAGCCTCCGTTTGGTCGATTGTAGCTAGTTCAGTAGCATGACTATTTGAGTGTATCACAGCACACAGTACTCAGGTCAGATGTCAGCATAAGCAGATTATGATATAACAATGCACTGGTAAGATGGTTTGTCAATATGAACAAAGGATTTGTTTATATAACAATAGATAGATTTCAGTGCATTTTATAACCAAGTTTGCGGCTTCCTTTCATGGTGCCTTTGAATTCCTCCACTCCAAACCCATTGTATATACAAGTTTTAACAGTCAAAAAAGTTGTCGCCAAAAAAAATCGGCAAATGGTATATTTTGTCACCAATTAGGAAAAAAATTGCAATTTGTGACATTGGCAAAGCCCAGTGCGATCCCTCATTACGGTGTATGTGTGTGGATGAGAGAGAGAAACTGTGCATAATTAGGTCATGCAAATAAAAGGTCAAGTGAATATTTTTTTTTAAATTGGATTTTTTATATAAACAAATTAAGAAAAGATCACACTGCAAAAGATCACTCATACTAGACAAAATGAATCAAATCAAGTAACAAAGAACAAACAAACCTTGTTAAGAATCACTCCAAAGGGCATAATCTAAAAATGACGGTTTGACATTCTGCAGCACAAACAAAATTTAATGTTAAACACGCAATTTGAAAAAGCTCCACAAAATAATTCACTGTGTTTGTCTGGTAGATTTATAGTGCACTGTTCAAGTTTCATATTTTCAAGGCACAGAATTATCCTGCAGGTCTGGTTTCTCTTCAGCCTTATATGGGTTGAGATTTCCTTGATCTTGAGTCGATTAAGAATATTGGAAATATCAAGTAACATTTTATCTGAAACAATATTCTCCGCCTTTCCTTTCAAAAAGGTCCAAAATTTGCGACAAAATAAAGTCATCTTCTTCTATGCTGGCCATTGCATGGATTCTACTAATGAACATCTCAGGGTAATATATACCCAAATTTCCCAGTGGAAAGCCTCAGATTGTGACTTCCAAAGATATTGCCTGTATGCCCAAATAAACACAAATGGACATACCTAAAAATATGTGCCTAAAGGTAAAACTTGTTTTCCTCACAATTCAGCAAGATGTTCAGTGTTCTCCCCTGGACCTTTTATCATAGCAGTCCTGCTACGGTATCATAAATTTAAAGTTTCATATTTTCAAGACACAGATTTATCCTGCAGATCGCGGGATGACCGCTATGCTTTAGAACCTGCCGCTACACTATCCGCATGTGCCACTATGCTTTTATGTTTCCCGCTATCCTTAAAAAATGATTCTGTTAAATAAACATATTGTCACCTAATTCAAAATCCTATTACTCAAATGACACCTGTTTTTGCTTCTTCTTGAGTATTTAATTAAGATAATCCAGGATAATTACTCACTCATTTTGCTGTTATCTTTTGTACCTGGCTTGCCCGACTACCGGTGCATGACCTTTGATGTGGGCTTTGTCTGTGTTATACATTTCAGTCATTTCCACTACCAGCTAAAAAGTTACACATAATACATTTTAAGTTAAGCAAATTCTTGTAAAAAATGGACATACCTTCAAAAATGCGTAAAATTAACCAGCGCCCGGCAAGCCCCATGTTGCCCTGGCAACAAGGATCAGAGATTGGTGTCACCAATGGTAACTCAGATTCAGTTAGCGTGATTTCCCCCAAAGAAAGAGTTTAAAAAATGAAAGACAGTATTCAACACTGAATGGAAGACTTCATATCCTTGGGTGGAATTTGCTGGAATGTATGGCAAGTTTTCCATATTGCTAAATTTTTTTTCAGATCTACTTAATTATCAACAGGTGAGATGGAGGGGGGGGGGGGCAATTCCTCAGGCACTATTAGAATATAATAGTTTGTTTTTATAGTAGCAGTTGTAATTGCGATTGTTGTTGTTTCTATTATTTTCTGGAAAATGTTATAAGGAATGAAAGTTGCAACTTATCCACAAGTTGCTCTTATATTTGCATAATAAAATAGTTTTATCAGTAGACCTTAACTTAAGTGGGTGCTGCCCTATTAATTTTTCATTTCTTTTTTCTCTCTTCCCAAGTAAGAAAAGGTGCAATTTTTATCTTCTAATTTTACCTGTTTTTAAATTTGTGTAAATAAAAAGTGCTAGATTATTCCTTCATTTATACCTGAAATGTTTTTCCAACAATACAAAAACTAGTTTGCAATTGAAATGTATTACATGATAAATATATGATAAATTAAGTGGTGATATTATTTTTAGCAGGGTTCACATCTTGAATGACCCCTTTCAGGAGAGTGCAAAGTCTGGTGACGTGAAGGTGGAGTGGCACAATTTAAGGCAGCTCGTGCTGCATATCAAGATCCCATGTCCTTTAGACAGGTATTGGAACAAATTGCCTTTTTTGAACAATATATTAACTTTCTGACATTGATTTAATGCATACCTGTCAACCTTCTGAGACAAAAACCTGTACACCAGACCAAAAAAAAAACTTACAAAGACCAGAAAAACCTTATGCCAGACATTGGGAGAAAGCGGACGTTTCGGCATTTTGACATTAATTGAAGAAAAAAAATATACAAGCTGCCCTTAAATATTCATCTTAAACCATCGTGAACAATACAAGAACAATTAAAAGACAACAAATCAAAATACTTACTCAAGTGTTTCTGCCAAGATCATTTTTGGTCGATCTCTCCATTTTATCTTCCTTCCACGACAGGTCGGCCGAGTTTTAATCAAAGACTCACGGTCATCATGGATTACCTTTGATCCTTTTATTACTTATAACACCTCAAACAACATCCCGCATTTGGCCTTAATTACAACAATAAGGTAATCAATTAGCCGCTTGTTGTGTACACATGATAGCTGTTCTTTAACAATTGTAATTTGACTACTCAACCACGCAAAATCGTACTGGTCGTAGCACAGGTGGAACATTTCTGGTTCCCAGTAGACTGGTTCTGGCTGGTTTATCTAATGTGCTGATAGAACGCGTAAAAATACCAGAGTTTTTTTATTAAAAAAATTTGTCCTTGACATTTTCAAAAGCGGTAGATTTTGACTACTAAACGGAATGTGCGGTCGATGGTCTTTAAAAAGGTATTTTTGGCCTACCGCCGGTAGAATCACATGTATGTGCTAGTGTTGTGTGAGTGTGTAGGAACAAACACAAGATATTCTCTACACTACTTTTATTATATACAGACAAAGCTATTAACTAAATGAAGGCCCAACACCAAGTGAACATAAAGGTGGGAGAGTATAAAATAAATGATGTACATCACAAGCATTCTGTTACTAATTGGACTCTAATTAGACTGACCCTAGGTCTTACTTGCTTCAAAGCAGTCAACCTTTATCGATGTCTCGAACTCCAATTACACATGGCTGTGCCTCATTAACTGATACTACATCTCCCCCTCTGAGAACAATAAATCTGTGACCTGAAGAAATCTGAATGTACTATATGTATATAGTTGTCGGTGCTATTCTTGATATGAACAGTTCTATCAGTCCTAAAGAAATGTAATGAAACATTTTAGCTTATAAAATACAATTTACAAGTCTAGCCTTTTTGGTAGAATAACAAGTCAATTTGATCTTGTCCTATAACTATGATTAGAACTTGTCTTTGGTGTTTTTGAAAAATTATTTCCATTTTCCACAGATTGTTTTTCATGTCTACCTATTGTAGAGTCATCACCGCTCTCAGTGTTGTTATTCAAACAATCCTCGGCTTCATCATTTAACTGTTGCAAGGTTTTATTTTCCTGCACTCTTGAAGACCTACTTGAAGGTAGCTGAATTAAATGTTGTCTGTTTCTGCGCAGATCACCCTCAGGGGTATGTACAAAGTATGATCGTGGAGACGATGCCTTTGACAGAACCACGCCTGTCTTTTGCATATCCCTAACAAAAACGTTATCACCTGGATCTAATTTGAACATTTTGCATGCGTGGAAACGACTATCAAAATGTCTCTTCTGATTTTCCTTTGCATGATTCTCAAATTTCGAATCCTTTCTAAATATGGCCAACCTAGAGTTAGATTGAGCTTGGGCTCATTACGGTAGTCCTTAATTTACGACCCATTAAGAGTTGAGGCTGTAACCAGTATGAAGCGGTGTTGCACGATAGTGTAACAGAGCCAGATAGGGATCTTCTGATTTTTGTAACATCTTCTTTATTAGTTGTACACATCTCTCTGCCTCACAGTTGCTCTGGGGGTATCTTGGGCTACTAGTTTTATGCTCAAACCCATAGATTTTCGCAAAGAGTGCAAATGCATCAGAAGTAAATTGAGCAGTTACAAGACTTTTCCCAGGAACATGGGATATTGTAAAGTGATACCGCATTGTAAGGGTGCAAATTTCTGTCGATGTATTCTGTAGAGCACATTTAGTTGGCAGATAACAATTAATTAGATTTATGAGGAAAGATACCATATTAAATCACTAGACTGCGATGGTTTTAATGTCGCTGTTAGAGGGGCGAGATTGATTCTTAATTAAGCCTTCATTGTTAGCAGTCGGACACAAGGTTAAAATGTCAAAGTTGACAGTTTGCAGGACTAGATGTAAAAGCTAGAGGAAGTTGTATTATCTTTTGAAATACTCCAGAATCGGTTATTTAAAAATCTAGGGTTACGCTGACCATGATGGGTGTGTATTTATAAAAGGCAGTAGATATGTTTAATCTGATTGACTACGCTAAATAAGAAGTCTGTTTCCCAGATGAAAATTTCATGTTTTAAATTTCCAAATCGAAAAATTTAGTCAGTTTAAGTTCCTGGAAGAGGATGAAATCTTGACTCCAAGATTGAATTTAGAAGAAATTCTCTCGTATAAACTATTGTTCAAGAGACCGGTGTCTGCAAATTGAGGTACACAATTCTGGCGGTGGAAGCAAGCGAAGCTTGAAAGCACAAGGTATTTGCATCAATCTCATGTAATTCGTTGATATCAATATAATTATTTGTTTGAATTTATTTGTTTAAATTCGTACATCAGTCTTGATATGAGTATAACTATTTTGTTGAGTTCATTTGTCTGAATTCGTACAATAATCTTATTTATATGAGTTTGACGAATTGTTTGAATTTGTCGTCTTGATTGTTATAGGAATCATGTATTCTAAGAATTTCATGCATTACTTTATTTGATACAAGTTGTCTTAGATGATTTCATGTATGATAAAGACTTGAGTATTCACTGAAATTAATGTAGTTAAGCGATGAAGTGAATTTCATTGATTCATTTGTATAATTAGGACGTGAACTGAAACTGTTATGTCTCGTGTGATGTTAATGTGATGAAATAGCCATTAGGAAGTACATTAATCTTCTGAAACTAGGTTTGTTTATGGTCTGCCAGGTTTGGCCTGACCAGATAGCCTTTGGTATCTGTTTGAATTCCGATAGGACGATATCTGATGTAACGAGTGTGGAGTAAGGTTCTATTCCAAGTAGGATATTTGACAGAAGATTTAGGTTGCTTCTCTGTTTATTTTGAAAGGGGAAATAGCTCCATCCATGTATCCACGTACCTACCTATCCACGTATCCACATACCTACCAACCCACACAAAGTTGGAGGACCGGAAAGAGGCGAGATAAGAGAGAGAGCGAGAATAAAAAAAGAGGAGAACATCAATCTTGACTGGACAGCAGCATCGAAGTTGGAGTGACTAGCGATAAGCAGGTTATGCAGGCAGGCAGGGCAATGACTTCAATTGTTCACTCGATTCTATGATGAACAAATTCTATCGTTTAAACAGATCAGCTATTTACATAAGTATATTTGTGTTAAAATTTGGTAAATGATTTATTTCAAACACAAGTGTTATCTTTCTAATGTAATGTATTATCTCAGTCTGTTTATGTAATTGATTAAATTGCTATATTTCATGTACGGGGGCTCGTGTTATTCTGTTCTATATATCTGCTCAGAACTCTATTTATTCCATCTATAAATTTCATAATTTATTTTATTATTTACTCGATCCGGGCAATAACACCAAGGTCGATCATCCTCTAGATAACGATAACCAACCAAATTGGACACCTTGTTACGAGGGTAGTCCGCCACACACATTAACCTCATTCTAAATCTTTGGATTCTGGGAGATAAATCCTCCCGATTTTTTTAACTCAACAAAAGAACGAGGGGTTTGTGGTCAGTTTCTATGTGAAATTTAAGACCTAGCAAATACATAGAAAATTTTTCACATGCCCAAGTGACAGCCAAAGCTTCCTTCTCGATTTGGGCATATCTTTGCTCTGTGAAGCATACGATCTTGAAGCATACGCAACTGGCCTCAATGTTTCATTTAGCTGTTTTTGTAACAATACAGCCCATAGGCCAAATGAGGATGCATCAGTTGACAAGACTGTATGGTAGTTGGGATTATAAAAGGCTAACACTGGTGTAGAGCTAAGCTCTGACTTTACATCATGAAAAGCTTTCTCATGAGAAGGACCCCAGACCCACTTGGTGTTTTTACTGAGTAAATCTCACAGCGGTTTTGTTTTTTCTGCTATGTTTGACGAGAATTTGCTTAGTTGGTTAACCATGCCCAGAAATCGTCCGACTTCGGAGACATTTTTGGGCGGCTCCATTTCAATGACAGCGCGAGTTTTTTCTGGATCGGTCCTTATTCCCGTGGAATCAATAAAGTGGCCTACGAACTTCACTGAGGATCTGGAAAACTCACATTTTTAATTGAGTGTAATTCCTGCCTTTTCAATTACACCCAAAACAATTTTCAACCGTTCATCATGCTCTGATTGATCACGCCCAAATACTAGAATATCATCCATATGACATACAAGCCCCGAAATTCCTTCAAGAGTTTGGGACATATGTTTCTGGGCAAATTCAGGTGCTGACGAATTTCCAAATGCTAGTCTGTTAAAGAGTCTGTTAAAGCAAAAATGACCAAAGGACGTAATGAAAGTGGTTAAATCACGAGACTCGGGTGAAAGCATAATTTGCAAAAACCCAGAGTTGGCATCTATCTTGCTGAAAACTTTCGCACCAGCTAACTGAGCCAAAGTTTGATCTACACTCGGTATTGGGTGATTTTCACGCATTACCAATTCGTTTAGTTTGGTGAGATCTACGCAAATACAAACATTGCCATTACCTTTTGGCACCACGACCATACCTGTGCACCACTCCATTGGGTGATCCACACGAGAAATGACAGCTAACTTCTCAATTCTTTGTAATTTCGATACCACTTTACCCATTAATGGAATAGGCACCTTCCTAGGTACACTGAGTGCAAACGGAACTGCAACAGGTTATCTCATACTCCCATTCAGTTTTCCCCAATCCACTGAATACTTTAGGGTACATTCTTCTGTATTTGTAGTCTGTATTGGTGATCTCCCTAATGACGATTCCTAGCTCCTCTATTGCTGGTCTTCCCAACAGCGATTGCTTGAGACCTTGGATTACATATACGTCCTGTACTGTACTTTTTTTGCTCACTTTTAAGTGACACCTTAATTTTCCAAGGACATTGAGCCTTTTCTGTCCTGGTCCAAACAAGATTTTGTCAGCTTTGATGAGTTTAACTCTCTGCAGTTTTCCGTACAAATCCTCTGAAATTACAGTAACATCTGCACCTCTGTCAATTTTCGTAGCACATTCCTGTCCCTGAACTATGACATTTGCTATCCGGGGTTCCACTCCAGAATAAATTCCACCAAGAAATCCATAAGATTCAGGATTATCGGGGTTCTCTACCTCCGAAACATTTTTCTTAGTTCTGCACATCAATGCGAAGTGTCCGATCTTTGAACATTTATTGCAGGTTGCTTTTCTTGCAGGACATTTGTGCTATGAGGATTTTTCCCACATCTGTCACATCTCCGCATGATTTCAGCACTGTAGTTCAATTTGCTATTTCTCCATAGTTGACTGAAACTGTGTTTATTTGAAACAACATTGTTCCTCTTTTGTGGATTGGAACTGACTTGGTATGGTACCTTTTTTTTAGACTTTATTCCATCAGCATTCAAATGGGAATTTACGTGTATCCCTCCCTGGATTAGAGGTTGCTGTTTCTTCATGGCCTCACTCTGTCTAGATAAACTGATTGCTTTTTCTAAGGTAAGTTTGCTATCAAGTTGGAGTTTTTCTGCCAAATGCGTGTCTCTCAGTCCAACAACAATTTTGTCTGGAATCAATTCATCTTTAAGAACTCCAAA
This sequence comes from Margaritifera margaritifera, assembly GCA_029931535.1. NCBI lineage: Eukaryota > Metazoa > Mollusca > Bivalvia > Unionida > Margaritiferidae > Margaritifera > Margaritifera margaritifera. The sequence goes on along the minus strand of JAQPZY010001410.1, from coordinate 318,831 downwards.
ATTGCAGTATTCTGCTTGACAATGTAATGATGTAACAAATGTATCAATGGATTCACCTTCCTCTTGTTGTCACTGGTTAAATTGAGCTCTTTCGAAAATGGCATTTCTTTTCGTGATGAAATACCCTTCGAATTTCTCTCTGACAATTTCATATTTCTTTTTGTCATCATCACTTAAGCCAAATGAAGAAAATATGTCATCCGCCTGAGGCCCCATAGTATAGATCAGAGTGTTTACTTGCGTTTCTTCTTCCTTATCATTTAATCCAGAAGCAAGTCTAAAGCGCTCAAATCTCTGAATCCATTTTGACCAAGACTCTGGGTTAGAAAATTTAAATTTTTCTGAACTTGGAACTTGGAATGTCGCCATTGCTGGAAACTGTTTGGTAAATTAAATCTGAACTGGAATGTTCCTTTAGTGAAAATGATTTTCAGTTCAATTATATCCAACTAGTGCTAGGCATATCCCACTTCTGGAACCAGGACTTTACCCCCCTGCCATTACCCCCCCCCCCCCCCTCCTTTACCCCCTCTGTATATTACCCCCCCTGTGACGACGAAGAGCTGCCTTGGTTTCACCGCAAAATGATTTTATCCTGTGCTCAATCAATGGAACTAAAGCAAATACATATTGTGTTGGCTTTACCGCAATAAGATTCTATCCCGTCACTGCAAATATCGTGACTGCAATCCTCGGATTATGAACATTGTTAATGACTTTGCTAATAGAGAGCACTATGAATACTTGCGAGGGATCGCACATAACATTCAGCTATAATCATATCAATATAACATATTTTATGGTACTATAAGATTCTATCCCGTCAATTTAAGTGTACACAAACACAATCTGATAACAGTATTCCATATGAATGATTTTAGCAGTTTAACATATTTTATGGTACTATAACATTATGATATGATGAATTTAATATTGAATATTCCATATGTTTTCAAGGCAGAGATTAATTAACTAAAATAAAAATTTACAATAAATTCTTTTGAAATTTATTTTGATTTATTGTTTATTCTGGGGTATAACAATTATATGTTATATAGTAATAGACGGGGGGGGCGGGGTAACAGACCGGGGGGTAATATACAGAGGGGGTAAATGATGGGGGGGGGGGGCGTGATGGCAGGGGGGTAATTGACAGGGGGGTAAAGTCCTAGACCCCCCACTTCTGACACCATGTTGTGCGAGTATTTAGGAACAAACACAAGATATTCTCTACACTACTTTTAATATATACAGACAAAGCTATTAACTAAATGAAGGCCCAACACCAAGTGAACATAAAGGTGGGAGAGTATAAAATAAATGATGTACATCACAAGCATTCTGTTACTAATTGGACTCTAATTAGACTGACCATAAAGTTTACTAGCAATAAAGCTGTCAACCTTTATCGATGTCTCAAACTCCAATTACACATGGATGTGCCTCATTAACTGATACTACAGCTAGTGTCTTTGTATTATTCATATTTAAAGTGATTATATACAATGATTTGCATGTATGCATGTCAGTAAAAAAAAATGTATCATGTACTTGTCAAGTAAACTTGGTATGAAACAACATATGCTTGTACATTCTGAATAAAGAATAAATCATGTTCTGTACATCACATGGCTCTTTTGATAGTTAACTCTCCCCCCACTCATGATCACACCAAGATTACAGTTCTGGACTTGCGTAAATCTAGACTCCTTTACCTTCACTGCACAATCAAAACCAAAAATGATCTTGACCTCTTTCTATCACTCCCTGGTTAGTAGAAATACAGCAGACAGTGTATTAATATGTTTGCACTGAAGAAATTTAAAACAATCATACCACTGAACAGTTTGGGACTTTCAATATTTAAGGCTGGGAATTCCATAAATGATACACAGGAAGCCCTGGACTCCAGATTTAGGAAATTAGTGGAACCCTTGCATTGCAGATGCACAAAATATGTTGACAAGTTCTGAAACTGACATGTATAATCATGTAATTTAAACTGATTGACTCCTTCCAGGTAATCATTTGGATAATGCAACAATTTCCAGCCCCCCACAATAAGAAGAGGCACAGCAAGGGTATATGTGTGACAAGTGGAGAAATGAAAGTTAATAATATAATTTTTGTTTTTGTTGGTTTTAACGTCACTTTTAACACATTAGCGGCTATATCATGCCAAGGAAATAGGATATTCATTTTGTTAAAGAAAATGTACCACAAGTGAACTGACTTCAGCATTCCTCGGCTATCATCACTCTTCAACCAACTGAAATGCCAGTCACAGATTTTAAAAAACCCAACCATTTGACTCTGCATGAATATACTTTAATAAGGAAAAAGTCATCAGAGTAAGTATAGTACTAAAGCAATTAGATTCTAATCTGTGCAACAGTGTCAAATGGGCTGCTAACTATGTGATATATCCTTGAGAATTTGGCGTCTAATTGCGAGGTTGACTGACCTTGCAACGAGCTACACAGTACCATTTGGTCAAGCAGTAAGATGTTGGACTCACCCCCCATCATGCATATGGACTCGGGTCACAATTATTACTAACAAATTAGTACCTACAAATGTAGTTCCAGTCTATTCTTTGTGCATTTTTTCCTCTCATTTTGGTGGTAACACACAAGTTAGATAAAGGTATTCTTGGTATTGATTACGGAATTGTTTATTCTTTAGAATATGAGCATTGTTGTGTGGCTGTCTGTATGTATTTTGGCGACAGTACACAGTAGTAATGAAGTACTGATGTTGGTTCGAATTGAAATCTGTGACCCACTGAACTTTGTTTTGTTTACAGTCCAGTCTCTCAACCGCAGGTTCATCTTTGACTTACTTTACATTAACATATGATTTATTATGATTTGGGAATTTCAATACTGACAAACAAATGTGTAGAGACTATATAGGAAAAATAACTGATTCAAGTCCATATATTGGCGCACAAGGCCTCGTATTATTGCTTACAATTTACCTATAAATCATATATGTACTATATAATAATACAACATAGAGTTGCTTACAAATTATATTATTATATAGTATCATCGACCCTCCAAACTTCTTGCCCATCCTTGCGCCATGTTTCTCGCGACCTAACACGCTTGTTTTGAGATACTGGTGTCATCAACTGGGTCGCTAGTGTTCGTTGACAATTACAGTAAGTGCTGATTAATAAATATTCAATTAAATGAAATTTAAATATGTACTATAATTCAAATAGAAAAAACAATGAAAATGGCCAATTTTACTAATGCCATATTTGCCTCAAGTTTGTGGCCCTGGCATGAGTGTTAGCTGTTCAAGCCAGGGCTGCTGTTCACATGTTGGTTTTCTTTACCTTTTTATTAGTAGGAAATCCATGACAGAGATTTTTCAGACGACAAAGGCAATGTAAAAACTTCGTTTCTATAACATGCACTTCTTATATCATGTTGGAAAAAATAAATCCAATGGAAGAGTATGCAGTATGAAATTCTTTATTGGATTATTGTAATATAGGAGGAACAAATCTTTGCTGTGACATAGCCTGAAGAAAAAAAAAATCTGTTAAAAGTTCAGCATATCTTTAAATACGATAATTCAATCAAAATAGCTTGAACAAAAAATAATAAAAAAATGCATCCTATTTTTTTGTACTTCTGTCATAATTTTTTATTGCAGCTAATATGCGTATGAATGCAATGAAATATATTACAAATGTAATTAATGAAAAAACAGAGACATTATAAACGATCTATTTACACACTCTGCCTAATTGTCACATTCCAATCTTACGTCACATGGCCTTTATTTCAGTGGCACAAACCATGGACAAACTTCCGGAAATAGACAAATTTTGACACACTCAGAAAAATGGTAGCTCGCAAAGGATTTAGAAAGTTTATAAACATTATTCAACAATGAATAAATTAAGTAGATATAGTTGAACACATTATATGGTGATTTTAATAGTTTCTCAGAATATTATAATGCAAGCGTTACAATTCACGTTAAGGGCACGAATCATGGTGGGTCAAGGATACATATGATTTATAGGTAAATTGTAAGCAATGATACGAGCCCCGGTGTGTTTCTTACCCCTTAGTCCTACAATATAAGATGTCCACCCTGATATTTATGATGTTTGGGTGCTACATCTTACCACTTAAATAAACGGCGTTGTGTAGCGTGATCCCGGTCGACTGACAGGGGAACTAGAGGCCACATTTTCAGGAATGTCTCACACACTTGGCAGCCCATATTGACACTTTCCACAAATTAAAGTCTAATTGCTTTAGTCAGACTATACTAACTCTGATGTCATTTTCTCAACGGAATCAAATTCTGACACAAACAAGTCTATGCCTTTTCAAGAAAGTTCCGTCGACATACATTTCAGTTGGTTGAAATTCGATGGGAGCAGAGGAATGCCGAAGTCGATACAGACCAGATAAGTGTCTTAAACGAAATGTATCTGCATAATCGCTTTAATCAACATTAGTATATTTTTCTTCGTTTCATTAAAGAAATAAACTCCAACTTTAACTGACTTAGACATTTCTTGGCTACCATCACATTTCAACATCATAAATTTCAGGGTGGACGTTTTTCATTGTAGGACTAGCCTAGCGTACCCCCAACTCCCCCAACAACCAAAGAAGCTATCTGCTCAAACTGCGATCTCACTTGTAAAATGCTGGATGCAGCTAACGTCAACGAGTTTTCCTCTAAATCGCATTGCTTGATTTTCTAACGTAAGTCATATATAAAGAAGGCGAATATTTGTTCTTAAAATCTATATCACTTCAACCGCATTTCGCGGCATCCTGTATGGGCAATCACTCTTCTCGGCCATCAATATAAACATTTTTCAGTAAAACACAGAAACGGAAGAAATATGTCAGTTGAAACAGTGTCCGTTATGTTATTTGTAAGTTAAAATCAGTCATCTGTTAAGTCCAATAACATAGGACACCACACAGTTATATCAACATTTAGTATTTATAGTATGATATTAACTGATATTCACTTTCACTACTAACCGGATTTATGACATCCTTACTGAAAATACAAATGAAAATATCAGCATAAAAAAGTAAATATTGAAAGTTTGGAATGCGAAGTCTAGTGTGATTGGATTATAATCTACACAATTTTAAGTCACAGTCCTTTTATTCGAAAATGTTTTGTTGTACAAAATGTCTTCACATGTATGCCAAGTTAGCGGTGTGTTGGTCTGTTGGATATTGGGCATTCGAATATCGAACCCGCTAACAGCAGTGAGTTTGATATTCGTAAAATGTTTTACAAACTCCTCTGAAGTAAATTAAAAACTTAACACTTGCTTTGAAAACGAACTGCTCCAGAAAAAGAAAGGTTAGAGTAAACTTAGACAAAATACAATAACGGACATCCGTCAATAAAACTACGTTATTATCGTTCTTTAAAATTGTACTCGTACCCAGTCTGAGAAATTCTTGTACATATGGGAACTTAAAGTAGGGGCCCATCCTTTAAGTTCCCATATGCACCTTCCCGGATACACTTAAATATACTTCGACAAAGAGGAGATAAAACGAATTTTTTTATATATCACACACAAACACACGCACGCACGCACGCACATACGTACGTGTACGCGTATATATGAGATACAGGGATATACAACACAAGTTAAGTTGGTTTCAGTCTAATATGAGACAACCATTTTTTTTTTTTTTTTTGCCTAGCATGTAAGAATGTTACAACAGGTATTAGGAGATACAAGAGGATATGGACGAGTCGGGGCACTAATATTTTATGTCTTTTTACATCTCGTGTAGGGACATCAGAACACTAAATACATTTTTTACAAATTTTTTTTTTTTTTAAATCAGAATTAATTTTTTTTTTAGGCCAGCAAACTTAGGGATGTTTTGAAAATAAAAATAAAAAATCCCAGAGTCACTTATATTTTTATGTATCACCATCTTTTGTATACGACAACGAAAAAAAACAAACTATCGAAGTAATTTTTTAAAAAAATGACTGGACCAGTTAGACTATGCAATAAAAAAAAGAACACTAATGCAAATTTTGTTTGACCAATATAAATAGTGGCGTCATAAAGAAAGTTAGACGGTCAAATGACGATTATTAGTGTATTAATTTTAACTTTCAAACACTTTGATATATACATGACTACTATGTCATGAGGATAATTTGATGCTATGTGACATTTTTTTTCTTCACAATTCAGGAATGTCTGTATTAAAAATTGCAAACTAGACCCAGCACATTATTAGAGTGCTCCTGGAGTAGCACATTGTTCAAGTTTAAAGATATCAGGTGCTGAATTTGAACTGTTAGCAGACTATGGCATCCTCTTGATGATCGAGATATATCAGGAAAGAAAATCATGAATACAACTTGGACAAAGATGGTAAGGCAAAGTCTGATTGTGAGTACGAAAGGACACGGTCAAGATTATTTATTATGTATATAGATGCGCTAACAAGCTCTATTTGTGGGCCAAGACTAATACATTGCCATTACAAAAAAAAAAACAAAAAAAAAAAAAAAAAAAAAAAAAACAACAACATTAACAACAAAACCCAACAAAGCAAAGAAACAAAGAAAAACATAACAACTGTAAATGAACAACTGATGAACAAATTAGATGGGTAGAAGATGTGTTCGAAATATCGCATGATTTCGAGATTCCTTTTGCTTGCATGGCTATTTGAAGGATTAGCTGTTAGTTTCAGAGAAATTGAAACTGTTATATACATTGTAAAACAAAGCGAAATACGTTGTTTGGTACAGAAATGTAAAGATTTACACACAATTATGCTTAAACGTAATTATCTTATGTGAACAACAACCGTGGCTTTAATCATACATTAAACTAAGTACAAATCTGAGAAAAAAATCTAGCAATGATTTCGAGAAAGATTTTTTCAAACTGATTATTAACAGCGTGTTTGCTTAACAAGCTTAGAATTTCACAAAACAAGCAACAGTGGTTAGTTTGAAAATCAAGAAAATTATGTTAACCAAACCAATTTACAGTGGAATGACAGTATTTGACTGATCCAAATGGTTCACATATGAATTTTACTACAACAAGTTGAAAAGCAAATACGGTGATAGAATGAGACTGCTGATGACTAATACAGCTACACATTGTGTATCTATACTGAGATAGAAAACATCAAGCTTTATGACACTTGACTATCGAAAGGAAGCATATTTGGAATCGCACAAATGAATAGAAAATTTCCTGTACTTTTAAAGGATGAGTTAAGCGGAGCTCCAATTAGGGAGTTATTTGGGCTAAGATCAAAACATTATTTATTCAGGACTGATAAAAGTGTCGTGACAACCGTCCAAGCAACCACCGCAACTGCAGGGGGGGGGAGGGGGGCGACCAAGTGGGGGTCCAAAATTTCCATTAAACAACTTTTTGTATTGGGAGGGGGACCCATAATTAAGTTTTGCGGGGGGGGGGAAGAATTTTTTGCTTCACTACTAACTGATAAGATGCAAAGAAAAATGTGTAACGGAAAAATAATTTAAAATTCGAGACGTACAAAGACTGCTTAGTTACTCACATGGAAAATTACCTGGAAATGAATTTACCCAGATCATGCAATCAAAAGATGTGCAACATCAAAATAATAATAAAAAGTAGCATTTGCTTATGTTTGACGACAAAAATACAAGCATATATCTACTTTTATATAAACTAAAACTCCGTTCGAGTATCGAACACAAATCCACATGTCCACTCCAAGATATAAAGAAACAACCATAAGAGAATCCATATCATCACAGAAATATGTGCACTATACTGAGCTGTTTCCGTGACCGTTTTGGAAACCAGTCTATCTACAGTGCAGTCAAATAATTAGGTCCTACACTTCAAGAGAAGTAACTTGAGAGGTACGGTAACTTGACTCGTGTAACATTTGAAATAAACATATTTATATATACAAGAATGTGTCTTATGTGGTTCTTATTCTTCCAAATGACATGGTCATATAAATATGTAATTCCTCCTTATCACCTTTTGCTTACAACAGTATATTAAATAGGTTGTAGCCCTGAAGGGCCTGTTTGAATAGTTGATGATGACTCTTTATCATAGCTTTCTTTTAACTTTGTAATTTTTTTTAATTTTTTTTTTATTGGAGATTTCCTTTTTAAGCTTTCATTTTTAGCCTTTTTACCACTTATTCTCTATTTCATTTTTGTAGAGCAATAGTTTGTATGGGTGGCACCTTAATTATTATAACAGTCAAGTGATCTTACAGAGCAGACGAGAAAGAGAGATTTCTGACAGAATTGATGGATTATTATTCTTGTTTTTTGGGGGGGTTTTTTTGTGTTGCTTGTTCACGGTATTGAGTTCTAATGACAAAATTGGTATTAGTAAACAAAATGCTTATTATTTTGGTAGTATGGAAAATGTTTATTGAACTCGCCAGTTATATGTGCATTTTCCGGTTGTGTTGTGATGAACGACAACGGAGTTTATTTTTGAAACACACGTAAACTCATGATGTGCTGTAATTTCATGGTAGGTAATATTTATGCGTGTTGCAAAGGCCACCGAAACTGGGCGGCCGACGATCTATAAACCTAATTCTTTAATTATTATTTTTTTTTAAAATTTGAATTACATATTGCTGTAAATTACTGTAGTATCATTTATTTTCGTGGGGCTCAATTTTCGTCGTTTTGTAAAAAAAGACATTTTCGTGGGTACTTAAATTCGTGGTTTGGCCTGTCAAAGTTTGCATATTACTAAGTGTTTAATTTAGTAGTTTAACCTCTACAAATACCCAAAATAAAGAATACAAAAGAATAAAACTCTGCCGACGCAAACGGCGGTCACTTGAATGTTTATAACAATACTTTCACATGTATGAGTACAAATCAAAAACCTGACAAGTTCAATACTGACACCGTGTTTTTGTCCAAGTGAATAACATCAATGGAAGCCGACGCAGCCAACAACACTAAAACAATACTACCGCCTCTAGGATCACAAATAACACACCTGTCAAGGTCAATCACTTACACAGTGTTTTCGTCTGAGTACTCAACATCAAAGGAAGCCGACGCAGACTACAACACTAAGTCAATCGGTTATTAAAGTAACCTGTATGATCTCTAACTTAAAACACTATCCATAAAGGGAACAAAAACACGTGACCGGCTGCCTTTTGCTCAATGCAATCAGCAGACAGTGGCAATATTTGATGTGTCTAGAGCCCATCAATGTGAGAAGTTGCTAACTAAATTGAAAGACAGTGGAATCACGCGTTTGTTTGTGCCTGCCTCATGTACAGACCAACTCAACCACAAGACTTGAAAATAAATAGACAGTACAAAGAATAATTAAAATCACACTTCCATAACTGGTATGCTAAACAGGTCATGGAGGCCATCATGAAAAAAGGAAGATGCTACTGGTGACGATCATTGATTGCAGCCTCATTAATCAAGCCAATTCGGGCTGAAAGGATAATTGCAGCACACGCGACAATGAGTGAAAGATGTGACCTAATTATCAGTGGTTTTAAGAAAGCTGGACTTGTTTAATTCAGCAATTTGGGGATTATTTACCTGACAAGCATTTGTGTGTACATTGAGACTTAATTGACACGATGTTGATATAGTGGCTTTGTCCGAAAATAAGTGAAGTGTGAGCTTTAATACTCTGCTGGAATTCGAGTATATACGTAGTGTTTCAATAATAATAGTGCTTCAAGCAATAGTTCTAGTATTTTACAGGCTTGTTGTTCTTTTGGATTCAAAATGCATGGATAAAATGAAATGTGGTTTCAGGAGGATTTAAATTGGGTACATTGAGACTTGATTGACACGATGTTGATACAGTGGCTTTGTCCGAAAATCAGCGAAGTGTGAGCTTTAATACTCTGCTGTAATTAGTGTATATACGTAGTGTTTCAATAATAATAGTGCTTCAAGCAATAGTTCTAGTATTTTACAGGCTTGTTGTTCTTTTGGATTAAAAATGCATGGATAAAATGATATGTGGTTTCAGGAGGATTTAAATTGTTTAACAACAGTTGTACTCGAGTGAAGGATCGATTTGAACAAGTATTTAATTTAATTTTCATATACTATTATTTTTTATTATTCTTTCTTTCATTTTCAACATTACTAGTGTTTGAATACCTTTAGGTTTTTCTCGTTTCTCTCTATCCTTACCTATCTCGCATATCGATTTAAGGCAGGAGTGGAAATCACACCTATCGGATATCTTATCGACATGTGTGCATTGAAACAATATAAAATGCTTTATAATTCTTTTTTCAAAGGTTTAAAATAAAACAAACACGTGTAAAAGCTAATATTTTATTTCCAAATTACAGTATTGACGTTGATTTATGAAATACTAGTAGGTTCCTTAATCTCTAGGAACGACACACAGTAAGAAAATGAGCCGGGGGGCGGGGGGTGCCGCCATCATCATACGTGGCTAATTTTTCGTTGGGTATTTAAATTCGTGGTTCGGGGCAACAACGAAAACCACGAAAATTGGTCCCCCACGAAAATTGATGATACTACAGTATCAGGGGTGTTTAACCTGTTTTAAACAAAAGGTTATGAAGCATAATTCAGTCCGTAACTGTTAACTAATGTCTGAGTTGTAGTTTCATACTTAAAAATATTAAACAACCAATTTGTTTCCTCATTGACAATATTAATACCGTGAGAGGCAAACTTACCTCTGCTAGTAGAGGTAAAATAGGTCCGTCTTGATAGATGTCAAGAGTAGCCCAGAAGTCTACATGCAACAGGGTCACAACTGCAGAGGGATATTGTACATGTACACTGGGTTACCTCCCTCACACCATGAACCCACTGACAGTCAAACGTGTTAAATGTAAGCAAATAAGTGTTCTCCAGAACGTCCAACACCAATCTTGACTATGCGGCATTAACTCCAATTATACTTTAGCTGATCATTGTTATAAACTGCAAATCAAGAACTATCCAGATATCTGGAATTAATTCGAAATCATAGCACAAACAAAAATAGGGGAATAATCTCGCCACAACTGGAGAAAACCCAATAGTTTAACACCGTAGATCCCGGGAGATGACCTGACATGCCTGCACTACGGTAAGCGTGCTGTAAAGTATAAGGGATGTTTAACTTTACAAGAGCGACCAGTCCGCCTAGGTCCAACAGGTAGAATAGGATCAGATAGTCAGACAGCGTGCGAAGTCCCGTGGGGAGTTTTGTGATGAAAGCAAACCACTAATCTATATGTCTTAAGAGAACCCCAAATAACAATAAAAATCTTTTTGGCAGTCAGGGAATTTGTTCTGGTGTCGGCTGTGAATTCTTGAAAAATAGATCCAAAATATCGATTTGAAACCATTTCAGTCAAAAAGATAAACAGAGTTGTAAGCGTATAAAGTGGACTATTTATACCTTAAATGTGCCAATATGTATGCACAATTAAAACACAGCATTCAAAGTCACCACAGGTATTGGCTATGCGTTCATAACATGAGCTTATGAAAAGCAAAACTGAGATTTTCATGTAAAATAATGATCGAGTTCTTGTGATTTTTCAAATATGTTAACCTGAGCTAAGGAAATGGAAGTCTGACAAGAAATTAGTGCAAGTACTGCTATCACTCATCATATAATTTTGTGTATTGATTACTTCAAATTCTAACATTTATAGACCGATCTAAACCTAAATCTTTGTTGATGGCTGTTACAATGCTATAGGGAAGCGTATATTTACTGCGGGTTTAATATTTAAGAGTGTACATCTACACAAGCAATGTCTTCATTTGCAAGTACATCAGAGAGTTCACAGAAACATGCCATCATCTTCTCTCTCCTCCTTCTCCTCCACTTCCTCCTCATGCACCGGGTGCACTTTTTCCATGTTGTCACACGCCTCCCCAATGTCAGAACAGCAACAGATGTCAGTGCAGCTGAACCCTGCTTTCCGACAAGTGCACCTTGTTGTCTGGCATCTCGTCTTCTTATAGCCACACTTCAACAAGTGGAGTCCAGACTTTGGTGCTGGAATTTGCATGGTCATCACTGGAACTCAATATTCCCCCTAAAATTTACAGGCATATTCTTGTAGTGACGGGATCTCAGGGTTTGCCATGGTGTCATTGTTCCATATAATGGTCTGTTAGTGAGCCTGTATAATTGCTTGATGCAGTGCACCTTGTTTAGGTGGTAGCCTTTCCTATTGGGCCTGCTTCTTTGTCAACAGTCACCACCTCAGCTTCTCCTACTTCGAGATCTGAGTTTAAGGTAGGTACACCGTACAGATGAACTGCTCAACAGCAGCAAAGGTGACATCAGTAGTCACTGAGGTTGTACCCAGACTTGCAAGTGCAGTTATTCTGTCATCACTGACATATTATAAAACCCTTCCAGAAAGTTAGTTTTCCCTTTTCTGCAAAACTGCCTGTATTGTCGGCACCATTGATGGCATGGAATACTGGCAAAGTGGCAGCCTTACTAAGTCCAAGGGCTTCATAAATGGGTCTCAGTGAGATGACGCGGCGCCTCTGACCACTTCTGGTTACAAAGTTGATGTCCTTGCATAATTCTGGATATCGTCGGATAGACAGCACAAAGACGTCGGTATCTGGCGAGTGAATGCTGATGCTGGAAGCCCCACATGGTGTTGCATCAGCGGGATGCAGCAGTAGCTTTGCATCGGCTTCTTCCAGATGACTTTGAAGGTGGCTTATATCCCTATGAGTTGTTCTGCACTGAGACCCCCATGCCACCACCATGTGCTTTTTATTTTCGTGTGCCTCCAACAGCATCTTCTCAGTCAGGTAGCAGGTGAGTTCCATCATCGTCTTCACATCTGACAGCAGTCGCTTCGTGGGTACCTTTGCTATGTTTGTTGTATCCGTGATGTGATAGGATATTATTGGCTCGCTTCCTTGTCTCCTGTCACGGGTGATATAGACAGGGCTTGGTGGCTTGGCTGTTGGTTTGGGGCAGTCCAAGAGTGCAGTAAATTTGCTCAGCAGTTCCTTCATCGAGCGCTTTAGAACTGGGTCAGTGAGCTCTAGCTTTGATACCTCATCTTCAGGATGACACCTCTTGTAGATAGTCATGACAGTAGCATGCAGGGTACGATTCTCATCAGTGGTGTCTTCTGCAAAGTCAACATTGCCAACAGCAAAGAAGACATGTCTTTCGTGAATGAAATCAGGGGGCAGTACATGCCATCATTGACCAACATTCACTGGAGTACAGTTGCGGCTATATGCCCTTCCACTAGCAGGAGTCTGTTGTAATCAAGTGACATCCTAAGATGTCGATGATTTTCTTGCTTCGAATGGCTTGATGAATGGCTACTCCAACTGATAGATGTTATGGCATTTCATGTGTTAACCCCAGGGTCTGTGTTTTCTTGTTGCCGTCCTGCTTCTGGGACAGGAAAATCGTTACTGTACTTTGTGCTGGGTTCATGGCATGCTTGTTCACTTGTGAAGACTTCTTGTCAGTTAATAGCATTGTATTTGGTCTCTGGATGACCCACCAATAGAAGCTGTTCAGCTCTTTTGGTAAATGTTCCTCTGTAACATCTTTATGTGAACCACCAAATCTCCATTGTTTTAGCTTTACTGATTGCATTGCTCAGCACAGAAGCCGCATTATACAGAATCTTAATGTCCATGTCACTGTCCTTTGCTGTATTCCATCAGCTGAATTGCAGTATCTCTTGTGCTCTTGAGAGTTGCACATTCTGCTTCTTTCACACGTTTTGGTTTGTGAAATTCTACACCAGGTATTTTAGTTTGTATGAGCTGTTTCAGTTTTTGCGACTGCACTCATGGTTCACCATATTGCTGGCACTTAGGCTGCCTATGTACGCCTCCTGGAGCACAGACATGGTAACTACATTTCCATCAAGCAACGTTCCCTCAACCAGTGTGAGGAATTTAATCTCTGCTGCCAATTCATCAGCGGCATTTGGCTTAGATGGCGATGGGTTCGTTGCTCTGCGACAAACATTTGTGACGTGCATTGCCCAGCACCGCTTGTGGTATTTGATGTCAAATACATGTGCATCTTCTGGGCCGATGGATGTGCAGAGCTTGATATGGAGTTTCTCGTTTCCACTTTTATTGATGGCTTCTTTGAGAGAATGACCAGCGTTGTCTGTAGCAATCATGCATAAGGGATTCTTGTATGATTCTCCGTTTCACAGAAGAAGAACATATCCTTATTGTAAAGGGCTGACTGGGAGCGAGTAAAGGTGCCCCTACTAGATGAATGGCTGGAAGATTATTTTCGTCTAGTACTCTTGGAAGCCATTCGCATTTCATATCTTTCTTTGGCTCTACTGCACATTCCTGCATGGACCGTGTCTTGATAGCACTTTCTGTGCCATGTGACACGTCTTGATTACATACGTAGGTCAACTCCCGTCTGGTAGCAGAATTAGAGTGGGCCCCTCGAGTGACAAGAGTACACCCGTTTTTGCACATCGCTCCTTCCCTCCTAATGCACATTAAGGTAGGTTGTATGCAGGCATACTCGTTCTCTGGATCAGACCAATCCGGTGGATTTACACCCTTCTCCATCGACCACATTAGTGTGTATATAACATAGTCACAGCAAATAAATCAGTGATGATTTTGTGCTTAACTCTTTATAAATGTCTGAACAAATACATTTTGAAGGATACACCAGGAATCTTTTAAAATTGCAATGATTATTACAAAGCATACCTTGCGACAACATGGGTGGTTGTGGTAAGGTTGAAAAGTACCGAAGTCTTCACTGAATGTCAAACAGCGATACCAGATCTGATCCAAAGTTAAATTTACAAACGAAGCACATACTTTAGCCGCTTTGTATCCTACTGGTAGAGCTTTAACAAACCATGGAGTTATTGTAAAATGGTAAATATCCCCGTAAAAGCATCTTAAATATACTCAATTTCTCAAAATTTAACTGTTGACGTTAAACTGTCCCTCCACTGTATGGTTATTGAATGTAGGCATTATATATAGAACATACAGTGCATCTACAAAGGGAGGAAATGAAAGTGCAAAGCAGTTGGAATATGTCCCACGATTTGAATTAAATAGATTCGCTTGGAATTGTGCATATAATATCCAGGTAACGTATTTCGTCCATGTTGTAATCATGTCACAGCCCTCTATTTAGGCATACAAAAATTGCTGAGTTTGGAAACATGTTTGACAATTTTCATAGTCAGCTCTGATAATCTGAAATAGAATTGTTACCTAAATTAACATCATATCCTCATCACAATAAATATGTGAACGTCTGAAGCAATTTAAAAAGCAATAATGTATCAAAAACATACATATATCCCAGTAGGACAGAATAATATTGACTAAGGTCATATTACCCTTTACACTGGCGACACTCAGCTGCAGTATTACGGATTGCACCAGTACACACAGGGCTGTGGCTGCTACAAAAGGACTTCCATTGCTATGAAAGTAGCAAAAGAATTAGCTTAGACACCATGCAAGTCGGTCGAAAGGAAAACATGCATATGAATACCTGTTTCCAAACAGTAACAATCTCATGATAAACCAATAGTCAAAAAGTCTAATTTCCTATCTGGAGTTATATCACTCCCCCATTCCTAGTTTATACTGATAAAACCACACATACTTGCACTCGTGCAAGGCAATAGTCATCAGTGTTTGAACCTAGGGATACTTGAAAATCTGATCAACCGATATGTATCAGCAGGAAATTTCACACCGAATGACGGCCAAAGTTTTAACTAGTACTGATGGAATTGAATCATTCAAGTGGTTCAGTACGTTTGGTGCTATACGGTAAGATCCTAGAACAATAGTTGAAATTGACCAATACTACTCAGCCTGTGCCGAAAACGTGAGTACTACAGTATAATGCAGAGCCGTATCAATGTTATTATGATGTAGCACCAAACTAATCAAGATCAAGATAGTTACAAATGTAGTTTTTCCCAAGAAGAATGAAAGATTCAATTTTTTTTTCAACCACAACTATTAATCACAACTGCTGAATCTTCAGAAAACCAACATCAAAAGAGCCAGATTAGTTTGATGATTTTGTAAACTTGTTAACTTTTGGACTGGTTATCTAAGAGATTACGTCAACAAATGTGAAGAATTTGAGTTTATTAGGCAAGAACAGTAAGTTCCAGTTACGTGTCACAAATGCAGCGCCTTTTACGAGAAAATGGCGAAACTCCTGTATCGGAAGAAACAAAAAAGGGAAATGAAAGGCTAAATTCTCCTAAACAAGCGTGAAATTTTTAGTACATGTCATACTTTAGCCCATGATTTCCATTTAATCGTGAATAATACATTTTACTCCACAGCTTTTATCCCACTGAATGATAAACAAAGCCATTTGACAACACATTAAATACTTGCGCATACCCAAATCAATCTAAATTTCCATATACTTTTGTATTTGCGTGGATCCAGTATCGCTATTATACAAATCTGTCGAGTGTAATTTTATCACAGGCATTATGCATAGTTAATCTGTATAATCATATAATTACGTATGGGCTATTAACAGAACCAGCACTTCTAATTTGAGCCATAAGTTAAAAAGGACGACGACATTTATTCAACGATGCGAATCCAATGCTTTGGAAGCCCTTTATACAATTGAGTAAATTAGTTTCTTCCGATGCTTAGATAAGCTTTTAATACCCTATACCATCCTTGGTTTATCCATTAAGAACCCTGTATTTTGCTTCCAACGTGTAAGTAATCAAAACATGTTTCTTATGACGCGAATTCAAGAGAAAAATATTTGGTGCATGATTAGCATTTAAAACACAGATCCCAACCTAAGCAAAGTAATGAAGTTTTTAATTACTTGATAAAATTTAGACAAAAATACGAAAATCCATTTTTCACAACTGTACACACACACACACACACACACACACACACACATATATATATATATATATATATATATAGAGAGAGAGAGAGAGAGATGCTTTTTTTAACCTGTTTCATGAAAAAAAAGCATTTATCATAAATGTTGTTTTTTTTTTCTTCAATTTTAGTGTTACTATTGAAATGTCATTTAAAATGTTATTTTGGTAAGGTCAGACGAGAAATCTTTAATATTAAACCAATGCGAGAAGATTTGTATGTTAAATTACGGTTCTGTTCTTTAGTTGTCTTCAAGAATCCTAATTTGTTTAGTTTAGTGAAATCGTGTATCATTTGGTCAGGAATTGAGTCCCTGGCCTTTAGACGGAATGTTGTCTAAAGACAATTTCCACTACAATAAAGTATGTAAACTACAAAAGAATGATATACATTTACTAATTAGAGAAATAAAATCACATTTGTCATATTTGCAGTCTGATTTTGCTGTACACAGTGATGTATATATCATTTTGTTGACAGGTAGGGCAGAACTATCCGAAAGTTTGTTTGTTCTGAAATAGAACAGTCTCAAGTTTTGATACTTACATATCTTCATTCAGAATATAACATTATGTAGACATACTCTTTATTCAAAGAATCATTAGACATTGCTATCTGGTTAATAATTAATGTTTGAATATCTGAACGAACCAATTACCATGGAAATTGTTTACAAAGAAATGCATCTTTATAACACAAGATATTAAAACGATATTGTTGGGACTTTTGGGGGCACGGTAACATTTAAAATATGTTAGTATTACTTTTCATTTAGTGGCAAACACTTTTCTTCTGTTATTTACAAATCATACGTGATAAAGATTGCAATGAAGAAATAAAGATAATTTGTAATTTAAGACTATCGTTATTGTTTCTTGAAAACTATATAAATGCCACTATTACATGAATATATTATTTAACATTTCGTGATGCGTAGACATTCCTGTATGTATTATTTACTTTAAGAATATGATATTAAATTTGAAACACTAAACATTTTCTTTGTCATTTATCTGACCTCAATAATCGACTTTCTTTTTCAATCTGAGTTATGCTTTGATGACTTCTTCGTATGAAATTATCAGATCAATTCCTCCTGATATAATTTTGAAACAATTTATATTTTTGTATCTCACGCAGACTGAAACATTGATCTTTTCAATATCAATACTATTCAAAATTGTGGTCAGTTAATATTTGTATTTAAATAACCCTTTACTATATTCAGTCTTTCTTGGTTTAATTTTTCTAACAAGTCTCAATGTTTGAGGCATTTTACCGTATACATATTGAAGAACGTTCATTCTATCAGCAACGTATGGTAAACAAGTCATATTAGACACGATCAGCATACAATACATCACTTTTAATTTTGACCATGTTTTTATTATTTCAATATAGCTAGTGGGGTACTAGGTACAAAAGTCTTAATTAATATATACATACATATACAAAATAAAGAAATATTTAAAATAAATCTATCCAATATTTTTTATTATTATTATTGGAACTGCTTTCACCTTTATTATATTTTAGACTAAATTAGTCAGCAAATATTAAGTAATTTGCCGATATTTAATGAGAACTAAAAATGTTTTCATTTTGACTGTTTTAAAGCATTGTTACTTTTGTTGACTACCCCACTCTATACCAAGTGGCCGCCATCCAGGTATATGCTATTTTTACTTCCTATTTTCTATATATCGCCGATTATTTTCTTGCTTTTAGGGTTAAAGTCAGCCGTATAATACAACAACATTTCTTTCATTTGCATCTGCGTTGTCTGCCTAGTTATGTTACTTCAAGCATATATCGTATGCGAATATACTTGCTTCTGATTTTTTTCTTGTTGTTTAAATTGACTTGGATTAATATGTCAACCGGATTTTGAGATCCTGAAAGTAATATACAATTATATGGAAAATTAAGTAATATACAATTATATGGAAAATTAAGTAATATACAATTATATGGAAAATTAAGTAATATACAATTATATGGAAAATTAAGTAATATACAATTATATGGAAAATTATAAATATCATCTTGCTATTTTGTCTGTTTATCATATGTGAACAGTTAATGGAAACAGAGATGATTAAAATTTTCATTTATTCCCTTTTTATATTTACTTTGTTATCAACACATATCATCCAGAATATATATATATATATATATATATATATATATATATATATATATATATATATGCGTATGTTATTTATGTATGTATGTATGTATAGTAACAAGAATTCGTATATAAATGATTTTTTTTTACATCAGGAAATATGTACAGAACGTAACGGATTGTTTGGGTATATGCAAGAAATATAAATTCGTTTGCATTGTTTGCTTCTTTCTGTAAGGCCAATTTTGTCATACATGTATGAAACATTAGACCAGTTTCACCTGCATCGCCCAAAATTATAGATTTGGTTTCTACAGTTGAAACGAATGAAACAAAAGTGTTGTCAAGCAAAGGAAAGGACTTGTCGAACACCTTGAATGTTAGATTTGATATGATAGGTATATTATGCATCCCGTGTTTTATATAATTCTTCTCAGTACATTTTTCATGAACATGCGGGATTCTCCATTTCAAAATACCGTTGTATTATTTAGTTTTATGAGTAATTTTGTTAATTTAATTTCTTTGGTTTCTTTATAAAACAAATTTCCTTTCTTCTTCTTCAGAAATTTTGTTTACATAAGTATTTATCAGCCTGAAGATTTCTTCACAATAGTTTTAACGGCTGATCTGTATTGATATATATATATATATATATATATATAGATATATATATATATATATATATATATATATATATATATATATATATATTACAGGTGACAAAACTTTTCTGAACTTGATTAAACTATTTATGTCTCTGATGTGCATTCTGATGACAAGTAACATCATCTGTACCCTAGAAACATTTTGCATGTGATTATGTTTTCTTTGCATGTGATTATCTTTTCTGAGAGGTTCATATCAGTCTTTACAAAAGTACGTTTGTCATTATCAAAGACCAACTGCTTTGTACAGAAGTACGCCTGTCATCAACAAGGACCAACTGCTTTGTACAAAAGTACGTTTATCATTATCAAAGACCAACTGCTTTGTACAGAAATACGCCTGTCATCAACAAGGACCAACTGCTTTCTACAAAAGTACGTTTGTCATTATCAAAGACCAACTGCTTTGAAGCATTTGCGTCGTAAGGAACACCCGTACAAAGGTGAAGTTTAGTTGAAGATTGAACCTTACCCTCTGAGTTGTACTAGTTGCTCTGCAGGTAAGTAGTGTGTATTTTGTGGAAAGAAATACTTGAATTAAAGACTGATAAGAAGGACACTGCTGTACTCAAGAAACTCCATCATGTATTCAGCGGCTGTCGTATAAAATGAAATTCATGAATAAACTTTTTGTTTTCTTTTCGAATCTAATCCTGTAGCTAACAACTCATCTTTTCAGACACATTATTTCCTCATTTCTGAGGAATGGTCCCCAGCTATCTCGAGTCACGATCTCAAACTCGAAATGGAATATCTTTAACTGAGAATAAAGTGAGACTGGAATTTCAAAAACCCTAGCTCTCACAATAAACATTATTTTTCTGCTCAGCGCTCAATTACTGTGAATGAATAATATAATACAAATGTAATATGTAAAATCTCGTAGTGAGAAAGGCTTCTTCAGCTCGGTACCGTCTTATGTGAACAAGAATCTGTAAAGATGGTGACTAGACATGGGGCGGGGGATGGGGGGGGGGGTAGGAGGGATAAGCGGATAACATGTGAAGTATTCAGTAGCACAACGGTATATATTATTACCCATAAATTAAAATGTTATGTCGTTCTAAATTGAGGATATTGCTGTAAATGCCGAATGACTGGATGGAGATTGATTTTGGGGCACAATTAGTATGATATGCACATTTGTTGCGATAGGCTTTGCTTGCTCAATTTGGAAATTTTGTTATGACAACGGACTTTTTTGTCTTCTGTGTATCCTATGTTTACAGTATCTCTGAATTGTATTCCATGGCAAACTGACAAATGAATGGCATACAGAAATTTCATTATAAGCCTTTCCTCAGACCTTAAAGTGTTACCAGCTTTTAGCAAGAACTTCGAAATTAAATCGTTATCAGTTATTTATTCGGCATGACTTGTTTTAATTCAATATAATTTAATTTTTCTACATGTCTGCATGCATGTGTTTGCAGGTTGGACTGATCCTTCTATCCTTCCTTGCATCTATCCATCTATCTATCTATCCACACAAATACCTTTAAAATGAATGAACGTAATTTTGCTACGAGAATCATGATCGCAAGCGACAATATACTGTGAACATTTTTGTAAGTTGGAAATACGAGAATATCAAATCGCTTGTACCAGGCTGGAATTACGGGGGTATCAAAACGCTTGTACCAGACTGGAAATATGGGAGTACCAGAGCGCTTGTACCAGGGTGGAAATATGGGAGCACCAGAGCGTTTGTACCAGACTGGAAATATGGGAGTACCAGAGCGCTTGTACCAGGCTGGAAATACGGGGGTATCAAAGCGCTTGTACTAGGCTTGATGTACAGGAGTACCAAAGCGCTTGTATCAGGCTGGAAGTACGGGAGTACCAGAGCCCTTGTACAGGGTTGGAAATACGGGGGTATCAAAGCGCTTGTACCAGGCTGAAAATACGGGAGTATCAGAGCCCTTGTACCAGGCTGTAAGTACGGGAGTACCAGAGCGCTAGTACCAAGCTGGAATTACAGGAGTACCAGAGCGCTTGTACCAGGCTGGAAATACGGGGTATCAGAGCGCTTGTACCAGGCTGGAAATACGGGGGTATCAAAGCTCTTGTGCCAGGCTGGAAATACGGGAGTACCAGAGCTCTTGTACCAGGCTGGAAATACGGGAGTATGCAAGCGCTTGTACCAGGCTGGAAATACGGGAGTACAAGTGCCATTGTACCAAGCTGGAAGTACAGGAGTATGCAAGCGCTTGTACCAGGCTGGAAATACGGGAGTACCAAAGCGTTTGTACCAGGATGGAAATATTCTAATTTGGTAAAGCAAATGTTTAATGGGAATATCATCTTATATGTAGCATTAGATAATGTGACCTATAATGGATTCAGTGAAAGAAAAGTCAAATGAATAAATACAAATCAGTTCAAACAATGGTATGTTTAATATAGTTAAAAATATCACAGGCTTGAGATTATAGTATAGTATTTGAAAATTCAACAACAACAACAACAACAAAATACAGAAATGTGGCATACATTGTATACCCTTTGATGTACGACAGAAACTGTATTTACAAAAATAATATTTGTGAGATAATGTAATACCAATAAATTTTAATCTTCTTAGTAACCCATTAACCTTAACTTTTCATTGCCACATGGAACTGATTTCAATGTGTTTTCAATATCACAGTAATGTTAAAAATTGTACTTTCTTGTGTCACACTTCTAAAAGCTATTCCAGACTTTGGTAGAGTTTCGGACTCTTGTCATGTCCTTTCGTAAAAATAAAATTCAAGATTTAGTAACTTGAAGCACCAACGAAGATGGATGACTCATTAGATAGAAAAAGTAACCGATTGCATTAAAGTAGCCTTCCCATATACAACAGACAGAGTATCCTAACAACACAGTATTGGAACCTATTCGCCTAAGTCATTTAACGGTAGGCGCACAGGTTCAGATAGTGTGACCCAGAATACCAGGGAAATTATGCATTACAAATACGTTGTGTTCATGGTTTTGCACTATCTCCCTATGTTTTTTGTTTCCTGTTTAAGAATCATAAAGTCCTATTTTTCTGTTACATTGTAACTGAATGCATGTTGCCTGTGATTGTATTTGGGTTTCGTATACCGTATGGCGATTTACGTGCATGCATTCCAGTTTTTCTTGTTATGTGTTAGTTCGAGAATGGGAAAACTGTTACTATTTAGATATCATATGTAAACGTTGATGAAAACAGTTATTGAGAAATGTAGAAAAACTTTATACAGACTTTTTATGACATGAAATAGCCAAGAGAGACTCTGCACCGACCTTCGCCACCTGAATTGATTCATGCATTCTCTGTTCAGAATTAAAAACAAAAATAATTGAAAACTCTGAAAGTCACACTTTTAAGTAGGCAGATATAAGACGACGCTCAGAAAAGTGGAAACTATGTTGAAAACATTATAAAAAAGGGAAAATAAAAAAATATTTACAATCACATTATTTTATCATAAATCCTGTTGGAGAGAAGAATATAAAATCTTGTGTACTTCCACAAACGTTTTCCTTTTAAAACTTAGGAAACGTTTCAGTCCATGGTAATCTGCAATTTTGTCATAGATTCACAAAGTTTAGTAATAACTTTTGGTATGTACCATTTTCATACAACATACAACAAATCTTGAATTTTTCCTAGCCATTTTTTTCTGCAGTAAAAAACTGAGATTGAAATTGTATTCAAAGTTTTAAAACACTATTTGAAACACTGAGATTGAAATTGTATTCAACCTTTTAAGAAACTATTTGAAACACGTGGAAAAGCAATCAGCAGCATCACATATATAAGGCTTTATAAAAATCATATTTTAATGCTTCCGTTACATTGATAATGTAAGAGGATAGTTGCATTTTTCGAATGTTGCAAGAATAATGTTCTTTAGGCGACAGTGGTTGTGATCTATGATCGAATGAAGCTTATAACCACTATATCCCTAAAACAACCTGTATGGTCTAAAAGAAATAACAACTTTTTCCCTAAAACAACCTGTACTGTCTAAAAGAAACAACAACTTTTTCCCTAAAACAACCTGTATGGTCAGAAAGAAATGACAACTTTTCCCCTAAAACAACCTGTATGGTCAAAAAGAAATAACCTTTTTCCGTAAAACATCTTGTATGGTCTAAAAGAAATAACAAACTTTTCAATAAAACAACCTGTACAGTCTAAAAGAAATAAAAACTTTTTCCGTAAAACAACCTGTACAGTCTAAAAGAAATAACAACCTTTTCCCTAAAACAACCTGTATGGTCTAAAAGAAATAACAACTTTTTCCCTAAAGCAACCTGTACGGTCTAAAATAAATAAAAAAAATTTCCCTAAAACAACCTGTACGGTCTAAAAGAAATAACAACTTTTTCCCTAAAACAACCTGTACAGTCTAAAAGAAATAACTTTTTCCCTAAAACAACTTGTACGGTCTAAAATAAATAACTTTTTCTCTAAAACAACCGGTATGGTCTAAATGATGCAAGTGTTAAATTTAAAACTGGATGCCGGATTCTATGTTTCCATCGAAAACAACCGTAAGATAACCACCTTATTACAACCTAAGATAACCATCTTATTACAACCCTAAGATTTACATCTTATTACAACCTTTGATTACCATCTAATTACAACTCGAGTGGATGCTCTTTTCTTTAAAGGCCTTACAATGTCTGCCTAATGTTTCTAATAATTCTTGCTTAAAATGCGATACGGCGAATGACGAAGCATGTGATAACTAGTAATCTTTTGAAAGGTATCAGCGACAATTATATTTTTGCACACCTTTAATCAAGAATTTCCTCATAAATCACGGGTCAACAATTGAAGTATTGAACATATTCTAATACAACGTGCTCTTGGAAGTATACTAAAATCTTCCAAGATATTTTGTCCCTGTATCTCCAATATCTCTGAGTTAAACTCCAAAACTATTGTTATATAAGAACTACAACCACTGTCGATTAAAGCTGTTCTGTGTTAAAAAAGTTGTTGTTTTTTTTAACCCCAATCAGGGTGAATAACAAAGTGTCGTGGGGTCGGTTCATGAGGCCTTATATAGTGAGAGCTCCAGTTCTCCACAATATTGTTGTTTCTATGAGTTGGAAGGTGGTGCCACGTGGTGTACATCCAGCGATTCTTCCGAGTGTTGGGTGTTAGCAGGCGAATGTAATGGCGATTGCTGCCATCTTTATTCTCCTTGGGTTGCGGTTTTTGGAATGTAATGTTTGCCTGGGAGTGTCCACTGACAAAAAAATACAAAACAAAAACGTCATTGACAGTAGATAAATGAAAATAAAGGCGGATGGACACACAGGTAAAGAAAATCAAAGAGAAATTACAAGGAAGAGGAATACGAGAAACTAATGCGATGGTAATAGCTGGCACATAGAATAAAGCAGACTCAGTATAACTTTGAGATGAGGCAAAAATTTCCATCAATTTCGTTATGTACCAAGAGAAAAATCATGATGTAAAGCCTACTCCATAAGATAAGTATTCATTATAAGTTCAAGAGTTATGCGCCAAAAATTATTTAACCGATTATCCATGAGGAATAAAATACAATTTTCATTTTATCCATTCACAGACTAACATGTATGTAAGGTAATGTAACTAACACTGTTCTTTCTGCAGTTACGTTAGTTTTAGTGTAATAAGAAACTGAATAGCGAGCAGAGCGTAAATATAAAACAAGGTATATAAAAACTATATACCCAGTCTGAAAACAGTGGCATCAGAAGTGACCATAGTCGCTGCCATTATAATCCGGTGTATTACACATGCTCAATCACGAAAAAATAAAAATGAAGAAAGACGAGTAAGTGATCAAGCAGGTGCAAAGGAAACGCAAACTTCTACATATTTTTCCAGCTGAAAAAAAACGTTGTCTCCTGTTTTCTATTTCAGGTTTCTCTTATGATTTACTCCGTATGAGTACTTCAGCAGAGAATGCAAAATTCAGAACAATAGAATAAAAGAAGGCAGAGATTATTTTTTTCCCAACATAAATTCATGACTTAAAATATATTTCGGTATTCATCAAAACAATTATTATTCCACGCAACGCATCAACATTTCCTTTGCACATGCGAAGAACGCGAACGTGCCCCATTCTAAACATTTGTATCATGTCACATAATGTGGTTGTTGTTATCCGCGTGTATTCGTGCATTATATGCCCAGTCGGTAAAGGCAAAATGTTTGTCAGTACACACATAACCGATGTTGCACTCGTTTCCCCTGTATTTTTACATATTTTATATTAATATTACTTACGCCTCGAGGGTTTCGATGACCTGCTTCAACCGCTTCCGTTTCTCAGGGGCTGTCATGCCCATCAGCTGACTTCCGGATAGAGAATTGAAGAACTTTAGTGCGACATCCCGTTCTGAAGATAGACATCAATGGATGACTTGTTTAGTAAATAAATGATAAACATTGAAGTGTTTGTTTTTTAGTACAATCCTATAATAGCTAGCCTTCAACCCCGCACACGTCGCGAACTCTTTATATAACGTGTAGATGCAAAGCAACAATGAAACTATGCACAAAATGTCAGTACCACACGAACAATGAAACTACACGCAAAATGTCAGTACCACAGGAACAAAAACTACACACAAAAGTTCAGTACCACAGGAACAATGAAACTGCACACAAAATTTCAGTACCACAGGAACAATGAAACTGCACACAAAATTTCAGTACCACAGGAACAATGAAACTGCACACAAAATTTCAATACAACAGGAACAATGAAACTGCACACAAAATTTCAATACAACAGGAACAATGAAACTGCACACAAAATTTCAATACAACAGGAACAATGAAACTACACACAAAATGTAAGTACAACAGGAACAATGAAACTGCACACAAAATGTAAGTACAACAGGAACAATGAAACTACACACAAAATGTAAGTACAACAGGAACATTGAAACTACATACAAAATTTCAGTACCACAGGAAAAGTGAAACTACACACAAAATTTCAGTACCACAGGAAAAGTGAACGATGCTGTTCTTTTGACTGTTCCTGGACTGAACCGTTTGGAACGATGCTGTTCTTTTGACTGTTCCTGGGCTGAACCGTTTGGAACGATGCTGTTCTTTTCACTGTTCCTGGACTGAACCGTTTGGAACGATGCTGTTCTTTTCACTGTTCCTGGACTGAACCGTTTGGAACGATACTGTTCTTTTCACTGTTCCTGGACTGAACCACTTGGAGAACATGATCTGTCAGAAGACAGCATAGCTCGCCTGTACACCAAATCCAAGCGGTAACATTTTACGAAGACCAAATTGTTACAATTTCTAGGAAATCCTACCTTGTTAGGCATTACTTTTTACTGTTATTCACAATATAAGTTTATTATTTTAAAAATGCTGACAGCACAGCTTGCAATTTAGTCTAAAAGGAAATCTGAAAATGTGCATTTTTAAAAGATCTAGTCTGAGCAAACCCCATAACCCTACGTACTGGACAAGCGAAATTCTTGTTCAGGCTAGTGAAAATTTATTTCTATAACGTTTTTCTGGGACAGTCCGATAACCACTGATTTCTGACTCTGGTTCGCAACTGGCGTTTAAAACAAAACACAGCAACAAAACCCCACATCAAATCTCTCAGTCTTAAATCAGTTGCATTCACGACTGAATTACACTACCAAATGCCATTATAGTCTATCAAAAAAAATTAAAGTTCTTTATTATTACTTCCATATTTCAATATGTTATGATATACTTCAATATCACTGACTAGTGATATTAATTCCCGGATTCCGTTGTAACTGCGTCATTAATGCTCCTATACCACATAATACTAATCTATGTTCTTTGTGCCATGAATATTTAAACATCTCTGCTCCATTATCTGCATTTGAATACATAGATGCGGCTAAAATTGGATTTTCTGAATAAGCATCAATAACGTTTTGCACTGCCTTCGATTTTTATTCCAGTATTGATGGTAAGAACATTAGTACAGAATTTAACAGAGTGCCCGACTCCACACCATGTCTTGGTAATGTACTATCTTGATTTGACAATAAAGGGTATCACTGGTCGTTGAGCTACTTCTCGCAAACAAGATAACACCTTGCTTTTCTATGATATGGATCTCTGACAAACCATACCTCTTGCAATGCAACCGTTCTTCAGCCCTGGAGAATTTCCTGTAGTTCTTAGCAGGTTCTGCTTCTGCTTAAAGGCTTTACATGCTTCCTTCTAGTTGTGTTTAGCCAGATGAAAGGTTGCGTTGAAACCGATCAGTGCAAGGAAAGCTATAACATTTTTAAGAACAAGTGTTCACGTTCATTTTAGAACTCTCCAAAATCAAATGAATAGTTTGGTTATTCAGGGCTTTTGGTGTGCCATTTTTCATGTAAAGCTGCCTGTCTAAATGCTATTCTCATTTTGATAGGTAGCTAGAGAATAAGCACATTAAAATCACTACACTGTCAGCTTTACTGTGAATACAGTTTAACATGGTTCCTCTCTCTGCCTTTTCATGATGAGATTGCAATTAACAATCATAATCTAATCTTGCTTCAGGGTCAGACACAACACGTGTATCCAAAATCTCCAAATGTCCTGTCATTTAAAGCTTTTGTTGGTTTGTGCCAAAGTCTGTGCATCTTTCTCTCAGCAAGTGTAGTATTAACTTTGTCCCTACCCTTAAGCAATGAACTGTCTAAGTGATTTAGAAAAGGAACAAGCATATACTCATGTTTTAAAATCTTGTTAAGATACACTACACTTCCAACTGCATTCTCCTTAAGAATGCGCTCATGAACGCTTCTGTCTACCTTTCAGATGTTGTTTTTTTCCCCACGGCAGATTTATTTCATTTTGTCAAGGTTTAAAAATGTAGCCGACTGTTTTTTTAAGCAGTGGATTATACGAAATTCGCATAGAGTGCAATAGATTCAGTTTTGTCCATCCAAAACTGAGATTCTCACTCTGATGTTTGGTGACAAAAAGCCACATCAGAAACACAAGCCTGTATATAAAATAAACATCCCTTCTGCATACTATCACCAGATACATGCATGTCTTACAACCTATTATTCTGGCTTAAAATTGCCAACTTCAACAGAATTAGTGGGATCCATTTCTCGCTTATATTTAGAAGTGAAAGTATTAGCATTATAACAAGAAGGCAAGGGCCTGCATGTGGAGTCCACACTCAAAGCATTGCTGTACATATTGTGAAGGTCAAAAGGTGAGCTAGTGTTTTGAATGAATGTTCTTTGCTTCATAATGAAACATCCCAAGTATGAACAGACTCGATGATGAGATTTAGGAAATATATAAACAAATGCAAACAATTTCACCAAAACCTTCCATGACTGACCTTGACTCCGAGATCAAATGGTGAGAGAGTGTGATGCAGAATAGATTGGTCTTGCTTCATCGTGGTTTATTATAAGTATAAACTAAGTCCATGAAGGGGATTAGGAAATTTATGCAAATGAAAACTTATAACCAAAACATTGACAAAAACTGTTGACGCCGTCACCGCCGTCGATAAGGTTACTGCTACATTTCTCTTTTCCAATGAAGTGAGCTGGCCCAAAACGTATACATATGCATTTCCAACCTTTAACTCTCTTAAATATCGTGCTCTAGCCCACCCATTAAATGTTGGTCCAAAACTGACATATAAAGTTTAGGGTCAAGAAATATAATCTCGTACGTCAATTTGACGCCTCGTGAGAACAAGAGTATGTAATATAAAGCCTGGTAACAAACAGTTTCTGATTCAGCTGGTCTGAATTACCCCGCAGAAACGCGTTACCAACTTTTAAATAAAAATGACTCTTAAAATTGATTGATGTGAAAAACCGTTTAGACTATTTTGTCAGTTTGTATTGAAATTTTAGCAAATAGTAGAAGCAGGTGATTTATATAATATTAAGAAAACATACTACTCACCATGATCAATAAACAGACATATACATTTATCCGTAGAGTCAGTAGTGCACAAGACACTGATCCCAAACAAACAACGTTGAATTAATACAAATAAGTATGAAGTATAGGTCACAGTGATGTACTTTTAGAATGTTGGTGTCATACATACCATAGTATCCACCTAAAGGAACATAACCCTACAAAGAAGATTACTTGAGAAGCTGACATATAAGAGTAGCACAACGTCATTGATTAATTAAATGTAGGTCACAGTGACCTACTTTGATGTGATGACGTAGTATTCGACATAACGGGTCCATAGACAAAGCCGCTTGATTATACATTCAAAGTGATAGGATACACTGACCAAATGCCAACGGTAAAAGGAGTCATTGAAGCTTGAAATGTAGGTCATGATTCTCTCCAGGTTGGATGCACACACACCAAACTACAAGATTCTATAAATGTGAGTACCTGAAAAAAATGACCTAAAGATTGCAAACCTAAGCTAAGGTATGATGCAGAAATGGACACACAGATGGACAAACAGGCAGGCAGATGAGGTTAACACAATATAACCCATTCCATGTTTATTGTGGATTATATGTGTCCTCTGAAAGCAAATCAAAAGGCTGGTCCTTCAAGTAACAAGAAAGAGAATTTTAAAACTTGTCCCTGATAGATCAAACATAAACAATGACTTTAATTTCATATTTTATATCATAAATTGCAAAAAAAATAAATAGAAAGCTTAATTAAAAACTAAGAAAAATGGTTTGGAAAATACTTATCAATACAAAGACAGTTCCGGCATATGTATATAACCAAAACCTTAAATACAAATTTTAGCGTGCTCTCTACATACAGCAAACCTTAAACGCAAACTTTAACGTCAAACTTGTCCCCATCAATCGCAAAGAAAAAAGAAATACAATTAGGTAAGAAATATTAAAAAGGTCAGGCAAATGCTATTTAATACACAATAATGAAATTCGAATACATATTTCTTCCAACAAGCAATAAACAAAATATTAAACACAACTTTTAGCCTGTTGTCTACATAGAGCAAACTGTAAACTTTAACCTCCAACTTTTACCCATAAATTGGAAAACAAAGTTACTACAACTTTGTAAAAAAAACAAGTATCGAAAAAAGGTCATGCCATTTAACACACAGAAGTGAAATTTACATACACAGTTCACTCCTATAAGGTATAAAACAAAACATTAAGCACAAACTTTAATATAGTACAAACCTTAAAAGCTAACGCGTTAACCTTAAACTTTTCCACATTAATTGTGAAAAAAATATCAGTAATTTATGTACACAAATATAAAATAAGCAGAGGCGTAAGCTAATGAACACATAACATTCAAAATTAAACACAAATTTTAAACTCTACAGTACTGTATATAGAAAAGCTACAAATCTTTTCATTTTCACAGCAGCATATGTCTCACCGGGCGTCTCAAGTACATGACCTGGTACGTTTTTGCAAGTTATTCCCAACTGGTCCGATCAAGTTCTATCTTATAAACATTATTATAGCAAAAAATTAGTATTCCGGTACAGAATTATTATTCACTTTGGTCCGACCGTTCACATTTTAACCTTACTAGAGTGAATGTACTTCCTGCCAAGGGTTAATAATTGAAATAACATTATATGTATGAACATTTACCACTTTTCTTCTATTAGATACTTCTTGGCATGACTGTGCACCAAAAAGGCATGTCAGATTTAGTTTTTCTCATTAACAGTAACAACTGTTATATGATTTTGATAGTTTTCCGATGGGATTTTTTTTAGCTTGAAGCGACATATCCATGACGTCGGCCGAAATCACGAATGCAAGTAGAGTCCTTTGGTTAATCTTAAGTTATTACCTTTTTCATTTGCCTCCTTGAGCCATTTCTCCACCGAGGTTCTAGCGTCAGGAAGGAGGGTCCGCCTCAGTGAGCTTTCTATCTCGTTCGACTTGCTAGCCATACAGAGCACCTTCTTCACAACCTTCTTCTCGTACTGGTTGGCTGTCTTCATCCATTCCTCGGCTTTGGATATCGCCTCTGGTTGGAGAGACTGCGTTAGGGGCGCCATCATATCCTTGTCCTGCCAGAGGTCAGAATATGTATGCAGGTAAATTGGCACCGCCACCAATACACACATTTTACAACGTCATTCAAAACTTTGACACGAAATAGATTGCCGAAGAGTATCCAACCGACCACAATAAAACAAACTATCCTTGCATTCTGGGAATATTACTACCGGAAAAGCTTTAGACAGTGCGTTTGCCGGTAACATAGAGGTAGTTTATTGGGTATAGTTTTATAGCAAATGCAACGCCTACATATACACTTACATATAAGTTTAATTCATCAAGAAAAGTCTCTCAATTTATAATACAGCAAGATAAAGCTGTCAAATCCGTTCTATGTGGAAATTTTAATAAAAGAAATCTCTCTGACTAAATTCTTTTCTTCTGATCAAATAGTGTCAGAGTCTAAAGTTTACAAAGCTATAATTTCTCTAGTTGGCCAATCACTGAAAGACAGTTTGTACGAAGATTTAGCTCACCCTGTAAGAGAAAATCCATTTTTCATGTCTATAATAAATATCTCAGTATGGTGACAATGATAAGATGTCACTATACTGTATTACCTCAGATTTATTTTCGGAAGGTAGTTTCTCGGACTTCGTAGGCGGCTTTGGGTGCGACTTGGAGACAGAGAGAGTTGTTTTTGCCCTTCTGGGTGCCTCCATTTCCAGTATGCGCGGCGAGGCCATAACGGCTGACCTGGGGGGTACTGCGGGCTGTTCCTGCTGTGGTTTAGAACTGCCCCGGAATCCCGACTGTGACGGACTCTTCAGAGGAATATTTGGCACTAGATGGGGTCAAAATAAACAGATGATTATTATTATTATTATTATTATATATATATATATATATATATATATATATATATATATATATATATATATATATATATATAATTCAACAATGCAACTACATACTGATTAACATAATAGTAAATAGTGACTCATTTTCTAGTGACTACTTAGAAATAATTCATTAAACAACTCGCAAAAAGATATTATCGCTAAAAATGATTTAATTTTACAAAGGTTTATTTTCATAAAGATAGTGAAGGGTATTGAATTACACGCTGAATGGTTTTCTGACGATATATATCTGATGTCCTTTTATATAATATTTTGATTGACTGACACAAATTATTACTCGTTTTCAAAGTGACCATAATGGCAATAAAACATTCATGCTTTAGTTTTTCAGTGGTATTTCATCAACATATTTATTTACTGCCTGTTCATTTTACATAGTGAGTTCGCAATACTAATGCACATAAGAACATCATGACATGGTATATTTACCGTTATATTTGATCATGAAAAATGTTCCAGTATTAGTTTATGTTTTGCATAGATGTTAAAAAACCACTTTGTGTATTAGAAGAAACAGATTAAAAACCTCCCATCAAGTTGGGATTATTTGGATTAATGAGTATGCTTGTAAATAAATCATTTTGTTGATGAGTATTTCCAACACAAAAAAGCATTTTTCTGAATTAAGACAAATCACTGTAAAAGCTATATTGATCTTCCATATCACCTCTGTCAGTGTTAAATACCTTAGTACGTATATGCTAGTATATTCTGCACATATTTTGATAAGGTTACCTGAAAATTACAGAGCATGCTTTGAACTGCAAAATCTACAGCAATGAATAATTTATGAGGCCTATAGAGCAAGAAACAAATTAAGAGATCTTTGCACGTAGATATAACACAGATAGAGGGTTTCAAATATGATCAGACTTTGATAAGAAATGTGATATTATACTAGAATAAACCAATTGCCTGTTCAATTTGCCATGCTCAAGGCTTAAGGGATGATATTCATTCGAGAAGTTACCCCACCCCCCCATATAAATCAACTAATTGGGCTTTAAGTAATCCTGCATCTTTCTATTCATATGCTGTAAACATTTCAAAGATAAACCATTTTATTTCCTGCTTAATCGATCACCAAACCGGTGAAGCACCACCCATCATTGCATGACTTTTTGTGAAGTTTGCACAATGGAAGTGTGCTGTGTGATGAAGAACGATGACTTAAGAGAAGAGAAGAAAAAGACAGCGCAAAGGAAATACTAAGAAAGTGAAGCAGTCTCACGTGAAACTTGTCTTGAGATTCTGGTCGGCTGAGCCTCTGCTTGACCGCCATCTTGAATGAAATAATTATGAAAACAATTTCTTCACGAACATATTCCTTAACAAGCGTATTTAAACAACTATTCGCGTGTAACAGTGTGCTCTCAGTGTGTGGATAACAAAGACGTTAATACTCTAGAACAAGTCTGCGTTGGAAATAAAGCAACATTTACATCCGGCGAGCATGGTGCCAGAATAGTTTTCAACTATTAACACATGAAATAGTTGTAATTGATGTGGTGACCGGGTATAGATTATACTATTACTTGAGACAAATATATGTTTAAACAGTGTGTGTGTGTGTGTGTGTGTGTGTGTGTGTGTGAATAAACAGAATTAAAAGTAGAATTTAAGACGAATCAGTGGACGAATACAAAGCAATATTTTGTTTACTTTCTTTCCATATCTAGTACAGTTTTGAGCGCACTGAGATTTTCTCTCGCTGTTTGTAAATTTCCCAAAAGCAGCCATGGTTATGCTTGCTCGAAAGCAGAGATTTCAGATACTACCTATGTATCTTTGCGTACACACACAATCGTATACGTGTAAATGCATCTAATTACAGACTTGTGACGCAATACTGTCATAAATATGTAATGTATTTAGCGTAAGTAGCTATTCTATGTAGCCCAATATAAGACCTTATAATACTGTTGAAAGGCAAAATTTCAAACAAGAATTTTTTTTAGAGGTAGTAGTCAACAAATTATTATGTTAATCCGTTAGTAAAGTAATTTTACCTTAGATGCAATCATCATTATCCTTTCCCATGTGATTTTGCGAAGAATAATAACGTGCGCTTCCTTAAGTCAATGCTAGAATGAAGGTTTCCCTGTTTTATACAGCTTTGCTTACATCTCCTTTTGGAGTTTTCTTTTTTCTCACAAACCATTTCCCAAAATAATATTCGTTTCTTTATCAACTTTTATACCATGCCAGCAAAATAATTTTTAATTCTTATTAAATACTTTAAATAGTTTCATGAAAATCTCTTAATTGACGCTGTTGTGTTGTTGTTTTTTTCATCAAAACCTGACAACGTATACATGTGCTCAGGCTCCTTAATCACGAAACGGCTAGAGAACACATCAGACTTAAATTCAATCGTTTTGATTCCATAACATTTTACTGAAGATAGATTAAAGGTAGCTTAATAAAACGTTCTAAATTCATTGGACACTGTTTGCTCAACCTATTTCCACAATGCCACTGATGTCAAAAGATTCCATGTATAGTTTCTAATTTTGGGTCTGAGATAACATGTTTATGATTAGATACCTCATATCTACGTTTAACTTGTACACCAATAGGTCTGCAATTGAACCTTGTGACCTATCTGATATTTTGTAAGTACAACATGAATTTTGCTCAAGCAATATCTTCTTCATACATCAAGGCATTTTAAAATTCTAAAACGGATCTTTCGAATGAATTTAATTTATTATGGATTTTTGCTGAAAGAATGCATGGTTCCTAAAAAGATTTTTTTTTCTCAGTGCGGTAATCAGGAGTATCATATGACGAGAACTAAGATTGCACTTGAGGGATTTTCTGTTTATTATGTTTTGCACAAATATAAATATCCCTGCATTAT
Source organism: Margaritifera margaritifera (assembly GCA_029931535.1). Lineage (NCBI taxonomy): Eukaryota > Metazoa > Mollusca > Bivalvia > Unionida > Margaritiferidae > Margaritifera > Margaritifera margaritifera. The sequence goes on along the minus strand of JAQPZY010001410.1, from coordinate 283,347 downwards.
TAAGCACGCTACTCTGTAATAATAACATGTCAATATACTATGTTAAAGATCACGTTTTTATTGCTCTCGCGTGGAAGTAATCATGAAAAGGAAATTCAAAAATCATTAAGAGAATATGTTAAATAATGAATGCAAAGTTTATTAAATATAGAAATATGTCATTTCTGTGTGGAACCTGGACACTTATTTTCCCCCCTTAAGAGACTTACAATCAAGCCTGGCGCTGGTCGGAGTCTGGGGAATTAGACGATCTGGAACTTGCCAGCGATTGAACATCTGAAAAAAGAAAAGGAATAGTTGAAATGAAGCTTGAGATACATTAATTTAACTGGAGCCTTGTGTGTGTGTACACACACACACACACACACACACACACACACACACACACACACACACACACACACCATTTGTAGAGGCGCAATTACAATTACAAAACAGTTTCCCAGCGTTTCGAGCTATTGAAGTCCTTCGTCTGGGAAAGAAACAACTTGCACACACAAAACATACACTAAACACAAAAGCCAAGGGAACATTCACAAAACAAACACTAAACACAAAAGCCACGAGAAAACCTGGACTATTACATTGTTTAATGACAAGGGAAATCTACAAATAAGAATTAAATAATGGAAGAAAAAAAGAAAGTATAATAAAAAACGGTCCTAAAATGAGTACATGACATGGTTATTTTGTGTTGCTGTCAGTTGAAAACAAAAATCAAACAGAACAGAGAACTAAACTGAGGACAAACGACGGATACTATGTGTGGCAAAAATCAACGCCAACATAGACCAAATACTGCAATATGTAGTATAGATATTATATCCCGGAAAAAGTTATGCCTTGAGGAGGGAGATGTCATGAGAATGTAGCGGGATACTGAACAACACACACACACACACACACACACACACACACACACACACACACACACACGTAATAATAATTCACTTAAAGTGTTAAGGAATATTTACTTGGGTAAATAATATCGCAAGAATTGCGTACGGGTGATAAACTGATGCCCGACTGGAATTTTGACAAGATTCCACTGAGAAGGTTAGATTTTGTAAAAAAAAAAATTTAGGCGAAATTCTCCGCGAGTATTCAGTTACAGTATCCTGTATCGTTCCTTGTGTGTGCGTTCTATATCGGTCCACCACGGGTTAGACTCAATCGGTATGATCTCGAGGGACTCTACTGAATGTTGAGTTTTAGTGGTTGGCGAGTTTCGCAATGATTTTGTTGCGAATGTAGTTCTTGTATGTTATTTATTAGTTTTCTGAAATCAACGGTTTCGCCAACATATTGGGTGTCACAGATTTTGAATGGCAGGAGATATATTACATGTCTGGTTCGATCGACATCCTAACTTCTGATTGATATTAAAGCTAACTCCTATCATGAAACTTCGGAACGATTTGGTCTCGGGAATATATTTGCAGATTAAGCAGTGCTTGTCTTTGCATCTGCATGTATCTGAATCTGTGATTTTGTTTGAAGTTACCTTGGCACGTACCAGATGGTCCTTGAGATTTTTAGATCTACGGGACGCAACCATAGGAACTTCTTGCCCTTCAGACGTTCGGAAGATTCGAGCTGGTGCCAATGCTTCCGAATGATCTGTTTTAAGTTTGGGGCATTGGGGTGGATAGTAACCACGAAACGGATTCGCTTGTTGGTTTTCTTGGTTTTATATTTCAAGAGGATTATTCTATCGAGGAGTCTATTTTTGTTAATAGCCTCGTCTATTTATTTCCGTCTGTATCCTCTCCTTCTAAGTTGCCCTTGGAGCTATACGAGTCGTTTCTTAAAGGTAGCCCGATAAGAGCGTTTGGTCCGAACGCACAGGCCGTAAGGAACACTTTTTATTACGTACTTGGGGTGGCAGCTGGTCGGGAGCAGATAATGGCGAGGTCAGCTGGTTTGCAATACAGGTCAGTTTCTATGTCTCCATTCAGGAGGGTAGATTGAGTATTCAAGAAGACGTTGGACCTGTTTGATGACTTCGACGTAAATTTAGCCGTAAAATGGAATTCATTGGCGAATTCAAAATATATTTTGAAACTGTCGTACGTTCGATCCATTATGCTTAGATGTCGTCAATAAATCTGCACCAGCTTAGAGGTGTATGGGGTCCTTCGTTGCGGAGCTTTTGGTCGAGTCTTTCCATATAAATATTGGCACACGAAGGTGCCAATTTAGTGCCCAATGCAGTTCCATTAATTTGTAGGAAGTATTGTTTGTCGAATACAAAATTTGTACATTTAAAAGCATGGGTGAAAAGTTTGCCCAAATAGTTCACAGGAGGGGTAGGATCAGGTCGAATCCCACACTTCTTTGCAGGCTGTGATACCTTCATATTGTATAAGTAACAGGCATTCATAGCGATGAGAAGATTGCTGTCCAGAAGGTTAGTTGTCGGTGTTTTGTTAAGGTAGTCAGTAGTATCTTGGGTATATATAAAAGCAGTTTTTCCACGAAAGGCCGAAGGTGGTAATCAACGAATTCAGAAATTGTTCAGTGGAATGGTTGTTTCCGGAAATGATTGGCCTTTCCAGGTTTAGGGAGTAAATAAAATCTTTACGGTTTAGGATCGACCGTTCAGTCTATTGTCATCAATGAGTCCAGCATTGTGCATGTATTTTAATGTCTGACACACAATTTCTGCGTGTTCAGGTGTTGGATCATGACAGTGGCGGCGCAAGGGTTCGAGGCGCACAGGGGCAATGTTTTTTTAGTGGAGCCCCTACTTTGCCACAGATAACAGTTTTGTTATGTCAGTTGCCAGCGTCCCTCATCCCACCCACCCCGCCCCCTCCTAAATATAAGTTTTGTGAAGAATTGCCCCCGTTACACTAAGGTGAGGTGAAATACTCGCCCTTCGCCTGGCGCCCGATGGCACTGGATCATGACTAAGTTTCTCATAAAATTTCTCATCTGAAAGTTGCCGGTTCGCTTCAGTGATGTAGACAGACGTATTCATGACAATTAGGCAGGACCCTTGTCAGCTGGCTTAATGACTGACACTATCTACCCCTCTCATAGCTTTTCCAGCGACTATCTTTCCAACGTTAAATTGTCTTTTGGTATGGCTTTATGTGTGCAAATTAATGTCATTTACTACTGCGAACAGGAATATATATTACGTAATTGTGCAACTGAAAGATACTCCTTGAGCGAGGCATGTGATTAAGGAATGCTATCGCTACGACAGTATATAACAAGGTCTGAATTTGGGCCTTCCAAAACACCATTCAATACCCTCTATTGAATCAATATAAACTTCCCTTGTAATATGGGCTTCAATTAAAGTCCCATTATGTAGTCCAATTGATCATGTTATACATGGTCTACTGAGTGTCTATTTAGCATTGGGTCCAATTCACAAAGATGGCCATATAAGTAACTCATCTGAATATGAGACTTGTTCATATTGACTAAATGTTTTACATGCGTCTTAATACTGTAAAGTTAAATAAAAGACTTCGATTAGAGTGTCAGTGTCATTATTTATATAATTACATTGCTGTGTCAGAGTGTCATTATTTATACAGGTACATTGCTGTGTCATAGTGTCATTATTTATACAGGTACATTGCTGTGTCAGAGTGTCATTATTTATATAATTACATTGCTGTGTCAGAGTGTCATTATTTATACAGGTACATTGCTGTGTCAGTGTGTCATTATTTATATAGGTACATTGCTGTGTCAGAGTGTCATTATTTATACAGGTACATTGTTGTGTCAGAGTGTAATTATTCATACAGATACATTGCTGTGTCAGGGTGTCATTATTTATATAGGTACATTGCAGTGTCAGAGTGTCATTATTTATAGAAGTACATTGTTGTGTCAGTGTCATTATATATACAGGTACATTGCTGTGTCAGAGTGTCATTATTTATATAGGTACATTGCTGTGTCAGAGTGTCATTATGTATATAGGTACATTGCTGTCTGTGCATATCTAGAGTATCTATAAACCTCCGTCCGAGACAGAGACGACAAATTTATAGACACATTTTGACAAAAAAGGAAAGCTGACAGTTGTCATTTTATCGCGCACCTGTTCTAAGTTTAAAGGTACACACACACACACACACACACACACACACACACACACACACACATATATATATATATATATATATATATATATATATATATATATATATATATATATATATATATATATATATTGACGCAAAAATTGATGAAGTAAAAAACGGTTTCCCAACGTTTCGAGCTAATCAAGCTCTTCGTCATGGGAAAAATAACTTGGATAAAAAAAGCATTAAACACAAAAGCCGAGAGAAAGCTTTGAGTATTACATGTTTAAATAATAGGGTGAATTTGAGTATTACATTTTTGAATGACAGGGTGAATTTGAGTATTACATTTTTCAATGACAGGGTGAATTTTAGTATTACATTTTTGAATGACACGGTGAATTTGATTATTACATTTTTGAATGACAGGGTGAATTTGAGTATTACATGTTTGAATGACAGGGTGAATTTGAGTATTATATGTTTGAATGACAGGGGGAATTTACGTAGTAGATGTTTGAATGGCAGGGGGAATTTGAATATTACATGTTTGAATGACAGGGAGAATTTACAAGCAGGAGTTAAACATTGGGAAAAAAAGAAAGAAGAAACATTTGAAGAACTATTTTAAAATGAATCAATTACATATCTATTGTGTGTTGCAGTGAGAATAGCACACGTATTCTGTTCTTACATGAGTGTTTATATGTAATGAGAGAGAGAGAGAGAGAGTGAAGGAAACATAGAGGATCTTACATGGCTCGCAAAAGATAGAAAGTATTCGACTCGTTTCATAAATTTCACTTGAAATGAGCACTCATGTAAGATCCTCTCTGTCTCTCTCACTCTCTGTCTCTCCGTCTCTCCGTATATATATATATATATATATATATATATATATATATATATAGAGAGAGAGAGAGAGAGAGAGAGAGAGAGAGAGAGAGAGAGAGAGAGAGAGAGAGTTTACTTTCAGTCCCAAGCATAGGTCTTTATGGATGAAAAAGAAACATTACAAAGTAGTTGCTGTAATTTTCTTATTTTTCATTCTAAAGAAGATTTATTTAGAACCAAAATCACGACGTCATATTTAACGTAACTGTTGAGTTATTAGGACATTTATGCTTGGAACTTAAACATTAATTGCTACACACGCCAAATTGTTGTCGACTGGGCCTCATTGGACACAATTTTAAACAGTTTCATGATTTCCGTGACAGTAAAACATTCATGGAAGTATTTTTTGCGTTAAACGATAGGAAGGTTTAGATAAGAAGGATTTTGTAAATAAACTTGATAATGACATGTAACAATATATGCTTAATTAAGGCGTCTTTTTGAATATTTTCATAGACGTCCTAGATCAGTGGAAAAGTCAGTCTGGAAACAATTTGATTATTTCATGTTATGAAAGTAATAATGCAATTAAATTGGATCAAAACTAAGTACTTTATGATCTGTCAAAAAAAAGGTTCAAAATCTGTTGCTAAAGAAGTCTAATAATAGCAATGGATACAATTTCCGAGTTTTGATTGAATATGTTTCAGGAAATTCTTGTGTTTGATATTGCTCTGCAGAAGTTTAACTGTTTTACATACATCTCCTACATGTGTCAACAAATAAGTTATATAAGAGGTGAACCCCAGAAAGAAGAAATACTGTACAAGTTTCATTGTATTATCGATAAAATTATTTGCAGACAAGTGACAACAGACATTTGATGATGAAAAATTGAACACTGCTACAAGAAAGACGCCAGGTCATTCGAAAAGTTTAACAAACTTAAAGCTAAGCACAAAAATCCACTATTTCGTTGAATTTTCATTGCGTTTAATCCATTAAACTTACTTGCCATTGGCTTTCAATTTTAATCATACATTTCCCGCCATTAATAGACTGACAAATATTTCCTTTTGGATTTGACTTTATTCGTCAGTGTTTATACATCTCAAACGTCAGCTGTCATAAACAATACATGATGTCTTTGACGCTATCAATATGAAATTAATACAGCTTGTTCAATGGAAATGAACTTTATTTTTGGCACACATACACAGATACATACATATATATATATATATATATATATATATATATATATATTTATTTATATATATATATATATATATATATACTTTTGCGCACCACTAAAGAAGACTATATCTCATTCAGCTTTACATATACTATTCTCTCTCTCTCTCTCTCTCTCTCTCTCTCTCTCTCTCTCTATATATATATATATATATATATATATATATATATATATATATATATTAGCAAAGAAACACTAAACACTAATATTCAGTTGTATGAATTTCAGTTTCTCTATTGATCGATCGATCCGAATGAATACTTGGGTCTGAAAGTGCAAGATAATTCTTTATTTAAGATATCACACACGCACACACACGCAGTACTTGTGCATATATATGTCGGAAACATTTAGGATTAAATATTCCAATGTAGAAAAAATTAAGCATGCAATGTGCTGTAGATAATATTTCGTTTGGACTGCAAACGACAACATTTTAATGTTACAGTTCACCTCCACACAATAGATCGATAGACGTATTTCTCATAAATAAATACTGGCAAACACTGCAGATGGAAGGGTATCCAAGCAAGATTTGCAAGCACACGAACGAGAAATAGGTCACGGTAACTTATTATGGTACGGCAGTACATTGCATCATTCATGCACAGTGGACTATGAAGCCCCATTATCGCAGAGGCAAAACTGTCTGAAATATCAACTCTGATAATCAGAAGTGAACATCGACAATAATATCGTCTAATAATTTGGACGTGGAGTATGGTAAAGCCTAATCATCATACAGTGTCTTCAAGGAACATATAATCCTAAGCAATGTGATAGCTCACAACCAGTCTAGGCTACAGACGGTTGGGTAAAAAAAAACTTTTGCCAACAAAACATTTGCAATGAAAAGTACTGAGAAAATATTTTTTTACGCTATCAATATGAAATTAATTTGTCTGATATCCACGGAAATTATCCATCTGATGTTCACGGAAATGTGAAGAAGAATAAGAAGAAAGGAAAGATAGAAAAAATAATTCCCAAATACACAATCAAAATAGATCACTTACTGGACATCATTTATAATGTCAGCAAGTGTCTGTAAAGGCCTTTGTTGACTGCAGATAAAGTCATAATTTATTTATTTATCTTTCAAATACTTAGACCTATATCAAATACGAGCAACTTCAATTTCAAGAAATAACGTTAAATTTACGTAGAAGAAAGCACCATAAGCTCGGTCCTTCTACTTGATTCAGTAACATGTATTTGATGTTGCAAGTCCGATGTCATAAAGAGGAAATACATTAGCTTTACAGATTATTGGCACGTGAACCTTTATCCCGCTGAATAAAAACATGACTTATGTGAAAGATTTAGGAACAATATCTACCGAGGATTAACAATTATAAATACCTGCTGGAATAAGTTTTGATAAAGCGCGGTGCGAGCTGATTACATCGATAGTGTCTGAATAAACAGTAGGGTCGTATCGAATTTCCAATCAGGTTTATCATATGTTGACGTCTTCACGGCCCGGTCTCCTTATTTTGCATTGAAATTTCATTCTTTGCTCAATTATAACCAATCAATTAAATTAGGAATTGCAAGCTCGCCCGCGCGGTACATCACTCTCGCTGAAAATATTCAACAGAACAAGCACTATAATCTAGAAATATTGTGCTTTCGATGGCGAGAAGGCGTTTTGAAAAAGAATTCATTAATGTATCGAGTAAATACTATACCACCTCCTTGTTGCGCGTTTACTTTTTCTTGTGATGACCTGACAGTTGCAACGGAGAGTATATGAAAACTGAATTCACACATTTAGCGCCCGGGTCTCGATTTGTTTGTTCCTTTCACTTTCTCTTCTTTATAACTGTATGCTGTTCAGATCTCAAACGGGGGCCAATTATCGAAAATAAAACTCAAAAACAGTCCATATATTCATGAATATATACGAATTTACAGTGTATGTGACTGATATTTTCGCAAAGTGTACAACGGGGGAGACGTGGGGTTGGTTGCTGTTATTACAGATTTTAACAGTTCTCGACCCCCCCCCCCCCCCCCCGTTTCAATTATAATAAATCACTTCAAATGGATTTGCGTAAACATAATATCGAACATATTATTTGAAATCGTGCCTCTCTGTTGACTGGCAATGTGATAAATGTACAATACTGTCATGGATCTGTATGGCTTGTGTATTGATCGCGGAGAGAAGAACCCACTATTTGCAGATTTATATATGCACCTGATAATAAGTACAGAGCTATGTACATGGACCATTACATGGTTTTGTAACGTGTCGGCGCAGCGTGGTAAGACTACCTGTCTTCAAGTTTGTACCCCGTTTACTCATCGGGTTGACTACCAATGTATGTAAATAATACGCTCAATCAAAATAAAATCCACCAACTGATTGGAAGATCTCCTACCTGGAGCGTCATACGAATTATATCACAGAGATCTGGTTGTTCTCCTGCTCTGAGCAACAAAATGATTTTGACTATCAACAAGTAATGTAATTTTAAAAATGGGCTGCAATGTCTTGAATCTCAGAGGCAACCCTTATGCAAAATTACTGAATCTCATTCTCCAGATAATGCACGTTCGGCATGTACCAATCTGAAGGGTGCTTTAGTGTTATTTGTGTTAGCTGTGCATGTACCAGTCGGAAGGGTGCTTTAGTGTGATTTGTGTTAGCTGTGCATGTACCAGTCGGAAGGGTGCTTTAGTGTGATTTGAGCTAGCTTGGCCTGTACCAAACGGAAGGGTGCTTTAGTGTGATTTGAGCTAGCTGGGCATGTACCAGTTGGACGAGTGCTTTAGTGTGATTTGTGTTAGCTGGACATATACCAGTCGGAAGGGTGCTTTAGTGTGATTTGAGTTAGCTGGGTCTGTACCAAACGGAAGGGTGCCTTAGTGTGATTTGAGCTAGCTGTGCCTGTACCAATCTGAAGGGTGCTTTAGTGTGATTTGTGTTAGCTGTGCCTGTACCAATCTGAATGGTGCTTTAGTGTGATTTGAGCTAGCTGTGCCTGTACCAATCGGAAGGATGCTTTAGTGTGATTTGTGTTTGCTTGGAATGTTTGCAATCTGAAGGGTGCTTCAGTGTGATTTGTGTTAGCTTCATTTCACAAACAAACGCACACCTAAGCCAAAAGAGCTTTATCCCAGAGCTATCATGATCCCTTGCCTTATCTAGGCAAGTACGACTCCGTAAGATAAACCTGTGAAAATAATCACAGAACATCCCAGAGATATCATGATCATTGTCATATGCAGGCACTCTCAACTCTATAAAAAAAAAAAAAAACCACACAAAAAAAACCCAAACAAACAAACAAACAAACAAACAAACAAACAACAAACAAGCAAAATTCAAACAAAAGCAGCAGTTTGTGCGGAACATTTTACCTTTTTTTTAATTTTTTTATATATAAAACAAATCTCGTGGATAGATGATAATAAATATACATTTACTGGCATTTAATTTCTACACTTAAATTTTTGCACCAGTTTATACAGCTGTCTCAACCAAACTAAATGCCCCTTAAAATGTATTTACCGATTTGCCATTTAAAAATAAAAATCCAGTATGATTCAATATGATGAATATACATACCCGTGCTGTATTAAATTATATCGTATTTTGAATTGTATTTCATACACAGGGAATGCAAATCCGTTGCACCAAGCTAACACTTCGGCCGATTCAAATACAAAAAGATAATTGAATTATAAATTGAACGTTGAGTTATCAAACCCCTATTAAACTTGGCGAAAATAAAGAAGTAAATGATAGAGTAATCCTTTAAAAGGTCACAGTCTACTGACTTATGGTGTCATGTTGATCGACTTCAGTCCAGAGATTATTTCTGTTATACTCAATTTTTCAATCTGATCTTCCAACTTGAAGACAGAGCAACAATTTGCAAATATCACTGCACGATGTTTTTTCAACAATTTATCAATATTTGAAGATCGCCAAATGTTCAACTATGTTATATAATTTCGTGGGAAGATCACGCTGCACCATTATGTTGGTTTTGGAACAGTGGGAGCCATTACTCCACCAGTAACTAAGAAAAATGTGTTATAATTCAAATGCACATTGTATAGCATGATGTACATTATAGTGTATAATGTGTTTTTAATATATAATGTCACTTCATGCCTGATCAACTGATATAATTTGAAACTCTCCCTCTCTTTCTGTGTTTTTCTTTCTTTTATCTCACAGTTACGAAAAATTATTGTCTAGAACTATATATTGTACAAATACGTATTACATATATCATCTATCTTGATGTCAATAAAAAAAGTACAAAATAGTTTATATATAATATTTTCAACCCAAAGTATGTAACTTAAACTAGATTGTCCAGTTTTTATATTAGAATTCATCAAATATACGTTTGATTATTTCTTTTTTGTTTTCTATATTAAACCTTTAAACCTAATCTAAAATTTTACATATGCTAAAAAAAAAAAAAAAAAAAAAAAAAAAAAAAAAAAATATCTGATCTGATTTTTCCATACGTTCATTCATTCTTTTAAGAAAATATATTCCAAAAAACGAAAAAAAGTATATATTTGAGAAACAAGTAACTAAAATGCTAAAATGTTTTCTTTTTCATTTTGGGTCCAGAAGTATTATTTTTATGATCCGGGTTAACTTAATGGAATCCACAACCGTGTTGATATAAACCATTTTAATACCACTCTCATAATAATCTCTAATAATTGCTTTTCTTTTAATTTCGTCTCTCGCCTCAATTTATAATGGAGAAATTGACCTCAATGGAATCGCGATGCGCAATCTTCCAATCTGCTACAACTGTACCTCTCAAACCTTAATTTCATTAGAAAATGAACAAATTTAAGATAAGGGAAAATAAATTATACATATATTCAATTTAAATTTTGAACAGTTTTTATTTGCATGCAAAGTCACGTATCTATTACTGATTCGAACTAAAGTACCTAATAAGCAAAACTGGAAGATGGCGCAGCACGATTTTCAAATCCCTCGATGGGTTCTTCCAAAAATGACAAATAATTAAAACGAAGAGAAATTGGTGCAAAATTTAAGCATGTTTAATGAAATAATACTAAGATTAAAATTATTAATTACTTTCATTAAACAAGTTCCACATTTGCATCAACTATTTACTGAGATAAGGAGAACATTGAAAGATCGCCCCTCAGAGTTATTTCTGGAAGGAAATAAACAAATGTAGACAAATGAGTGTAAATTTTACAAAGCTTCAATGTAAAGTCTGGAATCTATTACTGATTCTAACTACAGTAAAAAGCAAATTGGAAGATCGCACAGCGAGATTTGTAAATCAAGCAGTGCGATTTTCTAATATTGATAACTTATGGTTCGTCAAACTTATTTTCAAAAGAAAAGAAAAAGACAATATTAACATAAACTTATGTTTATTTACAAGGACCGTTTAAAAATATATTACAATTGTAACGTGATTACCTTTAATTCTTATACAAAACAATAATCACACTATGCAGATCACGATTTACATTTGTCTCGTTCAACCAGACCTCTCACATGGCTCCGTGAAATCTTTGCTATACCAGGGTCTGATAAAGGTCTATAGAAACGATTATAGCGCTGAAAACGAGGCTTACCAACATTTGGTAAAGTCGCTGATTCGTTGGCAAGTTAGTCAGTATTCTTAATCACATATTTGTGTTTATGTTTTGGACACACACACACACACACACACACACACACACACACACACACACACACACACACATATATATATATATATATATATATATATATATATATATATATATATATATATATATCACGGCTCTGGTTAGAGATTTTATCGATTTTAGTGATAACTTGTTTGATTATGGGGAACAGGTGTAGGAAGATATTTCTCAAACCGAGTAATTAGCCAATTAGTAAGTACAGCCGCCACACTGAACCGTATTCACGTTACTTTATGGTAGCACGAGTTGGTTTCATAATTGACCCTTGATTCTTCATATAATGATTTTTTGGGATATTCTCACATTAAAATGTGTATAGAGAGGAATAATTATGTGTATTAGATTATTGGGGCCTGTGTCGTGATACGTAGCATGAAATACCGATCAACGCCTTAGAATTTCGTACCAAATAATCATATCAGTGAGAAATACGAAAAACCATCCAAGTGTGAAATAAGAGCCTTCTGAATGTGTGGTTCTTAGTTTGATTAGAAAAAAAATATTTGTGGCATTAGAGCGTTATAGAACCCTTCAGTGATGTGATAGTGTCTGCTGTTTTAAAGTTCTGGGAAATATAGGGAAAGCAACGAGCTCAAGCCAAACTCACGCAGTACGTTTAACATTTTTTTTTTTCCGCTTGGTGATGATGTTTATGAACTAGCTGCTTGTAGACCCAAAGCTTGCTACAATACATTCAACCACATCTAAGAGATATATAAAGTTAGAGAAAAAGGAAAGAAAAAGAAATGAACGACATCTAAAGCTAACAATCGACTGTACAGACCAGACTCTCTGTCGGCTTAGATCTATCCGAGTCACGCAAGAGTCTGATTGAACGAGACTAAATTATACGTTGAAAGATCGCGCAGCGCTGTCTTCCAATAATGGCATATATAGCAAAGTGAACACTGGAATATCACGCAGCACGATCACCCAATATTGGTAAATCGTGTAAGGTTCACATTGGAAGATCGCTCAGCGCAATTCGCAAATTGTTGCACGATTTTCCAATTGGAATCGCTCAGACTGGAAAAATGCGTACTACATTTCCGCACAGGACGAAGTTGCGAAAGTATGCTTTTCCTTCAGCTCCCGTTATATTTTGCAGTATAAACTAGAGGCTATGCCAATTACATAATACACAAGGTACACATGAATGATGGAGAGATTGGAGGCTATGCCAATTGTGAGGTTCGTTGTATCACATGAATTGAGAAAATTTCCAGAAGTCCTACATCATTTAGATACCAACTAAAACCATGGCATTAATGAAAAGTTGCATAGTCCTTGTAGACAATCTGTGCAACTGTAACAGTGTTTGAAAAGTCTAGTTTGACCAAGAGCTGATTAAGAAATGGACGAAAGTTGCATTTTTTTAAAAAAAAGTATGCTTTCACATCCTTTATTTCCATTCCAGTAAGGTTATCGTCCACTGTATACCAATTGTAACTGGCGATACAGACAACGGCATTAATTAGAAGAGTTGAAATGAGAAGAGAATGAAAAAGTTTAGGGGTTTGGGGGACTATTCAATCTGTGAAAGCTACTGTAATTTTGATCCCAACATGCCTTCTGCACAGAAGTTGACTATTTCACGTAACTATTTTATAAGAGTAATTAATTCTGGTGATATGGTAATGAACTTTAGGCACCCTTCTTAGGAACTAGTGTAGGATAAAAAGAGTTTCATATTTTATAGGTTAAGAGAAACAATACATCACGTTTTGAATTGTCTTTGCATTGCAAAAAAAAAAAAAAAAAAAAGGAGAAATGAACTGAGGAAAAATGAAGGTTTGCCATTAAGCGTCGATGCATATCCAATACAATTATTATTCGACTTATATGGTATACCTGACTTAATATCAAGTATATCAAGACAAATTTGATCGGATATTTTAATTATTGACCGATCTGGACTGGAAAGAGGGACCATCATTATTTGTTTTTCTCCTTTCCACAAAACAGTTTCCGTCAAAAAGGTGTGCACCTTCGAGGAAATACAGCTGTACAAATTTAGGCTCTATATTGTTGTGGCCCATTTTATTTAATAGATAAATTATCCATTTTCAAGACAGAGTGTTTACATTTCCAATCGACACCTTTCTCTGAGGTTTTCTATACTCAGCCACCATATATTCGAACGACAGTTTGCAACAGCCATGTAAAAACACCCGTCTAAAACTAGCTTTTCGTCGAAAATTAGACTTTTTTAAAATATGAAAACCCTTACTCTTCTAATTAGTTCCATTTCTTGTACTACCCTTATTTGTATTAATAACAAAAGTCAAAATCACATCACTGATACATGACGGATTATTCGGAGTAAAGAAAACTTGTGACCTTTTCGTGTGACAGTTTCATTTACTCTGCACAAATCTCCATGCACTATAGATACCACAAAACAGAAAACCCGTTGGTCTCGTTAAAACAGTAGGAGAGTATTTTTTTTTTACAAATCTTAAGACGTGTGTACAGTCTTGATGTTAGCGTTAGTTTTAGTTGACACGTTGGGGTGGGGGTGGGTGGGGGTGTTTTCACGTGTTTTTGTTGCCATGGAATGATTCAGAAGTATGAAAATGTACATCTTTTATATTTAGTCAAATCTAGTGTTGGTATTTAAGCTGCTGGAACAGACTATGTTGATAAGTCGTTAAGGTATTACATTTGGTAACACTGATTTTTTTGTCTCGCCTGCCTCAGCAGACAGCAAGGTATATGTGGTCACTTTTGTTGTGCCAACGGCGGCGGCGTCAATGTCAAGATTTAGTCTAAATGAGTTGCTTTTTTTTTTCTTGTTGGTCAAATAGATGAAACTTCTGTCCGTAGAAGAAAAACAGTTTTTTTAAAATTGTTATTTTTGCGGAACCATTGTTACAATGTGTACTTATACCAGACGTTCAATGTAATCCACCTCAGCGAGAGACATATTTAGGATTGTGTCAATTTGTTCTCTGATTGCCAAATCTCGGATACTTGTAGCAATTGGAAACCATGAACTTACCTTGTTTTCCGTGACAACATGAACTTACCGTGTTTTCCGTGACAAAACCAGGTAATAATATCCTCTTTTAATGTAATGGCCAAGTTGTCATGGTCTATTCAGTGTTCATGTTGCTTTTCGAAAAGTCGTCTGCAAGCAAGACACCACCCACAGCAATACACCGGTAAATGTAACGACGATCAATCGGACGGGATACGTGGGGCTACCATTGGGGAGTATATATTGCCTCGATGAGGTGAACACCGTGAATGTACATAACACCGTGAATGTACATACATGTTCCGGATTATTTCTAATGTTTTCACACACAAAAAAAAAAAAAAAAAAAAGGTGCACACTGAAATTTGTGTTACCTGCATATGGATGACTTTATAAGTTTAACAATCTGAATTCACAATAAATGGGATTATCGCAGAATAGGATTGCATGCCGCATTGTTGCATGTATGTTTTTGCATTAGTTTTTAGTTTTCACTATTATCATCCACAAAAACTTGTACCAGTTTGTGTTGATATTTATTATATGCATATTGCCTCTATATAAATATCAACGAGAGAGAGAGAGAGAGAGAGAGAGAGGGGGGGGAAGTGGGGGCTGGGATGTCGGACCCACCTGGTGTGTTTTGGGGACCAGTAAGACGCATATTGCCTCTATAAATATCAACGAGAGAGAGAGAGAGAGAGAGAGAGAGAGAGAGGTGTGTGTGTGTGAGGGGGGGGGGGGGGGGTCAGACTCACCTGGTGTGTTTTGGGGGCCAGTAGGACATCTTCAATTGTTAGCCTCTTCCTAGGGTAGTCCTGAAAATAAAATAAAATATCTTCTTTATTTCATCAGTAGAATGGAAAAATAGAAATAAAATTTTCCAAAATTAAAACGATAAGTCAAAGGAACGAATAATTACAACAAAGCAGCATCCCAACCCCTGTTTTATAACTTTGCTATAAATGTAGGACTACAAGGGTGAGATTTTGAGGCAGAATCTATTTGACTTCAATTGATGTCAAAATGGTAGATACTAGAAAATAGACTATATATTTTACAAAGAGTCAGTTTGTGATCGGAAATAATACATATTTCTGTTATCGTCCCCCGAGGTATCCTCAAAATTTAATTCGCTTATATATAATGGATCACCAATTATCGTTCTCCAAACCTGTTTGGGATTTTAGCTGTCCTCTTGTCATAGTTAGTAATGTATACCCATTAAATTGTTAGGCTCTGTGTTGTTTATAGGCCACTAATACTCCAGGCTGTAAAACAAATTATAGGTCAGCCCCATTGAGAATAGAAAGCACCAGATTCAATCATTCGTCACCCACCATTGGAGTGGGATACTGCAGTGAGTCTCAAAACATCAGTTTAACTTAAGACTAACATACACATAGTATATACCATCACTGGTTTTACTGAGAGTTAAGGTGGTAACGTTCTTTTTGTTTTATTTACCAAAGATGTTGGGGACAAACTTAGGTATATATTGGTATCATCACAACGAAGCCTCGAATCACGTCACTGATTTGGATTAAACTGGGTGTACCAGTTGATAAATGTAATGACGTAACTTCTCTCTAATATTCATTAAAACAATTTAATTCAGTTTCTTTATTGGTCTATAAATGAACATTGCAGAAAAGGTAAACAAGCATGTATCTTACAAGTAGCAGAAAACAGAACTTGAGTGAACCCAATACGATGGTTAAGATAACACACATGCACCGTTCTTTGATCCTGATCAAACCCAATACTATGGTTAAGATAACAAACATGTACCGTTGATTGATCCTGCTCAAACCCAATACGATGATTAAGATAACAAACATGTACCGTTGACTGATCCCAATGAAAATCAATACGTTGATTTAATACGGCTGAATCTTGTGAAGCATAGTCAATACATCATATCACAAAAATAGCCGAGTTGATAAAGACACTTCGATTTTGTTCGAAAATGTAAATAACTCAATGTAACTTGCATTGCACAAAAAGCCTCTAGGTACAGAATTCGATTCCATCACGAAAACCTGTACATGTCAGAAACAGTTTTTATTTGTACGATATCAATGTAGCAAAATAAAGCAATTATTTACATATACGATTAAATTGAAGGAAGGAGTTATTTGATTTATCGCAGTGTCGTAGCAACCGCCCAAGCACCCCTACCCCCATTCCCGCAAAAGCGAGAGGGAGGGGGCTTGAGGGAGGGGGAGGGTGCCAGGTTCAGTGTGGGCCAAAAATTCCCATCAAACAACTTCTTTTATTGGAAGGGGACCCATAATTAAGTTTCGCCGGGGGGGGGGGGGCAGAATTTCTTGCTACTCCATTGATGTCTCGGTTGTTATTTTCTACGATAAAAACAAATTATCACGTACATGGCAAGTTGTATTTTTTTTGTATCATCAAACACTTTGTGTTTCGAAAGGGACATAACTCGTACGCGACAAAATTACGCTGAAATGTCGCTAGGGCACATAACTTTTAAAAACAAATATTGAACAGTAATTAATCGGTGTATGACAACTGGGAGTTATGCTAACTTGTTTGATGATCGACCATGCGTTATTTTTTTACATCTGTATAAATTGACATTATAAATATAAACAAGCAGTTTATTTTGTCTACAGGTTTGTACAGAAATGAGTTTGTTTCATATAACCTCTTATCAGTTTTACTTCTTGTGAAATAGTGCAAACTTTGTCAAGACTAAAGGATTGGTTCGGTTTTGTTGGTGTTAAAGGCACTTTCAAACACATTATTGGCTATATCATGCGGAGGAAATGGGAGGCAAGTGCCTTTCCCAAGGACAAACCGAGGCAGCCGACCCAAGTATTGAACCCGCGACCCTCGGATTACGGGTCTGACGCTCTACCAACTGAGCTACCCCGGCTCCCTTCAAGACTGAAGGAACACCTTCTCAACGTTGCACTGTCATATGTCAGCTTCTCCATGTGTTGGTTGCGGCAGCGGCTTTTGTGGTGGTAGTGTGTGTGTGTGTGTGTGTGTGTGTGTGTGTGTGTGTGTGTGTGTGTGTGTGTCAGGGTGTTAAACAGGGGATATCGCGACACATAGCATGTGAGCCTGATAAGAATTCGATCACATCCAAGAGATTTTAGTCTCCAAAAAGTATTATTGGAAATCGCCTACAGGTGTCGTGTTACACGCATGTCTATGTTTATCAACTTTCGATTTACTTTTTACTTCCTTATTTTGTCGCATTCGTGACCTGAGTGGAATAAAACATTGATGTTAATGTAACTGTTATTTTTCACTCCAGTGGGGTTATTATTGCATATTGTATCTTGTAGCGATATACTAGTGCAACGGGTCAGCTTAACTATAGTAAAACAATATCGCACTATTATGGAAATCGATAGGGTGTTTTTAAGAAAAGGAAAACAATATCGCTCTATTGTGGAAATAGATAAGGTGTTTTTAAGAAAAGAAAACAATGACGTACTATTTTGGACATCGATAGGGTGTTTTTTTAGAAAAGGAAAACAATATCGCACTATTATGGACATATATAGGATGTTTTTAAGAAAAGGAAAACAATATCGCACTATTGTGGAAATATATAGGGTGTTTTTAAGAAAAGGAAAACAATATCGCACTATTGTGGAAATATATAGGGTGTTTTTAAGAAAAGAAAAACAATATGGTACTATTGTGGAAATATATAGGGTGTTTTTAAGAAAAGTCGAAATGAACTAAACGATATATTGAACGTAATATGCTAATTCTTTTTCTTTACAAGAAAGCAAATTCCATAGACTCATTCAAGTACGTGCTCATACATATGGAAAACCTATCAAGTATTTTGGACAATTTTATACTGCTGTTTTCACATCGTCAGTGCTTTTATTTAAATGCAAATTTCTGAGAATCGTTCTTTATGCTCTTGATCTGTCTATCTCTCTCTATATACTGTCATGATACGTGTCTGAGAACAACGATTAGACCAACGGAGCTTCACAACACACATACTGCCTTATTCAGCGATTTATCCACACAGTCAGTACATATATTTAAAACTATCCACACAGTCAGTGCATATATTTAAAACTATCCACACAGTCAGTGCATATATTTAAAACTATCCACACAGTCAGTGCATATATTTAAAACTATCCACACAGTCAGTACATATATTTAAAACTATCCACACAGTCAGTACATATATTTAAAACTATCCACACAGTCAGTGCATATATTTATCCATAGTCAGTGCATATATTTATCCACACAGTCAGTGCATATATTAAAAACTATCCACACAGTCAGTGCATATATTTATCCACACAGTCAGTACATATATTTATCCACACAGTCAGTGCATATATTTAAAACTATCCACACAGTCAGTGCGTATATTTAAAACTATCCACAGTCAGTGCATATATTTAAAACTATCCGTGCTTGGCCATAAGATAGCAGTAGTTATAAGAGACGATAAGGATCGATGTATTATAGGGCCGAATGAGAATTTAACATGGATGGGCCACTAAGTGGTGGTATGAGAAGTAACATGGATGGGCCACAATGGAATCCAAGGAGAATTTATCATGGATGAGAGGGTGTGGGAACCTATGAAAATTTAACATTATGTTTGGGAGGGTATAGCACCCTATGAAAACTTTAACATGACCGATGACACTATGGAGCCCAATGGAAATTTAACATTACAACCTAATTACAGCCAGCAACGACACTGAAATTCATTAATATTTTGTCGTCTATTCTACTGTTCTGTTGATACATTTTGTCAAAAACAATGTTATAGGTTATACATTCGGTGTCATGTATCGCGTACTTTTATATTGTAAGAGAGTTTCAATTGGGTCCTGTGGAAATTTAACATGGGAATGGAACATGTTGGAGAGACAGGCAAATTACACATTTACAGACAACGCCCACGCATACAAATCAATATCTTTTGTTTCAGTATACTCCGTGATCCACTTTATTATGTCTACAAATAATTCTGAAATAGTCGTGTACACTTTTGGATGCAATATCGTGCGCGAAGTCTGTATTTTTGTGTGTATATTTATAACATATTATCTACGATGCATCGATATTAATGAATTCTTTCATATTTATTTTTAATTTCTCAACTGTAATGTTGTAAAAGTACAGTTTTTTAATCAGAAAGTTGTACAAGAACTTAAATACTTAAATAGTAGTTTCTTTAAATGAATGTCTTATTTGCAGAGAACGAGAGGGACCAATGATTTAACTGGGGAGGGGGTACTTTTGTTGACAAAACTTTACAGCTGTCAAAACGCGTGAAGTTCTTCCTCCGCCAAATATACTGGCCGCCATGTATATAGCCTATCATGTGCTGAAAAATGGCGTTAAACCTATAAACAACGTCCAACATCCAATACACTCAGAGCGATGTTCGTTTATGTCTACAATACGAGTGCAAAGCTGTCAAGGGTCCTTAAGTGCCAGAAGTGAAGTGAGCTCGGCGGTAGCTTACAGGTCGTGGACATTGGGTAAAGCCCTGGGGATGGGGGTGGGGGTCTTAGAGGGGGTGGGGGTGGGAGGTAACGGTCAGTCTATTTTTAGGAATCCCATTGCGCCAACATGGAAATGTACCAAAGAGAATTAGGAAACCATAAAATCATTAGGCTAAAAATACATGACATACATTTTTAAAGTATGCGTGAGAAAATTCAGGATGTGCGTGTGAGCGTGATTTATGTACAAAATGCGGGTGTCTTAATGTTTGACATGTATGCAAGTGATGGATTTTTTGGGTTGCAATACTTTTGGCAATTTTTTTAAAAACTTACGATTCTCATAGGTTATGCGTGTCCTATGGAAATTTAACATTGGGGATAGGTTAATATGGGATCATATGGGAATTTAATATGGATGGGATGGTATGTGGCCATATGGGAAACTCATGTTAAATATTGTCGAGGCACTATGGAGTCCTATGCGTAATTACTGACAAAAACCCACACCGAAATTCAAAAATATTTTGTCGTCTGCTGATACATGTTTGAATCATTTATGTCAAAACAGGGTTACAAGCTATACATTTGATATTATGTACATGTTCTTGTCATATCTAAGAAAAGCTACATTTTGTTTTTTAAAACTGCAAAACAAAATACTTTTTTTTCAAGATTAAGCGAGTATTATTTATTTTTTACCAACAAATACACACACATACAAAGTGAGAGAGTAATGTTTGTTTTCATACACACATGCACATGCAATCACACTCCAGAGAGAGAGAGAGAGAGAGAGAGAGAGAGAGAGAGAGAGAATAAAAAATAGGCAATAATCACACAAGACGATGTTCATTTTCTTTTAAAATTCAATAATTTCATCTGTCCTTTTCAACCAACCCAGTAACTTGCTAATGAAAAATTGTAACACGCTTACGAATGGAACAGATAGACAAAAACACCTATTTACAGGCAATACCCATTTGGATAATATACACAAATGAACACATTATCACGACAGCAGCAGAAAAAGTTGGGGTTTTTTTTCTTTCTTTCTTTTTTCACAGCATGGTCAGTGTGTGCAGTTCTTTTTGTTGGTGGTTGTGGCGTAGACATTCACAAACGTTTCTGAAGACGTATGAATTGTTTCGACTCTACTTTTTTGTATAGTCGATAGAAGCTGTAAGTTATGGCGTTGTAATCGGAAAGTCGAACCCGTCGCGATGACCTAAGTAGGCGAAACATGAATCATATACACGGTCGCTTTTTTCCTTATGTGATGTCAAACTCTTCTTAGGAATGCTGCACGTTCTGAATCTTATTGATGATTTTGGCAGCCGTAAGTTCAGTAGGTCTGCTAAATCCGACTCAAAAGGGAGTTTTCCATCTATAATGTGTTATAGAAAGTTGCAATCGATCTCGATCCTCGGTCTGATACTATCGTTTCAACTCGTCCAACATAGAATCAAACAAGTCTGTGATGAAAGTGGCCGCTTTCTCTGCGAGGATTTCTGACTCAAAATCCTTTAATCCGACAGTGTACATGTATGCTGGCGTTCGAAATGTTTTGAAAATCACCTTGCTCAAAGGTTGGATATGGAATTAATCCTCGGGTGGTACAGAACAACTTTAACCCTTGGACGATCTTGACTAGTCATTCCATCATGAAAATCGCTAGGATGTATGCTTGTACTAACACCGCTCTCCTTGTGTCATGCGACACATAACACTGTTGACGTCACAGTGACTTCACTTCTGGTTTCCCTATAGGGTCTTGTGATCGTTTCATGATGACGCTTGTTCGTGGTATAAAGTTTTCTTCAACTGTTCTCTCGCTACATATAGACACCCGAAGTAAGAAAGTTACTTCAGTGCAACTTGTTTGTTTGTAAGATAAAGTGTTTGTTTGTAAGAGTGGGGTATGTGTGTTTGTTTGTTGTAAGTACGAGTGATTGTCATCAAGTGTCATTGTGTGATTGTGTGTTTGTACCAAAAGATACCCCTAGTTCCCCTCGTTCGCTTATCAGTTTGTTTGTAAGTGTCATTGCGTAATTGTGTGTTTGTATGAAAAATACCTCTATTTCCCTTCACCTTTCCCTTTTCCCGGATAAGTGTTTGTAAGTGTATGTGTCTGTGTGTCTGTCTGTGTTTAGTGTGTACGAGAATATATTAATCATTATAACTTACTCTCTATACCCAACTCATTCATTTGCTTGAATGAGTGAATGATGGAATGTAATAATAAGTGTGTTTGTCATCCCAACATATCATACACCTTATCTCCCTTTGATTAGTTTTAATGATACAGTAATCTTTTCCTTTCTTCGCTAATTCGTTTATAATTGTACATTTTCCTCTAAAAGGTTAAACCATCAATACTAAAACAGTGATTACGTGGGTGATATTTACCTTTAAATTTTTTATTTGAAATTGACTTTCATTTCCATTTAAACATGTTGTAAACGTAAAAATAGAGAATCGTAAGTTAAAACAAAATGTCAAAAAATTTGCAACCTCCCCAAAAGTACATCACTTGTATTAGTAGAAAAAAAAACTAAATCGCACTGTGAAATAGTCACTCCGTGGATTGGAACAATGTTACGAAACAACTTACTATATTGTTTGCACGTGACGTTTATTCATAAGTCAGTTTTCAGACAGAAAAAAATGTGTTTGTATATCATCTACATTCAAATTTCATGTTAAAGATACAGAACGTACTTGGACACATGTAAAAACAAAAGAAGAAACCAGGTTTTATTTGTGATATCTCTTTCTCTGCAAATAAGACATGTATTTAAAGAAACTAATATTTAGGAAGTTTCAGAACTTTTTAATTAAAAAGGTGCACGTTGCAACATTGCACTCGAATAAAAAAAAATAAAAAAGAAGTCAAGAATATCAATGCATCGTAGATAATTTGTTTAAAAACCCCAAACAAAACACTATTTCATCTAAAAGTGTATACTAGTATTTCAGAATTATTAGTATACATATGCTGAAGCGTGTCACTGAGTACATTTGAACAATATACGTTGTCTGTAAGTAGATGCGTATTTGTCTGTCTTTCAATCATGTTCCATTCCCGTATTACATTTCCATTGGGCCCAATTGTAGCTCTCCTACAATATAAAAGTACACAGATTATGACACCGAATTTAAAACTTGCGACACTTTTTTCGCAAAATGTATAATCAGTAGTGTAGAGTAGACGACCAAATATTAGTAAATTTCGGTGTGGTTTTTGCCCTTAATTAGACCGTAATGTTAAATTTCCGTAGGGCCCCATAGTGTCATCCATGTTAAAACTTTCATAGGATGATATACCCTCCCAAACGTAATGTTAAATTCCCATAGGGCCCCATACGGCCCCTTCCATGATAAATTCTCCTTGGGCCCCATAGTGGCACATCCATGTTAAATTCCCACAAGACGCCACTGTTAATTTCGTCATACTACTGTTTAGCAGGAATCATGTGTATGTGCGCGCGCGCATTTGTGGACGTGCGTGTTAAGGTGGGCTGGTAGGATGTATTACTATTTGGACAAATTATTAAAAATGACGTATCACCAGAACATATATAACCACCCTACTTATTAGCACAGCACGTCATATAATTTTGTAAAATATTTAATAACAACCCATTTAAAATTCATATAAACTTTGAGTATGTACGGAATTTTAAAAAAAATGAAAAATAGTTCCAAATGTTGAAGAATTTACCATTTGAATTTCTACATAATATACATTGATAGTCAACTAGGTGTCGGAGCACCATACTTGAATGTTCTGACAAGTATGCCTGTGATTACGTAATATACCTCAGACCTTGCCAATGTTAATATTGGTCAGGAGTCCGTCAATACCACCACCTTTTAAGAGTTTGACCGACATATGCCTGTAAGTTTGAATTATATAGTTTGCCTTTATTCCTTGTTTATTAAGTGACCGGTAAGACTCGGGTTATCAGACACAAAAAGTAAAATTTTGTAATGTGTCCATGAGATTAATGAATTTCTAAAAAAAATACAGCAAACTAGTTAACAAACAAACTAGCATATTAAGAGTTATTTTAAAACTGACTGCGAGTTTATTTTGGGCATTATAAAAAAAATTACACTGACTGCAAATCACTGATTATATTTTACTTTTGTATTTCAATGAAACACATGCAAATCCACGCTTTTATGCATCTAACGATGGATACCATTATTTCATATTTATTTAATTATAAACATTTCTAGTTTGTACAAGGGTATACAGCACGTATTACTGCATTACTTCTCAAAACCATTTTGTAACTAATATTACAAAAGCGTTCTTTGCAGCGCCCAACAATATTAAACAATGGTCTTACCACCAAAATCCACCCAGATCGTGCAGTTTGGCTTGTTTAAATTTCAGGAAACCAGCGTCTTGTGTTATAAAAATTTTATTATTACACTCAGCGACATGTGGTTTTGATAACAAAACTAGCTTTCTCTAAATTGCAAACATGTACTGTGTTCAGATGATTGTCCTTATGTTTATTGTCTCTACTGGACTACTTTTACAGGTTGACCAGGTCGTGGACATATTGTCTCTACTGGACTACTTTTACAGGTTGCCCAGGTCGTGGACATATTTTCTCTACTGCACAACTTTTACAGGTTTACCAGGTCTTGGACATATTGTCTCTACTGGACTACTTTTACAGGTTTACCAGGTCTTGGACATACTGTCTCTACTGGACTACTTTTACAGGTTTACCAGGTCTTGGACATATTGCCTCTACTGAACTACTTTTACAGGTTTACCAGGTCTTGAACATATTGCCTCTACTGGACTACTTTTACAGGTTTACCAGGTCTTGGACATATTGTCTCTACTGGACTACTTTTACAGGTTTACCAGGTCTTGGACATATTGTCTCTACTGGACTACTTTTACAGGTTTACCAGGTCTTGGACATATTGTCTCTACTGGACTACTTTTACAGGTTTACCAGGTCTTGGACATATTGTCTCTACTGGACTACTTTTACAGGTTTACCAGGTCTTGAACATATTGCCTCTACTGGACTACTTTTACAGGTTTACCAGGTCTTGGACATATTGTCTCTACTGGACTACTTTTACAGGTTTACCAGGTCTTGGACATATTGTCTCTACTGGACTACTTTTACAGGTTTACCAGGTCTTGGACATATTGTCTCTACTGGACTACTTTTACAGGTTTACCAGGTCTTGGACATATTGTCTCTACTGGACTACTTTTACAGGTTTACCAGGTCGTGGACATATTGTCTCTACTGGACTACTTTTACAGGTTTACCAGGTCTTGGACATATTGTCTCTACTGGACTACTTTTACAGGTTTACCAGGTCTTGGACATATTGTCTCTACTGGACTACTTTTACAGGTTTACCAGGTCTTGGACATATTGTCTCTACTGGACTACTTTTACAGGTTTACCAGGTCTTGGACATATTGTCTCTACTGGACTACTTTTACAGGTTTACCAGGTCTTGGACATATTGTCTCTACTGGACTACTTTTACAGGTTTACCAGGTCTTGGACATATTGTCTTATAGCGACACTCAGACTTTACATTGTCATCCTTCGAGTTAATTATGGGTAGACAGTGTACATTTGCATGTGGCACAGTGACCTCGTCTCCGGTTTGTTGACATCGTGATACGAATGCGGGACAAACAGAGTCATGGGAAACACACCAAGTTATGTAAATGCTAAATTGTCTGTCCGATGTTTTATGTACCCTCTCGTATTCCTACTTCTTTTGTTTTATTCCGGTGTACCTTTATTCAAAATATTGGTAGCACCATTGATTGGGAAAGCCACAAAAACATGTCATGCTATTATCTTAATGTTCCATCTTTTACGTTTGAATGCAGATTTAAAGTCTTATGAAAGGTATGCAAGTGCTGCTAAGACAAGCGAAACAATATCCCAGTATCATGCACATTTTAACAATCACCGAATAACGTTGAAATTATCTCATGCGTTGTACTAAAATAGTACTTAAAATGATGTAAAATTCCCATAGGTGTGAATTATTGTCACCTAATACTTTGACATTTACATCTGGATAATCATATTGAGACAATTTCTTTCTAGCGACATGTAGTACCTAACGTTAGTCATTTTTGTTTTCTTTCAAAAAGCAAACCTTGAAGGTCACTACTGAAACACTGGATAGGGGTGTTTTTAGACAGGTTGAATACTTATATGCAGAGTAACTATATTGAAAATGAATTGGTCTCATCTCAGCAGGATATCAAACTTTAGATATCCTTGAACAAAAGAACGCTATGCTACGATCTTTATTTACAAAATAAATAAATAAATAAATAAATAAATAAATAAAGCCTACTCTGGAGCGAACTAACCACTTCATAGACCGTATTTAATAGAAAAATATCGCTAGTGCTGGGCCAAAATCTATCGGGTCCTAATAAATGTTTTCTTTTCTTCAATAGAGTTCCCATTTAGCGAAATAAAAGCACTGGTTGATCCATCAGTGAACACAATTTTCATACTGTTTTCTTTAATGTACACCCAATAATGTGTGAAAATAATAGTTTACTTTCATGAATGAAGTTTAAAATTAATATTTAAAAAAAACCCATTAAGAATGATTATATTAGATTATATTTTATTATCTCAAACTGCAGTAGTTGTAACAAATGAGAAAGCAATAGACTCAGGAGGTTTATATCTTATTAAATTTTCTACGACAGTATTTGCTTGAAGTCTGCACACACGACAGAGTAATCATAGTCCTATAAATCAGCCCCAAACCTGTACTGATACTGATGGACGGTTTTGTCTGATATCACCTATTCATTAAATTATGAAATTGTGCAGACAAATTAGTCTGCAAACACATCAGTGTACATTTGAGACTCTTAGCGGTATTTTTCTCGCGGTTTTTAAGTTACGGTCGGTTAAAAGATCCTTTCGGCGATATCTGCAGAATACTTCCGGATCAAATCCTATTTTTGACAGCTTGTAAATCCACATGGAATAACACAACCCTAAATCTTGTTACCATTTCGAATTTCAGGGCTACATCCAACTGTTACACCAGATCCATCCGGAAATACTCGGTGCATATCGCCGAAAGGATCCTTCAACCGACTGTAACCCAGAAGCCGCTAGAAATACCGGTAAGTGTCTAAAATGTACACTGATGTCTTGTGGACAAATTTGTCTGAACAAATTTACAATTTAATAAATAGATGATATCAGACCCAAACATCAGTATCAGTACAGGGTTGGGGGGGGGGGGGGGAAGATGATTTATCGGACTCGAATAATCATTGACTTCGAGTAACACTTACTTCCAAAATGTACATTCTTTCTCTCTGAACGGTGATCCATTGCTCGTGAACAACGTTATAAAGTGCTGCTACCGAGGATGAAAAGAATGTATTTTTATGTTATTGAATCGGTCAACAGCTGAGTCTATAAAATCATACAAAGTCTTATAACAACATAGCGTAAATACTTTACACTTTTTGATTCATGCCACTTGTCAGTGACATTATTTCTCCATTGAACTTAGATAGATAGATGAAAAGGCTGTTGCATCAAATAGGCTGCTACACTCTTATTTGATGTGTCCGTGCTTGTGTGCACGGGAAAACGCATAGAAGCTGAAGAAGAAGAAAAGAAAAGAAAAGAAAAAAAAAAAAAGAAAGAAAAGAAAAAGAAAATGAAAAGAAACGAAAAGAAAAGAAAAGAAAAAACCATACCAATATCATGGCTGATGAAGGCAGTGACGGAAGTTTTAGATCGCCAATATCTCTTTCTTTCTCCATGATTCCTAGCTGATAATATTTCTCACAATGACTCCGCCGGAAATATACCACTCATCGTCTGTTATCTACATCTATCCAGGGGACACTGACTGTCCCAAAGAAGAGACTGCTCTGTCAGACGCCGTGACACACTAGGTGAACCTCTGGGTGGCTAGGGCCTAACGTGTTATACTCAGGGCGCAAAGTTACATGACTTACTACAGCCACGTGTAAAGATT